>OW029921.1:4845000-6045000 GCA_932305915.1 Agriopis marginaria | reverse complement strand
GCGACTGTCGTGTAGCACGCAGCGTCAAAATTTGTCCTAAGGAAGAATTTACAAATATTGATTACACGTTAGTCATTTTAATACAATAATTTCTTAAATGTTAGAGTCAAATTTCATAACAAAGCTCTATTCAGATACACTACAAAAGGTACTATGCTACAAGAATCACCTAGTGTCTGATACTTAGGTCGCCTTGTATACGAACGGCTTAAATGGAAGACGCGCTATCTCACACGTGACTATAAATTAAATTACTCTGAACTCAATGGTGTAATTAAAGACAAAGTGATACAAACGACCTATCACAATTATAAAGTGGCTACTATTTTCGAGCCAATAATGGCTTTTGTAGCCCATGTAGGCCGTGGTAGCCCATTTGGGAAACCACTAGACTTGAAAGCGTGAGGTCGCAGGTTCAAACCCCGGGCCCATACCAATGAACTCTTTGGAGCTTATGTACGGATTTTCATACCACTGGCTTTTCGGTGAAGGAAAACATCGTGAGGAAACCTGCAAACGTACGGAGAAGGAACTTGATGGCGTATGTGAATCCACCAATCGGCACTGGGCCAGCGTGGTGGATATGGCCCAATCACTCTTTCGGGAGTAGGCTAAAAGTCCAGCAGTGGACTGTTAAAAGGCTGATTATGAATGGCTTTTAGAAAAGGATATACAATTTCACTGTTAAACCTTAATTTAATTACAAAATAATAATAATATTCATGTAATAATAGTCAACTCCATAATATAAAGATACCTATATGATTATTTACGGGATATTTACCGTGGTAAGGTTGTGGAATGAGCTGCCGATATTTCGGCGCAGTTACATGCACCATGTTCTACGGTAAATATCCCGTAAATAATTAGGTATATAACTTTAATGAACAACCGTGATAGTTTAAAACAGTGTTCCATAATATAAGTATTCTGCGTATATCATCATCATTATCAGCCTTTCACATTCCCACTGTTGGGACACAAGTCTTCTCTCAGAGAGAGTGGATGAGCCATAATCCACCATGCTGGCCCAGTGCATGTTGGTGAATGCCATATGTCTTTGAACTTTTGAGGTTCTTGGACTTACAGGTTTCCTCACGATGTTTTCCTTCACCGTTGTTGAGCGATGGCATCGAAACTGCATTATATAATTTATTTAAGTACTCAATAAAACCTTGATGCAGGGCCGAGCACAGAAAAGAGAAGTAAAAAAATATTATTTTCTGTGGAGCTGAGGATCGAACCGGTGCTGTCGAATTGTAAAGCGCACACGCCCGGCCTCCATATAGCTCTTCGACGTACGTAGTCAAACGAATACCTATATAATTATATTTTGTCACAAAACCTTTATTTGTAGTTCCTCATTTTTATAATGTAAAATGACGTAGTTTTCTCACACACATACATCATCAGCCATTAAATGTCCACTGCTGAACAAGGCCTCCCTCCCTCTTAGAGAGAGGTGTTGCCAATAATACCCATGCTTGGCAGGCGGCTTGGGGATCGCAGTGCGTTCACCGTTACTAACAGGACGCTGCTGCCCATCCTCCGGTGGTTCCGGTCGCAGTTTTAGGACATACCCGGGTCGCAGTTTTCTCACATTTTGTTTATATTAGACGGGAATTTACTCACGTAAAATTAAGCCAGTTACTCCGACTCAGGTATAAAACATCCTTGCTCCGACTATAGTATCACCGCATTTGGCGCTTTTGGACACTTTTTTGGCTTTAAAACCAACAAGGTGTCAAAATGGTTTTAATTTTCCTAACGTTTCCTTGTGAGAAAATATGCTAGTTCAAATATACCTAATTAACTTTGTGTTGTGAAAATCAGATCAACAGACAGAATCATCATCATCAGACAGAAGACGTCCCCTGCTGAACATAGGACTCCTCCTTTGTGGGAAAATAATACTTCCCTTAAATAGGTATACCTACAGTTATGCTTCTACTTCAAGTTTCATCGAAGTGTGTTTAAACAGTTTGGCAATATTTCTGCAATATTAAAAAGCGTATAACAAATACTTGAGTGTTCGTCTGCTTTTAAAACAAACAAATATTTGTCAAGATATAGGAAGCTTATCAGTTGAAACCCAAAGATATCAAAAGCTACTGCAGTAGTCTTTTTTGTACCACAAAGATAACGTTGCCTAAAGAAATATTATAAAGTTTTACGAGGTAAGAACACCCAGCGCGTGGCGTTATTTCTTTTAAGCTTCTGTATAAAGACCATCAATTCGAGGTTACTTCCTTTTTAAAGTTATAAAATTTACATCTAAAATTTATTGTTATGATTCAATTAATAAAAATGAATGCTTGAATTTTAGTTATTGGTGCCAGTATTTTAACGAAATACTATTTCAATACGATAGTGTTTTTTTCTTCTTCAGCTATACTTAATCGATTAACTTTTCATGCGTTACGGCTTTGCATCACCCCACATTTGTCTTATAACGCTTTTTTAATGGTTGACAGGCTAGGCATTTTACAACAGCTCACCGCAGATATATTTGTTGTAAGCTTTTTTGTCTGCAGCTTTAATTCTAGTGAAACTAATATTGTCAACGTAAGTTATTTCATATAATAAAATGATGGTTGCGACGCGTGAGCAAAACACTAGCATGCTTCTGACTCAACGCATAAGCATTGCCATTCAGCATGGTAATGCAAAATGCTGGGTACGCTGCAAACTGGTAGTGGGCTCGAGCATTTAGATTGTCTTTAGACCTTTAACGGTCTATGGATAGTCCAACTATTATAGATTTGCATTTTGTTTAGTTATATTAAAGGCACTTGCAAGTAAAAAACATTCATATCTTAAAAAGGATTCCTACCACACAAGGTAGAAAAATGTTCAGGTAGGAATTAAAAAGAAAGGATTTTTTTTTTGACTGACAGCAGGTCCTAAATCCTACATCAAGTCTATCAAAATCGAATAAAGTACAATTTTCCCCATTACCGCCCTTCATATCTTCCGTCATTTTACGTATCGCTTCCGAACCTTTAGGAGGGTAAAACGTAAAGACGAAAATAATAAATCCATATCGAATATGCACGGATGGAGCGATTGAAAATATTCTTTCGACGAAATATGATATTCGTTGATCTCGTTTATGTTCATCTGAAATTCGTCGAAGATCCGCGTCGATCCATCACCAATTAAACGCCGAGTTGGCGATACATTACCAGCTGGATTGCCAACTGATTGATAGCTGGTACCAGAACTTTGTACCCCTCTCTCCATTGAGACCATTGTCAACGATTGACCGATCACATTGCCTTATTCAATTCATTGCAGTATCGACATTCTAATTCATTCACCGCAACATTGCTTTTATATGCTTTCGTACCTACTATTATACCCCAAATCTTATACTTGCAATGTTACCAAAACACCCTGAATAAAGTCGTGCAATAAATTCGCACGAAGTAGATAATTACCTCCATTTAACATCCAAACAATGTGCACCTGATATTATTAATATTTAGAAGGTTGTTTTAATCACAGCCTCGAATTTGAGCTTAATTATTCCGTCCGTTGGATAATTAATTAAACAAAAGACGGCTAGGTGAGTATTGAGCTGACTTCCATTGTTGTTGGGATAACAGGGAAAAATCCGCGACGCTTCCGGTGGCAGCCCCGCTGTCTCATTGTTCGTCTTTACTCCAATTTACGCAGTTTCATCGCGTGACTGATGCATTTATACATGTATTTCGCATTCGAGAACGCCCTCCAGTGTTTATAAATTGTTTATTGAACGGGCGTCTCTAATCGTACGTCTCGATGTCTTTTCGATTTGTGCCTCAGACGGATTTGTAGGCATTTAGTAGGTTGTGGGGTCGTGATGGTCTTTGGTTCCCATGCTTGGGGTGTTACGCTATTTTAGTGCGTCGTCGCTCGTAATTTATGGGCATGCAATGCATACGACCCGCTTTTAGGGCGATGGTCTGGAATAACCATTTTTCGGAAATTTATGTCGACTTTAACATGATAAGTGGCTTCATACTGATAGGCCAAATTTACATTTAGATGTTATGGAGGAAGCAACAGCTATCTAGTGGAGTTATCAAATTAAGTTCACGAGATTTTGTCTGAGTAAGGAAATGTTTCACAGATTATGTGATAGAATGTGAATACGACCCATTCACTGTCAATAAAATGTCACTGTCAGAGTATTGTTTGTAATAAACCTGTCAATTTAATGATGTTTGATAATTGTAAAATGTCATCACTTTCTGTTTTAATGCCATCCTGTCTGTTAACACATTCTTGCTAAGTTGAATAAAATCAATCAAAAGGGAAATAAAACCATTATCTACCTACATTGAAACCAGCCTTTTTTCATGTCCCTGATCCTTCACTGTGTATTCCAAAATGAGAATTTTTTCAGACACTAATAATATGAAGAATTCTTATAACTAGAACACTTATGTTATGAAGATGCTTATAAAGTTTACAAAAAAGTTATCTTGCTTTTAATATTGAGTAGAATCTTGATAACGATTTTAATATTGAATGAAATAACAGTCATTACCAAAGTGCCCAATCCCTGGAGGCCATAAACTGATACATCGCACTATCGTAGCACGAATCTATTTTTCTTACACATTTAGCCGTTATCTTCTAATTACGTTTTAATCGTAAACTTAACCGCATAGCTGGCTCTAAATATTTGAGCTTTTAACAAGCCAGTTACGGGAAATGCAGCGGCAATTTGTATTCAAATTATTTGTCAAGGCAATTCATTCCCAAAATTGCTTCCAGATTTAGCTTCGAAGGGGTATGTTCGGAAGATACGCTGCCAACATTCCGATCCTAGGCAATGTCGCTGATGAGAGGAGTCGTAATCTATTAGAAGTGTATCCAACAATGGATAATTATGTCAGATAAAACAATAAAAAAAGTCATAGTTTTAAAAAGTTTGGTTTTTGATGATTGACTAAAGGATATTTATTTTAGTATCTACAAAAAAACGTGATATTGCAATAAAATTACTGCTGAAATATTTTTTTACAATTAACTCAACTAAAATCCTATTTTATTATCATGCACGGGAAGTTACTGTACAATTAGTTCTCAAATAAAAGAAAAATAAACAAACCGAAAACAGCAATTTTTTTTTGGAAATTTTGTTGTAACATCGAATTGTAGAATTGACAACTTGAGTCTAGTTTTCTAACATTGCAACACAGCCATAAACATTTCAAATCAACGTCCACCGTTATTACAAACTCAATATCTTTTATGGCATGGGGCAATGTTACGGAAGAAGCAATGATGTGTAAGCGCCACGCAGCTGCCATCATTGTCCCGATAATGACACTGTTTGTGCATAAAACGCATTGCTTTACCAAAATTTATTCCATTTATTCCCGAGTTCTGTCTGGAAAATACAACATGTACCTAATTTATTAGTGAGTTAATTTAATGGAATGCTTGTAGTGACTGGTAGATGCATGGTCAAAAAAATAATAATTAAAATTGTTTGTAAATCATGATAAAGGTTTTGTTTAGAATGAAAATTGCTCGGCAACTGTTGTTATTTACACGAACAACAACATTTTGTGTTGCTTAGCAAGTTTTTTTATGCCAAATTTAAATTACTGTAATATAGTTAGTTATGATGTCTTTTAAGTGACTGTATTTTGTTGTTTAACTTGAAATGAGAGTTAAACAACAAAATACAGTATTTACAAAATACACATATTTAACGATGCAGAAGCTTTTATGCACTAAGTGAACTTGAACACAAATATGTCAACAAACATTTTTGAAGCCGTATCTATTCTTAGCGATGTCTATGCCTCCGGGAATAGAATGGTAAGTTGAGTATATAAATTAGCTGTCAGGGCGCTAATCGCTCCGACAGGCCGCGATGAAACTTTAGAGTCCATCGGCGGTTGCCTGAAAGGCCAACGTATGTTCCAAAATAGATACACAATAACGCAAGTTATTTGTTATCCTTTTAGCGAAAGCTCCCGAGAGAAGCTCGTTATTTTTAACGAACATCGCTTTCATTGCTGTTTGCTCAAGGATTTTGTTGCTTCTCCGATTTTGTAATCCCGAATCGATAGAGTCACATGGAATTTGAGAAATTCGTTCCGGTTTTACTTTTCTCTTTACCCGAATGCCTAAAAAGAGGGTGTTATGTTTGTGTGGATGTAAATTTCCCGAGCGATAGTAATAGCACTTTTAAGTATTCAAGCCAAGGTTTAATGGGTAATTCTAATTCTATAGGTAGGTAGTAGTTAGATCTAGGATTACTAGGAAGACGTGTTCCACCTTCGACTGCATCATCGTTTTCCATCAGGTGAGATACGAAAGAACATTAGCCTAGTTTGATGTAAAATAAAACTCAGTTATACAGACTGATTCATCATCATCATCATCATCAGGCAGAAGACGTCCACTGCTAAACTTATGCCTCCCCCTTTAACCTCCACACTGAACGACAGTCTGCCTTTCGCATCCACTGGATGCCAGCGACTCTTAATGTGTCGTCGGTTTATCTAGTGGTATCTACAGACTGATTACGCCATTTTAATATATTGTACTAGCAGTTGGGGTTTTTGAAAAAAATAATACACGTATTTCATTTTCTAAACTTTAGCTTTGACTTATTTTTGGCTATGGAAAAAGTTCGGCGTCACTTACACCATAATTATCGACCATACTCGAACGTTATACGCTATGACTTTTTTTTACGACCAGCAAACTTTCCCCATCGTTATCAATTTCAAAGCTCATATTCAAAGCTCATACCTGAGGACGTTATCTTAATGTTGTGTTTGTTATCAGGTTAGCTTGTTTTACGTTTTTAATCAATTAATTTTAAAACTATTTCATTGTCGTTTTACTGAAAACACCAGAGAATCAAAACTAGGCAAAAAGTACTCGTGAATTAAGATGTCCCCTCAGCAGAGATTCACACGGTTTTAGGGGAAAATGGACGTCTGTGGATAGCGCACAATGGGCCACAATTACTACGTCCGCATCGTAATGAGCGCGCCAATGAGATAGCAATAAAATTCGCCTCACAATACGGTCATAATTAGAATTAACTGTCTCATTCCCGCCCACAGGCAATGCCTTTATTTTGGCCATTTCACCCCATTGATGTTATCTAAAGCTTAGAAGCCATTTTAGGTGAATGTATTATTTGCTATCTATTCGATCTACAAGCTGATTCCAAGTAGCACTACTCCACGATATGTAAGTAAAGTTTCATTGAAATTTAACAGAACCTGCTGTTTGTAAACCTTGCTTTTTCACCCTTATAAAGACCCTAGTATGTTCATTCAAAAATAATAAAATCACAAAGCTACACTATACATGCACACATCTGTTCTAAATAATACGGCTTAAAGAAAGCTATTTTTCTAGAGAGCACGTCAGTTTTTGTAGAGCCAATTAAAACGGCACTGTTGCCTTGTTCTTTACTAAAATTTTCGATTGCCCCTCAGACCTTTCATTTAGAGGATTTAGTTGGAATTAAGAGGAACGGTGGAACAGTGAAAGCTTCGCGTTGTTTTCGTGAACAATAAACTATTGTGCTTTATGGACCTAGCTCTTAAATGTACCGGTGCTATTGTTAGATTCATAAACATGCAAGGTCTCAAATTTCGGAGCCGCCAGTTTGCTTCTGTTTATTTTGTGATGAATAGAGACTGTAATGTACACTAATGAAGTTATGTTTCAGTTTTATTGCAACTTTGAATTGCGTCTTAATTTTGAGTCAGTCTTTGTTGAACTTTATAATCCAAGTAAAATTATAGCCTTTTTTTGAGCTAGGTTGGTATATGATCGATCAAAAAGATATCTTTGTTGATCCAGATGGATGCAAATTGCAATTTTTATCAGCAAACATTTTGACAACAACTACAATTTTCATCCTAAATATGACAGAAAATGTCCATCCTATGAGAAAACACACTAAAATTTAAATGATATTTTAATTATCGGAGCCTTAAATATCATGGTTCCGATACAGGCTCTAATAAATCAAGCAATTCGTTTTCATTTACATTATACTAGTTATATAGCACGTTCTGAACTGTAAGGGTCGAATTACAATGGCCGGCGTATGTCGGGACGCGTCGGAGTACATTTTATACCGCAATAGAAAATTAACATGTCCATGCAGTAGGTTATGTTCATATTTGAAGTGATGCATCTTGGAACACAGCTACGTTAGCACTTTGCGGAAGCCAGTCTGATCCGTGCGCGTTTTGCGAAACAATTTATACCGCATTGTAAAATACTCTCCGCCGCGACGCGCGCCGTTTAGTGTAAATCGTCCCTTATACACTGTATAACGTTATTTACTGCCGGAATAACAGTTTTAGAGCAATAACAGGCAATTCAGTTATTTGGTCACAGTAATTGAATCCAATAATGTATGTTAATGTATACCACAAGATCCAATAAAGCTGTAAAACTCTACGGAATTTTACTTCAGACACTCTTGTATTGATTTCTAACTTTTTATTGGTTTCAATCATTACCATATTACTATCTGGCCTTATGGTGATTGGGGTAATAAATTAGAATTTTAAATTTATATTGAAACAGTACACTGAGGTAAAGCTATCAATCAATCCTTTTGATATTCAATCTGTATTTTTAGACCCTCGAATTAAGCATAATTTGAGATAAGCCTTTAATTTGTGCGTCACGGGTGGGCTCAAGGAAAGTGTAAGCGGTCATTAGCCACTTTTTTGTAAAACTTTTGTACCTTTTGTCTTAAAGCACGACGTATTTCTTAAACGTAATCCATAATGCATGAGATACAGGGGTTCTTCATAGCAATTATGTGTAATAAATCTCAAGTTAGATCAACAGCTGATGCCTAAATTGTTTTTAATTTTTTGTGTACCAAAATCCTGTAAAAATGTTGCGGTAACTTTAAAAGAAGAGCTTTTTATAATCCTCTGATAAAGTGCCACTTCAATGACCAAAAGTGACTCGGCCTCGACTCTGTGACTGGCGTTATCATCGAAAATAAATGACCAATTAAACAATCTAATTCATTCCGGGCGGCCCTCGAAGGGGTGGAAGCATAAATCAACATGCCGTCGAGTGGCGATAAACATTTTCTGAGTTCCAAACCAGGTGATAAAAAGTGTCCTCTTTTTTGGTCACTGCACGCAAAACCTTCAAAAGGGTGACATTTTTTAACCTAAAACAGCTCCTTAATTGTTACAGGCCACCCTTTACGGTTAAGTACGTCCCTTTCAACAAAAAATGGACCTAAATAAATGACCCTAATGAGAGCGTTTAGGACGTCACAGCAAAAAACTAGTAGGTAGCAGTAGTAATTGTTGATAATGATTTGATAAGAGAGAAAATAATATTTGAGTTAGGGACAGCATCGCCACTTGGCTAAATATTTTTTTAACGTATGGCCACACTATAAGTGGTATTTAATGGGTTACGCAAATAGAAGTACTCTTAGACAGACACTTGTGTGTATTGAAGAGTTACAATGCAATGCGGATAAGAGGGTCAATATTTTGATAGTGCGCGTGTTCAGAAACATGTGGTTGAACATTGTGTTGAGCCAGAATGATACTCAATATGGTGCTTTGGTAGTTCTAGTGCGGTCAGCATCAAGCGTAGGCAAAACAACGTAAACATAAGCAAGCTTTCGCCACGCACGCGTCGCAAGGATCAGGCCTAAAATAGCATGGAATGAATCAGTCGCTAACTCGAGAAATTCCACCACATCAAAGGCTTGACTTTCGCAGAACAGAACTTATTTTTTTTCTGCAAAACATCGCAGGAATTCTCGCCACGATGATTGGGATACTTGCTTTTAAAGACCTAATTGACGCTTACGCTTCTGAGAAAAAAAAAAGCGATTTGGACCTAATTATTCGTTGATTACGTTTGATTGATCGCCTAACTTGGCCCCTAAATAAAACGCTTGCAATTTTTGTAAATTTGAAAGTTAAAATGCGGGGTAATGACTCGGAAAATTTGACACTTCGCCTACGGGCGGCGGCGGTGGGCGTGGAGCAAATTATTCCAAGTTTTATTGACGGCTCTCGAGATTTACATGCACAGCTGCTGCTGCCCTCTAGCGGGCGTAAATGTTTTGCCATGTACTTACTTATTTACTTTTATTTATTTTTTACCTCAAAAGGAAAAAAAGGAACCCTTATAGAATCACTTTGTTGTCCGTCTGTCCATCTGTCAAGACCATTTTTCTCAGGAACGCGTAAAGATATCAAGTTGAAATTTAAATCAAATACTCGAATCTACGGTTTCTTGCAGCTGTGAAAAAATCAAACTTTTAAATCAACGCTATCAAAAGATATAATTATTTGTGTCGCATATTTTGCGATTTCACAAATGAATCAAAACCTAGGTCCCGTTGACATAGAATCATAAAATTTTGAATTTGATAAATTTTAATTATAAAGGAAAAATCAGCTTTAGTCCGCTTACTTCAGATATAAACAAGTACATTACGAGAATGAGAAGTGAATAATAATTTGTATCTATACTTACACTGTCCAATGTCCAATTATTGTTTACAGGATCAAGAATATCTATTGATAGTGGAAGATAGTCATGTCAAAAGGTTATCCTATAAGAAATTCAGAGGAACAAAGCGAACGTTCTGTTTCAAAGTGTTACACATTCGACATAATCATCTAACAGTAGAATGCGAGTATGTCCATAAATAATTATGTTCATCACTGAATATAATGGCAGCATTTAATTCAGTGCCTTCATTGTCATCATTTCGAAGCCATAAATAAAAGTAATTGCTATTACATTAATATTGATATCATAACAAGCTCAAAAAAATTCAAGACTAATTCTAAAAAGAGCTATTTTTTTAACTGTTGGGTAGATCTTAATCAAACATAGATAAGAACAATTTTAACTCATTTTACTCCTTATTATGAACAACTTTTGCAATGGGACCAACCCTGAATCATTAAAGTCACAAAAATTTGCTGTTCTATGGAAAAAATCATTTACTAACGAAATGTATGGAACAGTTGATTTTTTTTTATGTTTCAGGGGTATCATTGTAAAAGTTTGAATGAGTACAATAAGTAGAAAAATTCTAATCTCTGTTCGACTAAACTGTGAACTAGTCTAAACTTTTCCCTTATATTCTTATTGCCTTTTTTCACCCTTTCGGCGTAGTACCATGTATGTCTATGAAATAAAACTGTGAACTAGAGCTTTATTGATGATTTATTAAACTTCATTTCGCAGTTACAAAACAACCAAGAAATAAAAATAATAAAAATGATCTCTTTATTTACAACCTGTCACAAAACTACGGGAAATCATAAAACGGCGTCGAACTTTGATCGCCGAACGCTGCTCGTAACGTTACCAAACTTTTGCTCTTTCTGCCGTTTTGACATCTCTATACTGAACTTCGGAGTTAGTGACATGCATTATTTATAAATGTTTGGTCTACCGGTAGCGAAATGGCAAACACGGAATGCATTCCGATTTTTGATATTGTATTTCGTCGCAAAGCACAAAGCAAAGGTGAAAATGGAATGATATAAAGCAACATCGAAATCGCTGTATATGCTTTTGTGTTATCTATTGTTAAATGTTGATACTACTTAAGAACATAGCAAGAAGATTTTTTTTTGCAAAATTGGCCAAAATCAGAATTTATTAAACACACCGAAAACAGCCTTAGCAAAAAAACTTTACACTAATCTGTAGCTTTTAACAAAGCCGAGCCAATTAGAATAATTTTATTTTATAAACAAAGCTTTGTTTTTATGTTACTCATGTTTGTAAATTATGCACAAGCTCACAACCATAGTTTGCATAAATTCATAAAAATGTCATGAGTAAAACATGACCCATTGTTAAGCACTATGACTAACCACAAATGTATGTTCACCAGAAACAGAAAAATGGTCTAAGCAGCTCTTAATTTAGAAGCTTTTAATTCGCAGTCAATATTATATTTCAAATCTCGATTCATTCATAACCGTCGAAAGCTTTCCGTCGACATAATCTCTGTCTTTGTAAAGCCGCTTCCGTCCCTTACAATAGATGCATTGCAAACTTCGTGAAATGGGTAAAAATAATCCTCTACCCGAGCCCAATACATCAAGCAAACTGTCAGTGGAAACCGCACGAACAAAAATAAACCATTGTGAGACAAGCCAACCATTGTCCAAACTTTGGCAAAAACTTGTGCAATTCCGACAATACGCACCAACGCAACAAAAAAACTGCGTAATCCACTCTGATCCTCAACTGTCAAACATACTTTTCACACCATTTCAGAAACCTTTCTCAATTGTCCATTAGACCATTCGTCAGCTTGTAAATGAACGTCGAGATATTGATGATTGTAGCAATTAAAAAACTAGTAGCATCGACAAATGGCGTCCCTGGCGGTACCTAAATTGGATCGCAGCGTCTCAAAAGTCTCACAACTCACAATTAATCAATTCCAAAAGTAGAGCGTTAAGAGTGCTTCATATTTTACGAGATTGTAGCGATCAATCGCGCGTTGTGTGGGTCTAACGCATGTCGACACTCGTTCCTTTACTACCGTAAATATGGTAGCCGTCGTCAAAACAAACATAATTCAAAAAGTATGTTTTCATTTATTTTTGTAATAACACCCACGGTTGAAATGCTGCCGCGTGTGATCGTGACGAAGCGGAGGTTTCGTGAGACCTTCCTATAAACTTGGAAGGCTGCATTCAAAACATTTTCATATGTTTGTCATAATACACACATTACTTATAAGGTCAAAGTCCCGTGACTGTAAACTTTTCACATCCGTAAAGTAATTTTATATTTTTGTATTTGTCCATTTGGCACTTTGAGAATATGTTAGAAGACTAAATTTGGCATAACGTACAGTAATTTTCGAGTTAAAGTACTTAACTGCAATGGCGTCGATTCTGTCATACCACTCACTAAACTAAACCAATCTGACAGGACTAAAATTATCTGCCACTTAATATGTGAGAGAAGGATGGCATAAATTTTAGAGCTGTCAAATTTTGTATAGTTTAGTTTAGAGTACATCAGAATCGATGCCATTGTCACCCTTATTATTCGATGGGAAGATTCAAAGAATCGATTGTCAAAAATATTTATGAGTAAGTAATGCAACTACTGAACGGAAGATGGCCGTCAGCTTAGCTAAGTTAACTAGTTGTTGCTACATTAATATTACTTATTGTAACCATAAATCAAATCACAAAACAAAACAAAATTATATAAAAAAAAAAAAAAATATGATAATTCGTACATATTTAATTATCATTAGTAATTTGTAAAATTTCGCGATTTGAACACATGTTTTAAATGTTTATCGGGACTTATCACGTATTATTTAATTTAGTTAAAAATATGTACCTTTTACTCGACGTTTCGACCATGTTCCAATGGCCGAATGGCCGTGGTCACGAGCAGACTGAAAACTGCGGGTGAATCCGGGGAGAAGAGCGGGTGTTTTATTCTTCTACCCACACTTGATCTTGAAATATTTCATTATCAACTTATTATGTTCCCACTATTGGGACACAGGCTCTCAGAGAGAGAGAGAGAGAGAGAGAGAGATAATGTCCGCTAATCCACCACACTGGCCCAATGAATCTGATAAAAGATCCTAAAATTAAATATAAGAGTAACTTTATTCGTACCTTAATTCTTAATCAACTAGACACAAAAATCTGAAACGGAAATCCACTAAAAATATTTATTATTATTAGAGTTTCAATCAATGTGACATACCTACTCGAGGTATGTCATATTGACTTATCATCAAAGAAAACAACACCATTATCTAGTTCCCATCTTAATCCTCAAACGTTGTTATTACGTTGACTAGCCCAGCTCTATGTGAAGAGGAAACACAGGCCGCTAGTCCGTTTGCTAAACTTATCTCGACCGCGCCTTCCAAGTAAAAGAGTCAACAGCCTTATTAAGTCTTTGAGCTGCATAGCCGCCTACTTAATTTAGAATTTGCGACAGCAATAAGGTGAGAATACATGACCACAAAACATAGTTCATACCTACTATGACTATGGTAAATGTATAGATAGAATAGATAGAAACTCTTTATTATGTACACCAGAAATAAAAATTACAAACAGATAGAAAACACTTACGAGCTAGTCTACAAGTGGCGGCCTTATTGCTAAAAGCGATCTCTTCCAGGCAACCATTTATATTACCATAGATAAACATATATACATACTACTAAGACTGAGGCACAGATCAAAATATGGTCAAAACTGGAACAAAAATAATCGTCTGATTTTCTCTTTAGTGTTACAGGTGGGAAACATAGTAACAGCGCTTTATCCCTCACCATCTTTCATTTTAATCTATGTCGCAATAAAAACTTACCTACTGATCTTTGTTTAGTATAAACATTTACGGCCTTACTTATAAACGTTACTTAAGTTAAGTAAAGCTTAAAATTGCTCTGTCTTGTTTTCACCTGTGACAATTTCCGTCAACAAGAAGTTGACAGCAATTTTAAGCATTGCTTAACGTTTAAGTAACGTTTATAAATAAGGCCGTTAGTTATGTTGTTAAATATGTCATCAATCACAAAAATTATATCAAGCTTGTTCTGATGACAGTTTCTCGTGTTACCGGTCGTGTCACTGTTGCATATTGTAAATTAGACTAGGCTCCTGCAAAAGCTGCTTTTATTGGTTTATCCACAGCATATTGATTGTCTTTTTACTCGCATCGACATTTTAGTGTAAAACAAACAAAGCGCTTTAAAAATTCCGCTCCACTTTCACAGTCTATTCCAATCAACCTCTCTCGTACAGTTTTTATTGCATCGGACCTAGTGAACTTTAGCTTCAGACGGTACAATAGAATTCATTGTTTATAGAACATACGTTTTTCGGCTAGCCGCAGCCTGTCATCGTTCAAGTGGCGATAAATTATGAACTTAACCTTGGTTTGAGTTTGTTTTGGTTAACGTTTGGTTTAGACGCATATGTGGATCGTGAGAACCCTTTACGTTGGAAAGGTTAGTTATACTTACCTACTTGACTTTGGGTTTCCTTAATATGTTTATTTTAAACGTTAACAAGCTTTGAAACGTATTTGACCGCAACTTGAAGATGTTTGACAAACAGTCGGCTTTTCAGGCAGTTTATTTAAGTTTCTATGACTTATTTCACGTTTTGCTTTCACAAACAGTAGCTATAATTCAGTACAAATAACTAAGTATCTATTTTCCAGAAAAATCCTGATTATAAATCATCATCATCATTTTCAGACCACTTTGGTCCACTGCTGGACATAGGCCTCTTTTCCCAAAGGAAACTACTCAGCCCGATCATCGGCTTTTCGTTTTCTGACACTATAATCGCCAAGTCTCTAGGCGACTCGTGGTGCGCCCGTTGTCTCATGGTCTTAACCCTAGAACACCTCTTTTCTATCGGTTAGGTACTAGTTCTGGGACAGGTATGATCAAGTCAAACCACTTCAGCTTGCTAATACGCTGAGCTATTTCAGTGCCGGAAACAATATTTCAAGAAACGATGAGCATCAACATTTTCATAGTACCTGGAACTACTTCGAACTTGTGGACCGATATAAATGTCCACGTTTTGACCCGTTACTTTAAGTCAAATCCAGAATTATATCAATGCCAAATCAAATTCGGTTTTAGTTTGAGCCATTTAACAGTTGAACTAACATTATGCAAGCTTGTAAAGTAATATCGGTTTTCCCATCAAAACATTATCGCTCGTTCCGCGAATTTCTATTCCTATTCAGATTAGATTCCGGTTCCATTTGAGATTATCCCGGGTTGTGATTAACCTGAGATTAAATTCTAATGTAACTATTTCTGTTTAACCGTTTTGATGTGATTAGATTGAACGTGTAAGGATTGATAACGGGGAGTTATGACATGACAGCGTAATTTATTAATCTAATAAAAATAAGTCGGGTTTTCCTTCCTGACGCTATAACTCCAGAACGCACGAACCGATTTCCACGGTTTTGCATTCGTTGGAAAGGTCTCGGGCTCTGTGAGGTTTATAGAAGTATCATCTGGTGGCGAAACGGAGTTCGCCGGGTTTGCTAGTTTAATCTAGTTAATAATAAATTCACACACAGCGGGCAATGGAGAGAGCTATGCTCGGAGTTTCTTTGCGCGATAAAATCTGAAACGTGGATATTTGCCAAAGAACTAGAGTCACCGATATAGCTGTTAAATTTGCAAGATTAAGTGGCAATGGGCAGGCCACATCGCTCGAAGAACCGATAACCGATGGGGAAGAAAGGTTCTGGAGTGAAGACCACGAAGCGGAAGACGCAGCTTAGGGAGGCCTCCCACTAGATGGACCGACGACATTGTGAGAGTCGCAGGCATCCAGTGGATGCAAAAGGCAGCTGTCGTTCAGTGTGGAGCTTAAAGGGGGAGGCCTATGTTCAGCAGTGGACGTCTTCTGGCTGATGTGATGATGCCGAATAATAAATTGTAACTAAATATGTACTTTAGTGCATGATTTTTCTTTCCGTTTAATTGTTTTTTGATGTGATTAGATTGAAAATATACGAATTGGTAATGGGATAAAGTTATGATATGACGGCGCAATTTAGCGAGATGTATAAAATCGTGACATTATAAGCTATGTCATTTCATAGTATAGTATAGTATTATAAGAACCTAGAGCTGAATACTTCGGTACAATTTTTTTTTAAACAAAATGGTTGACGTTGAAACTGATAGCCTTTAACGCACTGTCTTACCTATATTAGAAAAATTAAAGCTAATTAGGATGTTTAGGCCTTCCTGGCTCAAATAAAGCTTACTTAAAAGTAACATAGAATTGTGTATCAAAATTTACCATGAAATGTAACTTAATCGTTGACCATTAAAATTACGTCACATCCGTTATCTTATTTTATTTGTTTGTTGCCAAGTTTACATCACATCCTTTATCGTAGTTTATTGGAAGTTTCAGCCGATATTTATAACATGTGTCGTGGCTATCTTATCGTAACGATGGCTACTGTGAGACTGTTTTGTGAGACAACATTTTCATAAGAATATCTCATAATTTATTGGTATTTTCTTATCAAAGGATTTGGGAATAGTTTACTGCAGCTTCAGGATAAATTAATGTTTCTAGAATGCCGCCGGAATATTGAAGCCATCCACAGAGCAAACTTGTAAGTATCTAAAGCAGTGCAGCTCAAAGTCAATAGCCTTACACATACTGTCTTTAGACCTTCAACGGTCTATGGGCAGTCTAACTGTATTTATAGTGTTAGTATTAGCTTTTATTTTGTTTAGTTAATAAAGGTACTTGCCCATTAAAAAAAAATACTATTTAGCCAGCTTACAGAAGGTTCTTCATTTTCCTAAACAAATTACAGTGAAATAATATTATCCAAAATAAAATGAGTCACGGTCAGTTCAGTTCAAGTTTTACCTTACCTTACCAATAACCAAACCTATAACCTGTTAAAGGTGCACATATCAGAACTGTATCAATTATAAATGAGTGTTATTTGTATTATTTAATATGTGTACTGTTGGTGTTTCTGTATGAATTAAATAAATAAATAAACCAAAGTGATTTAGGATTACTTTCAATATCGCCTAAACTCCATATTTTTTTAATTATTTCCTCATTCGAGAATTTTACACATTGATTCAGAATGTCCGGCAAATTATTGCTGGCTAACGTTCGTGCGTTTATGAATAAAGAACTTATTTACATAAATAAGTTCTTTAATAACTTCTTAAACAAGGACATAATCAAAACGTATGAATATTTTTAACGGAAAATAAATAAATAAAATTATTGCCCTCAGCCAAACGAATCATATCTATTGTTTTGCTCTAGATTTCCAACATCTGGTATGGCGATTGCATGCTCTAACTATTTAGACCAAAACATAAACAGTAAAACAATACATTGTATTTTCGTATTGGGGTTGTATTATAACATAACAATATCTAGTTCAAATCAATAAACATCAAATAACCCACTCGACGAACGGAAGTTGTCAAGAGCAGTTGAACCGAGATAAACTAATTCTAACTAGTCAGGAGTTAAATCAGGGTCATGTACTCCCATCTCTGTGTTATGATCCTGCATGAAATAAGCAGTGGTTATACATTCCATATTAAATTTTTAGGTTAGGCAATATTTTCCAGCAACATTGTGATATAACATCAGGATCCGTACTGGACTTAAACACTATAGCTGACCTGATACACGTTGTCCTGTCATAGAACTGTCAACCACGCAATTACAAACAAAATTGTAAATCTTATTTTTTTACACCTTGGGTTACATTATTGGAGTTTTACTAAGGATCCCTATTTTTTTGAAAATATAATATAGCCTATGTTACCCGGGGATAGTGCAGTATCCCAACAGTGAAATATTTTTTTCAAATCGGTTCAGTAGTTTTGGAGCCTATACAATGCAAACAAACAAACAATCAAATCTTTCCTCTTTATAATATTAGTATAGCTAAGCAAATATTAATAAAGAAACGCATATTCCATATGCTTTTCAATTAAAGTTGAGTATTTGTTTCCGATTTACTATTCGTTTTGGGATGGAATCAGTTGAAGAGCTGTCAATTATAATAGAAAGCTGCGGGGAATCTGTAACCGACAGTTTCAATAATCCCGTTCAGACCATCGACATTGTAAATTATGATAGTCAAATAATGCGTGTTTTGTCAGTCATGCATTTAAAATTAAAAAGCATTTAGCTGTATAAATCATTATAATAATTAACTCCAATTCGAATAATAACTTTTTATATAACTGACTAGCTGAAGTTGACCCGACAGACGTTGTCCTTTCTTAGAACTGTCAAATGTGCTAAGTTAAAATCACCGTTAAGTTTTCTGAAATTTTAAAATTTTCAAAAGAGCGAGCAAGTGTCTGCTATAATGGTTTGTCTGGGACCACCGTGTGAAATGACCATTTTGAGCCCCAATTTAAACAATTTTGTCCCTAAAGTTAATGATTATTTACTGGATATTTACCGTGGTATGGTTGTGGAACGACCTCCCGATATTTCGGCGCATTTACATGCATGCACGGGAAGACTGAAGAAATATCTCGTAGATAATCATATAACTTTAGTGAACAACCGTGATGCGGAGTTCGACGCGTTGATCTAAATAAGAATGTTTAGTCAAGGTTCACTCATATGCCTGGTAACAGATTTTCCTTTTCATTTCCGTTCTATTTACTTCACTTTTCTGTAGCTTATTATCAATAACTCTTTATATACTTATACAG
The DNA here is from genome assembly GCA_932305915.1 of Agriopis marginaria. Classification (NCBI taxonomy): domain Eukaryota; kingdom Metazoa; phylum Arthropoda; class Insecta; order Lepidoptera; family Geometridae; genus Agriopis; species Agriopis marginaria. Next base: position 6,025,730 of record OW029921.1, on the reverse strand, counting down.
GGCTTCGCAGAAAGGGTGTAGATACTATAGCTCTATATAACAGCAGTTTTTTTTCGCAATTTCTGGTTTGGCCTCATTAAAATATCATAACGATGAGTACAACGGACCTCTTTCGACTTATTACACCCTCTCTTCGTAGCCGTATAATTCACTTTATAAAATGTTGCAACAAAAACATCCATAAAACCAAAACAGAGCTAAATAAAACATTAAAATCGTTTCATAGTAAGCTATATCATTCTGAATTTTATTTACTGCTGGTCTCGGGACCGAAATTGTTGCCAAAAGCCGATGTCACACATTTTATTTATGCCATAACCCACTTATTTCACGTCAATATTTTAAAAACTACAACTTTTTATAGCGCTTTCTGAAAATACGGCTTAATTTAAAATGTTTTCTGTTGCAATATGCTACAAGCAATTCGGTGAAAAATAAAGTTGGACACAGAACGACGTGTTTATAAAGTCCGTTATATCAAAGAGTTGTAACTGTGACAAGTTTAAGAGCTCCAAATCTTAGTTTGACAGATGTTTACAGTCCCCTTGATAATCTAAATAAATATTTTGAAGCTGTTTACGTTGCAAGTCCGGGAAGCGCCTGTGAACGTAGCGTCGCCAGTGACAGAGGACTTTGCTGTTTGTTTGTATAATTCTGAATACAACGTTTGAGCTGCTACTGAGTTGATGTCTAGATTTCGAAACGTTTTGATTATGCTTTGGTTGACAATTTGATTACGAACAGTAACATTTGTTTGTAAACTACTAAAATAAGTGTTACCAAATAAAAAAAAATTAAGTAACGTAAAACTCGGTTCAAGTCTTTATTGTTCTAAAAGCTAGATAACACTCTAAAAAACTTTTTTTTTTTGCATAATATTTCATATTTGACACAAAATAATATTTTTGTGATTCTCAACTACCAATATTACCTGAAATAAATTGCTTTAAATGATAAGGCCCGTCGGTGTGTAATAATGTATTGGATTGTAACATCTGCAGATAAACTTCCTCTCCTGGTATTTTCAAAGACGAGAACTTATTTAGTACTCTTTTTGCTATTAAAATACTTTATATTAAGTCTAAAAAGTGAATAAAATTCTAACCCTTTTGAAGGTAAATGAGGGTAAAGGACTCTATGAAGGGACCAATTTACTGGGCGTAATATTAGGTTTTCGGAGCCTCGTTACGTTATTGAATAAAGGAAAAAGGGTTACGTGAAACTCTGAAATTCTCTGAAACATTGACTAAATTAACATCTTACTGCTTAATTCTTGTTTAAATGAATGGGAATGTGTGAACGTAAAGTACTTTTGGGTTAAGAGTCGTTTCTACCCGAATACCAACTCAATCTACACACCAAAGGTACACCTCAATACTTCGACCAAAATAAAATAATGGACGGGCCATAACCATTGAACTTGCTTAGTAAAAACGAGTCAAAACCGTCGGACGTATACTGCAACGCCTATTTATAACATGTACAGTACATTTGTTACAAAAAATAGATACTTAGTGGTTTTTTGTTGTGTATTCACACTTCGAGAAAGCACACGAAGGCATAATTTCGTCAGATGTTTCGTTATCATGTAACAATAGTCTCGTGTTGCACTTCCTACGGCTAGAGACCGAGAGAAACGAAGCGAGCGCCAGCGCTCATTTAGTAATCTTCAAAAATGCGCTTCGTCTGGGCCCGTCCCCTCAATACGCAAAAATATAAAGGGTACTACTAACTACTAAAATGTACCTGGAGTGGATTGACTTTACACTTGAATTAACTTTTTTTTTCTAACACTGTTTTAAACTATCACGGTTGTTCACTAAAGTTATATGATTATTTACGGGATATTAAACATATCACTACATTGTATTATTTTCCCGAACTTGTATATTTTCGAGTGTGTATTATTATTTATTTACGGGATATTTACCGTGGTAAGGTTGTGGAATGAGCTCCCGATATTTCGGCGCAGTTACATGCACCATGTCAAGTCTTCCCGTGAACATGGTGCATGTAACTGCGCCGAAATATCGGGAGCTCATTCCACAACCTTACCACGGTAACTATCCCGTAAATAATCATATAACTTATTTTTTTTCTCTCTTGAGAGGATCTTGGCCTCACTTGTCACTGTAAACACTGTATTTTTCACTGTCAAATATTGAGATTATAAATATATAATTATATACATATGCTTTATTACAGGCTTCTTTAGAATTTTGGAATCCATACGAAAAATCTTGTCTCCTCGTTTTATTAACTTCCCAACTTACGAGTACGTCCATGAACACTCAATAAATAATAATACACACTCGAAAATATACAAGTTCAGGAAAATAATACAATGTAGTGACATGTTTTTTTCATGTTGGCGTCAAATACCAAACACGACTTGTAAATTAGAAATAAATTTAAATCTGACAGCTCCATAAATCTGACAGCTTGTTTTTTTTTCTAACTAGAGATTATGTTTTGTTACAGATAAAAATTAAGAATGAAAAGAAAAAACTTCCGTGATACTACAACACGCTGACAATGTTGTAGCGCCTACAAAGATGGATATTTTGACTGTGGTGACATCTCTATTGGGAATAATTTGTTTATACCCAGGTGAGTTTATTGTTCAACCGACTTCAAAAAAGAGGTTCTTAATTCATAATTTTTTTTTTTCTTTGTATGTCTTTGTCGATTATGAACTGATTTTAATAATTATTTCAACCTCTGACGCAAACAGCCCTCTGTTTGCTTCAAAGGTTAAAATATATATGTTATAAGTTTAACGTGTGTATCTGTGTGTTTGTCGGTAGCATCGTAGCTCTCAAACGGCTGAACCGATTTTGATATGATTTTTTTTTTACTTGAAAGGTGACAATCTAGAGTGTTCTTAGCTCTATAAAGCCGTTTGAAGATTATCAACTCTTTTATTAGGCGTCTAAACTTACCATTAGTCAATGCATTTATTAGCTCTGGCAGTTCCAATAAAATTGTAATTTTTTGGATGAAAACTACGAATTATGATCACTTTTGCTAGGCTTTTGAACTTAAAACTGTAGCAGGTACCCGATATAGGTACTTATTTCAGTGAAACATTAAAACAATATATTTTATCCAGCTTTTTACAATGTTATTGCAGCTGTCAGCAAATAAATGCTTGGACCAAGTTTAAACAGCCTGCTTTAAATATGTCTATATTCGATTAATCACAATAACTACTCTTCAAATAAATAATTGAGTAATAAACGTCAAGAAACCACAAAAGGGTGGCAACTTTACTAAGAAGAAAATAACCACAAAGTCAGAGTTCAACCGTCGCTAATAGCTAAGTATGCACCCTGTCTCCACCCCAAGGGATATCACCCCACTATTTGATATTTAGTGCCTTGCCGTACCATCTTAGATTTGTGGCAACACTTACCGACGAAAATAAGCGTGTCACTCGCGGAATATTGCTTTTATTTGTCACGGGAAGAAAAATGGGGTTAGGAGAAACTCACCTTGTGTTTTAGTCGAAAATAGAAAGATTTATATGGCGACATCGACGTGGCTAAGAAAATGGTAGAGGAAAACGCTAATAAAAGTTAAGCTTATATTTCAAGTTAGCTGAAATATATTGTCAAGATTATATTTTCTGCAGTAGTATCAAATAACACAGTAACACAGATTCATGTCCACAACAATTAAAATTATGGCAATCGCATTAAAAATAATACTTACATATCAATCAATACAACACATTACATTATATTCTGAAAAACTTTTCTAATACAAATAAATTATAGTATTTTAACCGTTACTGTAACTCTACTGGCATTTTAGGGTTACCAAGATACAGGCGCAGCCTAGTTTATTGGGACCCACAGATTACCACGTATTTTGGGTACTTTCACAAAGCTGCGAGGATAACTATGTTTGTTATGTATATTAGGTTAATAAATACTATAAATAAAAACTCTTCATAGGTATTCAATTAATGTGTGTAAGTATCCATTGTATATTCTTTAAGGAAATAAATAAATTGAAATTGAAATAAAAGAAAATCTGAATAAGCTAAACCCACACAACCCTTGTATTCACATTTTCATTAACGATGATTTAAAATAGATCAATTATTAATTTTGAAAGTTTTGCTATAGTAAAGCTATCGGTATCCATAGGCAACGCTGATCGTTTACCATTAGGCGTCCCGTTAATATGTTTACCACTTATGGCATAGAAAAATACGTTGAGTTTTAAACAACAAATCTACGATTACAACTGCAACACTGAATCCAATAAAAAGTTCTCAAAACCATGTCTTACAAATAAACACTACTAATGATGCTCCCGGGACCAATTTACAAAGAGGAAAGCGTTACTTATTGACAAATCTCATTAGGTTAACAAAACACACATGCAGACCCACATCTGTCTATCGAATATTTTACAATCAACAGACTAAAAATTTACTGCTTTTGGATTGTATCGATCCCCCAGTAAAACCGTGTCACTCGTGTTAATTTATTTAGTCTGTGTATCGTTAAAAAAGGACGCACCCTAGGCGGCTATCAAAGCGTAAAGAAGTTAAGCTAATGTTAAACGACGCCTATCTTTTGTGCCTAATGCGTGATGGATGCTGCGTAAAATGCGGTGGAAAGGGAATAATAAAAATAAACAGATTCAATCGCTTGAAACGTACAAAAGCTTCTCATATAGTACAAGTCATTGTATAAGAGAAAGAATTGAAAAATGGTCCCTATCTCAAATCTTTACTGAACAAAACTCTGACTTTTATGGATATTGACGCTTTTGACCCCCTATAAAACGTACACGCGTTGGGTTTTGTATATAAACGGAAGTGGCAAACATAGGTTAGAAAAATATACTGTACGCTGTAAATGTACGCGTAGGCGTGCTAATCATATAGACATCCTCGTATCAAGCCATAAAATATAGATGTCAGGATGCTAATCAGTACTGTTATCGAATGAGACGATCAGCGAAACTTTTTGTCACGCGGTCTCAAAGGCATAAGCTGTTGATAACATCAGTTTGCAAACTAAACCTTTTTTGTCTTTATTCGGTAGAAATCCCCAGTGTCGATCCGTCTTGTTAATACGGACGGGAATGGAACAAAAAAAGTTTGCCAGTGTTTTTGTTTGTTTGTTTGATGTGGAATTCGTTTACTAGATATTCACTGCGTAGGTTTTGTAAGAAGCTGGTAAATATAGGATTTATAAATAATAAATGATCTTTGTATTAACGTATTTTATAGGCAATTTTGTCATAAGTACATGGTTACCACGTTACAACTTACCAAAGTTTGGTAAGTAATATCAATAAATCAAATAAGTACCTAAATTATAAAAGTCTTTGGGTTTCTTGAAGTCTCTACTGTAAATAGACTTTTTCTAGAATGAGGTGCTCTATAATCCTCGATCACGCCCAACGGTGTCGCTCTGTTAGACGACTTGATGGCAAACCTGTACAGTCTGTAATTTTTTGCTGTCACTTATACTGTGATGTACTTGTAATTTTGATATTAACAATTCAATAAAGGGCAACTGCTTTATTAACTAAAGAAATTACAAGCTAATACTAACACTAAAAATACAGTTAGGCTAGACCGTCGAAGGTCTAAAGGCAATCCAAATGCTCAAGCCCACTATCAGTTGGAAGCGTACCCAGCATGCTGGTGGCGTAACCACGCTGAATGACAATGCGTTGAGCCAGAAACACAACAGCATTTTGGTCACGCGTCGCATTAACGAGGCGCTCTGAAAGATTTTTAAAAATGAGGTGAGCTCCCGGTCCCCAAGGGCCCAATATCTCGACCCAAACGCCTCGAATATGTAAAATAATTAATTGATAATTAACAAATAATTAATAAATACCTAAATAATACGCTGTGATCAATTTCTAATTTAAAAATAAAATAAAGTTAGACACTTTGACCATAAAAATTTGCATAGCTTCTTACAGAAAACATTAGTATACATATTCTGTAAGCTCAAGTTTCAGTTATTCGTTTTAGTATCAACCATGTTAGTTCAACTGTCCACGCGCCAAAATTCTACAACAACAAACCCAACGAGACGCTGCAACTGTCGTTTACATTTCCGTAAACTTTTAAAACGATTTCGCTACAAATACTTCCAAGCTATCCTTTAAAACTCTGCTCTATATCACATAGCTAGAGAGTTTTAAATCGATTGGTGCCAAGGAATGTGTCGATAGATGCCCCCATTTCTTCCAGGTATGTCGGACCCTATGAAAGATGAGACTGTGTCAACAATTTGTCCCCATGCATTAGACGGCCGACTTACAACATAAACATTGTCACGAAAGTCGCGTATGGCTAATCTGGCTTTCCTTTGAGGCGGCTAATTCTTTGCACATGTGTTAAACAGCACGCTGTTTAGTTTTACACCATGATTTATTGACTTTTTGTTCCAACATAAAGATTTCCTCAGACTCAAAGAATTATTTGAAACTGAATGTGCCATAATTCGCCTGGCAAAAAACACGCTCGCGTTAGTTTCTACAGTAATATGGCAAAAAACAGTAAAATTTGTTAATTAGTTTTGAAAACTCGTACGAAGCTCATTGATTCAACTTTTATTGTGCAAACCGCTAGACTATGGAATACGCTGCTAGAATAGGTGTAAAAATCTTGGTGTCTTCAAGTCGCGAGTGAATTAGTTTCTTCAGGGCAATGATAATTTATATTATTATAGCAACAGAATTAGATACGTTTTACCGAGGTCTGCGCGGCAATATAAACACAAATTAATTACAAACGACGCAAACGTATGAAACGCGATTTTGGAGTATGGAGAAGTTCTGTGGGTCCTATGAAGGTAGCTATAGTAAAATATATATAGCAATGTTTTTTAAGTTATTTTATTTTATGAGTATAACGTCTCTATTGGTAAAACCTCATTGCTTCTAGGCAAGTAAGACCGTATCATCGCATAACAAAATGTGGGATGGCGATCAAACTGAAGCTTATTAAAAAATCAAAAAGTTTACCTAATTAAACTTATGACATACCTAAATTAGTGAAAGTTGTCTACAACTACCTCTCCAGGCTGACAAAGCACCGTCAACACCGCTAGTGTTGCAAGCATCCATAGGCGGCAGTTTTGCTTACCATCAGGCGGACCGAAAGCTTAATTGCCACTCTTTAAAAAAAGTGAACAAAACAAAATGATAAGAACATAAAATCAAGGATCAGGATGGTAGAAAATAATAATAACATACAAAAATAATAATAATAACAGCGGGTCGCTGGTCTGCTCGCGGTATATACACACACAACACTAGTACCGAATTGTTTTAACCTTAGATTAAGATAGGTATAACTAACTTTCCTCTCCCTGTATTGTGAATAACTAAGTAAATTCGTTTAAGTTAACAAAATTGTAGTCAAGTATAATAAAAGTCACGGACCCTGGAGTCCGTGGAGTTGCATTGTCAATAAAAAAAAATAAAAAAAAATAACAATGCAATATTTTTTTTCTGGTTTTAGCTATCTTGTGATATTGTTCTGTACTCATCACTATCTATAGGATATCAAAAAGTTGTAAGTTAACAAACGTATCCAAAATAGTACACGACATTTTATGGATTGAAAGTTTGGTTGAGTACCAGTTTTTCAGCTGCGTTTTTCAATACAGAGGTCACGTACAGAAACGGCTACGAACCTCAAAACAAACATGTAACTTTCATTTAGCTAATCCCAAGTATCCGAACTCACTTTGAGACTAATTCCTCGCACATGTGCCGAGCGTGTCGCGTTTTTACACCGTAAAACATAAGTGCTATTTCATTAACTGTGACCGTCTTATTGGACGTTTGTTTTCGAGTCCGCTGGTAACCGTCCCGTTTATTACGTCAGTTTCACATGTGGCTGCTAAGTTAGCGCTTATGACCAATGAAATAAAACGCGCAGTAAATTATTTTATGAATTTTATACACTTATTGATCCTTCTTCTGTATTTATTGAGTTTCCAAATTCAAAATAAATAACCAATTAAATCGAAAAATGTCGTTGTCGTTCGACGCAGTAATGACGCCGACGCGTCACATTGCAAAGGGGTTCCTTGAAAATTAAACACGTGTTCCAACTTCGAAAAATCATGATTACCTCCTTAGGGAGCCAATCACAGCCATTAGAATTAGATATTCCAAATTCAAACTGCTATCAAATTACTTGGGGTGACAAGAGTGACAGTTATTGCATGTCAAAGTTTATGCCATGGGTTAATTACGTAAAATAAACTTGTAAAATATCTTTAATCTTTTCGCAACTGAGGTACAGGAGCGTCGATCAAAGGGAGTTTAATAGATTTATAAAATTTTATTCCAGTGACGACAGATTAACCGAGCAATATCGGTTTCGGATCAAATAAACTTTGAGAATCAAACGAAAAAGGTATACGAGTAACACAGTCATAAACCTAAATCCTTGGTAACAGCAATCGAATGTTAAGTTAAAAGTTCACACGAGCACTTTCAAATAAAAGCAAAAGTAGCTATAAAAGAAGCAAAGTTCTGTGAAGAAAAGGAAATGGCTTTTAAAAATGTAGGAGCGACTATTTTGAACATTGATACATGGGATAGCCACGTGGTCTTCCGTCCAAATGCGAAAGCCATGTCTATGACCGATTTTTTATTTTTATTTTTCTTCCGACGCGTGTCAACATGTGCCTATAGTAAATTAGCAGGGGTGACGTAGCACCCTCGCAGTTTTTTTAACAAAGATTTTTGAACAATAGCACGTAACTACTCGCGTCGCGTGAGAGTTGAAAAATTACGCCCTTTGGCGTTGACGTAAGTTTACGCTGTGTTAGTGATGCGGAATTTTGTCGCAACTAGGTTCAAATAATTTTTTCTTGAATATGGTATAACAGCGAACCACTGGGTATTTAATGTGTTATTAAATCTTTCTTCTTGAGAAAATTTCGGCGTCGCACATCTTGTGCTATTGTCAAGTATTTAAATATTTTCAAGTTTTATTAGATATCGTCAAATAAGTCATAGTCCAAGTCCCGAGTCACTATCAAGTCAAATTTACGCCCAAGTATAGTGGTGAAGGCTTTACAGGATTTCACAGGAGGCTTCTATAGAGTTTTGGAAATAACACGAAAAAATATGTTTTTTTTCACGTTTGCATCAAACTACTCTTATGTTCATAATTATTATGAAGTACTTAGCCACGGATCTCGGAGACTTGTAACCTAAACTATCTATATAAAATATGTAACGAACCTCATTTAATTACCGCAATCTGAAAATAATTCAACAACAAGTTACCCCCGACTATCTTATTTAAGCCATAAACAAGACAGGATACCAATAATTCATAAAAATCGATACAGTCGTATCGCGCGACTAAAGCGAACTAAAGCGATAAAGTTTAGTTTTATACGCTATTAAGTAACGTAACGGACAGCATAAACAATATTTTATGTACGGTGCAATCTGTTAAATCTTTTTTTTTTATATCTTCGCGTAAACAAAACCCAATCATATTACTTAACAGAATTGTATCCACTAGTAAATAAGGTAATATTTTATAATGTACCAAAGATCTCTCGCAAAACGATGTAAAGCTGCTTTCGACAGGTTTCAGAAAGCATTAACCATCGGCCAAATGCGAGTCGGACTCGCGCACCGTGGGTTTTACACACAAAAATATGCTTTAATTCATTCAGTACGGGATCTTTATCGTGCGCCTTACATTCACTTGGCCAGTGTTTTTATGTTTTATTTTAAGGTGTGTTGACGCTTATATACGTATGTTTGACGATTTTGCGTGAGCAAAGACAAAAAAACGTTAAAAATTGATTTGTGGTGTTTTTTATATTGGAGCAATCCTTCAACACTGACCATAGTTTATTAATTTTTGCTCTTCGGTATACATAATTTGATGGATTGATATTTTTATGGTTCAGTAGCGTAAAGAAACCTTTATAGTTTTGTTGTATCCGCATTCAGCAGTACAAGTAACGTTCTATATCGATCGTCAAATTTGACAGTTGAGATCGACAAATTCGTTATAACGCCATTTAATCAGTACTCGTTACGATTGATTCCATGGCATTTTATCAACTGCACTGCAGTGTTGTCTATATGTCCAACCGTCCACCATACAGTAAGGGACTACGTAGGTATAAGAAGTCACGGCCATCAGCAATAATAAAAAAAAACTGTATAATTCGAAAGCATTTTTTAATTACCTAAAATTATTAATTTAGACCTAAAAGAGACAGCAGGGAAAATCTGGATGCAGGCCGCTGGTTATGGTTTGTTGTGTTTTGATAAAGTAAAAATTAATTTAATTAATAACTACGAGTACAATGTGTAATAATCGCGAAAACCTTAGAAATTATTCACTAAAGAAGTAAAATATTGTTATCGAATGTACCTATGAATTTATGATACTCACGCGCGGTAATATGACACAGAACTGGGTAAAGTATCTCCGAGGTTGACAGTTAATTTATTGCTGTCATCTGGTTGAATGGTCAATATTTTTTGCCATCTTTCGCTATCGTATCATCCATTCACGTGGGCCTGGGAGTCGGGTGTTTTTATATCTACACGATGCAATGCCTTTGTAGTGTCACATTTGATTAACGGTTTCCATTAAACTGTAGATAATATGAAGAAGATACTGTCTTGTACCTACTATTAATTTAGTTGGTGATATAGGTACCATAGAATACCATATTTTAAAATACTTAATAAAATGTCCATGCACGTAAAGTATACAAGGTTATTGAGCGGTAAGAAGGTTATAATACTTTTTTTTAAATAAAATGCAGGTAAAAATAATTAAGCTATTACACAGAAAAATATTATTCACACTTAATGAAATGAATAGAACAGGTCGGTTCCTCAATAACAGTTGATTAAAACATGTTGAGTACAATGGTCTTCTTTCAGCTTAATACAAGTGGAATGTGTAACCTTGTTAACCTACCTATAATATATTTATAAATTCAGTAAAGATCTTAATACTCTATATCGATATAGTACAATCTATAAATATAAAACTACACACCTTAATATCATTACTGACATAACAAGAACGAAAGTAAGAATAATGTGTGTAACTAAAATTTGTTGTATTTTTATCGTAAGTACAATTTAAACCACTCTTTGCAGTACCATTGTTACTATACGAAATTATAATAATAATATTGACTAGAGTAAATGTAGGCCATAATAATAAAAATACTTACTTTAATACACCTAATAAAATAATTCAGTATAAAAATGGGCATTTTGCACAAAAACGAACGATAGCGAATCGAATGGAGATTTAATTATAGATTAGCCCTTGTATCGCACCGCATTCACAACGATAGGACACGTGAATAAATAAACACAATTACTTTGCACAAAAGAGTAATCTCTATTGATTTTGCTCACAAAACACTGCTTCGCCGAGAATCGAGTCGGAGACCATCCCTGGAGGTTTATTCTCTCGATAATCGGACACCGTATAGATTTTTTTTGCGACCGATCGAATTTTTTGCTTGCAATCGATTTTTACGTCGCAACAATGTACAACAATAGTCATACATCAATTCGAGTGTCAAAAACTAACATCTGCGCGTTCGTTGTAAACATTGAAAGCAAGGGGTCCCAAACAGCATCCTTGGGGGACCCGCGCTTCGCCAAGCCTGTGTTTATGGCTCATTATTATTGTGCGCCGCTTTAGAGTAGCTGCAAATGACATACTCCACCTATTATTAAAATAAACCGTAGCCTAGAAAGGACCTTTTGTTAGGTAAATTTAAAATAATGCTCGTAGGAAATTTCAGTGGGTGTGACCATGCCAGTCGGCTTTCATTAGAGACTAAGCACGCCAACTACCTCTACCACTCGAGTTGTAGTGTTTGCTTGGTAATCAATACGTTGCAAAGGATCATTATGGTTACATAAGCGTTTTGTCAACAGGTCATGTGGAAGGTGGGATGAATGATGACTACGGAAGTACGGGAGAAGCCCCTTACATCATAGAACAGCCTATAGATGTGACCGTGGCTCGGCATCAGCCAGCGACGCTGAACTGCCGCGCTGGTGGTTCCCCTACGCCGACTATTCGGTGGTATAAAGGCGGAGTACTTGTAGTATCAGACACTCATAGAAGTCTACTTCCAGCCGGTGGTTTGTTCTTCCTGAGAGCTACTCATGGAAGGGCCCATTCAGATGCAGGAGTATATTGGTGTGAAGCAACCAATCCGTATGGAACGGCGAGAAGTAGAAATGCTTCTCTACATGTTGCTGGTAAGTTTATTTGATTATTTCCTAATCTAAGCTTGAAAGAGCTTGCTAAATTCAATTATAAATGTTTTTTTCTTTTGTTAGTTCTTCGAGAAGAGTTTCGACTGGAGCCAGCTTCGACGCAGTCGGCTCAAGGCGAGACTGTGATTCTAGAATGTTCGCCGCCAAGGGGTTCTCCTGAACCAACGGTGTACTGGAAGAAGAATGGCCAAAATTTGCATTTTGACGGTGATTCCAGGTTAGTAACTTTGAAACCATCCTTCCTGCTATTCAGAAAGTATTAATCTACCCTAAATAGAGTTGAGAAACGATCGCTTAGATTTACGCATTAAGCAATTTAGCAAGTTCATCATTAACACGTTTCAATTCCCCCACTGAAACAGTTTGCCAGTTAACTTGTATTATTTCAGAATCTCCCAATTTATAGTTTCTATTATTAGGAACAAACTTCGTTCCGAGCCAATGTGAGTTGAACAAAACTCATATCATTGAAACTTTTGGGTTGCGGAAATTCAACAAACTTGGCAGTTACGTTATTAAAATAAGAACTTTCAGTTATCCGACAAAAGTTGGCAGAGGATCGATAGTCAGATAAACGCAGTTGGAAGCACGTCGAGGGTAGTCAAGTGCTCTCACCAAGCGAGTAGGATGGAAATGCGATAGTCTTGTGAATGTTTACCTTCCCGAATAGACTCGTTTGATATTTGATATCTCGATATAAATTTAATCGTATAATTTCATGAGCAATCAAGAACCTAATTTATGCAGAATTTAACGAGCTCTGCATTCTTAAATGTGCTTGCGACTTTGTTGCGGTTGCTGTCAAGCGCCCGCTGTGAATACTTAAAAGATGTTAAGAAGCTTGCTCTAACGTAACGACCATTGAGAGAAGTGACAAAAGAAATTAAACACTATCATTAAATTAACGTTTAAAAAGATCTAAGACTCGCTTAGTATGTAAGATAAAAACAATATAATGTTAAAGATAAAATTGACTATTGAATCTGCTAAAACTGTTTATAGGCAATTTATTTCACATTGAATTGTATGAATTTTGATGAGCATCTTGAGGGCGCATGTTACGTATGGCGAAGCATAAAAATAATTAACAGTCTAGGGGAGGGGTACATCAAAGTTATAAAAGAAGGGGATATTGAAGAGCTCGACAAGCAATCAAGTAAAAATCTCAATAGTTCTGACTCAGACCCCTTATTAAATGTTAATTTCCCATTGAATTATTCCGCCCTATATTTGAATGACTTTGTTACATTGCACTTTGTTGAAAGTAATTAATGCATTCAAAATTTAGGAGTGAATTGCGTTGTTTTATTATGACTTTATGAGTAATAAAATTTGCTATTTTATTGTTGCAGGATGCATTTAGCAGACGGTGGCAACCTTGTTATTCAAGATGCGAGGCAAAGCGACGCCGGGCGGTATCAGTGTCTCGCGCGAAACGCAGCCGGCACTCGGGAGTCTTCCATTGCCACGCTCAGAATACACAGTAGGCTGCCACAAATTAGCTTATACGTTTCACCTCGTCATCATCAGCCAGAAGACGTCCACTGCTGAACATAGGCCTCCCCCTTTAACCTCCACACAGAACGCCAGCCTGCCTTTTGCATCCACTGGATGCCTGCGACTCTCACAATGTCGTCGGTCCATCTGTGGGAGGCCTCCCTACGCTGCGTCTTCCGGTTCGTGGTCTCCACTCCAGAACCTTTCTTCCCCATCGGTTATCGGTTCTTCGAGCGATGTGGCCTGCCCATTGCCACTTCAACTTGCAAATTTTAACAGCTATATCGGTGACTCTGGTTCTTTGGCGAATATCCACGTTTCAGATTTTATCGCGCAAAGAAACTCCGAGCATAGCTCTCTCCATTGTCCGCTGTGTGACTCTGAGTTTTTCCAAAAGGCCAACAGTTAAGGACCACGTCTCAGTACCATATGTCATCACTGGTAACACACACTGGTCAAAGACCCTCGTCTTGAGGCACTGTGGTATCTTGGACGACATTTAACTTCAAACCTTGCGAACTTTTAACCGACTGTCCAAGAAGTAGGGTAATGTTTTTGGGTAGTATGTAAGCATGTAGGTAAGTATGTTTCTGGGTTCCTGTAGTACCTCCTGTAGCCTAAACGGCTTGACCGATTTTGACGAAAGAGGTGTCGTTGGATTCCTTTACAAAACAGAACGGTGATTTCATGAACCCGAACGACGTTCCGGTGCGTTCCGGTCGATTTCAAGCACTGCATAACATATCATCCAATCTGGAACATTAAAACTTGATTCACATTAAAATGAGCCCGCCTGGACCCGGATGGACCCTGACATTGAAATGTGAGCCGATGAAACTGTCTAAGTACAGCAAATTTTTCAATATAAATAGCAAGCTTGGAATGCTCGATGGAATTTCATTTGTTGCAGACAGATTACGTTACATTGTTGGTGACAGAAAATATATGAGGATATTTATTAAAAAAAATCGTTTATTATTAATTAGTTAAGTTTATTTAAAACACTGTTTTAAACTAGGATGGTTGTTCACTACAGTTATTTGATTATTAACGGGATATTTACCGATTGGAGATCAGGATATTGGGAGTACCGCATCGTCGCTTTACATCAGGCGAGTTGGCGGTCAAACGCAAGCATATTAGATAAAAAAAAAAAGTAACTATGTCAATGTTGCCAAATACAATATTGCCCGTGGATAACAACACTTTATGCAAACACCCAAACAGGGTCCAATAGAATTTGAATAATGCAGTTAATTTGTAATTCGCGTTTTCGTTTCCCTAATTTCTGTGTTGCACCGTCAGATGGGTCTGTTATCATGTTATTCAGGGATATTTCTCATTGTGCAGTTAAGCCGTACTTAATCACGGGTCCTGAGGACGTGGTGGCGCAGACGGGCAGTAGCGTGACGTTCCAGTGCCGGGTGGGAGGCGACCCCTTACCCGACGTGTTGTGGCGAAGGACTGCGGGCGGGGGGAATATGCCACTCGGCCGCGTCAAAGTACTAGATGACAGGAGCCTCAGACTCGATGATGTAGTTTTAGCTGATGAGGGAGAGTACACTTGCGAGGCAGATAACTCCGTAGGCGCTGTAAGCGCGAGTGGATATTTTACTGTATACGGTGAGTTTTTTTATTAGACATAAAACCCGTACTTTGTCCTGTGAAGTGCTTTGATTCAACTTTTAATGTGCGAACTGCTAGTCAGTGGAATGCGCTGCCTGAAAATGTTCCTCGATAGTTACAATCTGGGTGTCTTCAAATCATTAGTGAATCGTTTTCTTGTAGGCACTTACAATCATTGGTGATACTTGTACATAATTTCATAACATGTTTAAAGTCATCCAAAAGAATTAAAATAATGTAATACAACCCGATAAAAGAGTATAAAAAGTAATTTATTTTTAGTGACATCATCTCAACTCTCAACTCGTAAAAATCTTCGTGTGTTCAGTTGATGAAACAATAAATATATATAATTTATTTCGCGTTTCACTAACTGATCACACTTGTGAATCCTTAATTTCAATATGTAGGTAATAATCGCAAACCCCAAAGAAATCATTAGACTTAAATTCTCACTTCGGTTACATACCAATTAACGGGATAATTACCGTGAAAAGGTAAGGATGCAATACGAAAATACTATATGCACAGTGAATGTGTTTTCTCGGGGGTTTGGTACAGAATTAAGGTCCAGAAAACTCACGCAGCGTACTTTTATTAAAATTAATGTTAGTTGGATTAATCATGACCTATTTGTTTTAGATCCTCCGTCAATTAGTGTAAGACCAAACTCAGTGAACATAGAAGCCGGTTCAATAGCAACATTTACATGTTCCGCATTCGGTAAGCCCGAACCAACAATTTTCTGGAGCATCGAAGGCAACCGGACGATAATATTCCCCGGCACGTCCCGAGGCAAATACCACGCTTCCACAGTCCTCGATGGAGTTACCGTGCTAACGATCAATGATACAAACAAAAACGACAGCGGAAACACGATAGTTTGCTCAGCGGTAAACTTCGCTGGCAGCTCGTTCGTCAGAGGGAAACTGATCGTGACGTCAGACGATGACCGTCCACCGCCAATCATAACAAACGGGCCCTCTAACCAAACGTTACCTATAAAATCGATGGCAGTTTTCCCCTGCACAGCGATCGGCACACCTGAGCCAATCATCGCTTGGTATTTCGAAGGGGAAGCATTAATACAAAATCATAGAAGAAACGTGTCTAATGACGGCACCCTTATACTGAAGGATTTAGTCAAAGGAGATAGCGGGACTTACACGTGCGTAGCTTCTTCTCATCACGGGAAATATGTATGGAGCGGAGTTTTGTTAGTCGACAGCCCAATCAATCCGAATATACACTTTTTTCGAGCAGCAGACACATCATCTTTGCCTGGACCTCCGACGAAACCACAAATATATAACATGACAGACAATAGTGTTACGATAACTTGGAATCAAAACAACAAGATTGGATCCTCTTCGGTGCTCGGATACCAAGTGGAAGTATTTTCAAGAGAAACTTTGCAAGGAAATAATACACCGAGGAACTCTCGAGGATGGGTAGTGCTCGCTCGGAGGGTGTATCAAGCACAATACACCGCGAAATCTCTCATCCCGGGCGTAACGTACATGTTTATTGTGAGGACGGAGAATTCTCATGGGCTGTCTGGACCGAGCCCGGTGTCCGACGCTATCACTGTCGGAGAGGACGCGAACTCTTTGTGGGAAACTGGAGTTTATTCAAATAACACTGAATTCAGAAATAATATTCTCACAGACAACATTGTGGAGCTTATCGAGGCGACGCCAATTGACGCTAAGACCATAAAGCTTATGTGGGAGATTTTGAATTTTTACTACCTCGAAGGACTTTTTATATATTTCCGCCCTCTAGACAATGTAACTACTGACTACGAAATGAAAACTATTTTGCATTCCAACGACGTATCCGGCTATGAAATAACGTCTTTGAGAAAGTACACAAAGTACGAATTTTTCTTGATACCCTTTTATAGAAAATTCGAAGGGAAGCCCTCAAATTCCAGGGTGGCTCAAACTTTGGATGATGGTGAGTTGGGCTTGATATTTCTTTCACATTTTAAAATTTTCCATTTCGCCATCTAACAAAATGTATTTATTTCAGCGCCTGACGGTCCTCCAATTAACCTAGAAATGTTTATTTTGAACACGACAACCGTCCACTTAAAATGGTCACCACCTGAACTGCACTTACAAAATGGAATCATTACTGGATACAATGTCGTCGTAAATTGGCTCGACATACCCTCCAATAAATCCATGGTAGCTATAAACACTACCGTCCACCAAGCTACGAGCCTTATAATGACGAACTTGACCTCCGGGGTCAGTTATTCGGTTCAAATCGCCGCCGAAACAATCGTTGGCTTGGGCCCGTTCAGCCAAAAAGTATACTTAAATATTGACTCTCGTTCGGTCGGATTGGATCCATTATCGAGGTAAAAGAAATAAAAGCGTAAAAACATCGGAGAAAATATAAATACATATTACGCAACATTTTCTGACAAATGTATTTCATTTCAGATATCCGATGAACGGGGAAGTGTCTATAGTGGCTGGGGATTTCGTGATGGAAACATGGTTTTACTTTTTGATTGGAGCCATTGTTCTGTTCAAAATGATTGTAATTGGCGGCATACTTTACGTACGAAAGCACAACATTTTCGCCAAAAAGTCAGCCCTACCAAACATTTACGGTGAGCAATTGTTATATTAGCAATTTTCATAACAATAAAGATACACTGTATCGTGTAATCTATCGCATAGCGCCATTCATGAAATGCGGAGCCAACGTAACTGGAAAATAAACAGTTATTCAGCTTATCTCGAAACGGTTACTTTTTCCGTGGAATCAGCATCAGAATTTCAAAATTAAAAACATTCCACGGGTGTCGTGGGGTGGTGCAGGGCGCCGAGCGTTTGTTTGATGGAGGCTTTGCCACGAGAGGGGCGGAGGGGTGCTAGATTACTTTCGAGTTGAAAGGTAGCTCTGCCCTCTCACGAGCGCACTGGATCTCTTTCACTTTGCATTCACGTTCGGGGCACAAAGGAATGATACAAATCCGAGAAATAAAGACCCAGTAAATGTAAATGTTTTCTATTTTGTTTTCTCGAGGCGATTCGTTTGTTGACTCACCCATTTACCTTTAAGCCAATTCCGCTCGTTTTATTTGTTCTACTGCGTTTACATCTTTTAAGTATCCGGTAAACGAGGTCATTTGCATGCGGCTTATGAAATCGATAACGAGTCCCATTATTATTTATAAACCGACAATAATTGGCTTGTTTTTGTTACAGATTCAAACGGGACGAGTTTAGTGACTCAGATGAATATAAAAGCCGCAGTATCTCTGTCGCATCCGCTGAGTAGTTGCTACAACAAGAACACAGTGACTAAAACGGAGTCATTGCTTTGGATGGAAAATCAGCCTGGCGTTTGTTTGTCGGGGAGTCAAACGAATCATAGTAAAGAGAAGGCGAATTCCGAGTACGATAAAGTTGCTCAACAGTTGCCAGAATACGCAGAGGTGACGTCTTCCCGCGCCAACGGGAATGAATGGAATACGAGCAAAACCGCAAGCTCGCCGGCCGCGTACGCCTCGGTCACTTTAGTCGCTAATACTCGCCAGTGTGTGAGTTCACTGGTAAGTGAATTTTCCTCTTTCGCAACTCATTCAAATTGAATTTAAGCTCCGCTTTTAACTCAACGTGTATTTGTCTTTAAACGTTTTATTTATTTTGCTCCACAGGGTTGGTTTCCTCCGAGCAAGAATGTAGATTCTTTTGACAATCGCTACGCCCCAGACGAGGAACTGTATCCCGCTAGCAATGGAGGTTATTACAATAGAAACGTATATAGTGAGAAATATTTCCAAGGGCATCCGAATGTGCTGAAATTTTACGATCTTCCAGCGATGGATAAAACTCAGAAATCTCAGTTGAGATACAACCAGAGTTTACAAGGGAAATGTGATAAAAAGACTGATGTTAATCAATCGCTGATTGGTCGGACTTATGTGTCGAGAAAGAATTCGGAACCTGAGACGACGTATCGAGCGTTTGGAGAAGAAGATACTGACGAAGAAAATTATTGTGATGATGCTGGGTATGATGAGTTACAGGCGATGCAGCCTCAGAGACAGCGGTCAAGTCACCAATATGAGAGGCCTAATTTCGACAACGATGGTACCCGGACGTTGGCACGTTTGACATCGTTCAGGCACGGGCAGGGGGTCCTGACTGCCGTGAAGCCGTCCTATGATGCTCCTACTCACCCCCCACCAGCTCCGCACCCCCGGGTTGACTCTGTGACCCGGTAGTATCACGCCTTGCCGGTTTTCGGCGACCTGTGCCAAACGGACGTATAGACTTCAGTTAGTTTAGTGATGTATTATCACAGTTCTTCCTCACAAATAGAAACTGGACTTTACTCTGTGACTGTGAATTACTTGCGTTGTGATTCAATATTGACTGTGTTTTGTTTTTCAGCTTGTGTTGTATTTAGGCCTAGTAAAATACGGTTGGCCTACAAATATTCTACGCGCACAATTTTATTTTCTACAACTTTAATATAACTTAATATATTTTTATTCGATGAAAGTATTCCTAGTCTTTGTAAAAATAAGTTGTAAATTTTGTAAATATGGTTATATTAATGATAAAGTTCTGATTAATTTAAATATCAATTCATATTTGATATAATGTTACTGTTGGAATTGGTAGAATTCAAATTGATATGTCCGTCTGTATATCAATAATCGAATTTGTAATCCTATATCATTAGTTTAAGTAATAAAAGAAACAAACTAACGCTTGGCAATAATTTGGAATAACAAAATTGTAATGGAACTCAATTTAGTGTACATAAAATAGTAATGTATAGAAGCCCCGACGTTTTATAATTAGACGCGTCAAACGCCAACATCTGCAGTATAAACAGCGTAGGTACTTGTGCTGACACTGAGCCCTGATTCTGTAACCACAAACACGCACGTAACGCGCCGTGTTAAGTTTACCTCTAAAAGTTGATCTTTATTCCTAGGGAATGGAGTCCAAATTTTAAGAGGTTAACTTAACGCGGCGCGTTACATGCGTGTTAAAGTTACGGAATCAGCCCCCTGGTGACGTCCACGAAACTGTGCGTGGCTGAGCGAATGTCGGGCAATTACCTTACTTTTATGTTGAACGACGTATCTACTTATAAAACATCTTGGTGACAAAAACTTTTTTAGCAGTTGAACTTTTTAATTTATTTCAAACGGAATTTCAATAAAAATAATATTCAATTAGTAATTGTAGTTAGATAATATGTTTTATTTAGGTTTCATTTTCATGTGCCATAAGTAGATTAAGGGCTTAACTCAGGGTCTTTTTTTCACACAACTTTAACCTAAAAAAACTTGAAAAATATACTACAGATACAGCATTACTATACATTATAATATTATACGAAATATTTTTGTTTTTAGTCTACGAAAATGTCGTTAAGTTTGCGTTCAACTGCATCAACTATCCCTTTCGTAGGTTTTTTTTTTTTATAAAATTAATCATTTATTGAAACTAATAAAAAATAGATTAGATGTTATCTTATAAATAACATGTAAAGAACAATTTTCGTGATCATATTTTGTAGAACGGCGGAGGAGATAGAAAAAAACATTATTATTTGGGTTTTTTTGCCTAGAGGTCATCCTATAAAATACCAAAACAAATATGTGTTTCCTAACAATATTTGCAATATTATTAATATACTAGCAACGCCCCCGACTTCGCATGGGTGTAAACCTTATTTATTTTACCCCTTGGGTTACATTATTGGAGTTTCGTATTTTTCGTCCTTATTTAAAATAAAAATACAATATAGCCTTTGTCACCCGGGGATAGTGTAGCTTCCCAACAGTGAAAGAATTTTTCAAATCGGTTCAGTAATTTCGGAGCCTGACAATGCAAACAAACAAATAATCAAATATTTCCTCTTTATAATATTATAGTATAGATAAGATAATGGTCCGAGATAAAGTAAAGGATTTAGTAAAGGATGTTATGAAGGTTAAAGTTGTATGAACATTTTTACTGAGTTGCCTAGTTTCTGCAGTTCATAGTATACAACAAATAATGATAAAAGAAACGTTGGAGTTGTGAATCATATTACAAAATAAAGCTTTGACAAAACAAAAGTTATTATAAACTACGTAAAATATGTGATATGAGTTAAAATAATTATAGCCACTTGTTATT
This sequence comes from Agriopis marginaria, assembly GCA_932305915.1. NCBI lineage: Eukaryota > Metazoa > Arthropoda > Insecta > Lepidoptera > Geometridae > Agriopis > Agriopis marginaria. Next base: position 6,004,143 of record OW029921.1, on the reverse strand, counting down.
ATAAAATTGAAAAGCACTACTTGTATTGCATATCATCTGTAATTAGGCGTTTAGGCCCAACGCAGACTGAAGAATCAAGGCCGTAATGCACCATAGAAGCGACCGTGGAGAAGTTAACTTTTATTTTTAGTTTTGAACAAGGCTCTTATTCTCTATCTCACATGAGATTTCTTACCGTAAAAGCGTGACGTAGTAAAATTAAATAAGTAATTGAAATTGCATTTTGCACCTTTAGTCGCCAAGACCACATAAACTCGTAACGCAGCCGTGTTACATTGTTTGCGTGGAATTGGCAAGGTTCGTAACGCGCTCGTTTTGAATTATCAAAATAACATGGAGTAAGCTAACACGTTTCGTGCGCGTTTGTGAAGAGAATGTAGTATCGAATTGGAAGACGCGTTTGATTTGTTTGACGCGGTTGAATTTTGTTAACATGGTTACCGCGTTATTTATGACAAATGCTGTATTATAACACGTTTACGGTGTGTTTGGGCATGTTTTGTGGTGTTATATAGAATTAATGCCTGCTCTAGATGTAACGGAAGCGCAGCGCGTAATTATGGTAAGTTATGAGCCAACGCATACGTAGCGTAGGGAACCCTCATACTAGATGGACCGACGACATTCTGAGAGTCGCGGGCATCCAGTGTATGCAAAAGGCAGGCTGTCGTTCAGTGTGGAGGTTAAAGGGGGAGGCCTATGTTCAGCAGTGGACGTCTTCTGGCTGATGATGATGATGATGAGCCAACGGTAAACAAAAAAAGTTGACTTTTTGAAGGCAGCTTTTGCGCGGCTACTCCACCTTGGCCTTTCAGTCCCCGTCGGGCCTTAGTAGTTGAAATGTTATTGAATAGGACGCTTCCAAATTTGACTGGTATTTAAATAATCGTCCTTTAAATATTTTGTAAATAATTATCATAATTGTGTAAAATGCCTTTTTATACTTCTAAATTCTTTCTTTAAGTTAGATTATTGTCATGTATGTCACATTATTGCGGTATTATACAATCTTAGAAGTTTTATTCATTTTGTTGTCAGTTTTTTAATGTAACACTTATTCTGTTGTCTGTAAGACTAAAAAATCTGTTGTAGCGTAATTGTCATACAACGACAATCCGAAAAAAAATAATAGAGTATCTTTTTCATATTGTTGTGCCATCTCTCTAGTTTTACATATTCAAGAGCGAAAAATAGAACATCTTTCGAAAAGAATAAAAAGTAGCAAAGAAATTATTCTAAATAAATTGTTGATTTTTAAATTACGACACTATTTAAACTCATTTATGCAAAACTAGGACTAGGCTGTGTGAAAATTACCCCAATACTTAAAAAACGGAATAAATATACCTCGAATCCTCACCTTTAGGGCTCACTTTGCTAAGGTTTTGTGAGCAAAAAGCATCCACCATTTTAGGTATTGTTTGACATTTTGGTCTCTCAAGCTTCTCTCAGTCCGCCTTAAATGTAGATAAAGTAAATATTACCTACGTCATGATGACGTAGATGTGTCTCAAGGTTCCCTCAGTTCACCCTAAATGGAAGACATGATCAAAGAAAACAAGGTCTTCTACTCTGGCAGTTGTCCCAGAACACGTCACTGTCCACTTGCCACTTTATCCAATCAGCTGTTACGTGGTGTATCGTCATCTCTCTCGAACCTGTTGTAAATTGACATCATGACATCATTACGGGACGGGAGTATTATACCTGGCGGAGTATATTATTATACCATGATGGAAGACAAAGTAAGAAAATTACGTCATAGATCACGTCAAATTACGTCACATCAGGTCTGTAGACATCCTTTATTGAGGTAACCTTAGTAACAGAACATTAAAGGTGGAGATAGGGATAGGTAACGTCTGTAAATATGAGGGTGAGACTGGTTAAGACCTAAAGCATCGAGATACAATACATATAAAGTCACAATCGTGCCAAAAAAGTCCGAACCAAAACTCGGCGCACGCCGATCCGACTACAAAGCCACACGATGCCAGAGCTACGATGACATAGCGGATAAGTAACGTTGCACACTATGCAAGCGACATAACGTCTAAATTGGAGTAAATGTGGCATAGTGAAGTATATAATTGATAAAACGTATGTACAATGACACTTGGACGTTTTTTGACTGTTTTTACTGAGAGATTGTGACTTTTTATGAATTGTATCTCGATGACCTAAAGCCATAAAAATACAATTCTGACAAAATAAGAAAAAAACAAATGTAAATCACGTTGAATTTTATTTCGTTGACTGATAGATAAGTCTTGCAAGTGAGATTGTATAATATCGCAACCACTTCACGCCTAGATACCTTGCTTTCTACTGCAGCTATAAACGTCATTTAAATAAAATAGAAATAATGTTTCTACCAAACTGCCGTAGTTCCTATTTTCGCACTTCATTAGCCTATAATACGTATGCAATAGGCTGTTTACATAATGTTATTGATCTAAAACTTATTAGAGACCAGTTAGTTGATATCATTCAGTAATATGAAGTAAAGTAACCTGCTCGATAAAGAAAATAGATTCAGTTTTGAGACTTAAGAACGTAGCTAAAGGTTTAAATTTGTTTAGTACGTTTCTAGAGCAGCTTTATTATTTATCTGTTAAAAATGTTCGTAAATAAAAATACTGATACCGTTTTTATTTCGTTATGCTTCTAGCAAAATGAAACCTGTCAGTGTTATAATATTTGTAAGTGGTGTTATGTTATAGCAAGGTGTCTCGGAATTAACATATGAAACGAAGTTATAATGCAATTTGTATGGAAAGGCCTATTTTTGTGTGTGTGAAGACCATTGACCATAAAATAGGGAAGCCTATGGTGAAAACAATAAATCTTGAGACGGATTTTGATTTTTGTATTAGTCTTGAATACCTATTTTTTAATAAAATAACTTAAAACTACATAAACATGCTGTTTGAATTAAAAAAACACGTATACGAGGTAGATATTTTATCAAACAGAATATATTTTATGGACCACTGATGGACAACACAGTTGTTCAGAAGAACATCTTTGGCTGGCAAAACATCCGGTGCGCCTGATCGCCAATAAATCATAGCTAAATAATTCTTATTTAGTGTGTTATTTTTATCTACTGTATACAGGATGTATGGGGAACACTCTCGAAGCCAAAAGTAGGTAATTGAACACTCACTATGAACCAGTTTTACTATGGGACCAACTCTGAAATCGCGAAAAAAATATCAGCTGTTCCATACATTTTGGCGAGTGTCAATGACCGTTTTCTATAGAACAGCAGATATTTTTTTCGCGATTTCAGGGCTGGTCCTATAGTAAAAGTTGTTCATAATGATGAGTACAATATTACCTTCTTTTGGCTTCGAGAGTGTTCCCCTTACACCCCGAATATGTAGATATGTCTGTCAATAACTATATTTATATTATACTAGCTGGGCCCGGGGTTTTACCCGCGTAGTGATCAAAAACGGTGATGATGATGATAAAAATAGCCGATGTCACTCTCCAGCCCTTGAACTATACCGATGTTATCCAACCCAAATCAGGACGATCTGTTGCTCTGTTGCTGCGTGAAAGAGGAACAAACAAACGCATTAATAATATTAATATAAGTACCTAGTGATTAAACGTATTCTACACTACCATCCATACTTCCCAATTCCTCGTAGGGTATGGATGGCTATTTATATCTATATGTGGAGTAACTATCTACTTATCCGAAGGTTGTCTGAATGAAATCGTTTTAGCGATATGCCTCTGTTTTATGTATCCTTCTTTGTTTTTACGTCGGACTAGGCTAACATTTGACCGCGATCTCGTCTGATGGAAAGCGATGATGCGGTTGAAGATGGAGCACGTTTGCCTAGTAATAACCTATTAACCCTAGACTTGAACACTACAAGATTGTAATGCTGCGGAAACACAGACAGAGGCAAGGCGTTCTATTGTTTTGCTGTTCTAATTGAGAAAGAGGAGTCAAAATGCTTGGTGCGAATAAATGGCATTTCGACCAAGTAAGGGTGACGCCTTGCCGTTCGTCTGGACGTCCGGTAATGAAAAGGTGATGGGGAAACAAGTTCGTGAAGTTCCTTGCACACTCTCCGTGGAAAATATTATAAAATACCATACCATTACTATACAATTCTTGTAATATGCCTTCTGTTATCTAAATTTTTTTTTGTATTGTATTACCCTCAAATGTCCGATTGCTCAAGCTCGGCCCAAGGCTATATCTGCGATCTCTTATTACCTTTAAAATTATGTAAAGTGTTTATTATCTGTACCTGTATAAATATTGCGTCCATCAGTCATGGCTGCTCTGAAAAATTAAAACTAGAAGTATTTATGCTGGTATGTATGTACAATATGTAGGCATATAGCTATCTATTAAGATAGATATAAAAGCAATTTCCGTATTATTTGTGGCGCATAATTTCAACACAAATCAACAGTTGGAAATCCAATAAAGCGGCTTGTATTAAGCCACTACGTATTGTGGTCGGGATATATGCTCTACACTTCTATACAATGTAGAGTATCGTAATTGAAAATACGATATGAATAGACCAAGCAAACAAAGCCGCATCACTCTTATTCATTCGAAATTTAAATCGCACAGACAAAACGCACGTTAGTATTGTATACAGAACATTCAATTTACGAGGTTGCAATTCATAAACCAAATCTCTGCTCCACACTCACCATAAGTGTATTATTGGCCGGTAATTTAACTCAGGCTTGCGGCCGGCCGGTCGTCTGTAAGTGCCTGATAACCGAACATTCTACCCACATTAAGGTATACGGGTCTACATACGCTCCGATCATTCCATTCTGCTTTGTATACCAAACGTGGGTTATTTTAACGAGAATCTCTGTCCGGAAGTTTTGTTGTTAAAATATAACTCCGATACTGGAATCCGTACGATTATTTGCGCGGAAAAAACACATTGAAAAACGAGTTGGATCCGTTAAGCCCGCGCGAGCTTGATAAACTTTTTAGAGAGAAGTAACCGTATGAAAACACGCGCAAGTTTTTCTCTTTCATTCCACTTTTGCATTTTTACAATGGACTGGTACGTGTGGCGGTGCGCCGCGGGTATCGTTTTAATTTTCCGCCACCGCGGAAATTTACAGCGACTGAATGAACCATCTATTTTAATGAGCTTTAAAAGTTAACTGATCACGGCCTCGGTGGAATGCTGCTCGTCAAATATGTACGGGTGGAAATGAGTACATCCACGTTACTTACCTCAAGATATTTTGGCTCAATTATTTAACCGAGCAAAGAGATCTCAAATTCTAAAAGGAATATTTGGCTTTTCTATGTATGTTTATTGGTTCGACGATAACATGCGTATCGTTGATCTAATCTTTATGAAATTTTATAATTCATCTCCTCGTCCTAAATACCATATTGCTTAAAGACACCCTTGTTAAGCAGTGTGTCTTGCCAGTATTGACATAATAATATAAAATGTAGTACTGAGACGTGGTCCTTAACTGCTGGCCTTTTGGAATAACTCAAGAGCGGGTAATGGAGAGAACTATACTCGGAGTTTCTTTTCGCGATAAAATCCAAAACGTGGATATTCGCCAAAGAACCAGACTGATATAGCAATTTGCCAGTTGAAGTGGCAATTGGCAGGCCACATCGCGCAAAGAACCGAGAACTGATGGAGAAGAAAGGTTTTTGAGTAGAGATCACAAACCGGAAGACGTAGCGTAGGTAGGCCTCCCACTAGATGGAACGACGACATCGTGAGCGACGCGGGCATCCAGTGGATGCAGATGGCAGGCTGCCGTTCAGTGTGGAGTTCTAAGAGTGAGGCTTATGTTGTACATCATCGTTACACATTCATCGTTACATCGTTATGTTGTTATCATAATCAGCCTGTTTTAGTCCGCTGCTGGTTTATGGCTCGCTTAAGGCACGCCACGCAGCCCGACCGGATTTAGATGGATAAAGTAACCATTGTCAATAAATAATCAAATCAACAATCTTATAATTCCTTGCACAATATAATTCAAACAGAACCAAGTCAAAGCTACGATTAACCCTTTACCTCCTCTCGCAATCGGCAATCACCGGAATTCCGCATGCACTGTTCCGATTCCGAAATCGTTTCCGCGTCCACTCAAATCCAATGACGGATGTAATTGAATTAACCCGTTAATTGCTAAATTAAGTTGCGTCCGACTCCCCCTGTCGTCCATAACTCGAAATATATCTGGAAATATGATTTTGACGGGAAAGGTGTGTTTTTTGACGTCAATTACGGTAATGGAAAACGTTTGCGCTAAACCAATTTGTTGACGTCGGTCTCGAGTATACGCGAGTTTTGTTAGGGTTGAAAGCAGACATTCAATTAAGAGAATTGCTAATTTAAGTATGTCTTTGAAGCTAAGTGGTAAACGTTAATTTAGCAGTATATGAGCTATGATAACTTCACTTTTCTAAGCTTTAACCTTTATTGACTGTTTTACTTATACATTGATTGTACGTTTGAGAAAACTCCAATTATAGTACACCGTACACTAAACTTCACTGTACTATAGTGAAGTGTTCGGTATACTCTAACTTCATGCAACCTTTCTTGTGAACTCTTTCTTTTTTCTATATGGGTCTCTCTTGCTGTTTTTTTATACATTTTAACGACGAAACGGCTCCGCTAAGAACAGACGTAAAAGCTCATCTATACTAATATTATAACGAGGAAAGATTTGATTGTTTATTTGCATTGAATAGGCTCCGAAGCTACTGAACCGATTTGAGAAATTCTTTTACTGTTGGGAAGCTACACTATCTCCGGGCAACATAGGCTATATCATTTATTTTTTTTAAATAGGGATCCTTACTAAAACTCCAATAATGTAACCCAAGGTGTAAAAAATTAGATTTACAATTTTAACTTTGCGTGTTTGACAGTTCTAAGACAGGACAACGTCTGTCAGGTCAGCTAGTTCCGTATAAAGCAGGACTAAAAGAGATTAAAACTGCAAAATGCCTTTAAAAACGCAAAATTATATACAAGAGTCACCGATAAGAGCGCCTACGCTTTGCCGAGGGTGCGATATTAAAAGGCTTAGAAGTGTTGGGTCTGAAAAGCTCCTGAACATTTCTGAACCTCGCCCACTTAAACACAGTATTAAGGGCACTTTGGGCTTAAGGGCGACCGTATATTACCGCTGCCTTTCTATGCGGAAGGAGATTTTTCATATAGGGTTTGTGGTTGAGCAATTAGTTTCTAGTCACTAAAGAACCTACCTCTCTGGAGGTTTATTAGACATTAGTATTTATACTAGCATGAAGTCTAGTTACACTGCAGAAGAGCACAGGAATGGTGGGGGTTTCTGTCGGAGTCTATGACCCCCGAAAAATACAATATGGGTATCTTCAAATCTTGCATAAACAGGCCCCTTGTTAATGAACTTGCTCCATCCTAGTCCATATGCAAGTCACATCCAAGGGTGGATCTAAGGGGGGGTCATGGGGATCATGACCTCCCCCTGGGCTAGCTCCAGTACATATGTGAACCACTAATTAAAGTAAAAAATTGTTAAAATTTCAATTATAACTTGAATTGACCACGACTATGAGACCCCCCCCCCTCTGGCACCAAAGCTGGATCCGCCCTTGGTCACACCAGTGGGCAATAGAGAGAGCTATGCTCGGAGTTTCATTGCGCGGTAGAATCCGGAACGTGGATATTCGCCAAAAAACCAGAATCACCGACAAACCTATTAAAATTTGCAAGTTGAAGAGGCAATGGGCTGGCCATATCGCTAGAAGAATCGATAACCGATTGGGAAGAAAGGTTCTTTTTTAATTCATATTCAAAATGTTTAATCTCAAGTAACCATATAATACAAGCTATAACTAAAACTACAAATACAGTTAGACTGCCCATAGACCGTTGAAGGTCTAAAGACAATCTAAATGCTCAAGCCCACTACCAGTTGGCAGCGTACCCAGCATGCTGGCGGCATTACCACGTTGAATGGCAATGCTTATGCGTTGAGCCAGAAACACGCCAGCATTTTGGTCACGCGTCGCATTAACCAGGCGCTCTGAAAGATTTTTGAAAATGAGGTGAGCTCCCGGTCCCCAAGGGCCCAATGTCTCGACCCCAAACGCCTCAAATATATAACCACTGCCGAGGTTAGCATATTTGCGTCGCTTGTGCTGCTCTGCCGAATTGGCAGCCGCGCCAGCCCTACCCTGTGTCTCAGGAAGATGTGACGGCGCCAAAGTATCGACACAAGTTGCGTCCCATACAAGGGGCCGCCCCAACCTCCAGGGCACAAGTGTCATACCGTCAGGCCTCCTTCCATCGTCGCGTGCAAGACCACTCGGTTCGAGCACAGCTGCGACATTGGCGGTGGAAAGAGCCCTGCGTATGATGTCGTTCAGGCTAGCGTGTCGGCCAATACGACCAGCGCTTCTCGAGCAAGAGAGACCATGGTGACCGAGCTGGTCAACAGCAGTACCACACTGACAGCGATGGGCCTCACAGCACCTTGCACCCAAGCGTAAGCTGACAGCTAGACGAAATGCGGTTGGATCTAAAAGGCTACCCGTGTTAAAAGAGGGCATAGCTTGCAACCAAAGTCCCGATTCCCAAACAGAGACAGCAAGAATACGAGCGCGATCTGCAACACTAGGACACGTATCTAGTAGCGATTTCCGTGCTAGTTCGCAGATCGGCCGATCCCACAGTCTCTGGGAAGACAACTTCCTGGGAAAATCGGTATTTGGACAAGCAAGCCTCCAAGCATTCATTGCCTCTTTCGAATGAGATACAACTACTTCGGAAGGGCCTAAAGAGGGTGCAAGGATTTTTTCTATTAATTTATGAGTACTATGAAATGAGGACAAGAATGCCGGTAACGCAACACTTGAAATTTGGCGGACCCCTAAGCCTCCTAACCTTACAGGTAGTGAGGCTTGTGACCATGTCCTGTCACTCAAATCAACATTCAAAACCGATATTAGAGTTTCCTTTACGACATTGTCTAAGCTCGAAAGGAGCTCACCGTGTTTCCACAGTGGACTACATCGTAAAGTGTACATAAATTTAGGAACAAACAAACAGTATCTGATAATTGTAAACGCCATATGGGCGTTAATTTTTAGTAACCTGTCGGAAGAACCCATAAAATTTTGAATTTTTTCCTCAACAAAAGGTGAAAAGGACTCATCTAATATCGGTGAACCCAGGAGTCGGAGCGAACACCTGTCTAATGATTTTATATTGGGAGCTAAATCATTGAATTTTTCAATAACCACATTTTTATCCGGACATGAATCGCAAACAAAAAGTTCGCATTTCGAAAAATTTAGTTCCAAACCAATATGACGAAATTCGTCTATAAGAATTTTTAAATCACTCAGAACAGTGTCAACGTCGCCTCCTAGGGTTCCGTCATCCAAGTACCAAACATTAAGTTTGGACTGGAGACGTTGAATAATTGGGTGAATAGCCAGGCTGAAAATGGCGGGACCGAAAGGATCACCCTGTTGACAACCGACAGATGATAACAAAACATTGTTTTGGTATGTCAATTTGGTGGGACTGCCATAGCATTGCCAGAGAAAATTGAAAAGATCAGGAATTTTATCTTTTACTTGTGTCAACAGGGCACCGCGATCAACCGAATTAAAAGCGTTTTTGACATCCACCTTTAGCAGCACCTCTCCACAATTTTGATCGAGAAAAGTTCGGACAGAGTGAACAGCAGCCTCACATCCACCTCGCGAACCAAAACCAAGCTGTATTGGTTGAAAAAGGTTACTCAAAAGAGTGACCTTTTTCCTACAGCCTGCCTTGGCCGCAAGGCGACGATATGTGGTGCCAACCGCAATAGGTCTGATACCACCGTCTTTTTTGATAAGTGCGCATAAATTAGCGCCATACAAAATTTCAATGACGTCATCACTGACCCGTCCAGATAACATGAGGTTTACCAAAGCCGTTAGGTCTTTTAAGAGGGACTCGCTAGCCTCACCGCAACTAAAAGATAGAAGATCTTTTAGGTGTTGAGGCGTCAGACCATCTAGGCCTCCAGCTGAGCCACTCTGAAAAGATGCAACAGCCGCTGCAACCTCCTGGCATGTGGCTTCAATGACAACGTCATCTGGTTGTGGTGGATCAGGGAGGTGGAGATTTGCCGCTGCAGGTGGATGTTTGTCACGTAGTGACTGAACCGTAACTGGTGTATAGGGGGCGATTGTGTCGCTAGAAAACAAGACACGTGCGGCGCCTTTGATATCGCCATCACTAATTTTGTTCTCTACTATTTTGAAATTAGTCAAAACGTCAGTTGTTTTGGAATTTAAATTATTCCGACTTTTGGGCGGAACAATGTTTGCAAGATCTAAAGGTTTACCCTCCAATACTTTGTACTTTACGCAGTTTTCCTTTACTCTAGTAGTAAGGGACTTTTTGTTGGAGGGGTCAAAATGTACGTAAAGCACACTGTATGGAAAAGTAAGGAGATGTTCCCAGGCGTGCTTAGAATTTATAGAAATAGCATTCCTAATTGCCGATGATAAACAAAGAGCAACCGAAATACGAGCACCACGCGGGATGCGTTTTAAAATCGGAAAAGAATTTTTATATGAGCTTAGAACCTCCCAAAACGGTTTGGAAGGAGTAGCAGCGCTCGTGGAACTGCTACTCTGTACGTACGAGCCCGAAATTGGAGCCGAAAGACTAATTTTGTGACACCTAGTATTGTGAACATTCAGACCTTTTTGACCTTTGAAGTAACGGGCCTGGGGACACTCCGGGCACCGTATCAGGTTTGTCTGCGACACAAAGTTAATTTCTGATGCCGCACCTCGTCCAGAAGGGGTGGAAAGTGGCATGATAACAAAATAGGGCTTATCTGCAAGCTTAGTATTCCTATTTCCTATCTAGTGACGGCCTCGAGACGTCAGGCGGTGACGTCGCTCGGTGTGCGCCGACTCGCCGGACGGCGTTGACCATTTAAGAATCCAGATATATTCAAGCGACTGGTATGCAGAAAAAGCTTCCACAGTCGCTAAATCTGAAAAAATAAAGCCCTGAAATTTCTTGCCAACCTCGGTTGACAAGACTTTTTTTTTTTTTTTTTTTAAGAAAGGTTCTTGAGAGGAGACCATGAATCGGAAGACGCAGCGTAGGTGAGCCTCCCAGTGGATAAACCGACGACAATGTGAGAGTCGCGGGCATCCAGTGTGGAGGTCTAAGTGGGAAGCCTAAGTTCAGCAGTAAACGTCTAATGGCTGATGATGATGATGATTGATTTGACATTTAATTTTAACATAATAATATCGTATCGTATTTAATTGGACATTAGATGTGTTTGATATTAAAAATAGGTACACGATAATTACATGGCGCTTCAAGCTCTAGCACGTAGCTCTATTCACGATCCTGTTGAAATAATCAAGCGTCCTATCCATTAAGAAGTTAAACAACTTGTTCGAATTAGTTTAGCTAAACAAGCACAGCGCCTGCATCACGCGATAGGCACATCTCAGACGTGATTCAACTTAATTCACTCAATTCTCACATTGGGTCATTGTCGACTTATATTACAATGACTATGGCCTAAATTTAATTATGAAGCTGCATACTAACCCTTTGGACACAATGTAAGTTGCTGTGAATCAGTTAACAAGCTTTGTTATGAAAAAAATATTTCTGCGTTCACCAGCCTGAGCTTTCGTACATATTCGACATTTTAAAAGATAAATATTCATTAATTCAGACGTTCTTTTTAAAAAAACATTGCATATGTTAAGTAATTTTTATGTTGATATGTTTTATTTTTGTAGAAGAGGTCGGAAAAAAACATTTTTTTCGATCTCCGTCATCGTATAAAATATCAACATGAAAATAGTTTTGGACTATTCGCAATGTTTATGTAAAGAGAATTAGCCATTAAGCTTTATAATAATATTATTCAGTTATTTTTGATATTCAAAAATGTTGGAAATGTTTTGCCATATAAAAAGGTCACGTTTGATCTGTAAACGATGATGAAAATCAAAAAGAAAGGTATTGCGTTAACATCGCTGATCCCACGTACCTATACATTCTAAACGCTAACCAATTTTGATAGGTGTCGATAGGTTCTTTTAAATTCAGGGATGGTCACTGGCCTCACTGGGTATGTGGGTAAGACCTTGACATAAACACATTATGGCGACATGTAAAGTGATAAAAAGATAAATTTGACGGCACCCCTAATGTGACAAATCATGAATAGGTCTATTAAAATGAAGGTGAGAATTTATATATTTTTTACTTGTACGTAACTGGTGTCCATTATAGTCAATATATGCCTATCCAAGACCATTGTTTGACACAGGCCTTTCTCAAGGACTCGCTTGGGTGTTTAGGTTCCAGTCAGTGCCAATTTCTTTGCGTATACTTAATAATTATCATCACTCCATCACGGCGTCTCATGCTACCTGCTGATTCTTCTTCACATCCATCCCAGCGGTTACGGATACAGTGACAGATGATACGATAACATATAAGTTTAGTCACTGTTTATGAAAGTTTGGTCAGGAAGGGACAGAATCTCTAAAGTTCGAATGGCACGGCACATGGGGCCAGAATTTTGTAATTTTATTAATGATGTAATAACAGTTCTGTCAGACGCATGTGTGTGCCCGTGAGCGATAGTGAAGTCGTTAGTTCGGACGGGTTAATATTGGGGGTGAATGGGGATCATCTACGAAATCTATGGCGCTCGTTTAAAGCGACAACGATAATGGCACTAGAGTTGGCAAAAAGCTATTTGTGAAATTAAATTAACCTAATGAACACATGGGATGATTGGTTTTATGTTCGGTTTTTTTAAAGTGTATAACTTACTTTTAAAAGTAATTTCTAAAGTGATAAAGTATAGTATCACAATCTGAGCATTTACTATTAAAAAATTTGATGACTAGCAGAATCCGAACCAGAACCATTATTGGATAGGTAAGTTCCGAGCACGCTATCAACTAAACTACGGCTGCTCTCCTGTCAGCCTCAAAATTCTTAAACTGTCTTTGCAACCAATCTAAGTGTTAGTGACGTCATCTATACTAATATTATAAAGAGGAAAGATTTGATTGTTTGTTTGTTTGCATTAAATAGGCTCCGTAACTACTGAACCAATTTGAAAAATTCTTTCACCGACGGGAAGCTACACTATCCCCGGGTGACATAGGCTATAATCTATACCCATGCGAAGCTAGCGCGGACCGCTAGTATATAAATAAAGATAGGATAAGATAATTTTAATTTCACAGAAAAATAACAGTATGCAATATACAACAATGCACATAAATTTTTAGGAAACTACTTAATAAGTAAACACAAGGTAGTTAAATTCAGAGTTTATGTATATGAGGCTAATCGATGAGCCTCAAACTAAATAAATCAATAAATAATCATTTATTTTCAAGTAACATAGACTCATACAAATCAAAAAACAATATCAATGGAAAATAATAATAATAGTGGCTAGTCACATTACATTAATAATAATTATTACGAAAACTAAGCACGAGGCTTATATCTTGGGGCCTGAGTGCAGAGTTAATTCTTTAGTAAAAAGACGCCTAATGTAGTAAGTGTGTCCACTTCCTCCAGCATGAGAAAAAGAGACTTGAGGTGACTTACCATCTGAACATACTAGACATGGGTTAATTAGCAGACTCGGCCTGAAATCTATTCAGACGCTGAATGACATATATTATGACATTCACCAACAGCACTGGGCCAGTATGGTGGATTAGCGCCTATCCTATCTCTCTCTGCAAAAAGGCCTGTGTCCTAGTAGTGAGAACATACACATCATCAGCCATTAAACGTCCAATGCTGAACAAGGCCTCCCTCTGAGAGAGGGGTGTTGCCATAATCCCCACGCTTGGCAGGCGGCTTGGGGATCGCAGTACGTTCACCGTGTACTAACAGGACGCTGCTGCCCATCCTCTGGTGGTTCTGGTCGCAGTTTTAGGACATACCCGGGTCCGAGTGAGAACATAATAGGCTGATAATGATGAATAAGGCTACGTAACGTTGAGCCACAAAAGTCAGTTTGGAACATTTCAAAATGCTGGCCATGCTTAAGTCAAGCCAAGGCTAGTAAACTATGAGTAAACTAGATGCCCATTCACAAAATTTCGTTTTAGAACGTTAACATAAAATGGAACAATGTCACCTCTATTACTCAACATTCGCAGCATTAAACTGTCCGAGTTGTGTTTCCAAGCGTCCTGAAATATGAGAAAGCTCGTGAAATTAAACTTGCTTACAAATTAGATCTGAGTGGCGACGAAACACAAAACATGGACGGCATTACTTGATTGCTGTGGCTAGATTGTAGAATGTTTTGTTCTTCAAGTACTTTATGGAACAATAACTGCAACTTTTGGTTTAACGTGTGATTTTTTCAGTTTTTCGGGTTAATTATACTATCATATATGCGGCTACAGGGTGCACAATAATTTCTTGATTTATTTATTAAATTTATTTTAAATTGTATTTTAATTGGTAAACAGTATTTTATTGAAAAAATCTTTGAATATTTCCTACCCCAAATTCAGCGCTGCGTGTATTGCATTAATAAACACGGACAATGGTTTTTATATGCAGCTTTCAAGACAAGTTGTCACGGAGAGGGTCTTATACGGTGTCTAGACACGTAAATATCCCGTACGCTATTAGCTGTCGTAATTATTCAATGGCAAATTCGGAAGTTTTGGGGGAACAACAAACAGACATTGAGTTCCACAGAATCAGATATAGCGTCATGGTAAACATACTAAAGTTATATTATGGAAAATGACGTGGTTTTCACACATTTCATTTATATAATCGGTTACTTCGACTATAGTTTCAACCGCATTTACCTTGAAAAAGACCGTCGAATGCGGTTGAAACTATAGTCAGAGTAACCGGCTTAATCATAGTGAATAATTCCCGTGTCATACAAATAAAATTATAAAGTTACTTTAATCAAACATGGTGTCGTGATGTGTACCAAAATAAATGGAACTATCAAATTTAAATTTAACTGGTACCTTAATTAACCACGGACTGGTAAGCGCAGCGTAGGACGTCAACCCACAAGAAGGACAGACTACCCATAAGAGACCGTAGAGAAACGCTGGATTCAGGCCGCTTCCAAACGGCCCTTTTGAAGATATTTTATTATTTTTCACATCGGTCTAGGCTAACGTTTGACCGCGATCCCGCCTGATGGAAAGCGATGATGCGATGATATAGATACTTTTCGCTTCTTCGACCAAGTTACAATGGCCGTGGCCACGAGCTGACAAACACATGACGTGTTTAACATAAAACAAAACAAAACATGTATTAAAAAAACAAACAAACAAAACATGGGTTAAAAACGCGAAAGTTGAAAGTTACAAGATCAATATGTTTTTTTATCTATAACATTTCTCTATTATTTACAAAACACTTCTAATGAACTTACATTTAGTTTTTCAGAAAAAAGGCTAAGCTCGGTCTTAATCCTTAAAGTAACTCGTTTTACCAGAATTTTCACAATCTCGGTTACCCAAAAATGCTTTTAAACGTGTTAACATTATAAGGCAATCATTTCCACATTTGCCATAAAATATTACAGAGGATACATTTTAATCGTTTCATCGGTTCAGGCCCATTTGATTAAGTCCCCAACCTATTCCAGCATTAGCAACCTACCTTAATCTATCTATCCATTTTCATAAAAGCGAAATTCATCTACTCGCTCACTCACTTACTATACTAAATCTCGAAAACTACTTGACTTACGAAGCTGAAATTTGGTAAGTAGATTCCTTATGGGGTGTGGGTGAGGTCCGTTATGAAAGGATTTTGCGAAAGGGCTGAATTAATGGGGGGCAAATGGGGGTTGAAATATTATATGAAATTCTACGCGTATACGAAGTTGCGGGCAACAGGTAGTGTTACAATATAAACAAGAATGAAAGTGTCAATTCACCATAAACTTAATCACATTTTTGACACATGAATAGATAGGTAAAAAATTAGGCCCCATTTTTTTCTCATTTTCTCTACCACATAATGATATGAGCACCCTTAATGCGCATGGTGCATCATTTATCAAATGTATGGTGAACAAAAGAGTGAAAATAACTGTTTACCATGGTCAGCGATGTCGCCGACAGATAAGTGTTGCCCGATCCATCATTGCATTAGAGGGGACGATGTATTTTATTGATTTTTCACCAATTTTTGCTTCGATGTCCGTGCGACTCCCACACCGCTCGGCTTCTGGAAAATAATAAACAAGTTTTGTCAGCGAACAAAATAAGTGATATTTTTGGTGGTTTTCATAGTATTTCGTAAGTTAATAATGAGAAGTATCGGAACGCATGTTATCTCAAATTAAATGAAATACAACAATAAATGGGCTAAATGCCCTTAATAGGTCATCATCATCATTCCAGCTTAACATATTCCCACTGCTGCTTCTCTTGGAGAGGGACGATGGGCCCTAATCCACCATGCTGGCCCATGACAGTGTATATTGGGGAATGCCTGTCTCTGAAGTTTTAAGGTTCTTGGACATACCGGATTCCTCACGATGTTTTTTTTTCATCGTTGTTGAGCGATGGCATCGAAACTGTACATCAGTTATTAATGTACTAAATAAGTCATTGGTAAAAGGCCGAGGATCAAACCGGGTGCCATCATTATTGTAAAATGCACATGCTACCGCCCGGCCACCGTTGCTCTTTTAATAGGTATCTAAACGAAATACTATTTACATAGAAGATTAACAATATTGACGGACTTTACCACGTGTATTTCAGATTCGTTAAAATATCATTAAGAAATCATTTTTGAAATACAATCTAACACTAAATACATAATACCTACTTAGATTATTATTAAAAAAACTGTTTGATTGCCCATAAATCGTTGAAGGTTAAAATGCATCTGCCTGTACTAAGAAGCTTTAGAAATCGGAATTCCAGATTTCATAATTTCATCATCATCATCATCATCAGCCAGAAGACGTCCACTGCTGAACAGAGGCCTCCCCCTTTAACCTCCACACTGAACGACAGCCTGCCTTTTGCATCCACTGGATGCCAGCGACTCTCACTATGTCGTCGGTCCATCTAGTGGGAGGCCTACCTACGCTGCGTCTTCCGGTTCGTGGTCTCCACTCAAGAACCTTTCTTCCCCATCGGTTATCGGTTCTTCGAGCGATGTGGCTTGCCCATTGCCACTTCAACTTGCAAATTTTAACAGCTATGTCGGTGACTCTGGTTCTTTGGCGAATATCCACGTTTCGGATTTTATCGCGCAAAGAAACTCCGAGCATAGCTCTCTCCATTGCCCGCTGAGTGACTCTGAGTATACATAATTTCATATATGTATTTAATTACATATATGTATTTAATTCCGATAAACGCTACCTACTAAGTTTTTAAGGACGATAAACGTGACGGAATAAAAAACATTTAAGTGCATTTAAGTCCATATTTAAGTGCGAAGTAAATGCTTCTACTAGATATTGAGGGGAAACTTAACGCTTTCACACAGCTTAGATCAGTAAAAACTTGCAAACTGCAAAGTATACCTTTTCTTTTATATTTTGTCAAACTATTGGTTTCACATAATAACGTGCACTTTTTTTACCTTATTCATTACTAGCGGTCCGCCCCTGCTTCGCACGGGTATAGATTATACGGGTGCCTATGTCACCCGGGGATAGTGTAGCTTCCCGTCAGTGAAAGAATTTTTCAAATCGGTTCAGTAGTTTCGGAGCCTATTCAATGCAAACAAACAAACAAACAAACAATAAAATCTTTCCTCTTTATAATATTAGTATAGATTATATTCATTATTAGTGAACCACGTCAACCTAAAAAATGTTTCCGTTCTATATCATATTTCCAGACAAGTGCTAATAAATTTTACTTCGTGTACTACATACCAAAAAAACTTACCCTGTAGGTATGTGTTTCGGAAATTTACATCATAACTTTTAAACTCAGGAACTGACGCCTCTTGGGTATGTTTTGACAAACTGTCCTATGATTTATGCCTCACAACTTTAGTGCAACTCACAAATGAAGGGAAGTCACGTCTTGAAACTTAAATAACGCCAATATTCATGATTTATGTCTCAAACTTTTCGGTTACAAGTGTTGCGTAACCAAATATTTACTTAAGGGCTCAACTCAGTGCATATTTTTTACCTTTTATAACTTTGCTCAGCGCATATTTTTTATAATATAACACAATTTTGAGGTGTAAACCTTATTTGTTTTATTTCTGGCTTAAATAATTAAGGAAGTGCCCTTCATTCTTAGTAATATTATAAAATCAAAAGTAACTTTCTCTCTGTCTGGATGTTTGTTTGCAATTCACAACTAAACGGCTAAGCCAATCTTAACGAAAAGCAGAATGATAGTGTATATCATAGGGGTGAACATAGTGTACTTCTACCTCCAGAAAATGCGGAAAACTGGAAAATTGCGTGTTACACCGCGGCATTCAGCTAGTAGAAAATATAAGAGTATTTTTTTATTATACAATTATAAAACTAAAATTAATCTAAAACTAAAACTAATCTAACAATCCGCTACCGGTGGGCAGCGTGCCCAAAATGCTGGCAGCATTGCCACGTTGTATGGCAATGCTTATTCTTTGGGCAAAATAAAGGCCAGCATTTTGGTCACGAGTAGCTTCGACCAGTCGCCCTGATAGGTCTTTAAATATTCTATTATTCCTATCTTAAATTTAAATTTAAGATAGTTTTTATTTTACTTGTAATTTTTATTGAATAAATACTTTATACATTTATCAGTTAACTATAAATATACTATTTATTATATTGAATAACTAGCTGTTGCCCGCAACTTTGTACGCGTCAACTTTCATATAAACTTTCAGCCCCCATTTGCCCCCCTTAATTCACCCCTTTAATCCTGTCTAAATCCTGTCTCAATAGACCTTTACATCCCATAAAGAATCTACATGCCAAATTTCAGTTTCGTAGCTCAAGTATTTTTCGAGATTTCACGATGAGTCATTGAGCGAATGAATTTCGCTTTTTTAATATTGAGATTAAGGTACAAACACATAAAAAAAAATTCTTCACAGAATCCCCTCAATAGTAGATTTCATCGCGTAATTTTTGACTTATCCTAGTAGGAAACGAAAATTATAAACAAAAATGTTTATTTTTCAAGCTTCGCTGGGTAAAAATTGTGCAAATATTCCGCGATGGGTTTCTACCTTAATATGTGAAGATTAATGGAAACACGCATTAATTAACGCACTATATCTTTATCAAGGCGGAAACCGATATTAATTAGTCATAATAATCTACATTAGTTTAAAGGATTAAAATAGAGCGTTCCCATATGTCGCTTTCATTCAAAATATAACCAACAGCTTCCTGATGCAATACCTAAACAGTTTTGGAAAGGGTTTTATTTTATGTTTTACAATGTTTAATTTTCATTCAAATCAACATTACGTAATCAATATTCAAATCATTTTATTAACGTTAAAAAGGTCTCAACAGACCAAATGTTCATCAAGGTTTTAACGTTGTTTTAGCTAGACAGCTTATAAAAGTTAGTCGAGTTTTTTAAATAAATTAAGCATTTGTCAAAAAAATTGCCAATATTTTACATATTTTAATTTTATTACACTTTTTTTAACTAAATATCCACGTTAACAATTATTTTATTTATTTTGATTGTATGTAAGTATTAAATATAGATTACTTATGGCCTGCAAAGATCTGCTAAGAAAAGATTTAGCAAAAAGGCTGAATTAAGGAAGGCAAAAAGGTTTGAAAGTTTACGCGTAAGAAATTGCGGGCAATTCGGTATGCTAAAAAAAATTTACCTATGCCAATTCCGAAACCATTTCGAGATTTTATGTTACAAACCCTTATTTTTCTACTCTGACCTTTTAAAACGATAAGATGCCATTTATTTTAACAAAAAACTAAGAAATCATTCGACTTCCATTGGCCTCTAAATGACGTCACGTTTTAACATTTTATTATCTGTGCTTTTTAAGAATAAAAAAATATAATACATTTGACACACTGTTCGTCACACAGAAAATATTTTTCTTTCATATCTGTGGTTTTACAGTCTACTTGTTTTCAGAGTTGCCAACATGGGGTGTTTTTCCCTAAGCGTGGGGAAAAATCATGTGAAATGTTTTTTTCGGGGAAATAATTATCTGATTTAGAACGTTTTTACTGGAAGCACCTACTTAATAGAATTAATTTTCACCACGTCAGATTAATTTGTTTTTATTATGGGTGTTACTCACAACGTTATATAATGTTAAACATATTTTAATATGTCATTTAATGTATGATTAATAATTTATATTCAAACATGATGTCTCAACCTAAGAATAAAAAACACAGAATCTTAATAATCGAACAAATAAGATACTAACATCAATAAAATATTGTTGTTTGCAAATCAGTGAGCTAGTAACCCTAGGGTTTCCATAAACAAACAAGCAGACATTAGATGTCATTGTCACTGTCAAAGTATGTTCTAATGTCTTTTTATTTTTACTCGCGAGCTTTTTTTGGCTTCTCAACGCAACTACATATTTGTGCAAAAAAGTGACGTCATAGGTTTCAAATTTTCAAAAAAATATTATTAAATAACTACTGAACATAAAACAAAAATATTGAAATTAGTTTCTTATAATAACCTAATCTACGAAATAAAAATATAAAAAAAATACCAAAAAAAAACTTTACATACCGAATTGCTAGATATGTAGCCCAAAAATTGTCACCAGTTCTAAAAATATAACAACTCAAAATAAGATTACTCCTGTCGCACATGCCGCCTTCATTCAAAAACTTATTAACTACTTTCTAATGCGAGAATATATTGAGCCCAGCTGCTAATTCTTAATAGTTTATGCAAATATATGTCAAACGGGTTTCAGGATAAGACCGATAGTTCCTTCTCACTTCGAATGGGGTTGATTATGTTACCATATCCAATTTTTTTCTCGGACAGATTCAGTTATTTGTTAGTAGTGAGTGCAATGGCTCCTATCGGCTTCGATTCACGAAGCCCTGTTACAAAAGTTACGTATATTCATTTGTTACAAAGTTACGTAGAAATAAAGCTAAACTCCTAACTCTAGGTAGGTACAGACTCATTCAATTTCTTACTTACATAGTAACATTTATAAGTGTGATTTCCATTTTATTTGGGTTTTCCCAAAGCTTTATTAATCAGAAGGAATAAAATTTAATTTAAAAAATCGACTTTAAAATTTGTAAATACTCCATTTCGTTTACTTGGAAGACATATTTTTCAGTTATTTTGATTGGTTTTTAACCTATTACTGAATAAATTTTGATGAAATTCTGTGATTTTTCTATGAAAGTATAATATTATTACTTTTAAAATATAACAAAAATTTTTCATATCGGTTTATAAATGACAAAGTTCTGAATTAATAAATAAAAAAGAACCCCCTCTTCCTTTTTAAGTCGGATTGCAATTCAACATTTGTTTGTTTTAAGATTTAGAAAAACACTTATTATTTCCAAAATTATTTTTTGAATATTAATTATATTGATTATTGATCCACACTTTATCATTTACTATTTAAATGTATTGTAAAGACAATTAAAAAAATTACGACCGACTGGATTCGAACTTACGCCATCCGGGTTTACGCCTCGAGTGCTCTAACCGCTAAGCTACGGTCACTTTCTCACGGCCGTCAAATTCTTGAGCTGATTTTGGAATGTGTATAACATTAAAATAATATTTTTTTACAAGGCCATGTCTTTATGTGTTGTTTCAGGTTGTTTTTGTGCTATTTACAACATAGGGAATCCTAGCTTTACACTTTCCTCCCAGGGGTCTAGACAAGACCCATTTTCTGTTAGCGTTTACGCCTGCAGAAAAGTGAAATTGTACGAAAATGACATTGACAATGACATTAGCTTGAGAGAAATTATCTTAAGTTAAAGTCATTTTCATATAATATCATTTTTCCGCAGGCGTGAACGCTAACAGAAAGTGGCTCTTGTCTAGACCCCCTGGGAGGAAAGTGTAAAGGTTTTTGAAGTCGCATTAAAAACGAGTTACATTTATGACCTTTAATGAAGCCCATAAATGATGGCGACTCTACTTCACTGTCATTTCGCAGAGAAACGAAAACAAAATGCTGATTTGCATGTGCAAATAACAGTGTAGTGAAATCCAAACAGCAATTTGGAAGACAATGGAAGCCAGCTGCGTCTGGAGGACAGTAATTAAACAATATTTTCTTGTTTGAAGACAGTTCCGAAATGGCTGACAAAAGTTTCTCTTTTACTTTGAAGCTTGTTTTGGTTGACATGGTTGAGTGGAGGTGGAATTAAATAGACTGAAATTGAATGTGAAGAACAAAAATAAATAACATTTATAACGATTATTGACGAGATATTAACTTTTTTTTTATTTAGAAGGTACAAAAAACAGGACTATCTCAACTTAAGCTAAACTTATTGCAAATATTACAGTTTTGAACTGGAGAGTATCCAAAAATATGCGTACACAGCATGATTGGCAATTACTGGCAAGATAAAAAGTTAAAGTTAGATGAGTTGAAGCTAAAACAGATGCTGCATTTAAAGTACTGCAGCGTGAATTGAAATGTATTAAGATCCAAGATGATGCCAAATCATGCTTTTATATATGCATGATTTAGCATCCTCTCAGAAGAGAGGATGGCCAAGATATCTTTTTTGAATTTATAAAGATTGTTGTAAAAAATGTCTACCTGTTTACAGTGACTAGATGAAATATCATTGTATTGGCGACACATGAGTATAATAGGATTGAAATAAAATGTGTTATTTTTAAAAACTTGTAGGATAAATATTTTTGAATGGGGGTTGCGTGATCTAGGCTTTATATTGAGGTTAATGTAGGAAAGGAGAGTACTAGTTTACTATGATAAAACCATAGTAAAAAACTAAGAAAGAGAGTCGCTCATTTCGTCTACACTTAATTTTGAACTTTTTCCATCCATTTGCATTCTTTATTCTGCTCGTGAACATGGTGCATGAAACTGCGCAAAAATATTGGGCACTCCATAAACAACCTAACCTTATCACGGTTTATATCCCGGTAATAATCATATAACTGTAGTCAACAACAGTAACAAACAGACAACAGAATCGTCAACAGAAAAATAATAATTAAAATCGGTTTAGTATCGGATGAGAATTCGCGTAACACATACACAAAAACACAGAACCTTTTTTTTTGTCTTAAAAATCTGGTTGGCAATCAAGTGTCAGTTTTGTTTAGATATATTTTGATAGCGATAGTGAATGTAACAACAGCATTGTGACATTTTTACAATTCATATAAATGTTATCTTGATCATATGAGATTTAGTAACAGTGGCACTTATGCATAAAATAATACCAAAACCCAAAAGAACAATTCTTCTCTATCAACGCAATGCCAAAAACATAAAAGTGTCATGTGCATAATGCACCCCATAAATATTATTCCCTATAGACTCTTCTAATGCTCCCTAGTCCCTCCTGAGATATAGGTCACTGTGTTTGCGAATATCTCGTAAATCGAACTTTATATCTATTCCCCTCGACGCAAGATCTATTTTTCTATTATAGCCAAAATGCATATTCAACCAGCATAGCCAAGCTAATTCAAACTATGTCACACGAGCACCAAGATTCAATTTGCAGTGATAGACAAAATTGCATTTGAAAAACGCACACGCGTCTAGGGTAACTGATTTGTGCTTGCATCTATTGCATTTGTGTTTCTAATGGTCGCGACATGCGTCCTGCTACTTTATGTAATTTATGTCCAAGAAAGGGTAGCGCTAAAGATAATCCATTGTCAACATAATCTTAAATATTTTACGCTCAATTAAGTCTTCTTTTATTTTGCCGGCCATAAATTTCGCCCAAGATATCGTGTTTGGGATCGGACATATAAACTAACCCTAGCGGTTATTTTTTGTAATATATGAGCTTGTGTAAAGTCGCGTGCAATATTTTTAATTTATTTTGGCTCTGGCGGGTTGCGTTGTCATATAAATGTTTCTGTACTGAGAAAACGAGATTGTAAGATAGTTTGTGGAGGAAAATGTCGGTGGGTTTTCTGAATTCCCAATTATTACAGTGGGTAGGTAATGGTGAAATAAGTCTAGAACTGAGTTTAATGTTACTAAACTTTAATGGCTCACAAGCATTTAATTGATTTAACAGCTGTAATAGAATTATAAAAATCTGAATAAAAATAAATCACTCAAATATATCGGGTACCTGTTACAGTCTTACGTTCAAAAATCTAGCTCATGTGATCAGAATTCGTGTTTTTAATTCAGCTTCTACCAATGTTATTGTAGCCATCAGAGCAATTAAATGCTTGGGCCGAGAATAAGGTGAACGCTTAATTTTCTCTACTTTGACCATTAAAACTTTAAAAAGTATTCTCCTTTATTTTTATACTCGTTCCACAAAAACGAGAAGACAACGTAGGTAAACATTTGACTAATAAAACAAGTATAAATTTAAAAAAAACCCGTCAAACGGGTACTTATACAGACTTTCTTAAATCATGTCCAAGAACACTCTCGAAAGAGTCAGCTTTCAAACAGAAAAAAATATATTTTTAAGTTAAATGGTAACCTTGTTTTTCACACAAACAAACAAACAACCTTCTCCGTTCCATAATGGGTCAAAATTAATAAAAAAAATCCTATTAAATAAATAAAAAATCTTTGCAGAATGTCCTTGACGGTGTCCAATTTTTTGAATAATCAAATATAAATAAGATGTATTGACCACTTTTATGGTGTTTAAAAACACTTCATTCCAGATAATATATTCAAATACCAGATACCTCGCGACTTTGAACACGTACACTTTCACGTACAATTTCATTCGAAATCTAAGTGACCCCTCTTTGCCCCATAAAGATGCAACCTGCCACTTCGTTGGTTTCAGTCCGAGATGAGTCAGAAAATGAATTACGTAATTTTTTTATTTATATGAACTAGTTGCGCCCGCGATTTCACACGCTACCCGCAGTGACTATGATTTTTCCGAAAAAACAGTCCGGTGAAGCCTGTATATTTTTCAAGTGTACATATATCTCCTTATCAAACTTATAACTGATTTTATCGCTATTATCGTTTTTTTTCTGTAGAAACCTGTCATTTTGTCTACCTATGACCACGGATACTGCAGTGTTCAATTCGTTAGGAATTACAATATTGTAAAATACACGCGATAAGATCCGTTATAAGTATTAAATTTCATTGTATAATAATTTCAAAAACCTAAGAAACCATTTATTGTCTATACCTAACCTATAATAAAAAATTGTTAGTGGGTAAGCGCAGCGCATGAGATCGGCAGGATGCTGTTCCAGAGAAAAAAAAGTTACCTGGGAAATTGGAAAATTAGGGAAGAACTGAAAGTGTTTTTTTTTTCTATGGGACTGTTTTATGACATTGAACCATAACTCAAGCAAATTTATTGAAATTTTGAAAGTATTTGATATTTGTTTTCGATAAAAAAAAAAAAGATTTTGTAGATCTGACGGGTCATCTAGTTCCAATTAAATTAGTTCAGCTGTTACGGACTGAGTTGAGTGCTGATAAAAATACACACGCTCACAAACTTTATAAATATTAGCGTAATATAGATTTAAATTCATTAAGGATATGAATTCCTCCCAAAGTAGTAAATAGTGCATTCAAATTATCTCTCACCTATTCAAGTCACACTAAATTATCCCAAAAGCTTTTAATTAAAACAGACATAAAGTTCACTCAAACCACATCTTCCCAAAGGGCAACCACCCCAGAACTGTTTGCACAGTAACCTACATACAGGGCATGAGGGATTCTGTCATTAATGATCAAGGACCATTATTGGGGCTGAACCCTCCGTGACTACGAATGCATTGAGGCTGTTGGATTGCTGAGCTAAGTCTTTAAGCTTTTGAAGTTAGGTTGTTTAAGTTACCTTAATAATTGGTGCGGGGTGTTTGACTTGAAGGTTTGTTGTGTTTCATACATTAAAACGTTTTCAGACTTTAATATTACAAGGTTACACGGTATTATTTTACTAAGCTGAAAGAAGGTCATTGTATTCATTATGCATGATAACTTTTAGGAACCAAACCAGACCAGTTTTTTTTTAAATTATAAATAGGCTTGCGCTTGGCTGCCAACTCGTCAGATCGTGAAAGAATATCAGCTCTTCCGAAAAGTTACAAACATTGGAGTGTCATTTATCATTTTTTTTTTGTTTTAGGTTTAGAACCATTTAAAAAAAAAAACATAATGATGAGTAAAATGATCTCTTTTCAGCTTAAATAACACTGTTAATATCTATTTAAGTATGTATTTAAAACTATATATGTATGTATACCAGTCTCTGGCAGCCATATCACAAGCTTTGCTTAGTTTGGGGTCAGATGACCGTGTGTGAAAATTGTCCCGAAATATTTATTTTTATTTTATTTATTTATGTTCTGTGTAACAATTATATTATGTCTGTAAAAGCTAGCATAAGCATAATGTGCAGAGGGTACATTCGCTTTTTTTACAATAGTAAAAATACGTAGTCAAACCTCTTTGCACATTGAAATATTATAATATGTACAAGATAATTGGAGGAGACAAAATATGGCCACCCATTCTTTTGCAATGGTGGAGACCCATTTTTTTATTGGGTATAAAAATGAACTCATTAAATACCATGTAGTACATAACAAGCACATGTTTTTACTATCCCTGATAAAAGTGCTGTAATCTTCAATTTTCATTAAGCATAGCTAAGAAGTCTATCGATCAAGTCACCTTTCAAACAAAAAAAATAAACAATTTTTTGTTTGGGAGCCACGATGCCATAGATAGACACAAATATACCTACAGATACACATCATATACCTACATGTATACACAGATACATACGTTAAACTTATAACACCCCTCTTTTTTTAAATAATTAATAGGCTTGCGTTTGACCACCATCTCGCCTGATGTTAAGCGATGATGCGGTCTACGTTGGAGCACGCTTGCCTAGAAGAAACCGATTCACTCGTGATTTGAAGACAGCCAGATTGTAACCATCGGGGAACACCCATTTTATTTACTCATTACGCGGAGTTGAAATAAAATACGCATAGAAATGCTTCACAGTTTTTTACTACCGTGATTGGATTTAGCAGCTACCTTCCTCTGATTTAAATGAATAAAAAAATCGAAAGTTCATGTCCAATTTCAATATCAGAGAGTCCGTGCCGATGTATTGTGACCAAGGTCCGAGTGGTCGGAAGTGCGCTCGATGGGCGTTGTGAACGTTTCAGTGTACTCGTAGACGACAGTGAATCAACTCACAACATTCTAAAGATCACCAGAGATGATGGACTTCTCGTTTTCAGACTGTCTGTCTTCGCTCTTTTGGCTACGTCGTGTTTTTGCAGAAGTGCCAGAATGGTGAAACATAATCACGCTTCATAAAAATCACTGAACTACATGGTTAAATCATGAAAATACATAAAATGAATTATACGATAATCAATGTATTAATTAAACAATACTTGAAAAAATATTCGTGACCGGAAAGGAAAATTTATCCAACAACACTTAATGACTAATATAAACAATTTAACAGAAATCAGATAGCAAATACTTTTTAATAAATTATTCGATAATTCAAATCTAATTAAATAACATCAGTACAATAACATAAATATTTAACTCGAATCAGCAATGTTTATTATTTATTATCTCTATCTCTATCTCTACATAGTATAAATTGAAGTCGCTTTCCGCGTCTGTCTGTCTGTCTGTATGTCTGTATGGCCGCTAACTCCTCCTAAACCACGCAACGGATTTTGATGCGGTTTTCACCATCAGTTAGATACATTTTCAATGAAGGTTTATATATATAACAAGCGACCCGCCCCGGCTTCGCACGTAAATTGCACCCGTGCGAAGCCGGGCGGGCGGGTCGCTAGTAATTTAATATATAGTTTATTTACAATGTGTCAGTGCGACTTAGTTAATATCTCTCTCTCTCTCTTAACAAGAGCTCGAAACAACGCAGTGCGGAAAATCACACGAACGTGAACCTTAACGCACCGAGATACGGTTTGCGAACGCGCAATATTTCGCAATCACCTCAACAGATTCGCTTAAAACAAGTAGCCGTAAGGCGCCTGGACTGATATTTTTATTGTCTTCAAAACCGCTAACTACATAGTACTACATAGAGCCGATCATCGAAAACAAAATTAAAATATGATCAAAATTAAAGAGAGCGCTTTATACATTTAAATGAAGTCACTTGTAAGTACGCCATACAAACTCCATACTGATACTCACTTTGCGGGAAAGAGACAGCGACCAAAAACTAAAAGCTTGTATCTCAGAATTTTATTGAAAATCGCAAAAAATCATGATTTTCTATAGAAAAATGTAATTTACTCGTATATCCAACTAACTGCGTTGAAAACAGCTGAATTTGTAACATATTTCAGATCCCATTGTAAAATATATTCATAATGATAAGTCCAATGACCTCATTTTGATTTCGTGCCACCGCTCCGTGTAATGCGCGGTTGTGTGAGAGCCTGAAATCACATTCCTCGTGAGT
The DNA here is from genome assembly GCA_932305915.1 of Agriopis marginaria. NCBI lineage: Eukaryota > Metazoa > Arthropoda > Insecta > Lepidoptera > Geometridae > Agriopis > Agriopis marginaria. The sequence goes on along the minus strand of OW029921.1, from coordinate 5,975,463 downwards.
TGCGTTACCGATACACTGCATCCAAGTCCACTGTACGTTCCTTTCATGCCTCCCTGTCCGTATATTCCATTCAAATTTTTACCCTCACCACGGCCACGCTCGATGAGTGCTCTAACGTCCATTCAATGCAATTTGATGAAGCCGTGGTGTGCTATTTAAACTGAATAGGATTGGCCACGACAATGCGGTGATTTAATAGAACCATGGCAAAATACCCGTCCGTAATCAAGTTGTTCGAATCGATTTTGGATTTACTGAAATATGGGGTAACTGCATACAAGTTAAATGTATGAAAATTTGGTCAATATTTAGTTACAATTGGTAAGTCTTGTATTTTAGTTTGGCTATATTTTCGGTAAACGCCACCCCAAAACAATAACACGAACCATGAACTCCGGATTTGAAACCGTATTCGGTGTAAAATACAAACGTAAAATCATGCAGTAAAAAAGTTTTTATTTTCATGGAATTGAAACATTTTGATTCCTATTCGGAAAATAATTTATATGGTATATTTTTAACCAATTGGTAGATTTGGTAAAATATTAGCTAAGAACTATCACTATAAAACTTTCCTATACATAAAGCCGTATTCATCTGTGCAGCTGTAATGAAGAAAAATTGTAATCAGAGATATAAGCACACTAAAGGGCCGGCCGCTGAAAGAAAACGTATCACAGTTGCCATAAAATCTAAACTATAACAGTAAATTCTGGCCACTTCTACCAGCTTTTTGATCGTAATATTCTAGCTGGTAGCCCACATACAACAGTAAAATATTAAAAGACAATGTTTTTAATCTGATTTTTGCAATTCCATTGCACCTGTTAGACGCATTGTCTCAACGGCTGGACTGTAACGCACTAGTATCAGAATTTGAAAGCATTAAAACAATATTTTACGCCAAATTCAATTCGTTTCTCCTTTTCGTCGTGGGACAAATATACAAATGTATAATTTTGACACACACATATACAAAGTACCATGTCACCACTGACAACTTTTTCTCCCATCGCTGAACATGTCATAACAACGTGGTTCTTAGAGAACTGCACCCCAAAACCTGAATACATCATACACAACAATACCTGCCACAGTTTAGCGGATTTCACTAAAGCAATAAATCTGCCAACAGCGACAAACTAAAACTGAGTTATAACAACAAAGTCAAATTACTGAAGGAGTTTACCGCATTCGAGGGTCGAGGGGGGTAGAAACCGACACCGAGCGCTCGCGAGGACGGAATACTGATGCAAGAGACTTCTAACTCTCGCAAGATTTTCGGATAGGGATTTTCCTTTCTTTACAATGGGCCTACTCTTGGGGCATATCAATTGCACGCGGTTATGTCGTTAGAAACTTTCTGGGGAGACGGCCCCATCGATTTTCGGGATTACCACTCCTTAGCAGACATAGTGTGGAAACGTGGCTAATTCTGCGGAAGGTGACGAGGGTGTTGTCTCCAATCTTTTGGGTTTGTTTTGAAACAATAATTTGTACTTAACTACGTTTATTACCTATCGAAGAATTGTATTATAATATTTTCGGGACATTTTTGCACACACGGTCATCTGACCCCAAACTAAGCAAAGCTTGTGATATGGCTGCCAGAGACTGATATACATAAATATATAGTTTTAAATACATACTTAAATAGATATTAACAACCAGATATAGAACAAATACAAATGTTCATCACATAAATATTTGTCCTAGATGGGAATCGAACCCACGCCCCCAAGCTCAGAAGGTAGGTTCACTACCAACTGGACCAACGGGCTATTGTTTTATTTTTTTTCGAATAATGCGACGTAGATGTCTTTTCATTATAATGCATTCATTTCATTAATAATTAATTTTAATATACGTTTAATTTGTATTTTCGGTGTGTAATAAAGTAATATTAAATAGTTGTGGTATTAAAGTATATATTATTACGATTTTTTGTGATATTATAAATGTTTTTCATTTCTGGTGTCGTGAACTCGAACTCGAAGACGATCGAGTATTTCTCGGAAATACGAGATATTTTATTAGTTCTTCTTCATCATGATCAGACTATATTCCACTGTTGACCCAAGGCCTTCTTATTTTATTGGTTTGATTTTCTTAAATAAAATAAAAATTTCTTAAAATGTTATCAATCACATACAACAGTTTTGTACATTTTCAATCACAGTTGGCATAAATTAAAGTTCCAAACATATCACGACCATTTATCTCTCCCACTCACACTCACTCTCAAAGCTGTTTCGCTTCAACTGAGTCTAAACGACACAATTCGGCTAACACTGTTTCGCTCGCACAAACTTTCTAACGTTTCACTCCTTCCATGTCACCCGTGTACCTTGCCCTTTCAGTCGGGGAGTTTATGAGGCATTTTTTTTAAAATACTAGTTTTGCCCTTGACCGCCAATCCGCTGGATGTTAAGCGATGATGCGGTGTACGAAAGAGCACGTTTGCCTAGAAGAATATTTATTGTGTTTGAAATGTTAGATTTCACTTCTCTCACTTTCTTTAAAACCGTCAATGGTTAGCGACTAAACCAAACTATAATTTTCATTTCAAATAAATCGATCGCCCTCACTTAACTGGGATATACGATAGCTTAGAAGTTTCCCTCTATTTCATTTACATAAAAGTAGTGGCCATTATTTTTTCTGTAAAAGGGGATTATCCGTACTAAATAGTGATCCCGTGGGCATAAAGTTCATTATGATCGAGCCACCCACATTTGGTCATGCTATTAGGGTGAGATCGATTGATTTCTATAACAATAGAAAAAGTATTTGAACGATAGTCGAGTGATGGTAGCCTAACTTTTTTATTATGTTGTATGAAAAACCGTTATTCGCAGGATGATGCGTTCCATGCATTGAATGATTTTAACCGTTCGTTTGTTACTTTTTCCCGAATCATGATGAATAAAATAATTAGCTTTATGTTGAGTATAAGTAGACTTTTTATCCGGAAAAATTAAGTACCTATAACTGAAAAATCGTGGACAAAATGCGATATCACATCACATCACACATCAATAGCCACTAAACGTCCACTGCTGGACAAAGGCCTCCCTCTTAGAGAGGGGTGTTGCCATAATCCCCACGCTTGGCAGGTGGCTTGGATAATGCGATATACACGAAACATATTTATCAAATGTATCACGATTTTATCAAAAATATGAATTAGGTAATTACATCGTTGTGAAGAGTTGAAGCCGTGGTAGCCCATTTGGGAGACCGCTAGACTTGAAAGCGTGAGGTCGCGGGTTCAAACCCCGGGCCCGTACCAATGAGCTCTTTGGAGCTAATGTACGGATTTTCATACCACTGGCTTCTTGGTGAAGGAAAAACATCGTGAGGAAACCTGCATACGTACGGAGAAGAAATTCAATGGCGTATGTGAATCCAACAATCCGCACTGGGCCAGCGGGGTGGCTGTGGCCCAATCACCCTTTCGGGGGTAGGCTAAAAGTCCAGCGGTGGACTGTTAAAAGGCTGACTATGATGATAATAATGAAGAGTTGAAATAATTATTAACAGTAGTAAGGTTTACAAATGCAACCCTCCAAGCTATCTTCAATTCTTCACCTAACGCAAAATCAGCAACTTATTCCCATCTTATCTCTTTAGCGAAGGGGGCTGGAATCCAGGTGGTATATCCGTGCGGGTCCCGCCTAAACTCTGTTCAGAGACTTGGAAAATTGCATTCGTTATCGGATCCCCATGTCCGGGTGCGTGCTGGGTGCAAGGATGTTGAAACTGAGTGGATGAGACCTTGTCTGTGAACTGCAATTGCTTCCTGCTTCCTTGACAAAGAAACGAGGTAAGTAGGTTTTTTAACCTACTATTTGCCAAAGTAAATATACATTGGTTCTTGCTCTAGATAGGACATACATACAAAAAAAGTTATTATTGGTCATAAAATATCTACTTTAATTCGCACATTCACAATCTCTGACTCTTATTAATTACCATTTAATTACTAGCTGACCTGACAGACGTTTTCCTGTCTTAGAACTGTCAAACACGCAAAGTTAAAATTGTTAGTCTTATTTTTTTACACCTTGGGTTAAATTTATATTATTATTTGGGTTACATTATTGGAGTTATAAGTAAGGTAAAAAAAAACCCTATTAAAAAAAAATATATATAGCCTTGTTACCCGGGGATAGTGTAGCTTCCCAACAGTGAAAGAATTTTTCAAATTGGCTTAGTAGTTCGGAGCCTATTCAATGCAAACAAACAAACAAACAATACAAATCTTTCCTCTTTATAATATTAGTATAGAAGTATATATGTCCAAAAACAAACCTGACATGTCAGTACGGCTCAAGACAAGAGAGCCAAACTGACCTACCACTACACTGAGGTCATACCAGACATCAGTCCGCATGAGACTAGAATGTCTTCTGCGTTACTTTGCGGAAGTCCATTTTTTTTTTTGTATAGAAGCGGAATTACACTAGAAATTCGACATATACAAATTGTATTTAGCTATATATTTCTTTTTAATAACACTACGTGCTATTGAAATAATCGAGAGTAAAGTTAACAAAAAGTGGATTTCACGTAAAACGCATGTGTCATGTTATCTGAACTATGCTTTCAGAGCGCCTGGTATCCGAGTCACGTAGGCAACAAAACGTTCCCTCAGCCTCCGCCAACATATAGCGACGATGTATATTGCCACGCTAGAGTCAGGACGCCCACGGGGGGAGTGCAACGACAAAAACGAACATAGGTCCGACCTCAATGACGCCTGGCGCGGCACTGAACGCGGCGCGCGCAAATTCTTGCGACCTTTTTACGGTTTTAATTTCACTAAAAAACGAAACTATTCACTATCAAAATTCTATCCAAATAAAAAAAAATTTGAATAAAATTTCCTTTCAGTACATGCAATTTCCAGGTTGTTACGAGCTTAGAGCATAAAACGAAAAAAATAAACTGAATCGACTTTGTTTCAGATTTTTTTTTTGATCGAGGAAAGTTTATTCTCTCGTGTTTTGAACCAAATCACAGACTCTAACACAGATGTATCTGTGACATGTATTTTTTTCCAGCTCAAATATTGGAAATTAACTGAAAAAAATTGATTTAAAACCGTCAAATTTGGTATAAGAGGCTCTTAATGCAACGTGTGACGTGACCAAAATGCTGGCGTGTTTCTGGCTCAACGCATAAGCATTACCATTCAGCGTGGTAATGCCGCTAGCATGCTGGGTACACAGCCAACTGGTAGTGGGCTGGAGCATTTGGATTGTCTTTAGACCTTCAACGGTCTATTGGTAACTATTTATAGTGTTAGTTTGTATTTTGTTTATGTAATAAAAGCACTTGCCCTTTTAAGGTTAAGGTAAAGTTATGTTCTGGAGTTATAATATTATTATAGCCCTGATAGGAAAAAAACAAACTTAAATCGTACTTTTAATTTTAGGTAGGTACCTACAAACAACTTTTATAATATCTGCTCGTAACAAATAACACAGCATGAAATCGCAAGAAGGTCTACCTTTGACCTCAAAACTTGAATAGGATGATAGTAACGATGATGATCAGATATTGAATTAAACATCAATCAAATATGTTATTTACTTACATCATATCCACACTAAATCTCTGTGTCTCACTATCAATCGAACAAAAGAGGAGTTACAAATGTCGCCCGCAACATAAATAAATTCCCGATACGAATTGATTTATCGCGATTTCAGTAATGTCCAGCCATGATGGCCACCCTTATTTCTCGAACGGAAATCGGGTGATTGCTTTTATAGCTTGTATAAAATGTAAATAAATTAAAGTACAATAATTCATGGCAGTTCATCATATATAGGTAATAGATTTCGTAAAACTAAAAATTTACATTTTAATCTAAGGATCACGCCCAATATTCTATGGAAGGTAGGCTGAACTTGCGTCTGGACCAAATTGTCGCAAAAGACATGAAATGTAGTAAAGATTATTATAAAAAGAAAATTGTTTGAATATTTGATGGGAAATTGGAGTAATTCAAATTTTTTATCTGCTTTTCTTTCACTAGCTTTGGTTGAAAACTTGACAGTTGCCGGTCGGCCTGTGGTCGCTAATATTAAATCAAGCAACGTCATTTGTATATATTATATTTAAAAAAGCTTGTTCCAATAGGTCTAAAAAATAAATAAAAGGATTCCTAATAAAGACCAACATTTTATGGTACATAAAATGTTGTCAGCCTGGTGTTGGGCAAGATCCTTTAGCTAATTACACTCGAGTGTGTTTATTAATAGACATTATAAACAAATAAAAATAAAATTTTGTTATTATGCATTTTGCGTGGCCTTCTTAGCAATACGTTGCTAAAGTTTTAACTAATTAAAGGTTATTGTGATTTTATAATAATAATTAAAAGTATGATAATGTAAGGTTATAATATATTATATTACTGCCTAAACTCGCTCCATGTATTTTAGCTCTGACAACTGCAGCAGATTGTAAAAGATGAATGAAAACTGTAAATTCAATCTTTCGTTCACAAACCTAGCAATCACTATCATTTCACTTCGATTTTAGATCACTTTTGCCAGGTTTGTGAACGTATAAGATTGTAAAACACTGTTTTAAACTTTCACAGTTGTTCACTAAAGTTATATGATTATTTACGGGATATTTACCGTGGTAAGGTTGTGGAATGAGCTCCCGATATTTCGACGCACCGTGTTCACGGGAAGACTGAAGAATGCGGGTGGTTGATCGAACAGTTAAAAAGTTAGGTGCAGACATAACGATCTACCATCTTTCTTAGTCTTTTACGGTTATCACTGGAACTCAAACTCGAACCTATAAGAATTAATAATAAGATTGTATTATGGAAACTGGCGTGGTTTTCACATATTTCGGAGCAAGCGGTTCAACCATACGTGAGTAATTATCGTGTCATATAAATAGTACCTACGTATAAGTATAGCTGTTAGCCTATATACTACAGTTTCATTTAGTTTATTACAATGGTATTGCTGTTACAGAATTAAAAAAAAAAAAATTGTCCAAATATAGGCTACCACAATTTATATAATTAACCATGTAACACCAATAGTAATTACTCGTAAATTAGCACTTGCAAAGGTAATTATAGAGAACAAAAACAAAAATCTTTCACAAACATGACACATACAAAGTTTCACCCCTAATTTTCTGATGCAAGTATTCTACTTTCAACAGACATGCGACATTCGACGTCTGAATGACCTCTATTCAGGCCCATTCGCTTCCAGACTCATTCTCCTAATGGAGTCGCCTTTTTAAGGTGCAAACTCGACGTCAGTGATCGAGGTTCGTATAAAATGTACTATAGGTTTTCTCTATTAGATAAAAAAAACTGTATTTTCTAAACCTCTTAAAACTGATCTTGATGAATATTATACAATAATTAATGATTGATTAATGATTTTAATATTATTTGATGAATAGAATACATCTTTAAAAAGCCAAGAATATATTAGTAACGGTACAAGTTTGGATACTGTGTAGATGCAATATTATAGTGCAAGCAGTCTGAGTATAAAAGACTTGTTGCCGCTGCTAATTAATTAAAATAATACTTTTATTTCCTTACCAGACATTTACATTTCAATAAAACAAGATAAATAGAAAGTTTTCCGGAAAAATTTACTGAAGAACAATAAACATGAATGTTTTTAAGAAGATATGTTTTTCACAATAATTTCATCTAACTCTACTCTTGCATTGATAAAAAAACAGAATTCAAGTCGAAATCAAAATTGCAGTTTTCATTTACTTATTTCGTTAACAGCAGTAAATTCATGTTGAGACTAGGAGAATCAGAGACGTCTCGTATTTTTAATACAAACGGGACGGGTCGGAATTTGAAGATGTTGGTTGACGTGGATCATTTATGTCTGTTTTAAAATTAATTTAGGGCTCCCTTCGTACGATCGACTATCTAATTGAACCAACTAAAAAAGTTCTTGTAGTCCGATGAATTGCACTGACTGGAACAAACATTACAATGGCTGGTGGATCGGACTGATTTCAAAAAAAAGTTTAATTAGTGTGGCTGGAAAAAGTTCACGTAGTCCGATGGATCGCACTGACTGGAAAAAAATTCACGTAGTCCGGTGGATCAAACTACGTGGTTGAACCACGTGGCCACAGCCACACAGACTTAACCTGCAAGCATTTTTTTTTAACTTGAGTGAGTCTGAATATGTATCAGAAAGTTTTGCTTTTCTAATAAACTAAATCTAATTTCGTTTGCGGCTTTAGACGCTATGCGATTATGTCAGCCCCTTAGCGAGAAAGTCCCAGACTAAGATGATCCATGTAAATTTCTAAGAAGAAATTAAATGACTAAAATTATTTTGTTATACCATACACTCTGTGCCCTATACCCTATGGTTTTACCCGCTATCCCACAGGACCGATTTTTTTTTTCAGATAAAAGTTATGTCTATTTTTGTAATCAGGGTATAAGCAGTCTCCATTCCAAATTTCATCCAAATCCGTTCAGCCATTTTGCCATGAAGAAGTAACAAACATACACACTCACAAACTTTCGCATTTATAATATTACTGTAAATACCAAACATTACTCAAATAAGACTACAACTATTTAAAACTAGTGGAACATCTTTTGTGTAAAAGCAATCTATTAGTAATTTTTAAACTTTTGCGAATTGAACACAATACATGTTTTAAATGTTTATCGGGACTTATCACGTATTATTTTATTTAAGTAAAAATTGGTGGCAATCTATTCTCTGTTTCACAGTGATTAGAATTTAACTTTCCGCTTATGTTTCTCAAATGCATTAATTTAAACCTGTAAAATCTTCAATATCCTCCTTCTGCCGTGAAAACAGATTATTCCAAAGTTTAAAGAATCACGAGATCGCCGGGTCGTATCCCGGATGACGTGATCGAGATCCGGCGACACACCCGGGTATCACCCGGGCTTCATGAATGAGTAACGGGTGAGCCCATGAATGTTTTATAACCGGCTCGCCGTGATACCCGGTCGATCACACGGATTGTGTGGAACTCTCTTGTGAGAATGTTATTGTTTGCCGGTTGAAGGTTTACGGCTGGTGATTTTGGTAAAATAAATTGGTGGATTTGACATTCAATAAAAGTTCGATGTGTGACGTGAATAACATTTGATTGATTTTTTGAAGTTATACTTCTTATGCGACTTGCAACAAGGTTGCGTTAAACGTCTAACGCTACCATGGAGAGGGAATTTTTCTCTCTGGTATGGTTGCGAAATGCGTATCCTTTTTTCGCTCTGCGATTAGCAGACCCGGTAGTGTAATGGTGTCGCTAATGCATTGAGAAGCCTAAGGAGCTAGGTTCGAATCTCGAGAAAAGAATGTTTTTAAATTGTTGATATTTTTGCCCTAGTTATAATTTTAGGGTTCCTTGTTGAAGTATAACTTCTTCCGCGCGGAGGGACTCCATGCACTAATTTTTTTTCGTTCGTCTGTCGTAAGTTAGGCGCTTACAGACGATGCATATTACAAGTAGCAAGTACAAATTGCATGTTGCTACTACGCATCGTCTGCAACGTTTTGCTTAGTGCAAGTGGCAGTGGTGGCAGTGGAAGTGTTACTAACCACTGTGTGTTACATCCACTTGCACTTAGCAAAACGCTGCAGACGATGCGTAGTAGCTACTTGCAACTTGTACTACGCATAGTCTGCAAGCGCCTTTATACTAATCACACAAAAAAAAACTGGGCAAGTGCCTTTATTAAGTAAAACAAAATACAAGCTAACACCAACACTACAAAAAAATTAAATTAAAAATTAAAAAATGCTCAAGCCCAGTATCAGTAGGCAGCACACCCAGTATGATGGCGGTATTACCACGCTGAATGGAAATGCTGCATTAAGCCAGAAAACGCCAGCATTTTTGTAGTCGCATTAACCAGGTGCTCTGAAAGATTTTTAAAATGGGACATTATGAATGGCCAGTATTTAATACTAACTGCACCCCACAGGTTCATTTGCGTGGAAATTCCTTCAGGAATCGTACATGTTTCTGAGACAAAAAGTATGCCATGTCAATCTTCAGCCTTTCAACTATATGCAAAAATAAAATATTTGGATCTGTTCCTCTGTTACTACGTGACAGATAGACAATAGAAAGAAACAAAGACACTTTCCCGTTTATAAAATGAGTGTGATTCCTAGTTAATCTAGTCAAATATGTTTACTTTACTCTTGTCCTTTGTCCATTTCGCTTCGGCCGTCTACTTAACTAGTGACACGTAACCCGTTATCAACGAGGAAAAAAAAACTTTGAACTACACTGGTTACGGGGGAATACTTATACTTTTGTGTACAAAACCAGCCGCCATTTGCCAGAAAATAATTATTTGATTTGAATAGACTGGAATCTGCTAAATTATTTCTATCCCAAAGTTAAATTATTTGCGTATTATGCTTGATATTATTTTTTATATTTTGTATTTGAATGGCGGAAATTCAAGAAAATGCTTTCTTATCCTCCAATCCCGCCTTGCTCGTTAGAACACGTCTCCAACAACAGATTTCCCGGATCGAAGCCCGGACATCCTTACCCCACTCGATAATGGCGGCGTATTTATAAAATATTCACTGGCTCCGACCTTATTTATGAGTTCCTTGCTTCGAACAAAAGCTTTGCGTTAGGACTCCCTGATGGTTTGTTAGCGGAAATAAAAACAAAATACGTACTTATGCGTACTTATACGTACTTATGCATAAAAAGTTGCAACTTACATTAATGTTACAAGTTTCTGCCTTTAATAGTATATACCTAATTGCAGCGGCCAGCAACAGAATCATATATGGACAAAAGTGAAAATGTAGGTCGAAGCGTAGCCCAGGCTAGCATACGCGAGTTAAAGGGGGAGGCCTATGTTCAGCAGTGGACGTCTTCTGGCTGATGATGATGATGATGATGATGATTTTGTCGTTCTTCAAGCAGCTGGTATAGATACACGGGGTTACATGGAATGGTGGTAGTAAGCCAATAGGAGGTCATTGTAATCATTATTATGAACAGATTTTAATATGAGACAAACGGTGAAGAGGTACGTGAAAAAAATATCAGCTGTTCCATGCATTTCGTTGAATGAGAAATCATTTTTTCAGACATTTCCAATTTCTGGGACTAAGCTCTTGACGTCTGTGCCATAATTTATTATGTTAAATTAGAATATTAGTCAGAGCTAAATTACTATGATATAAAAATCTCAATCTTCACTAATAATACAAAAGCGAAAATAACTCTGTCTATCTGTCTGATTGTAGACAATAGACAATTTTTTATTTATCACACACCAAATGTTTGTTCGCTTTTCACGACTAGACCGATCTTAACAAAATTTGGCAGGGAGACTGGTCTCTCTCCCTGCCAAATGTTGCACTATTGCATCAGACATAAGGTACTTTTCCCCCCAGAAATGCAGAAAATCTCGGGTAACATCGCGGGGTTCATCTAGTACTAGGTATATAATAGTGATGTCTAAACAATATCCATAATATACTTCAGTTCCAATCAAGACTCGTCCATCCAGTAGATTGAGCCGCTTATTCCGCTTATCTTATCAGACCAGTCGCTTGCGTGTCTACAACGCCCAAGAGACTAGTTAGTAGACAGTTATGGCGGTCTAGAAAAGGTAAATCACGCAGACATAACTATATATTATTATATATAACTATAAACTTTCAAATAGAATCACAGGATGCCAGAAAGTATGACGTATAAATATACCGTGCACAGTGCTGATGCCTTATTATGGATGATTCGGATCGTGATCGCGATCGCGCGCCTTCTCACTTACGCACGTGGTGCGAGTAAATAGATGCGAACGGGACGGCATGCATCTCAAAAAACCTAGTTAATTTAAGTTAACCTAGAAAAATATCAAGTTACTTTGGGTTAATTAAAACCCTGCATAAAAATAGAAGATTTGTCCCTAACTCTATTTGTCCTTTAATTCGGTCCTTTCGCAAAATACTTTCTTACCTCTACACCTCATGAGGAATCTACCTGCCTAATTTCAGCTTCTTAGGTCAAGTTAGTTTCGGAAATTTGGTGATGATAGTCAGTGGGTGAGTGGTATTTCACTTTTATACGTATAGAATATAATTATATATGTAGGGTTACGCATATAGATAGTACTAAGCCGAAAGGTGATCATTGTACTCATCATTATTAACAACTTTTACTATGGGATCAAACTTGAAATCGCGAAAAAATACATCACCTGTTCCATAAATTTTGTCGAGAGTCAATTACTGTTTTCAATAGAACAGCTGATATTCTTTTCGCAATTTCAGGTTTGGTCCCATAATAAAAGTTGTTCATATGTTGATAGCCCGTTGGTCCAGTTGGTAGTGAACCTACTTTTTGAGCTTGGGGGCGTGGATTCGATTCCCACCTAGGACAAGGATTTATGTCATGAACATTTGTGTTTGTTCTATATCTGGTTGTTAATATCTATTTAAGTATGTACTTATTTAAAATTATATATGCATATATATTAGTATCTGGCAGCCATATCACAAGCTTTGCTTAGTTTGGGGTCAGATGACCGTGTGTGCAAAAATGTCCCAAATATCAAGTATATTCGGGACAAAGTATAACTCCCGAATATACTTTCATTTCATAATGATGAGTACAATGACCTCTTTTCGGCCTAGTACAGTCAGCACAGTAAGTCAGATTCTATTATGCGTAACCCTGTAGGTATATTTTTTTTAATAATTAACGCTTTTATCAGTTTTTAAGTAACTCAAAGGTATTTAAATAATTATTTAAAAAACTACAACCCTTTCTTACCACGTCTCAACTTTTATAGAGTTTGTTTAAAAATGATTTCTAACCGACAGACTATCATTATCCTGCGTGTTCCATCGTTCGATACGCCAAAGACATGTCATTGGGTTCGAAAGGGTCGAATGTTAATAATACCTTTCGTTCTTATTCATGCGATGCATATACTTACTTCCTATAAGGGTTAATAACAGCTTATTGCTCAAAATATTTAATTATTTCCTTTTAAAAACTAATCAATATAACACATTTTTAGTATTAAAAATTTTTGTATTCATGGTTATGCGGAAAGGGTACTAAGGCAAAAGGGATATATTCATCATACTGGGTAAATTCTTCATAAGGGGTACTCATCATCATGAATAACTTTTACTATGTGTCCAACCCTGAAATATTTTTATTAATAGTTGAAAGTCTCGATAGTTTTAAGGCGAGGTTTTCCAACTTATAAGCAACGCTTATTACTACTGGCATTTAGTGGAGCAAAACCATGGCTCTTACACACAGTCGTGCGTTTTGCTACTTATATTTTTGAGGTTTTTCACATATTTTTCTAAAAGTATAGCTGTAATGTAAAATGTACTTTTGCGTTTCCTTCCATAATTATTATGAAACCTGTATGATAAGATATTATATTCTATTTTATGATTATTTTTCTATCGAGCAAAAAGTCCTTAATATTGTTTTGGTCTTTGGAGTTTCCTAGATAAAACATTAATTTTGATATGACACCATTTTTATAATTTTAAGCTAACTATGGAAGTAGACACACTTAAATTAGGATGACCAAAATTGCTTAAAGTCGGATAAGAGGGCCTTAATCCAAATGCTCAAATACAGCATCAACCTACCTGGGCAGCGTACATACTAGCTGCATTTTCACGACCAGGGTTTAGTTTATTTATTAGACTACATAAACACCAGCCTTGGGCTGGTTTCACAGCTGTATGGGAGACCCGTACGGGCACCCGGAGCGGAGACACACGTGAGGCGCTAGAACATCGTTTCACAGTAACGTGGATGTTCCGTACGGATCTCCCGTACTGTTGTGAGACCAGCCTAAAAACATAAAGGAGTGAAAACTTTTTTGTCATTCCACCACAGCCGCTGCCCAAACGAAGCTAAAAACTTTTAATAAATTAATTTTCAGGTTTATTACTCAACTTTTTTAAATTCTTTGATCTCGACTGAAAGCTGACCTTTAAAGCTAAGGTTAATCCCTAAAACAGAAATCAATTTCGTTTGAATAAAACTGGGTAAATACCTACACGACAATTGTGACTACAAAGTATTAGAAAACTTGAATTTTATGACTGAAAGGGTTGAATCGATTCGAAGAAAATTGATTGAATAAGGCGTTACTTTGTGGAAGTTTATCTTCAAAACTGTTTTTTTACGTATCTCTAGTGTATTTCCGATTTAACGTCTTATTAAGTAGGTACAATAAGTAAGTAAGGATCAATCATTTATGTTTTATTCGACAGAAATTTGTCATGGATGCTAATTTAACCTAACCTGAAACAAAAATTACTTAATTCTGAAAAAAATAATATCGTAATACGTGAAACTAATTGGTTAATAGCCGATAACATTTCTAATAATGAAAATAATTATTATAAAATCTGAAATTATAATAAATCAAGAAATTATTAGACAATTGATTGATTGTATTTTAACTGACTTCAAAAAGGCGGGGTTAACTTGGTTGTATTTTTTATGTTTTTTACCTCAGAACTCCGTCATTCGAAAATCGGATCATAGATTTAGAAAATTCTTTTTTATTTAAAAGGATGTACTTTCAGATTGGTGCCATAGAATTTCATCAAAATTGGTTCAGTAGTTTGGCTTAAAAATCAAAGTAAGTGGAAAATTAGTTTACTTGGATGACATAATATTGTCATTAAGTAACAGAAATTGCATATTATTATTTTACAGAAGTCTATTTTTTAGTACCTTTCTGACCACCAATTTGCCTGTTGTAAGCGACGATGTGGTTGAAAATGAAGCACGCAGACTTAGAAGATACATATTCACTCTGCTATCTGTTTGTTTAAATTGATAATTATGTCTCAATGAGAACAGATGACAAAAATTTCAGCGTAGGTATGACTCCACTCTTTAAAATAAAAGTACGGTGTCCGAGGGGGAAGTTTCTCGAGATTAATACTCTTGATAAAATTTCACGGTTCAAGAAATCCAACTACCGGTTGCGTGGGGCGATGAACGATACTGATTACGTCTCTGCACTGGCTTACGGCTTAGAGTATGCAAGATGCTGAAAAATAGAGCTGCTACGTTCTCTTAATATACATTTTCATAGGTTTTATTTTGGTTTGAGGGTTTTTTTTTGCTTCTCCACGGACTCCTTGGTCCGTGCCCTTCGTCAACTTTTAGAATTTATTTTATTAACTATTTCTGATATAACATAAAACTAATGACTATACAAGATTGGTTTAAGGGTTTGTTCCTTACTTTTTAGGGTTCCGTCCCAAAAACCTTATTAATAATCCGACGCTGTCTGTCCATCTGTATGTCTTTCTGTCCTACCTTTTAACAGCCTGTATCTTTCAAACCGTAATATATAGCTAGTTGAAATTAGCACAGAATATGTAATGTTACGATGGATTAATTAAGAAATAATAATAAAGTCAAAAAGTCAAAGCTAAAGGATGCCCCCATACAACGAACGTATTTTTTTTACGTTTTTATTTGCTCTAATGTAAAAACGGTAATTCATACAAGCGTCAAACTTGACACGATTTCAGTATACACTCTAAAGTATAACAACAAAATAATTATAAATAATGGCCAAGCAACGTCGCGCGCGGTTAGTATTTGGATGGCTGACCGCCTGGGCGTGCGTATCTTTTTGCACTTTCTGTATTTTCTGGTACGGAACTCTCAATGAGCATTCGAATTGACTCTCATTTGGCCGGTTTTTATTAGTTTATATATTTTTAACCGACTTCAAAAAGGAGGAGGTTATCAATTCGTCTGTATGTCTTTTATATTATTTTTTGTATGTTACGCGATTACTCCGCCAATTATCAATTGATTTTGATATTTCTTTTTTTTGGTAGGTCATTATACATCTTGTTTGTTCATTATTACAAGAAAAAAAAACAACTATGTGATAGAAGCAATATTGAACTCTGCGTATTTCACGTTCAAACGGTATCGTATTTTCTCAAACTTGTATAATGTTTCCTTTGACTGTCACCAAAATATTAATGCAATATTTAATGGAAAAAAAATAACAAATTTAAATTGAACTGAGATACAATCATCCTTCTATCAGGCAGGCCAAGTCTCTTCCTATTTTCAAGAATCTTGTCTACAATCACTATCTTCCTTTATAATTGGTACGTATGTATGTATGTTTTATTTATAGTATGTATTGGTAAGTAGTTAAATAGTATTATTTGCATATTCAGTATTTATTTGTATGTATGTATATTATATGTATTGTCTACACCGCCGACCCTACTCCTGTTTCTGTTATGTCCATCCAAAGGTTGCCTGGAAGAAATCGCGTAAGGCGATAAGGCCGCCTATTATATTAATGTCTTGCCTTGTATTATTTTTAAGTGATTTTTGTATTTTTATTTCGGTATATAATAAAGTGATATATTATTATTATTAATCATTTAACTCTGGGCCATAAAGTACCCAATTTTTATAACTTCAATATAGAATATCCTCCAATATAGAATCTAATTGATAGTCCAAACCTACCAATCCAATTAAACTGTCTAGAGAATAAAAACTATATACCCTGAGTAAATTAGACTGACTAAATTAAAATGAAAAACGGTTCTACGCATTGCGTAGGTCTACATTTGTTACTAGGCGCTACGTCTTTGCTACGGCTCGTAGCAGCTACGACTCCCTTGAGGCAAGCCCTAAGAAGCGAGCGCTATGTTGCTACTTTCCACTTTGCCTAGTGGTAAGTCTCAGTATTATTATTTTAGGCAGTGTCTGTGATGCAATAGATAGTAATTTTTTTTTGTAATTATAATTATCAAAGTAAAAAACTGACTTAAAAATAGTAATTAAGCGCTTGAAAAAACTTATTTGTATTGCCAAATCAAAAGGCGTGCGTTTTTTTTTTTTCGTTTTTATTAGAGCTGGTTTAAAAAAAAACTAAGCCAAAGTCAATGTATTTTTGTAAGACTGCCTCGAAGCTTCTCTATCTCTACATAGTATAAATTAAAGTCGCTTTCCGCGTCTGTCTGTATGGCCGCTAACTCCGCGCTACGGATTTTGATGCGGTTTTCACCATCAGTTAGATACATTTTTACGAAAGGTTCATAAATATATATCTAGCGACCCGCCCCGGCTTCGCAAGTAAATTGCACCCGTGCGAAGCCGGGCGGGCGGGTCTTTAGTTTTCTATAAAATAAAAAAATACTAAATCAAAATTGATCCACCGATTAGGAGCCACAGACAGACACAGATACATATACAGGCACACAGAAACAGACACACACGTTAAACTTATAGCACCCCTCTTTTTGCATCAGGGCTAAAAATGCGATCATTAAAATAAAATTACGTAACTGCATTAAAATTACGACCATAACCTCATGCTACTAAAATTAAACCAAAATAAAGTACTTCTAGTTAAAATATACAAAAAGTAAAATTCCAACCACGAATAAAAAGGTTTCAATAAAGCTCTAACACCAAAGTTAGGCAATGAAAAGAATCCATTAAACTCATTAAAGCATAAAACCAACCCTCAACTAACAAACGAATTGTTAGTAAATTACATTACCTGTTAACTTTAAACGACCGATAAAATAAGGCCTTTCGAATACATCCTACATATTATTTTTACTAGTTAGTTAGGGTGAGTTGCACCATCATACTTTAGCAATAACAAACATCGACATTTCTGTTAAAGTACCAGTGAGGCAAAAAAAATATTGCACCATCTTGCAATTGTTAAATGACGTCATAATTTTAACTGTTAACCGTAACTGCCCAAACTTCGCTAGTTAAGTGTTATTGTTTGTTTTAAATATCTGTCAGATGCATAAAATATGTTTCTAGCTATGTATCTGGGCTAGTTAAGGTCCCATTTGACTTGCGTCCCTGGTGACATTAACTAAACTAGTGAATACGCTGTTATTTACTTGCTAATTCTTATATCTATGGCCACTTACTGTGTATTGCACATAATGCACAGTAGAAGATCCTCTTATTTACTATTTATTTTTGGACATAACACTTTAGGACTATTTTGTTACAATAATCAATAATCATATTAATAATATTATTTTTACTTATTACCTTTTTATCTGAAAATCTGAACAAAATAAAGAAAAAAAAGTATATAATCTTATTCCCAATAAGTTTATTATTATATTACACCCACCCGCGGTTTCACCCGCGTAGTGACGAAAAATGGTGATGATGACGATGATGATGAAAAGTAGCCTATGTCACTTTTCAGCCCTTGAACTATACCCATGCAAAAAATCAGGTCGATCCGTTGCTCTGTTGCTGCGTGAAAGAGTAACAAACAAACACACTTTCGCATGTATAATACTAAAGTATGATTATTTTCAGATTGCTGTTTAATTTGATCCCTATTTAATAGTTTACCAAACATTAGCCAACTTAAGGACCACAAATCAAAATGACTTGGATTCATTGATATCAACAATATTATTCCCAATATTTTTTTATTAATTAATTTATTCCCAATAAGTTTATTGATATGATTTTTTTTTCAATATTTTGTGCAGATTTTCTTATTAGGTGTATTTTAATAGAGTGTGCGGTGTGACTAAAGCGATGGAATCAAATTAAACCCATTCACCCTCACATCATTGAATCCAAGTCATTTCGATTTGTGGTCCATAAGTTAGCTAATGTTTGGCAAACTATTAAATAGGGATCAAATTAAACCCCAAACAGCAAGAAACAATTTCATGACTTTATTGGTACACGTACAGTGATTTTAGCTAGTTAAGTTAGAAATAAATATAAATGTATATAAAACTATGTTTAGGTCATCCCTTAAAAATTTACAAACCAAAGTAGACTAAAACCGAAGCAACTATTTAATAATCTGCGCATTTTAATTTTACTCGTCTAAAGCTCTATAAAACATTGCAATGTGAAAGACAAGACTTTAATGAGTTTGATGTTATGAGTCTAAGTTTTCATATTTGGATACACACACACACAGTCACACACCCACACTCACTGATATGCACCCACACACCCTCACAAACATCCACACCTCACACACATTGGTAAATTTTTTGTTCACACTTTTTTCGTTGGGCTTTTTCAACATCGATATTTTTTCCCAAATTTGTTTGTAAATTGTAAAAATCTACGACTACTTGATTTTTTACTATATGAAAAACTGCAGATATAGCTAGCTGCTATAGAAATAGCTTAAACAAAGGCCAGACCCGTGTAACAAGTATTATATCACGTATTACAATACCTGTATTTTAGGGAACTCAGATGAAACAAACAAGGGAGATAAATACCTTTGTAGCATTTAACGCAAAAACTGTAAGATACAGCTCATATAGGTACTCATTTTCCACGCACACCAAGAAAATTGCAGCGACACCAATGAACAAACTAATAGTCCGCATGTAAAAAGGACAATAAGGTCGTCTGCAGGATAAGTTCGACTAAAGGCATAAAGCCTGACTTAGGCCTAATTTTGACAGCTGTCATTCGAAATAAAGATCTGGACGAGATCTATCACTTTTGTAAAGGAACTGCTAGTCTAGGATCAGTTCCCGAGATAATGGTGTCAATTCTGTTGTACCATTCGCTAAACTAAACTAATGTGACAGGACTAAAATTATCAGCGTTTTTTTTTTTCATTTCAGTGTGTCATAAAAAGATGGCAATTTAGAGCTGTTAAATTTAGTTTGAATGGTACATCAGAATCGACGTCATAGCCCAACCAAGTTTGACGTCATTCTGTCAACGCCCAGATCTACCCTGAAAGAGAGGCCCAAGTCCGTCTGATAAGAGTAGGTTAATAATGATGATAGATAGATAGAAACTCTTTATTGTGTACAGCACCAGAAATAAAAATTACGACACGATAGAAAACACTTACGAGCTAGTGCCACAAGTGGCGGCCTTATCGCTAAAAGCGATCTCTTCCCGGCAACCATTGATGATGATGGTGAATTAGTGCCCATACTATCTCTGAAAGAAGGCCTGTTAACAAGCAGTGGTTTAAACTTCTTTCCTTTTGGGAAATAACATAGAAAATGTACTCTGTACGCCGAGATCTGTTTCGAAAATTATTTTATTTTGTTTCTTGTATCAACGGATACCAGCAAGGATAACGGTATCAGCAGGTAAAATGTATTTTTTTAAGGAAACTGTTCCCGGTATCCGTTGATACAACTCTTCGGGATCCGTGGCTAATTCAACCTGATACCGGGATCCGTGAATACAAGCCTATCTGTTTGCATCCACTACGCCACCTTTTCATATCTCCCTTGTTTGATCTGAGGGGTATTATTATGCTATCTTAGTGAACCTCAGTACAAACTTGCTAGTCTAAGTTACTGCCATGTAGCCGCGGGCTCAATCTCTCGTGTTATTTTACACAATTAGGTGTAAAGCATTCTTGGTAAGGCTATAAGGCTAGACAATACCTGGAGCAACTTTGCGAATATTAACAAGTTTGGTTATGAAGTAAATTGAGTGGGTTTTGTGAGCACTAAATAACGATGAAGCTTGGAGTTTGTACAAACATTGCAGACCGTTGTTTAGATCGACATTTGATTTGACTTCACTATAGGTTGGTTATCAATGCAAATATTTATTTCAAGCAAAAAAATATTACTTAAATGCCAACAATTTAGTCTGTCTAATATAAAATGATACTTAGAATAATACTTCACTATATAGTTTGAATGGGCTTGCATTTGACCGCCAACTCAAAAAAAAACTTTTTAAAACCAATCTTTTTCGTATTCTTTTCAGCAAACCCTTTAATTTGATACCCAAATGGGTCCATATCATGATGGTAGTTAAGAAAATTTTGTCCACCATCTTGGGGCGTCCGCATCATTTTGTTTTTCGTATCTGCTCAGCAAACCCTTTCATTATCATTTGATACGCATGTTTTTTTCACAAGTTATGCTGTAAACTAAACTAAAATTAAACTAAGTAAGAATACATAATTACATATCTAAATAAAAAAGTAAATACATAGCTTTTAAACTACCTAGATTAAGTTGTTAGGAATCTATTTTTTTTATACCTGCCCTCAACTCTAGGATACCCTGTTTTGAAAAGATAATATCATGGAGATGCATAAAAAAATACTGGTCTAATATCTTTATGATTTCTCCACATTGGATTTAGAATGACGTCACTTGATTAGCCATTTGTATTGTCATGTAAACTAAACGTGTAGGCAAAATTTCAGCTCAAATCTTTTATCCCGGATATAAGACATGGACATAGACACAGACACAGACGCAGACGCAGACGCAGACGCAGACGCAGACGCAGACGCAGACGCAGACGCATACGCAGACGCATACGCAGACGCAGACGCAGACGCAGACGCAGACGCAGACGCAGACGCAGACGCAGACGCAGACGCAGACGCAGACGCAGACGCAGACGCAGACGCAGACGCAGACGCAGACGCAGACGCAGACGCAGACGCAGACGCAGACGCAGACGCAGACGCAGACGCAGACGCAGACGCAGACGCAGACGCAGACGCAGACGCAGACGCAGACGAAGACGCAGACGCAGACGCAGACGCAGACGCAGACGCAGACGCAGACGCAGACGCAGACGCAGACGCAGACGCAGACGCAGACGCAGACGCAGACGCAGACGCAGACGCAGACGCAGACGCAGACGCAGACGCAGACGCAGACGCAGACGCAGACGCAGGCGCAGACGCAGACGCAGGCGCAGGCGCAGGCGCAGGCGCAGGCGCAGACGCAGACGCAGACGCAGACGCAGACGCAGACGCAGACGCAGACGCAGACGCAGACGCAGACCCCGACACCGACACCGACACCGACACCGACACCGACACCGACACCGACACCGACACCGACACCGACACCGACACCGAGACCGACACCGACACCGACACCGACACCGACACCGACACCGACACCGACACCGACACCGACACCGACACCGACACCGACACCGACACCGACACCGACACCGACACCGACACCGACACCGACACCGACACCGACACCGACACCGACACCGACACCGACACCGACACCGACACCAACACCGACACCGACACCGACACCGACACCGACACCGACACCGACACAGACACAGACACCGACACAGACACAGACATAGACATAAACATCATTTATTTGTGGCAAAAAAAATCAATAATTGTAATGGTAAAAAAGACATTTAAAACCGGCGGGCGAAACCGCGAGGCGCAGCAATTGTTTTATATCTGTGTAGCTTGACTAGGTGTTCAAAAAGATCACTTAATTTATGCAACGGCTATATGGTCAGTTTCTGTATGGGTGACCGAGAGTGGCATTTACGACTGTGTGTGTTACCGTGGTTCGAGTGACACTTATTGTGGGTCCCCATTGTTTATTTTACAGCAAAGATTTTTAAAGATCTCATCTGTGAAACACAATATTTAGAAAGTAATCCAGGTCCAGAACTTAATTTGAATTCTAGGAAGTAGATGAGGCAGTTTTGGACCATTATTCCGAAATTCATTTAGGCTGTCACAGAGAAAAGTTTCAGTAGTTATTCTCTTTACAATGTAACAAGGGGCCGACAAGTCGTAATTTATGTGGCAGGACGGGGCCCGTTCACCGCGGGCACATCTGGTTTCCTTCAACAAAGACATGCCGACTTCCGAATAAGAACCGCAACGCGCGCCGAGTGTGGCACGAGACAGATTCTGTTTTCAAACGCCTTTTCAAATCGTGTAGCAATGTAGAGAGTAGTTGAAAGTATTTGCTAACATATTAAGGGCAGGCGTTTTCACTTTTAATTATTATTGAATCACAATCATTTAAGTTGAATCGTTTTTTATTACATCACTAGTAGGCCGCCCCTGCTTCGCACGGGCGAAGCCGGGATATATAGCCTATGTCAACCGGGGATAATGTAGCATCCCGACAGTGAAAGAATTTTTCAAATCGGTCCAGTAGTTTCGGAGCCTATTTAATGCAAACAAACAAACAATCAAATCTTTCCTCTTAAATTAAATAATTAATTGCTATGTTTCGTTTGTAGAACTGATTTATTTAAATTAAACATTTGAACGGATTTGTCAGTTTGGTACCTGAGTAGGTAGGTACCTACCTAGGTAGTAAAATACACGTGATAAAATACGTTAAAAGTATATAATTTCAATGAATAATAATCGCGAATAATAATTTCTTGTGTAATTTATATCTTCCCCAGGTAAGTACAGAGGTACCTACTAGTCATCATCATGATCATCATTTCAGCCATAGGTCGTCCACTGCTGGACATAGGCCTTCCCCACTGTTCCCCATAGGCCTGATCCAGCGTTTCCCTGGGGTCTCTTTTAGGTCGTATGTCCATCTTGTGGGTTCTACGCGTTCTACGCTGCGCTTACCAGTCCGTGGTCTCCATTCCAAAACCTTTCGGCCCCATCGGTCATCTGTACTACGTGATATGTGCTCTGCCCACCGCCACTTCAACTTACTACTTCAGTGCTCAGTTCTTGAAGCTGTTGACGTGTACGTCTACCTAGGACAAACAGTCAAACTTCAAGAAAGAGGTCAATCGGCAAATCCAATTCGGCTGAGCAGCGTTCGCTAAACTTCGCAACGTCTTCTCGTCCAAAATACCTCAGTGCCTTATGACGAAAGTCTTCGACCACTGTGTGTTACCAGTGATAAGATACGGCACTGAAAAATGGTCTTCACTATGGGCCTCATAAGCAAGATCAAAGTCACACAACGAGCTATGGAGAGGGCTCGGGGTTTCTCTACGAGATCGAATCAGAAATTAGGAGCTCCGTAGACGAACGACAATCACCAACATAGCCCACCGGAGGTACTAGTGCTTAGCATTAAATTTTGATGCTAACTAACTACGAGGCATTTACTTTAGTAAATCTTTAGGTACATAAGTTAATGACATTTTGTCCGATGGCAGTTGTTTCTACGTTATTTTAGAGACTGAATAACAGCTTAATTATTTGCCCGTTTTCTAAGCATAATCGCATAATCAAACTTTACTACGAGATCTTGTAACGCGAAAATAACGTTTTAATTAACAACGAAACGAGATTGTAACTCGTTAATTATTATTCATGTTCCGCTGCCCAACTTCTACGTTTTCGGTGGAGTTACTGTAATGGAAAAACTTTTTTTTAAGTGCCCAAAATCTGAAGGGCCGTAATAAATAACTGTTAAAGCAAGCTGTTACGCACGGCCTGCGTTGTTCTTAAGATGGAGGGGTCAGAATGCACGTAGGTAATTATTTAACGGAAAGTATCTCAGATCAGACAAATAAGGGAGATATGGAAAGGTGACGTGGTGGGTGCGAACGCATCGGGCCTAAATCAGATTTGCCGTTAATCGAACTCATTCTGTAGACGACCTTGCCGTCTTTTTATTTTGCATGTGGACTATATAATAATATAATGGTTCACTTGTGTCACTGCAAGTTTCGTAGTGTGCGCAAAAAAAATGTAAATGTGTCGTACTTACAGTTTCTGCGCTAAACGGTTTAGTGGTATAGTTATAAGAGAGCGAAAAACGGAGAAATTTGATTACGAACAATAATTGTACTAGGGCATAATTATCTTCCTATTTTGTCTGATTTGTCGGTATTTGTGAGTTTTTTTTTGCGTTTTTAAGGATAAACGTGGATAAAATAAAATACTGAAAATAATGTTAAATTTTTTATTAGAATTTTTTACATCGGGCTAGGCAATATGGTGGTTTTTTATCGTTTGACCGCGATCTTGCCTGATGGAAAGCGATGATGCGGTCGAAGATGGAGCACGTTTGCCCATAACCTAATCTAACCTAAACTAATAACCTATTAACCCTAGACTTGAACATTGTATGCTCCGGAAACACAAACAAGGCAAGGCGTTCCATTGTTTTGCTGTTCTAATAAGTAAATGGCATTTAGACCAAGTAAGGGTGACGCTTTGCCGTTCATCTGGACGTCCGGTAATGAAAAGGTGATGGGGGAACAAGTTCGTAAGTTTCGTTGAAAATCCGTTGAAAGTTCCATGGAAAATCCTGTAAAATACCGACAAGCTTGCTTAATTGTTTCAAGCGAAATGGTTGCCAAACGTAGATCTATCTTAATTAATGCTATATAAATAACTTGTCGTTGTACCGAAACTATCTGACAAGGTAGCGCCGCTGAGTTTGCGGTTGGGACGTTGAAAGAAAGAAAGAAAGACAAATATTTATTTATGACAGAAACAAAGATATAAGGACATTACGAGTTAAACACAATAAAAGAAAATAGTTTCTGTTGGTTAGCTCAGTTTGTTTTACAGGTACTACAGCGGAATAATGCTCTAATGAACTCTTTGGCTGCTAATAGAATACTCAAATATGGGCAACGCACTGGCAATGTCTTAGGTATTGTGGGTGTCACAGGTGTTACCACTTACAATTAGGTCAAATTGGAATATTTTTGTCCAGTTAAACAGTCAGATCATCGCACTACTAGTCGGACAGAATGGAAAAACGGTTTGTCTAATCAGCGTGATATTTCACATTTAGGTAAATTTTTAATCCCGAAAAAAAGGTTCCTGAGGCAACGTTCAACGAACATGCGGCTGAAATCGCGGGGGAGCTAGTTTCTAAAAAAAGTTACAGATTTCAACTATTAACTAAAAGAATTAGGAATGTCCCACAGTAAAAGTTGCTCATATATGCTCATTTTAATCTGCTTTTGGCTTAGTACTATTGTTCCGTATAGCCAATAGACAACACACAGATGCATGTAGATATGTGAAAGGAATCCAGCTCAAAGGTTAACCGTACTATCAGATGTGCACCGGAAGCTCCTCTTTGAGTTATAGCCTCTGCATCCGCCGAGTGTATTTTCCGGTTTGTGCGCTTGACCACCGATTGCAGTGGTCAGTAAAGTTAATTGCCAAATGAATCATTGCTAATCAGTGGTTACTGGTTTGCTAAACTACGGTTTAGGGTTTAATCATTGATGCATTTGTTTCCATTGATTTGTTGTTTAGATGTAAATTGTAATCACTCGTAATTGAAAGGCACAGGAGAAACATTCTACGTATATTAGAAAGAGACAGCTGATAAAAAGTTTGGCGAAGACACCACGGATGGGTGACCACAAGTTGCATTACAATTATAATTATAATACAATATACTCCAGTGGGTTAGGTGACACGTTTTTTTAATATAGCAAACAACTGATGAGTGAGTTAGTGAACTAACTACAAATACACGGGTTTCCAACGACAAATTTGGCTTGAGCTAGTAAAAACATGCTAAAGGTAAAACATGCATTTAATTTAATTGTTGGTTTAAAAACAACAAAGTACTAAATTAGCTACTGGCGCAGGGCAAAGGATCGAACCGGATACCGTCAGATTGTAAAGCGCACATGCTACCGCTCAGCCGCTATCATTCATTGAGTGTACCTTAGCATCTAAGCACTCCATAAATCTTTTGTACTGATGTTTTATAAAAAATGTGTTCAGCCTCCAATTCTCCCAGACCGGGTAAACTCGATTTGCATTCCAATGCTCCAAAACTCTATTATGATGTAAAAATTCATTTCTTTATCTACATGTACGGAATATTTAAGCGTTCATTAATGTTTTACTTTCTTTCCCGATCCTGAAACAAAACTCATAAATATGTAATGGTGGAGGAAAGCGGGAATGCAAAATTCCATCGTCCCGGTAAACAGGTCAACTTCAATTTAACAGGATGTTTATTTTGATGGGATTCAGATTAAAGGATGATTTTGTGTTTTTTGAGGGGTCGATAAATATATCACAATCAAATTTATATCATATTTATACTAGTTATAATAGCGTTCTGACTAAGGCCCTCTTTTCCCACTTTTAGAAATTTTGGC
Organism: Agriopis marginaria; assembly: GCA_932305915.1. Taxonomy (NCBI): domain Eukaryota; kingdom Metazoa; phylum Arthropoda; class Insecta; order Lepidoptera; family Geometridae; genus Agriopis; species Agriopis marginaria. The sequence goes on along the minus strand of OW029921.1, from coordinate 5,948,553 downwards.
CATACTAGTTTTAGTTTGTGTACTTCCATCGTTAGCTTCAAACTATAAAAATTGTATCATATAGTGGTGTCATTTTACATTGCTATACTTTCGAAAAATATGGCAAAAACTTCAAAAATTTAAATAGCGAAATACACGACTGTGTGTAAGCGCTATGGTTTTGCTCCTCTAAATGCGACTATGATACAATAATTATGTTAAGCAGGGTCAAGCGTTGCTTGGCAGTAGGAAAACCAAAAAACGTAAACTTCAAATACGTTCAATTATTACAGAGTTGGTTAAACAAACACTCACACGTACAAACAAATTTTCAAACTTATAATATAAATTTTATTACTAGCTGTTGCTCGCGACTTCGTACGCGTATTTCATATTATTACCCCCTATGACCCTCTTAATTAGGCCCTTTCAAAAAATTCTTTGTTAGCGGGTCTCTACATCCTATAAGGAATATAACTGCCAAATATTGAGCTCCGTAGGTAAAGTATATAGGTAGGTAGGTAAAGTGATTCAGCCAGTAAAAGAGTGGTATTTCGCTTAATAAAATATAGATTGTGATACCTAAATTATGAACCTCCACAATGAACGATAGCCTGCTTTTTGCATCCACTGGATGCCAGCGACTCTCACTATGTCGTCAGTCCATCTAGTGGGAGGCCTACCTACGTGTCTTCGTAATGTATTTTAGGTTGAGAATAATATTTATTCGTTATATGTGAAACATGAATTCGTTACTTTATTAAATTCTCTTTTTCATTCTTCAAGGGTTGGAAGCAAGCTAAATTATTTTAAAGCTTATTTTATTTCTAGTTATGCACAAAAATACCACGCCCGGTATGCTGATGAAAAATGTCTTGGAATTTAATATCAGTGTTTAGACTCTATTTAATTGCATTTAAACCGTATTAGATACCAAGACGTTTAAGGAATTTAATTTTGAACATACCTACTTTTGTCTCTAAAAATAAAACGCTAAAAACTAAGGGCAATGATTTATTATTTTTAAACAAGGCAGTGGCAGAGATAGTTGGGTATAATTTTCATTTAGTTTTTCGACTTTTATTTATTATCTTAATATTCATGTATTATTTGATTTTCCTTTGTTTTATGGCTATAATTATTGTAGTATCTAATTAATAACTATTTGTAGCCGCAGGAAATATGAAGAGATTTGCCCACCGCATTGGGTGGATCACACCTCATGCAGTATGCAGTGGTAATCTAACTTTATTGACTGCCTTTAGTTAAAGCCTGTAGTCTCATTCGTAGGATAGTAGAATTAGACCACCATCCAGTAATCATTTGCGTTTATAATGAACTAGCAGTCCGCCCCGGCTCTGCACGGGTACAGTTATATATCCTATTAAAATAGCCTATATTAATCAGTGATAATGTAGCATTCAAATGGTGAAAGAATTTTTAAAATCGGTCCAGTACTTTTTGAGCCAATTCGTTACAAACATACTTACATACAAATCTTTCCTCTTTATAATATTGTATAGAAGACTGCTACTTAATATTATTATGGAAACTGGAAACTTATTTTTTCGTGATTTTTAATCATACGTAAGTAATTCCAGTGTCATATAAATAAAACTGCTACTTAACTTCAAACTTGCTCTGAATGCCATCTATAAGGTATTCTGCGAGTGGTACTATACAACTGTAATTTTATTTTACCTATAATTATGTCTGTCTTCTTCTATGTCCTCTACATATAAAAGGCGATGTGTGTATCGTATGTACGTAGATTTCCTATGGACACCGAAACGGCTGGGCCGATATTGATGAATTTTAACAATCTTCTTCTATGTTCTGTACATATAAAAGGCGATGTGTGTATGTTTGTAAATTCCCTATGGACTCCGAAACGGCTGGACTGAATTTTAACAATCTTCAGATTAGCCCAGCGAGTGATCCTGTGATGTTTGGTATCAGATTAACAGATTTTTTATGTATTAATATTATATTACATACAATAAACATACAATTACAATTACGTATTACATTGAGATATTACATAACAGAAAAAAAAAAGAATCATCTAAGTCAAAGGAGGTTGCTTCAAGGAGGTTTATAACGCGGATGAAACCACAGAGCGTATCTAGTTCACTATATAAAAACCCACTTCCAAAATGTTACCCGTAAAAAAACAATCATTATAAAAGCAAAGCTACTAAACCCCTCGTTTCACATTTCACATTTTCAGAAGTCTCACAAAATACGTGGAAACTTTTCAGTCACGAAAGCTTATAAAAAGTCACCCCTTCCGCTTGACCGCGACCGTGCTCCTCATAACTTGACTCGTCCAATAATTTCGTCATATTTTTTTCTAACATCGCAAAATTGGAATAAAAGGACGGAAGGGAAAGTTCCGCATCGAAATTGCGGGGGTCGCGTCTACTTCACATAAATAATAGACGCAATCTGTGACTTTACTGGCTACTGTTTCTGCGGACGTGCTTCGGATGTAGTTAATATAGACGACGCGACGGCAGGTTTTGCTGACTGGTTATTTGTAAAAAAAAAATGGAATCGGAGATTTTCCAGAGTAAAGGTTATTCAGATTTTTTTGTCACAATGTTTTAACCATAGAAAAAAATGTTTAAACTAGAACGGCTGTCAAGGCATTGTTGTGAGAAATTTGTTGTAGCCAGTTGCACCCATATAAACGAATCGTCAGTCATTCGAAATCAGTTAGCAACAGTGATGCGGACTTCGACGCGTTGATCTAAATAAGAATGTTCAATCAAGGTTCACTAATAATGCCTGGTAACAGATTTTCCTTCTCATTTCTGTTTTATTTCCTTCTTTTTTCTGTGGTTATAATAAAAAAAATACACATACATCACATCACACATCATCAGCCAGTAAATGTCCAATGCTGAACAAAGGCCTCCCTCTTAGTGAGGGGGGTTGCCATAATCCCCACGCTTGGCAGGTGGCTTGGGGATCGCAGTAGTCCTATTAGTACGTTCACCGTGTACTAATAGGACGCTGCTGCCCATGCTGTTCTGGTCGCAGTTTTAGGACATACCCGGGTCCAAAAAAAAAAATACAGCTTTGCACAAAAGGTGTCAAAATTACTTATTATAAAAAATATTAAAGTCCCCCAGATCTTTGATTTGGAAGCTTACTTAACAAATATATTTTTATTAGTCAACCCACAGCTGGGTCTAGAAGCATGAAATTTTGCACACCTTAGGTGAAAAATATTTTCTTAGTTTTGATAACTATATATTTTACTAGGTTTTTTTCAATAACAGAGATTTTGAAGAGTTTTCAGGTTCAGAAGTTGGTGGTTATAGAAAAATTCAAATAAACAAAGCTCAGTGGACTTAACCAAGTTTCAGAGGTGTATCATCCCGGCATAAGAAATACTTTTTTATGGTTAAGTCAATAAGAAAATAAAGATCATATTACGAAAAAGTTAATGACCTTAAGTTTCTTTACTATCTAATATTGTAGAAATGCAGTGGTGGAGCAACTTTTTGACATTATGGCGGGCCAAATTTCAAAAAGGATTCATTTGTTTAAAATATAATGTATGGAACCTAAACTTTATTTTAAAATAACTATTGAACTATACCAAACAAAGGGGTGCAGCGAAAAAACATTTCACATGCACCAGAGTCACCCTAAAATGCATATTTTTTTATTTTTTTTTTATAGTTTTCAAATTGAGATCTACACTAAAACCACCATTGTGCAAACTTTCATGCACTTATATTAACAAAAACGGGTTCAAAGAATTATAGTAAGAATGGACAGACGGACAAACAGACTGATAGACAGAACGGACTTATAAAAGGTTCCTTGTAGGACTACGGAATCCTAAAAACGGCTGTCGATTACCGTAAATAAATGAAGATAGGAATCCAGTAGCTAGTATTTGTGACAGGTGCGTCCCGCCTTCTCGATGTCAGGGGAAATGAAGCAGTGCAGTGAAGAGTGCCTTTGCACCCTATGCGCCTCGTACCTACTGTTCATGCTGATTTTGCGTAAAGTAAAAACTATTATTATTTACGATGTAACGATTGTAGTTCAAGAATACTGTTTGACGTACATGGTAGGTAGAAAGAATATGGATCAAGCGTGTCACCTTGACGTTTTCAAACTCCGCGCAAAAGCGCACTATAAGTAGCTGCTATCTATTATCTAACTTCTATGTGACAAAATATAATGTATGTATCAACATGTGTATGTATCTTTGATAACAGTAGGTATATGTTAATTAATATTTATGTAGTTTATTAATTATGTAGGTATATAGTATGTTGTCTATATTATGTAGTCTATGTATATGTATGATGTATGTTATATTTATTTGTAGTCTATTGATTGTTTGTTGTTATTTGCATATTTACTTTTGTCTTTTTTTAGTTAAGGCCACAATTTTTTTGTATAATTCCTTTCCGTGCACGGTTGTCTGGAAGAGATCGCTTTAAGCGATAAGGACGCCTGTTAAAAGCCTAGACAATATTTTTATTGTAATGTTTATGTTATTCTTGTGGTATTTTAATAAAGAGTATTGTATTGTATTGTATGGAGTGGTTTTTATTATCAATGAATTTGTATAGATTTAACAACTTTTACCTATGAGGAAATTCACAACGGATTGGCCAGAAACTTAAGCTTTTGCAACCTATCAAATAGCAGCGTATCTTCTATCTATACTAGTAGTTCGCCCCGAAATATGAACTCGCTACCCACAAATTTTGAGTACCCGATTTTGCCCATATTCGAATTTAATGGATTCCAATACGGCTGGATCGATTATTATATATTATTATAATTATGCCGAGCTAACTGCCAACCTTTACTAGTTGGACAAGGCATTCTAAGAAGAAGACGAACAGCCGTCAATGTTGGTCATTTCGCAATTTTTACACAACCACCCAAAAAAGAGTGTTAGGTTTTTAGGGTTCCGTACCCAAAGGGTAAAAACGGGACCCTATTACTAAGCCTACATTGTCAGTCTGTCCGTCTGTCTGTCCGTCTGTCTGTCTGTCTGTCTGTCTGTCTGTCTGTCTGTATGTATGTCTGTCTGTCTGTCTGTCTGTCTGTCTGTCTGTATGTCTGTCTGTCTGTCCGTCCTACCTATAAACGGGTGTATCTTTCGAACCGTAATAGATACCCAGTTTAAATGTGCACAGAATATTTAATATTACGGTGGTTTAACAAAAAAAATATAAAAAGTCAAAACGAAACGGGTATTAGGTATAACCCCGGGGGTATATTATCAACCCCGTAATTTTTTTTACGTATGTTTTATTAGATCTAATGTAAACACGGAAATACGTACAAGCTTGCATGGTATAGTACACACTCTAAAATTTTATAACAAATAGTGGCCAAGTGAGAGTCGGTGACAAGTTTCTGTTCATTACCAAGTTATAGCTGGTAATTTCGTTATTGTATTTTATAGTGGTACGGAACTCTCAGTGCGCCAGCCCGACTCGCACTTGGTCGGTTTATTAGGATTCATGTTCTCATATGTATGTGTGGGGTCCTTAACTCCAACATAACTTTTCAACGCTTGGATTGATTTTTATGTGAGTAAAAATCCTTACATTATCTCGAGGGCCTGGGCATTGGGCATGTCTAATTTTACGACTTTATGACGGGTACCACTATGGGTCATAAATGATACATTGCTCGATAAATCTGACCAAAATAATATCATCATCTTAAACTTGTTGAGCAGATTCTAAATTTATTATAACACTAGCAACGCACCCCAGCTTCGCATGGGTGTAAGTTTTATTTTTTTACACCTTGGGTTACATTATTGAAGTTTTAATAAGGATCCCTATTTAAAAAAATATTTATAAAAAAGCTTTCAGTAGTTTCGAAGCGTATTCAATGCAAACAAACAAATAAACAAACAATCCAATCTTTCCTCTTTATAATATTATAGTATAGAAGTATAGATTACAATAAAATATACAGTAGTTTACTAGAAATAGGTAAAGGGTTGACAACGCAACGCAACAGATTTGTGGGCGATGGATACAAATAGGCATTCCTATTTCAACAATTAAGTGACAGGAAATTTGTTATTTATTGCGGTTTTGTCTCGAGTAAAACCGGGTGAAAATAGGGCAGTTTAAAAAAGTTTTTTTTTATTAATCAATGCTAAATGAACTGTTTTTTGATGTATATTAGGTGTAATTATTATAGAAACTTCCACCAATCCGCAATGGGCCAGCGTGGTGGATATGGCCCAATCACCCTTTCGGGGGTAGGCTTAAAGTCCAGCAGTGGACTGTTAAAGGCTGATTATGATGATGATGATTATAGAAACTTAGTAGTTAAGGGAAGAATAGTAAAGTTCTAGTTATGATGTAAGTCAAGTTTTGTGAATTTCCGATCCATACAACTTGTGCAAGCTCGGATGGCAAGGGGGAAGTTTCGGCATAGAGCAGACAGTTTAACAGGATCTTAGTTTGCTTTATTGGCTTAATTAGATACTATTTGTGACTCAAAATAATATTAGATTGTGTTTTGCACTAAACAATTGATTTTAACGTGGATTGGCAATGATAGGCACTATCCTTAAAGCAGACGTGAGGGATTATGGTGCCCAAAACGTATGTGGTACACGTTTGGAACTAAAATATAATTCCGAAGCGCTTTGATTCCACTTTTATTGTGCGAACTGCTAGTCTGTGGAATGCGCTGCCTGAATGGGTGTTCCCTGATAGTTACAATCTGGGTGTCTTCAAATCACGAGTGAATTGGTTTCTTCTAGGCAAGCGGGCTCCGCCGTAGATCGCATCATCGCTTAACATCAGGCGAGTTGGCGGCCAAGCGCAAGCCTATTATTTATATAAAAAAATATATAATTATAAAGTATATAATTGTCATTTTTTATCACAACATATTGTCTTAAGGTCGATTGTCACGAGTCACTTGGTATAGTTATGCCAAGAGTTTTTTTAGAAAAAAAAAAAATTAATTATTTTTGTAATATTAAAGTAAAAATAAACTTCTTTAATTAAGTCCTTTCATCATGTTTATAAAGTATTTGTTTATTAATTTCTTAACTAGAAAAAAAAACTGCATCCCAATCATTCATAAAAGTTCGAAAATAAACTAATTTATTTTTCCAGTGATTGTACAAAACATGCACGTTTACAATAATATTGTGTGCATTTCATTACCATAATGCTGAATAATAGAGATGTCTGTGAGATACCGCACACGTGGGCAAACACTGACAAACCGTACCCAACTGTACCGAACTACCAACTTATCTCGAGAGTTGATTAAGGATCCGTTATCGTATTTTCTGAGCAAAACTAACAGACATCTGTGGAAGATTTTTAGTTATTTCATTTGGTCAACTCTATAGTTAAATTGGTTTGACCTTCTGCGCCCGATTGAATCCATGGAAAACTTACAAAAATATTTAATAGTGAATTAAATATGTTCCTCGTATATTTGTAAGCTGTGGAATGAAATTTTCAACATTCTTCACCGAGCTACGCAATTTTTTTAAAAGACTGATGAATCATTTGGATTAATCTCATTTTACGTTCTGTAAATTTTTGGCTTAAATTTTTGCCCTATAAAACTAACTCAATCAGGTCAAAATGTTACTAAAAAATATAAGCACTACATTGACGTACATTATGAGGATCGGCTTAATGAGACTTTTTAAATTGTAGGGCATAGTGGCTGTCTCAATGATGCGCGAAAGCATTCAGTAAAAACCCAGTTGCTCGCCAAATTCGTTAGTGAGAGGATGTTGTACTTGAGAGTGATCTCACGTAGTTAATGGAGATTTGGACAGATGGCGCAATTTTTTCAAGTATTAGATACCTGGGAATCAAATTCTCAGATGGACATAATTATTATCTAGAAATCTACATCTATGTTGCAATTACACCCTAAATTCTCAAAGAATTGCACTAAATGAAAATCTTCCTCACACACACTTTATTAGAACAAGTTAAAATGATGTATTTTTAAAGAAAATTATACATATTTTATTTAATAAAGAAATAAATTAGAACATAAAACTTATAAACGCACTACACATACATCTATTATCACAGAAAAGTAAGCGCTATAATATTGGAACATTGTTTATCTAGGTTCATCGCTTTGTACAATATATAGGTAGTTTTTTAAAATAAAATAATTTTTATTTTAGTTTTTAGTTTTCATGTAAGTACCTACCGAGAACTAGTCGTCTACTAAACGAAATGTTTTTTTTTTCTTTGTGTATTATAATGTTTTATTATTTATAATGTAACAAATGCAGTTATAAAACCCTAAAACAAATGTGAGAAATATCATACATTCTTGCTCATGAAAATACGACCTATTTACGCTGGTAACATTATGAATAACATACATTACCGTACATTCATTACCATTCTAAGTATTAGGTACCTGTTGTACCGTTACAGAGCTTTTGACAAACGATCATCTAGATTTTTTGTAACTCAGTCGTTAGAACAATCAATGCAGAATTTATCCATCAATCTATATAGGTACCTATCTTATTGGTATAGGTATATTTCAGTTATTCGATAATACCAATTTTAACATTGATTTTTTATAGTTTTTTTTAGCTTTATGCGTTTTCGAACGTAACTTACCCAGTTTTGGTATTTTAGAAAAAACTTATCAAGGAAAAACATTTGCAATGAATTTCAATTTACTAATGAATATAACTAGTTATCAAACTAAATATAATGTAAAAATGTAAATCAATAATGTGTATGTTTTTTCTACATTTAACTCCATATGGGTTGAACGTTTTTGTGGATGTAATTTAGTATGGAGGTAGCTAATATCCTGAATATAGTCTCATTTTTATTCCGAAAAAAAACGAACCCTGTATAAAGCAGGTAAAACCAAAGGTACAGCTAGTATTTCTCTATGACATAAATTTTGAAAGTTTTAGCTGTAAAATATTATGAAAACTGACGTAGATTTTACACATTACTTTTTACAATACGGGAAAAACCTTACGTGAGGTAATTTCAGTAGGTACAATAAAAACATAAAAGTCAATGAGATTACGATTATACGAGAATCGCGATAGAGCGATTGTGGCCAAGTGGTTGTATGTGCGCTTTACAATCTGACCAATGATTTCTTTAGTACCAAAATGAATTATGTACAGTTTCGATGCCATCGCTTAAAAACGAACAAGGAAAACATCATGAGAAAACCGGTATTTCCAAGAACTTCAAAAGTTCAAAAACATATTTATGAAATTTACCAACATAACTGGGCCAGCATGGTGGAATAAGGCCCATCCTCCCTCTCTTTCTCTGAGAGAAGACCTGTACCCCAGCAAAAAGAACATAATAGGCTGATAATGTTTATACGAAAACCGTAACAAGACCGCAACACTTTTGATAAGTTTAGTTCTATCATCTAAAACAATGAACGTGTATGTTCATCAAACATACCCTAAATTAAACACGCATGTGCCAATGTTCGCAACTCAAACCTCGCAGACTACAGCTAACAACAAGTAGACGCTAAATATGAATATTACATTATCACGGCGGCAGTCTAGGCGCGTGCTTGTATGATTTATCATTCCGTTTGACCCCTGTCACCGCTCTTCCAGTGTTGTAGATTAGGCCTTCGTGGTGAGATTATGAATCGCGGGAAATAACGTCATAGTGGAATGTAGAGACAATTTTGTTCCACAGAAGGTCGGAAGCCTTGAAAGTTATGAGCTTTTATATAAGTAACACAGCTTCTGTCACTCAAAGATATAAGCTTTATAACCCAAAACTCACAATTTTAATAATTAGTCATAGTCATAGTCATTTTATTTATAAAGCCAATTTACCGGTGCCCTTTGTCTGGCACAGAGGTATGTCACCGAAGAAGATTTCGTGGGTGCAATTCTACATAGCCAGGCTGTACCCCAATACAGCCTGGTATCTTTACAAAGTCCCCCCTGCTACAAAAAAAGGTCAAACAGTTTTTCTAAAGATAATTAAGAGTATGTATTAAAAGTTTATAATTATAATCACAGTGGAGCGTAGATTTGAAAGGTAATTTTTTTTTGATTTGTAACTAGTGTAAATATTTTTTTAGTTCCTGCTTATCTACATAATATAATTATAATGGCATCGATTCTGATGTACTCTAAACTAAACTAAACTAAACTAAATTTGACAGCTCTAAAATTGTTGCCACCCTTCTCTCACATATTAAAATGAAAAGAAGGGCAGATAATTTTAGTCCTACCAGAATGGTTTAGTTTAGTTATTGGTATGACAGAATCCACGCCATTATCTAAAATTTAGTTTAGAGACTAAAGAAATAAAAATACTTCCGAAATTCTTACACCATTTTCTTAATTTATTATTACAAATTATCGTAAATTCATGTTTGATAAATGTTCAATTAGAACTTTTGATTAAATTAGCTAAGGTTAAAATCGTCAGATTAAAGTCAATATTAAATTCCTGTGTCATAAAGTTGTGTAGATGCAAATATGGATCTCATAATATTCTTTTTAATAAGGATTCTTCGTGTGGTATTTGAGAGAGCTTAATTAAATGTCTTCCTAATTAGAGTGCGGGTAGCACAATACACAAAAGTTCTAATGTAAGATGAGATGACACAGTAAATTCCATACCAGTATATAATATTGATGCAGATTATAAAGTTTAGTAAGGAAAAAAACTTTATATTTTTTTGTGAAATTTATAAAAGTTTGCTTGCTTGCTTGCACTTGGTGTAATTCAACAATTAGTAGTAATTTAACAAGTGGTTAGTTTTCGTTAATTTTATCTTTTTTAAGTTGTGCATAATAAAAGTTATCCCACAAGTGGTGTATGTAACAAGTTTTATAAGTAGTTTAAGTAATTTTGTGGTGTACTACCTTTGTACCTTTCTATTTAGGAACCTTTTTTATATTTTTTTTCCTCTACTGAAAACTCTACTTGTCTTGTGCAATTGCCAGTTGCCGAAGAAAATATTAAAAGGTACCGTTTTTTTGGCACCAACGTGAAACGAACATGTCGTCTCATTGTATTATTTTCCCTAACTTGTGTATTGCGAGTGCTGTTGTATAATAATGGTAGATTATGTGACAATGTAAATAAATAATTGTATTATTGAAACTGACGTGGTTCACACAAATAAAAAAAAAAAAAAAAAAAGCGTTTGTGGGCGTGCCCAAGTGTAGAAAAGTGATTTAAGGAAGGGAAACAGTTATTTATGTATTGTTTCCAAAACTCCATGTAAACTTCTAGTAAGGCCTCCATCATTTTACAAGGGCATGACTTTGACTTAACTTGACCAACGTGACTCTGACTAGGTTGATAATATTTAATTTTAAAAAAAACAATACTTTATAGTGGCAAATGCACAAGACGCGCAATGCCAAAATCCTCTCACGAGGAAAGAATAAAAAAACAACAACTGTGGTAACAAGCGTTAATAGTAATTTTATTGAAATAGAAATACTTTTTAAAGTAAACTGTGGCTAAAGGAAGTAATTATAATATTAAAGTACAAAGTCAGATATTTTCGGCCTTATAACTCTGGGCTCAACAAGTTCCGCTTGTTTATTGAACGGAATAAACAGTAACAAGAAAATTAAAGTTGAAAGGAATTGAAATTAGCTGTTAAAGGCAAGTAGAATTTGTGGGTAAAAGTAAATTTTGAGGTTACCAAAAATACTTTTGGAATTAGTATGCAATATAAATTAAGTATACCTATGTATATTTTTGAATAAATTGATACAGAGTTAAAAATCCTATCTCAAAAAGCTGATGCAATTAACTAAATCATTGTTTCAATCAAAAAATACACTTGTAAAAAATCGATAGTCAGATAGGTACTAAACTGATTTAGTTATTGTTATCAAAAAATTCTATAATATTTATTACTACTTTTATATAATACTAGCGACCCGCCCCGGTTTTGCACGGATGTAATTTACGTGCAAAGCCGGGGCGGGTCGTTCGTTATAATATAAACCTTCCGTGAAAAATTATCTAACTGATGGTGAAAACCGCATCAAAATCAGTTGCGTGGTTTAGGAGGAGTTAGCGGTTATACAGACAGACAGACGCGGAAAGCGACTTTAATTTATACTATGTAGAGATAATATTAATGTTAATTTAAAAAATATAAATTTTATTATTAATTTAATGTTTTACTCACCTTTGCATTTTGTTATTTTTGTCAAAAATAAATTATGTTTATGGTTTGCTAAAACAATTTTAATTAGTTCAATTTGTCCAGGATGTTGCCCATCACGAAGCCGAACAAAATAGGTTTTCAATGCGGAAAATGCATAAAACTGGAAAATCCCAGCTAGAACTGCGTAGAACAGTTGTTAGCTGGGTACATAAATAATTGAATCGGTACTCAGCTTACTCATTTTGTGCGACTTCCTATGTGATTTTGTGAAATCCTGCGTATTTTCGATTCAGCGCAAATCGTAACAATAATTTTAGTCTAGTTGACTTCTGCGTTGAAGAATTATATACGACAGGTAATAGTCAAAGGAAACCTTCTTGCGGATAAAAGCTTCTTCTGACTATGTTTTAAATTGTAGGGTTTAACGGGACGATGGTACTAATCCGAAAGGACTTCCATTGTATTCATTATTATCATACTAATTACAGATTATAAATACGAAAATTTGTTCATAAGTGTGTTTGTCTGCATTCAACTCTGACGTCTGAATAGATTTGGGTGAAGTTTGTTACGTAGGTAGCTTATACCCTGGATCAACGAATATTTTTCATACCGATAATATTATTTTCTGTAGGATAGCATGTGAATCCACTACGCTATGCTAGTGAACAATAATTACGAACCGACCTTGATATCACAAAAGCTGATCTAAATATTTCATCGAGTGTGAATTACATGTTTCTGTGGAACGGTTGACTTATTCGTGATTTTAGGATTGCTCCCATACATAGCTGAGCATTAACTCGTTAATGCGGTAATCGTTAATTAACGAAGTTAACATTTTGATTAACGGATTAACTTTTATGTTAACTTTTAAAAAATTTAACGGACACGTTAACTTCCGTTAATATGCATAAGTCCGTTAATCGTTAATCCAATGCCTAATAGTTACCGCACGAGACCGACAAGTGCCGGGCGGCGCGTGGCAGCGAGTGAAACAAAAACAAAACTAGATATATTTTGCCGGCGCGTGCGAGTGAGAAAGAAACATGCGAAGAGATTTGTTTCGTTTGATAATTTCATTACTTAGCCTGTGCTTAGAGTGACGAGTGTAGACGATATAAAGATGCAATTTTACACATATTAACGGATTAACGATTAACGTTAACTTGCGTTAATTCTTCCGAAATTAGTAACGATTTAACGTTTAACGAAGCTAACTTTTTTTGTAGTGGATTAACGATTAACGAAGTTAACTATTTGATTAACGGTGCTCGGCTATGCTCCCATACTTAAAGTTGTTCATAACGAAGAATACAATGACCTCTTTTTGTATTAGTACCACCGTTCAGTGTAAATCTGTGTAGTAAGATTCATTGTTTTCCACTAAATGCCCCACGCACCGCCGTCTGCTGCGAAATATACGGGATGTAAAATAAAGGCGTGTTATTAGGTGTCCACCCATCAAAGTAAATACTTTGACGGGTAGACATGTAACACACTATTTTGTATTGGTAACTCATAGAACACAAGTTTGATAAATTCAAGTATTCGATTATCAGGACAAATTTTTTCTACGAAACATAAGATGGCAGAAAATATTTCAGAGCAGAAAAAACTATGATCGAGTTATGCGAGAAATGTAGCATAGTCTAAAGGAGCCTGAAAAAGCAAAATTATAGACTGAATCGCAACTGTCTACGTAATTGGAATGCAAGTGGTTTAGTACTGGAGTCACCCACGAAGGCAATTACGGTCGATAACCTGAGTTAAGTGAACGATTTTTATTTTTGTCTGTACTAATATTATAAAGAGGAAAGGTTTGATTGTTTGTTTGTTTGCATGAATTGGCTCCGAAACTACTGAACCTATTTGAAAAATTCTTTCACTGTTGGGAAGCTATACTATCCCAGGGTGACATAGGCTAGTTTTTTATTTTTTATTAGGAATCCTTACTAAAACTCCAATAACATCCGTGCAAAGCCGGGGTGGATCGCTAGTATCCAATAAAATTGCATTATTATTGTTTATTAGATGACTGAAAATTTCAATAAATTTGTTTATGTTATGGACTTGATTTTTTTAAATTATATTTTATTTATATAAATCCCATAGAAAAAGTATTCTCGTTTTATTATACCGAGTTTTTCAACTATTCGGGTAACATTTTGTTTCTTTTAAAAACTTATTCGGACTATAAGGAACAATTTAAATATATATGTATAACCAAATTGGTTCAGCCGTTCACAAATATGCGCTTACCAACGAACAGCATTAATTTTTATATAATTATGTCGGCGGGTTGACGTTTCAGCACTGTGGCGCAGCTACCGTCGGATAGTTTTTAAGGCTTAGATTATGTAGGTAGGCGTCACCTATCTTTGTTTTGGTGGACTAGAGGTGGAGGTGGCGCCATCACTGGTGTAACGCTGCAGTAACTTACTCTGCCTGAAGTTCGTTGTGAAGTTGTGTCGTAGACAACCAATCAGAGTTTAGCAAGTTGGTATACCGTCCAGCAGCGGCGCTAGTGAGGGCGCGGGAGCTTCCTCGCGCCCTCACTAGCACCTCTAGCGAGGCTCAGTGGAGCTCAGTTTTGAATTGGGACTGTTGGAGGCTCGGTGGAGCTCACTTTGCTTTGGGTTGTGAATATGGACTGTTGGATGGAGGGTGGTAGCGATCGTTACGAGGTGGAACACCTTTTCCCCAAGTATTTTACAAGTAATTTGGTATTGTAATTAACAATCATAGAGCTGGAATAAAACATGTGTAATCGTAGGAGTGATGTCTCATTCTCCTCGGCCGCTATACTCACGCCATTGAACCACGATATTCTGACGAAGATCGGCCATCGGCGCCTGACCGCCCTCTCACGCATCGAAGCTCCGACATATGTATAAAATTGATTTGTATTTATAACAAGGATATGACCAAATATTTATGAATGACATAGTGTGGCTATGTAAGCAGTAAACTAGCTCAAGATTTAAGAGGGCTGCTGCAGAACTGACGTAGTTAATTAGGGAAATTCTAACGTGGATTCTGTAGAGCAGTGATGCTGTGGCGTAGCACAGACAAAGAAACACTTAACACTAAATTAAAAAAGATTAAAATGGTTTCAAAATTGTCTAAAAGATAGGAAAAAAAAATTGAAGTAACTAATACGTAATATTAAAATGTTGCTGTCTTTATTTCGTAGCCTAAATTAAAAGAGAGCAATATTTTTCGTAAATTTAAAACTGTCAACTAAAACTTTAAAATTGACCTAACCGTCTTAGCAGATGCAACTGCTTCTAAAGTGCTAGACAGTATGTGTGTTCTTTTATAAGAACCAATGACAATCATTATAACAACAACCAACATAAAAACAACGAAACAATATATAAAAGTAGATACCAAACACGACATTGTTTCGTAGTAAACAAACCATTTTTAAAGTGTTTTTTTTTGTTTTGTTTTTTAACCTTATTACCCCTAAACATAATCTCCAATTAACCTCAGTAAAGACGATTGATGAAAAAAGAGATAATAATCGGAAGATTTTTCTTGATTTTTTCCTTCATTATAATTACGCCTTTGTCCTGCAGCCAAGTTCTTTTGTTTAAAGTATGGCTGGAATAACAAAAGACTCAAGAGCTGGGGTGTAAAATAGTAACAGTAAGCTATCTGATGAATCCTAACTTACAAAATATTTATTGTAACACTGAGAAGTTAGTAGGTAACTAATCTCTATCTCTACATAGTATAAATTTGAAGTCACTTTCCGCGTCTGTCTGTCTGTATGTTTGTATGGCCGCTAACTTCTCCTTAATCACGCAACGGGTTTTGATGCGGCTTTCACCATCAGTTAGATACATCACGGAAGGTTTATATATATAACTAGCGACTCGCCCCGATTTTTCACGTAAATTACACCCGTGCAAAGCCGGGCGGGCTGGTCGCTAGTTATAAATAAACAAATAGATTTACGTTATAAATCGACGGCTATATAGTATCCAAATATAGAGAGTGATAATCTAGCATAAGAGTGTTTCACTTATCTCCTTTACATTGCGTGCTGGTACACAGAAGCCTCTCAGAGAGAGAGAGAGAAAGAGAGAGAGAGAGAGAGAGAGAAAGGTCCTAATTTACCGTGCTGGCCCATGCACATTGGTAAACGTCTTAATGCCTTTGAACTGGTTGAGGTTCTGAATAATTTTAATGCAAAAAAAAAAACAACTTTATTACAATCGCTCAAATGATGTCATTATACGACTTAAAACTGCAAGTATCTTCAATTTAAACAAATTCCCACAAAAACACCCATACTGTAATTTTTCGTATTAAAAGAATGGGAGTATAGGAGACAATGACGTCTGCTCTATGAAACCCTACCTCAGATGGTGGGAGCTGGCCATTCATGTCATCAAAAATCGATGGTGATAAGTAAAAGGGGAAATATTAATTAGCAGATCTGTTTTTTATGTAGAAAATTCCGCAGTTTACCTAGAAAATCTCGTACTTATACATTTACATTTTTTCGTGAGGTCGCCGGTTCAAACCCCGGGTCCGTACCAATGAGCTCTTTAGAGATTATGTACGGATTTTCATACCACTGGCTTTTCGGTGAAGGAAAACATCGTGAGGAAACCTGCATACGTACGGAGAAGGAATTCAATGGCGTATGTGAATCCACCAACCCGCACTGGGCCAGCGTGGTGGATATGGCCCAATCACCCTTTCGGGACGCAAAGACGCAGCGTAGGGAGGCCTCCCACTAGATGGACCGATGACATTGTGAGAGTCCCGGCATCCAGTGGATGCAAAAGGCAGGCTGTCGTTCAGTGTGGAGGTTAAAGGGGGAGGCCTATGTTCAGCAGTGGACGTCTTCTGGGTGATGATAATGATGATGACCCTTTCGGGGGTGAGCTAAAAGTCCAGTAGTGGGCAACAGCTAGTATAAGATATAAGTTATATAAGATATTATGGGATCTACACGTTTATTATAAACTAGCGACCCACCCCGGCTTCACACGGATGTAATTTTCGTGCGAAGCCGGGACGGGTCGCTAGTTATATAATATATAAACCTTCTGTGAAAAATTATCTAACTAGTATAGTAAAAACCGCATTAAAAATCCGTTGCGTTTTAGGTGGAGTTAGCAGTTATACAGACATGCCCAGTCGAATTAGCTAAAAACAGGATTGAGATTTACAAAAATTTAAAGCAGCAATTTTCCTTCGAAATTCGTTGGGGGTCACTGGTAGTCTAATTTCATAAAGTAGGGATACCAAAATTGTTGCATCCGCCATCTTGATTTAAATGGTTATTTTTTTGTATCTTGAATAACTCATTCATTTTTAACTTTACACGGAAAATAGTTGGTACAAAAGTTGTTTAAAATTAAATTTCCTACAATTTTGGTTCTCATAATTTTTTTCATAGGAGCGTTTTTTTTTTCGATTTATACCCGGCGGATGCAACTACTTTGGTATCCCTACTTTTTGAAATTAGACTACCAGTGACCGCCCCCGGTCACTGGTAGTCTAATTCCGAAGGCCCAACGAATTCCGAAGGAAAATTGCTGCTTCCAATTTTTGTAAATCTAAAATACTAATTCGACTGGGCTAACAGATGCGGAAAGTGACTTTGATGTATAATATGTAGTGATAGAGATGTAGAGATCACGCAAATGAAGATAACATTTATTCCCTCGCCTATGATAATAAATATACTCTCCCTGCTTTGTGAGAATTATCCACACGAACAGTCTCTCAAAATATAGTTTTTCATCTCAGACATAATGCTCGATTAACACTCCATAACGGTCAACCGGAAGTCCCGCCGCCATGTTGGCGTTGAGATAGCGGAAATATATCGCCGGAAGTAGCTAGCCATTATTCAGGAAGGAGAGGTCCGTTGTCGCTTCATAAGAGGTTATTATTTAGATGACACCTCTCGAAAGGTCGAGATTATAGTGAGATAATGAATTGTTATCGATAGTTATGATTGGGAATTATGAAGAGGAAGTCGGGCAATTGTTATTGTTATTTGATTTCGTAGATTTCTTGGGGTATATGTTACAGACAAAGTGATTAATTAGCGTTTATATATAATGGTTAAAGACATTATGAGGGTTACTTAAATAAGGTTTCAGTTGTCAGTTTGAATTGAGTATCACGAGTGGCTTTTACCAACGATCTCGATAAATAGATCAAAAAAAATAAAAAAATACGCCATTGTAAGTTGGAAGTTGGTTGTCAATAATAACAACCGCCTAGGCATATGTGGCGTTCGAGTGGCCTCAAATCTCTGACAGCAGGCTATATAATATACGAATTCACTTATTTCCATTACTTTACTTGGAAGCCGTTGAATTTTGATTCCGAATTAAATACCCGGTTCGAACTTAGGCCCTGCACTGATTACTTATTTAGTACTCAAATAAATGATGTGCTGTTTCGAAACTATGCTCAAAAAAGGGAAAAAATTAAGTTCACCGGTATGTCCAAGAATTGCAAAAGTTCAGACATATGACATTCACCAACATGCACTGGGAGATGAGAGCCTATCCTCTCTCTGAGAGAAGGCGTGTGTCCCTGCAGAATGAACAGGATAGGCTGATAATGATCTAGAAAATAAAGTGACGTTATCTACCTATATTTTAAAATTCAAATACCACTCACTCAACATGGGGTTCTTCAAAAGGCGAGTTATAGAGTCCTTAAGGGTCGGCAACGTATTTGTGATGCCTCTGGTGTTACAAGTATCCATAAGCGACGGTGACTGCTTACCATCAGGCGGCCCGTCTGCTTGTTTGCCACCTATGGCATTAAAAAACTCATTCACTGACTGACTCATCACGAAAATAGGTCAAGTATTGATATGTGTGATATTATGTAAATATGAAGCTGAAATTTGGGAAGTACATTTCTTATTATATTTACTTGTAGGTAGAAGTATTTTTTTTGTAAAGGTCGTATTAAGGGTGGCAAATGAGGACTAAGTTTATAAGAAAGTCTACGCGTAAGATGTCGCAGGCAACAGTTTGTTATGCATAAAATACTGTGGTTAAACTGTAAAAGCTTAAAAGTATTTTTTTTATTAAAAGAGCTGTGAAAAAGCATGCGGACCGTCTGATGGTAAGTAGAAACTGCTGCCTATAGATCTAACGGTGTTGATGGTGCTTTGCCAGCCCGGAGAGGTAGAGATAAGACTTTGAAATGAACATTTGTGATCTACTTATATTATATTTATTGCTACATCATGTTTTATATAAAACACGCGTTGATAAAACAGATACAAACCGCCTAATTCCCAACCGTTACATACTCGATCTGTATCTGCTGCACTTTGATGGATTGCAGCGATTGTTAAAAAGCTCGCTCCCTCGAGACTCACAGCTAATGACGTGTCCTCAGCCAGTCACGTGCCAGTCACGTGTCGAGGTAACCTCTAATGTGCGGTACATACGCACACAATTGAACAGATTTAAGTGCTTGGCATATTGGGAACTAACAAATCAAAAACATAACTAAACAAGTACTTTAAAAAAATGCCTATGACACTCTGAGCATAAAGGCAAATCTAACGACACCTCACACATGTCATCACAATTGGTCGAGCCGTTAATTTTTACAAGGTAATATAGAAACATTACAAATACAAGCAAATACAAACTAAACCACTTGTCCTATTATACAAAAACAGTCGGACTGCACAAGCGCACATAGACCGTTGAAGGTCTAAAGACAATATAAATCCTTGAGAACTCTACCATTTGGCAGCATACCCAGCATGTTTACAGCATAACCACGCTGAATGGAAATGCGCTAAGCCAGAAACACACCAGCACAGATTACAAATTCACAAACATGAAAACTTCACCTGATAATAATAATAATATAAACTTAAATTCAAGAATGAAAATAAATATATGGAAATAAATAATAATAATAAATTTATTGAACCAAAAATTATAAATTCCTTAATTAACAATATTTGTTTTCAAACTTAAAAAGACTTACAAAGAGAAATTAGACATATTAGGACAACATCAAACATTACAAATATTGTTGTTTGTCTGAGACTGGCTGGCGCCTGTACTAGTAATTAAACTGTGCTACTGGCGCCAGCGTCCTCCGTGATGACTGAGTACAATAGATATATTATGACATTGTATTACTTAAAGAAAGAGTTTTTGGTTTTATTTTAGAATATAAATGGAAACATGTTTAGCAAGCAAACATGTTAATTAATTATTATGAATTTATATTTTTTTTTTTTAAATGTAGATACCTATAATCTTGTACTTTTATATTATAATAATAATAAGCATGCAGTATAGTGTGTGTGTGTGTGTGTGTGTGTGAGTGTGTGTAAAAAGTGTGAAAGGAAAAGGGACTGTCGAATTTTTACTTAATAATTTCTAACAACTTTTCGGTGTGTTTGTATAATACCAGTAAGAAGTGTACTTTGAAAGACACACGTAAATTCAATCAATAAATGTAGGCAGCATAGCCAGCATGCTTGCTGCATTACCACACTGAGTGGAAAACACACCAGCATTTTGCTTACAAATATTACCTTACATCCATAGTCACAAAACTACAAACTTCACCTTTTAATACCAGTGTAGAAGTGTACATTGATAGACACACAGGTAAATTCGATCAATAAATGAAAGTGCCCATTAATCGTCGTGAATCGAGGCTACGTATTGTTGACATTGAGGTGTTATTTATCAACCCCGGATCAGAGATTGATTGATAAATAAGCTAAAAAGCCTTGGTGGGGCGATATAATTGAGCGAATTTCCTCGCGCTCATGCAAAGGGTGTTATCGTACATTCTGTCAGGAATTACACACGGGTGTTAAGATTTGCGAATAAAATTAACAATAAGAAATATTCCATAGAATTCCATTAGAATAGAATCCTGATAAAAAGATACTCTAGAAAATAGATTCTAACGTAAAACTCTGAGCGAAGTGTGCTAGATGACAAATTTTTGAAAGTATGTCGATAAATGTTGCCAGAAGAGTTATTTCAACCACATCAATCGATAGTCTTAGTATACTTGCGTGTACCTACAACTTAGGTGACAAAGTAAACGATTTGCATAAATATTCCAACATTTTGACGTTTTCTGGAAAATCTCGGTAGCCTTGAGTATCACGCATTAGGGTGTGCATCGTACCGTGCGACATATCTCAAATTAATTCGTGTTTTGTCATTCCCTCACTTTACATTCACAATTTAATGACGTGGCACTATAAAACACCTTCCATAGACCCCACAGTGGATGCCTTCATACGAAAATGTACGGCTTTGTCGAGCAAAAACACGGGTTTGCTCTTACTGGACGTTCGTGCTACAAAAAACCAATATTTGGTAGGGGTGCCATTGAAACGCACCCTTTATGTGCAAAAACGTGGATATCTTTTGATTAATATGTCCAGGCTTTAGCTTTGTTGACAATATGATATTTTTGGATGTAGTGTAAAGGGTGACCCTCTGAAAGTTTGGAGAGGAGATTTGAATAAGCTCGTAATTTAGTAGGCTTTAGATTGGTTTTACCCGACGACGTAAAGCCAAAAGGGTCATGTTGTGTATATTTTTAATTCTTACCTATGGCGTAAGTGCATAATCAGCTATTTAATAGTCTACTGCTGGAGTTATGCCTACCCGCGAAAGGGCAATTGGGCCATATCCATCACGCTATCCCAGTTACGGGTAGGTGGATTCACAAACGCCATTGAATTTATTCTTCGTACGTATGCAGGTTTCTTCACGGTGTGGTGGGGAGAGCTATGCTCGGAGATATTACGCAGTGAGGATATAAGGGTCAGAATTCGAACCAAAGTGATCCGACATAGAATCAATGACGTGGACATAGATGTCTATGTTCAGCAGTGAACAATAAATGGCTGATTATGATAGTATGAAAGCCACTAAATAGGTAAATGAAATGGAGTAATAATTTTATTAGTATTAATAACTTTTTATTTTCTTTGATGTGTCTTTAAAATTATTACAATTCATTACGATTTATAAATTGCAGTTGAAAATGTGATTACTTTAAATAATTTGCTATTTATACCGTTTCATATTAAACAGGCAATAATTTTAAGGTAGTAGGTAAAGTGAATATTGCACCAATACTTCATGGTGAAGCGTAAACATAACATTTTGTGTATTAAAGCAAAGCAAACAAACCAAGTTTCATATTTCGTAATTAATTCCGTGCGGTTTTTAATCAAGCGGAATGTGTTGAAAATATGCGGTCAACATTCATGCATTCATTTAAAACAACTATTTTAATTATTCACAGTGTATCAAGTCGTATTGCGATGCGCGGAATGATTTTTGACGCATGTTGTCGAGGATTGTTCGGGAAATTACGTGGAACTTTTTCGTGTTGCCAGAGAAGAAAATGTAGAATTTTTTGTCATTGCCAAAATGCAAAAAAAAAATATAATTATAATATTTTTTTTTCCATTTCTGTAATAATTATAAGGAGCCTTATATCCGGAGAGAGTATAATCTCTTACAGCGATTTTTCTGTTACATTGTCCACTTCAATAAAATTCGATATTATATCTACCACTTGATAGAAAAAAAATGCTATTGCTGATAGTATTTTTTTTATACTCTGTTATAATGAAGATAACTATAAACCTGTCAGCAGGAAGAAGAATTTAAATGAAAAACATTATTTTAAAGCCCGCTCTCCGCAATACCAAATTGTCTCGCTCACATTTACCTATTTAACTACTAATCAATACAAAAAATATCATGATGCAAAAAAATCGGAGGAAACTGAAAAAAAAAACATAATTATTCGAGTTTTTTCGTTTTCTTTCGCCAGCCTACAAAATATCGACATGAAAATGACTTTCTAACATTTGCAATTTTATTTTAAAAATATCTGTGGTTTTTTGCACTCAGGTATCTTTTACCTAAAATTTTTTGAAATACCTCTGCCATAGTGTGGGCCTTGAGAATACTTTACTGGCATAACAGGAATTGAAAATATTATTTAAAAGTTCTTAGAAACTGATAACCGTATCGTATGAATATGTTCTGAACTTTCTTACGATTTATTAGAGATATTACAGGAAAATGGGAAGACGTTATTCAAACGCAGGTGTTCTGACGATTTGCTAACTCGCCATATTTTTGTATAAATTGAGTTTGGAACATTTCGAGGACAATTTGTATAATGTATTGTTCGCAATTTTGTAGCCGAGGGTAAGAATATTACATTAAAACATTGCCTGATATTATGTTTGTGAAAAACGCGCTTTGGGAATAAAATGGCGATTCTCTTACTGCCGAAAACTTCCACCACCTTCCCACAATATGATATATGGTTACGCGGAAGGAAAGTACTAAGCCGAAAAGAGGTCTCGGTACTCATCATTATGTATTTTTTTTTATCTTTACCAAATATCTCATATTATATGTCATTCAAAATAACCAATATGTATGGAACATTATCTATAATTTGAGGGGGGATTGCCAATACTCGCCACGCTACTTCGCCGCTTCCAACCGGCCCTTTTGGAGATCGATGGGAGAGGCCTATGTCCAGCAGTGGACGTCCTACGGCTGAAATTATGATGATGATGATGGAACGTTTGGGCCAGCGCGGTAGATATGGCCCAATCGCCTTATCGGGGGTAGGCCTAAGTCCAGCAGTGGACTTTTAAATGGCTGACTATGCTAAGGAATATCAAAAATTTAGCTCACGTTTGCAGGGTTGATCCCATTGTAAAAGTTGTTCATGGTAAATAATGACCTCCTTTCGGTTAAATACAGTCGTTTCATGTAGCTCTGTACAACAAAGTAAAACCTTAAGAGAGCTACTCAGTTTTAACTTTTATCAAACTTGAATCGGTTTTCATAATGCCCGACTGTTCAAAAAGGAAGGTAATGTTTATCGGGTGTATGTAGCAAGTAGGTATGATTATTTGTTCCATTATGATGTGGTTACTTGCTCGACAGATTTTTTAATACGAGGCGTTGTTATTCTTCCTACATGAATCATGATTTTTATGGGATAAAATGCCATATATATATGCCATAGCCTATGTTAAGGTTGCGTCAATCTGCCAAACGGCCAATCTGCGCTCAAAAGAGAAATAAAAAAAAATTGGGGATTATGTTTCGAATAAAATTATATAAAGTAGTATATAGTATAAAGAAATTATCGTGTTGATAATTATAGGATAGCGGAAAAAAATATTTAAAAAAACTCGAAAAAAAATTACTGGAAAAATAGTGTTTTCCTTATGCTCTCTTGTATAATTTAAAACTTCAAAACAAAAAAGTTTCAATTGACTTTTTCAATACTGATACAAGAAACTGCTACCTTTAAAGTTTAAAAGTGTCTTCCCGAGTTTAAAGGGGCAGATTTCTATGTAAAGGAGTAGTCGTTGAACGGAGCAGTTCCGAAAGGAATTGAATTGTTAAAAAAAGGAAATCTGAAGCACGATGTCGTACCATTACTGAAACGAGGATTCTGTAGAATTCTTCGACGGTACGTGGTCTGAAGATACGAAAATAACATGACATTTTGTCTACGTACCGTTTTGGTCGTCGTATTAAGTAGATTGGATTGAACCATTTGAACAAATTTTCCGTGTAGATAGGTTTTAGGATTTTTTTTTTTTTTTTTTATCGAATTTTCACCTTACAATGATTGCTTTCCAAAAAAGTATATTGTAGTTTTTTATTGTTTATTGCAAGTAGAGTATTTAATCTTTATTATATATTATAGTAACATTAATAACCTAAGATTTCATACTATACTACGTATCTTATCCATTTACGTAATCAGTTTCTTCTTTTAGGTGTCGGATATATTCGAAAAAATCATTGTAGTCATCATTATAAACAACTTTTAATATGGCAACAAAACTGAAATAGAAAACAAAAATCTGCTGTTCCAATTTTTTTTTACATAATTTTTTTTCCATTGTACATTTTTTATTTTTTTTGCAATATTAGGGTTGGTTCTGCAGTAAAAGTTGCTTATAGGGATGAAAACAATGATAACCTTGAATATGTCCGTCATAGTAGGCATGATCACTAATATTTTTTATTACCTCTATAAAAAGCTGATCATAAATAGAGTCCATCAACAAAATCTAAACAAAAATTAGCTCAAAAATTAATCAGTTATAAATATTTTAATTTCATGCTAGACACACACACATACACACACACACATTACACATTGCACATTATACTGAGCTATGACTTCACACCTCAAGCGCGCGATACAAAATATGCTATACTAACACACGCTTTGCGAGAAAGGGGCAGAGTATCCCCTCTCTATCCCCACCTAAAACTTTAAGCGCTTATATCTCAAGATTCATCAGCCAATTCAATTGTTTTTTTCAGTATTTGTAATGTTTTTAATTATATTTATCGTATTAGTTATATTCATCGCTAAGTCCGTCATTTGTAACAAATTAAACATTAAGACACATGCCTAGTGACCAAGCTAATGAATCTTTTAAAGGACTTAGTGGTGAGCCTGAGCACCAATATTATTTTTTAATAATATGAATGCATTTTGATTTATGTGCGGGTGGACGTGATTAGAAGGGTGAACTAACACACGCTGATTAGTTTTTTGTTGTATCTGAATCTCAGAAAAAAAACTCAGAAATGATTTGTAGTTGTTGATTCAATCTGGGATTACTTTGTTGAAGTTCATATTCAAAACTTCTTATTATTCTGATTTCTAGTGTATTGGCACTTCAACATTGATCCCTGATCCATAATTTATTATTTCACTTGATACGACGTTGAAGAGACTCGTCTAGAAACAGTTTTGATTTAGGGAATTATTTATTTGAAATATTTCTCCTCAACCGTAGATCTGACATAATCATAAAATCCTGCACACAAACGCTAATATAAATATTCCAAGATCAAGGATCCATCTTCCTTGTCCAAGATTAACTAAATGTGCA
The DNA here is from genome assembly GCA_932305915.1 of Agriopis marginaria. Taxonomy (NCBI): domain Eukaryota; kingdom Metazoa; phylum Arthropoda; class Insecta; order Lepidoptera; family Geometridae; genus Agriopis; species Agriopis marginaria. The sequence goes on along the minus strand of OW029921.1, from coordinate 5,922,449 downwards.
ACTGCAAGGCTCTCTATCTGTGATTCAATTTCACATATACTCAATATCAAAATAGTGTACTTAAGTAAAATAAAACACTGTTTTAAACTATCACGGTTGTTTACTAAAGTTATACGATTATTTACGGGATATTTACCGTACCGGACAGTTGACAGTCTGTTTTGTGTTCAGTCTTCCCGTGAGCATGTAACTGCGCCGAAATATCGGGAGCTCATTCTACAACCTTACCACGGTACATATCCCGTAAATAATCATATAAACAGCTGACGAAAGCCTTGAATTGGCACAATAAAATCGATTTCGACACGAACAAGATCCTATCACCTCTCTACTTATAATCCAAACACGTGCTGCAAACACGAAAACCATTTCACCAAAAGCCATTCGACCCTAATGAAACTGTACAGTTTCTAGTAGGAAAAAGAAATAAACACCATATCGATACCCCGTTAAGGATACACGCGCACTGAACTGGAATCGGAAATGCACAATAATTCGAAAAAGGACGTACGCACTTACCACAAACCATCCTATTAATTATCCAATAAATAGTCATCAAAATATAATGCACTTGCAGGACATAGATAAAAAAAAATACAGACATAGATTATACAATACGCCATCGAAATGAAACCCAAAACTAAATAGCTTTTTGTACTCCATGTTATAAACAACTCTCTCTATGGGATCAACTCTGAAATCGCGTAAAAAAATCTACTGTTCCATACTTATCGTCGAGTGGCAAAGAACTTTTTTACCACCTAAGAAACATTGTGGAATGCTAAATAAATGAATATGAATATGAACTTTTTGCATGGATCTGAAGATGGATGAATTTCAGAGTTAGTCTTATGGTTAAAGTTGTTCATAATAAAAAGTTCAATTTTGCGTTATTTCGATGTTGTATAAAACCTATAACTTTTGAAGAGCTTTCTCGTGATTTGTAGGGCTGTATTCTTTCCCAGAGTCTGCTTGGGGAAGTACCACACTTTTCTCAGTTGTTCAAATGCCAAGCAGTAGTGTGCAATTATTAGATTAAGAGACCATCGATCCTGTGTTTGTTTGTTGTCTGTGTATTGTGTTTTCTCGATTAAAACGTACATTGGAACTGCCATGTAAAATGTTATGAGTCACAACAAATAAAATAAAAAAAACTTGATTAATTAACTACATTCCAAGAGTTAGTTAGTTATTTAATAGTTTTCTATGCCCATTTAAATCCTGTTTCATAATAATAATAGTTTAAAAATATACTAAAAATGATTATAAAGACAACTATTTTTAGTTTATGGTGTCGTCAGAAAACGCTGCGCAATGCGGCCTAGTGCGTTTACACCGTAATAAAAGCTCGATATAATAGGATTAGTCCAATATTAGTTACAGGAAAACAACGTTACGAAAGCAATTTCGGCTTCGCATATTGGCTATTAACAAGTGCTTATGTTACCTTTTTGTTTGGACACTTTGTGTGCTTTGTTTCTATTCACATTCTCTTTCACAAAGCATACGTATAGAGTAAAAAAAAGAGTTGAAATCAACTATGCTTGTATTGGCTTTTTCGTGGAGACAGTTTGACCAAACGAAGTGCACTGAAGGTCCTAGATTCTACGGGGACAGGTTGGCATTTGTTGCTAGGTCACAGTTGGGGTGAATCACTCAGAAAAAAATGCTGTCGTGTTTCTGGCTCAACGCATAAGCATTGCCATTCAACGTGGTAATGCCGCCAGCATGCTGGGTACGCTGCCAACTGGTAGTGGGTATGAGCATTTGGATTGTCTTTAGACCTTCAACGGTCTAACTGTATTTGTAGTTTTAGTTTTAGCTTGTTTTTGTTTAGTTAATAAAGGCGCTTGCCCAGAAAAAAAAATACTTAGCTTATAAGAAATGACTTATGAGTCTTTATGGTGAATTACAAGGTAACCGCGATCCCACTACAACGCCGCGCGATGCCAGAGCTACGATGACATAGCGGACAACTAACGTTGAATACTATGCAAGCGACATAACGTCTAAATTGGAGTAAATGCGGCATTGTGAAGTATATAATTAATAAAATGTATGTACAATGACGCTCAGATGTTTTTTGACTGTTTTTATTTAGAGATTGTTTGTTATATTGCTATATCTCGATGATGTGCATAATGCATATACATAAAACAAAGCGTGTTTATAATAGGAAAAGCTGGAAAATCCCGAGACAAAGCTAACCATAGATAAAAGAAACAACACTGCTCAAGGTGGAAATAACTTCCATAAAACTGTAGTATGTATGCACTTATTCTAAAATCTCAGAAACTACCCCTCCGTAAAGCAAACACCGTCCGTTCCTTCCCTAACGACAACCACGTAGGCCATCTACTTATGACACATTTCTATTCATATCACTGTATTTACATTCCATCCGGGACGTTATTTTCCGGAGGTTCTGCTGCAAATCTAAGGGATTTTCGGTTTTGAAGGTACCCGTAGAGGTCGGCGAACCCAGCAGTGTATGTTGATAAGAATCGCAATCGGAAAGCTTTTTGTGATTGGTTTGTCGGATAAAGATTACCGTAATGCCAAATACGTTTTGCGTTTATCAAATTGATGTTATAAAAATGTGAAAGTTTGTTTGTGTTATTCCTGTATACCTAGGTACTCTACCATGATTCTACTGTTATTGTGCAAACTCTTAGATTGTGGAATGCTCTGCCTGAATGAATGTTCCCCGATAGTTACAATCAAGGGTGTTTTCAAGTCACGAGTGGTTTTTTTTCTAGGTGAGCGTGTTCTATCGTAAACCGCTACATCACTCAACATCAAATGAGGAAGCGGTAAAATGTGAGCCTATTTTTATTCAATAACAATAAAAATGTATTTCCGGAAATAAGTATATTTATTTTACTGTTATAAAAAAAGTTATAAGATGTAATTTGGCGTGTTTGTATAACTTTTTATTTTACTATTTTCAGAGATATGTTAATTTCTAACAGTGATGTTAAATTACATCTATTGGATTGTTAAATTATATCCAGTTAAACTTATTATTATTTCCATGTATATTTATAAATATTGTACATAAAAAAATATTTTGTTTTTCCATTAAGACCATAGTCACAACTTTTTATAATTTATCTGTAATTCTTTTATTTTATAATTCCTGCATTTGACACCCATGTAAAAAGCACGCGAAAAAATATGAAATATCTATAGGCAATTTTTTTCCGGTCACCCAAAGACTAGCTTAGATGACTTTGGGCCCACAACTAAATCAATAAATTAGACGGCAGTTGTATCTTACACCTTACACCAGCTATTTAAAAATAGACGTTTCAGAAAATATATATTTTACTACTAAAATAATTAAACTACTTCCACAAATAAACTCACAACAACACAACCTAACAAATCTTCCTCGTTCTTACAAACAGCTGTAATATTCTGTCATACAGATACTGATAGTACAACACAGGATAAAAACTGGGAATTACGCTGTGTCTATTGTTACGTTGGTGGAGTGCTCTCGGCGTCTCGCCGCAGACAATATGCATATTCACCGGTGGGGCTCGTTCCAAGTGTGTGCTTTATATGAGGACTCGTTTTTATATAGTACTAGCGATCCGCCCGCCCGGCTTTGCACGGCTGTAATTAACGTGCGAAGCCGGGGCGGGTCGCTAGTTGTATATATAAACCTTCCGTGAGAATGTACCTAACTGATGGTGAAAACCGCATCAAAATCCGTTGCGTGGTTTAGGAAGAGTTAGCGGCCATACAGACATACAGACAGACAGACAGACGCGGAAAGCGACTTTAATTTATACTATGTAGAGACTAGGAACGCACCCCGGCTTCGCACGAGTGTAAATCTTTTTTACACCTTGGGTTACATTATTGGAGTTTTAATAAGGATCCCTATTTATTTTTAAATAATAATATAGCCTATGTCACCCGGGGATAGTGTAGCTTCCCAATAGTGAAAGAATTTTTCAAATCGGTTCAGTAGTTTCGGAGCCTATGCAATGCAAACAAACAATCTAATCTTTCCTTTTTATAATATTATGTATAGACTATAGCTTGTCTTGAGATAGGGTTTTTTTTTTGTTTTTTATAAATTTTAGGCTTGCGTTTGACCACCATTTCTTTCTAGAATCAAAACATTGGTGAATCTAATTAAATAACAAGACGCGTGGCGTACACGAAGGAGACGCCCATGTTCAGCAACCGTCCCTTTAAGTTAAAATCAAATTATTTGGTCAAATTTTTTTTTAAGATTATGTGTCAGTGGGCAAACATAGCTCTATTGTTGTCGCTCCACCGCCATCCGTCCGGCTATGTCACAAGCCTATAACTTATAATATAGCTTCTAAACGAAATAAGTACGAACCATGGCTAATACTATGTAAAAAAGTTGAGTACAATTTTACATTATGATATCTTCAAAAATAAAGAAATGATGACCGACAAATGAATAATTACTATGGTTTTATCAAAATTAAAATTAAAATTTGACAGTTCAGTTATAATTTTGGAACCTATTACCCAATTTTAGGAAGGGAATATTTCAGAAAACGTGTCCTCACTAGAGTCGCCTGATGGAGACTGGCTACTTATAAGCTTTTCTGTGTACTGAATCCACAGAAAAAAACGCTACAAAAGATAAATTTCTCAACATAAAACCTATTCTAAGCTACTAACACATACTTGTACCTGCGTAAGCCCCGTAGAAGACCGCAGCAACTGGTGAACCAGTAAATATTCTAAGTTGCAACGCGTAACCTCTTTTTATTAGAATCTAGTGTGGTGGTGCGATGCAACTAAGTACACTTAATGCGGTGAATATGTAAATAATGTTGTTCGAGCCGTTGCAGTAACTTGCGGTGTGATACTACTGGCCGTTTTCTTACGGGGGCTATTTGCATGGAATATGTTTTGCGACTATGAAAAAAAAACTAAACTTTAGTTTATTACAAATTGTCATGTGCTTTAGACGCATAACTATACAGATTAGTATATATTTTTATATTCGGTCCAAATTTTTATAGCTCTGACAGAAGACCAACAAAAATTAGTATGTTTATTACTCAATTCCGTCATGATTGAACTGGTTTGAATTAAATTTGGTTTGAAAGGCGGTAGTATAAATCCTGTATTAGCATATATAGATATAAAATGTGATTTAGATACACTAGAAAAAAAATACAAACAATTGGCGGCCTTATCGCTAAAAACAATTTCTTCCAGGCAACCATTGAATGGAAATTAATTTACGTAACAGGATATGGTAAACACACCACCCTCGGGTACTTATCCAAGAAAAAAATATGGTTCCTTTTAAATTATGGGTAAAACCTTAGATCAGACAAACAGCGGAGATATGCCTTAGTACAATTATCGTTCGCGTTCAAACGCCTCAATTTTTGATACATTATTTTCACTGTACCGCTAAAAACAGCTCACTTATTATTTTTTCAAATACTAAGAAACTTGCATCGACACTAATTAACTAACTAATTGTATACATGCAAAAAAGAGCGGCTGCAGGGAGAATTCAACTAAAGGCAGTCGCATTTAGACTGGATGCGTTCACACCCACCACGCCACAATACCATATCTCCCTTGTTTGTATGATCTGAAGGTAAAACCTTGGATTATTCCTAATAGATCCAAATTATATTCTAAATCACATATCAATTTATTATACTATCATTTGAGTTATAACTGTGTATTTTGTTTAGTTAATAAAGGCACTTGGCAGAATGAAATTATTAATACATATTTTTCTAGTTCGATATTTCGTTATGTTCTATTTTACATTTCATCATTTTCTCAAATAGATATACTTTTTCGAATATAGTCTATCGTGTCGCGGTATATTTTTTAACCTACTTCAAAAAGGAGGAGGTTATCAGTTTGACTATGTTTTTTTTTATTTTTTGTATCTTTGTTACGCGATTACTTCGCCAATTTAAAATTGTTTTTCATGATTCTTTTTTTGGTTGGTAGGTCATATCTCATTGGTGGTCCCATATAAATTTTATCGACATTGATTCAGCGCTTTTTGAAAAATCAACGAAAATATGATAATAAGCTGAGATAATAAGCAACGAATTCAATGTACAAATTGTACAATGTACATTGTATAGTGTCACCAACAAACAAAAAAAAAAAAATATTACATAATAATTGTAAGTAGTTTTAGTGGGCAAAATTGGAACTACAGTAATTTCTTGGTGAATTTCATACTTTGTTCTCCACCGACCAGCAAACATAGTGGAACTGTTCCTAGAACAGAATTTCAAAAAAACAAAGAAGTGTCTCCATGGCGACCGGGCCCTGTTGTTTTTCGTTAAATTTTTCATGACCATGGATACAAAGTAATGCAGTCGTAATATTAAACAATTTTATGTAGTTTTCAATAGCGTCAAACTACTTTTTAGTTTCAGTTTGTAAATGTAGGTACAGTCATAAAGTCGGTTCTTTTTTTTGCTAAAAATTATTTGAATTATTTTTCATTTGATGCCTCGATGACTTTCACAAAGAAACATTTCAGTAATTTCATTGTAATCTTCTTTATCTCGGCTTACCAGGATCGACTTTCTCTTTCACAAACCATAATGGATACATTTAGCATTACTTAATTTACTACAACATTTCAGTCGTAACTCTTTAACTGTTTATATGGAAGCCAGCAATAGTAAAGTTCTGATATACTAACATTCTGCGAGTGAATATGCAAAATGCTTACAATCTCAATATTAAATTCCCTATTCCCCATTCTCGGTCTATCATGCAAGCCACTATCTTGTGAAGCCTATGATATTATATTTTATAGCTCCAACAATTGGTTTCTAGTATTTCATATTGAAATAGACTTTTCACTCCATAAAGGTTTCAACGACAACTTGTATTTAAATAGGTTTTAGATGGTTTGTTGATATCTTTGAATGTCTTGTAAAGATATTATAAAAAATAAATAAAAAAGGAACTTTTTTAATAACAAACTTTTTCATATATTTCTCAGCAAACCCTTTCGCAACCCTTTCGTTTTATTCTCAATCCGCCCCCTTATAATCCACTAATATCATATCCCATTTTTTTTTCAATATTGTTTTCTTATTTAGACTGTTGTGTGTGTGTGTGTGTGTGTGTGTGTGTGTGTGTGTGTGTGTGTGTGTGTGTGTCTGTGTGTGTATTTTTATTATTATATTCTGTATAATAATATTTGTATGTGTATTTCGATAACCATATTTATAAACCACCGTCCGTACTCCACAAGGAATATCGATCTACTTATCATAAAGTTACCGGGAAGATATAACTTTGAGCGATAAGACCGGTTTTTGTGCTTCTATTAAATGTATTTTTCTTGTAATATCCATTTTGTGGTGTCAATAAAGTTTTGTATTGTATTGACCTTCTGGATTAAACACTACTTACCACATCTCTAACCTAAGTTCATCTTTAACCTTTCCTACTAAAGAATAGAATACATAAACGCATGCACAGCCGCTAGATTTATCTGACAGATAGCCAGTGAAATAATGGCGGTGTTTCCTGATCTTACGGTTTCACCAATTTATCTGTACATTTATCTGTGTCATGTGGCCCAATTAGGGAACTAAAATGTTCCATGGGCGGATATACGTTTACTCCAGAAAATATGATAGTAGCTCCCTCACTCAAATGTATTGGTAAGTTAGTAGCACTGTACTGGCCCGTGAGCTGGCAGAGAGTTATGTTGTATGCTCGGCGAATAAGAATTTAGCTAGTAAACGGTTTTTCTGTACTCTTTTTTTCTTTGTTGAAATGGAAAATGCGTGTTTTTTTTTAATAGTTACGATACATTACAAATGCATCTAGTTGACCCGATAAACGCCATCCTGTCCAAATTTAAAAGAAAAAAGTGCCTGAATTTTCCATTTTTATCTTTCTTTTAAACCACCATTGTTAGCGACGCGCTCTGTAGTGTAGGTAGGATAATTATATTTTTTTAGTTTTAAAATGTATCAAAATTAACCGAAGGTAGGCCGCGCACTTAGCGCGGCTATAGAGTGTCGCTAGAAAACCGAGCGGGTGTGCTGAGCGCACCGCGCCTTTAATTTTCATTATTACTATCAATAAGTTAACAAATCTCTTTAGTTTCGATAATAAAATACATATAAAGTGCCTCCGAGTGTTTTTATGCATAATTCTCCGCCCATAACCACCAATAGAAGTTACAACCATGGAGAAGAACTGAACAAAAAAAACTTTAGCTCTTAGTTTAGCTAGACTTACGAACAGCGATAGATTTTTATAGGTACATAAGAAAAAATTCATTCAGCTTTTGCAATAATGGTATGGCAACCGTCAGACACGCACTCGGCGCTTGGCTATCTCCATTCCAAATTTCATTTAAAATACATTCAGTTTTTATGAAGTTAAGTACGGATATACATCCACAAGTCCACACTTACATACGAATTTGCGTCTTTATAATATATTATTAGTGTGATATTCAGAGCAATTTCTGAATACTCTGATTCTAAAACACCAGAAAGATTAAATCTATTCACGGGTGCAGCTTACTGTACTGTAACTTGGACTCATTATTCGTACTACGTGCATAGCAGTGCAGGGTCGAGCTTTGTTAAACATAATTATTTTCACTCTTATTTTGTGAGTACATTCATTTTATCAGCAAGTAGGTACACTTGTAGTGAAGCAGACGGCTCCAGCTTTGGCCGCTTTGTATATTGTGACGTTTCAAAAATGTATCCTAGTTTTTCTATCTTATCTTTTTTTTCTTATGCATCTCGCAGGTAAATTTTAAATGCTGTGAAACAATATTTTTAGATTCGTATAATAGTAGTATAATAACAAACCTGAAAAAAAACGAAATTATAATTTCATTAGTGAAATTGTAATCTCATGGCATTAGCATTGACATTGCTAAAACTTATAAACGGCTTGACTGATTTGATTTTTTTGTTTCTGTTCGCTTCGTTCAGGACTGTTTTAAAAGAAAAATAAAATTGGAAAATTCGTGAACTTTTTTCTATAAAAATTGGGCAGGGCAGCGCAAAAAAAAAGACACGCCTGCCATACTCAGATACTACAAAAAGTCACAGTACAGGCCCTAACTATCCTAGGGTTTGAACTTGTACCGAAAACCATCACATATCACACCTATATTCCACTAGAGTCTCTATTCGAGGATGCACGGAAACTTGATAGTTTACGAGGTGTAATATAAAAATGTATTACATACTTAAGGTTGTTGATTTAGTCATCAAAGTGAACAACTTGTAGAACACAAATTTGCTAAATTCGATACAGAAAAAAGTGTCCTCATACAAATTAACCGATCACGTGATCCATTTTGCTACTCCGCTTTGATAGGGTATGTTGATACTGCGACGTAAGTGCTATTTACGTAAGTCACATAACCAACGAACTATAATATTTCCAAAGTACATAAATTTTGTTTTAATTTCATATCCGACATGAGACCTCCTGCCAGACCGATTAGACGTTCATCAAATTCAAGTAAAATAATAATAATATTTTTAGAAAAAAAAGAACCGAATTTATGACTATACCTACATTTACAAACTGAAACTAAAAAGTAGAAAATATTGTTTAATATTACGACTGAAATACTTTGTATCCATGGTCATGAACATTTTTACGAAAAACAACAGTTCCCGGTCGCCATGGAGACACTTCTTTGTTTTTTTGAAGTTCTGTTCTAGGAACAGTTCATGTATGTTTGCTATTCAGTTGACAGCGTCGCTAGTGGAGGACAAAGTATGAAATTCACCAAGAACTTACTGTAGTTCCAATTTTGCTCTTTACCTTAACTAGCTGTTAAGTTGGTGGCAATGTAAATTGAATTCGTTGCTTATCGTCATATTGATGTAGATTTTTCAAAAAGCGCTGAATCATTGTCAATAAAAAAATGGGACCATCTATGAGATAATGACCTACCAACCAAAAAAATAATAAATAAATAAATAAATATCTGGGACATTTTTGCACACACGGTCATCTGACCCCAAACTAAGCAAAGCTTGTAATTTGGCTGCCAGAAACTGATATACGTACATATATATTTTTAAATACATACTTAAATAGATATTAACACCCAGACATAGAACAAACACAAATGTTCATCACACAAATGTTTGTCCTAGATGGGAATCGAACCCACGCCCCCAAGCACAGAAGATAGGTTCACTACCAACTGAGCCACCGGGGCAGTCAAAAACAATAACATAATCATCAAAAACAATTCTAAATTGGCGGAGTAATCGCGTACATACAAAAAAAAACATACAGTCGAATTGATAACCTCCTCTTTTTGGAAGTCGGTAAAAAATATGATATATATGATATGTGCTCTCGTGTTATGGGAAAGCGCAATGGTTACCATCAGCCGAATACCTTTCTTGTCTTGTCATGTAGCCATTTAAGATGTTGTTTAAATGCCACTAGATATTTATCAAAATTAGGTGTTCCTATGGCTTGATTTCAAAGCCCCAGGCGCAACTTTACGCCTGTAAAGTCTCAAACGTGGGTTGTAACAGCAACCGTGCCGTGACCCCGTACATTGTTAACTTCTAACACGACTTGCAATATACTTAATTGTGGCTTATTAACGTAATTTTCGGTACTGGCTTTTGCCGGACTTCTTTAATTTTACGTTTCATGGGTTTTGGAACGATGTAAAAAATATATTTTATTTAAGTTTAAATGCTTGCTGTGCTTACAGCGAAGCCAACGCGCACAGCAAGCCATTGTAATTTGTGGTATTGCTAACTTATTTCTCTCATTTAATATGCACAAAGTCTTTGTTATCAAACAACTTTATTCAAAGCCCTCCAATTCATTCAAAACGTGTGACAACATTAAACAATCCTAAAATATTACAAGCCTCAACCCAAGTGTCTCGTAGGACCTCATTATGGCATAGTCGAGATGATCTCGGTCTCTCTCCTCTCATGACATTTCTAGAAAGTGACGGAGATAATCTCGATTTTGGCAGAATAAGGTCCCAATTCTGGGTTCTACCGCTCGTCAGCGCTGGTCTGTACCAACCCTCACTAATGAAATAAACTTTCAGGTAGAGAAAGTAAGTTATTAATATTCATGTAGCGCACCGCACAGGTTCCTGTAAATGTTTTATTCGTTAACGACTCTGTTTAGTTTGGAAGTACATGTTGAATTCAATCACAAGTGACGAATAAAATACCTGTCGGAGGGTCCAAGTGGAGCCTTCTGCGTTCGCTGGTTGGGGACACTGTTCGTTCCATTTCCGAACGCAAGCGTTGTTTCACACAGGGAGCTGCTTGAGTGCGACCGTCGGAGGGCGTGGGTTTCTTTTCCAAAAAAATACTCACGCCAAACGGACGTGTCTGTTCGACTAGTTCTAACTACCCCCATTAACAATATGGAGTGCAGTACTGGGCTGTGTTCTGTTTGGTCTGCTCATTCTGTCAGAATCCAATCCTAATGCGTTAATTTTTCGTGAAGTCGACATCATCATCATCAGCCAGAAGCCGTCCACTGCTGAACATAGGCCTCCCCCTTTAACCTCCACACTGAACGACAGCCTGCCTTTTGCATCCACTGGATGCCAGCGACTTTCACTATGTCGTCGGTCCATCTAGTGGGAGGCCTACCTACGCTGCGTCTTCCGGTTCGTGACGTCGACATACCTAATAAAACATAAAGAAAAAACTACATTACATTTTTGGTGAATTTTCGTGTTTAGCACTAAATCAAAGTATATTTTTGTTTTTTACTCGTCTGAGATAGTCAAAATTTTAAAACGAAATTTCTTATTTTGTTTCAATTATTTTTCTTATTTTATTACTTCTTATTACAATGTGTTCTTCTCTTTTTATCTATACTAATATTATAAAGAGGAAAGATTTGATTGTTTGTTTGTTTGTTTGCATTGAATAGACTCCGAAACTACTGAACCGATTTGAAAAATTCTTTCACTGACGGGAAGCTACACTATCCCCGGGTGACATAGGCTATAATCTATACCCGTGCGAAGCAGGGGCGGACCGCTAGTCACTTATAAGAGGGCATTATTATTGATGTGAAATATCTATTGGCGCGCCTTGGAAGTAAAATTGTCTCGTATGGTCGTGATATCATAATTATGCCGTTGATTTTATTTCTTCGTTTGTGTCACAACAAATAGGTATTATTATAATAACAAACATTATGATTAAAAACAAGATTCTTTTTCCTCTTTTATGTGACCAAATGCTGGCATGTTTCTGACTGAACGCATTGAAAGCATTGTCATTCGCGTGGTAATGCAGCAAGCACGATGGGTACGCTGCCAACTAGTGGTGAGTTTGAGCATTTGAATTGCCTTTAGGTCCTCAAGGGTATATTGGAAGTATATTAGTTAGGTTGTATTTTGTTCAGTCAATAAAGACATTTGCCAGTAAATTAAAAACCATTCGTGATTAAAATCGCCATTTGTCCCACACTAACAATCCCGGATTACGGTAATCATGTCACGTCGTATGTTAGAAGCCTTTGAAATTAATTTGCGGTAATCAATTCTTGTTTCGTGTAATTAAATTGTTGTAAATTTTTGATTGCTTTCCTTCCTTCGTGACAGATTGAGATTGAACACTTTCATACCTTTTTTCCTTCTATTTAGCTATTTTTAAGTACAAAGTATATTCATTTGGTTTTTTCCCGCCGTCTCAACTCATTGTCTCGTATTTATGACGTACTGAAGATCTACTTACATTTTTCATATCGGGTTTGAAAAATTGGGTTACCAAAGTTTTCAACACGAATACAAAACAAATGACGAACGGGATGATGATGAGAAAAATGTGAATAGAACTAAGAGTCTACGGAAAAACGACGTTGTTATGTTTAATTTAATTTTGAATTTTGTTATTTTTACCCAACTTCAAAAAAAGGATTCTTAATTTAGTTGTATTTTTTATTTATTTTTTTAATCTTTGTTACCTCAGAACTCCGTCTTTTATGATCTGAAATGTATTTTTTTTTGTTGAAAGGAGGAGAAGGATTCTTTCAGATTGGGCCCGTAGAATATCATAGATTTGAAAGCCAAACTACTAAACCGATTTTGATGATACTCTATAGGCCAAATATGAAAAAAATTATAGAAAAGCATAATTTTTTAATGTTATGAAGTTGTTTCTTTAAATTAATAATTAATTTTAAAGGGTTGCGTACCGTTAACCCTATATCCATAAAAATTTATAGTTTTTTTTTTTTCCAACACAATTTATAAGTTAATTAAAATATGAGCTATATACAATTTATGGGTTGCGAATATATAGGGTCGCAAAGTTTGAGGCGAACCACTAGTGGTAGCCAATATTACAAAGTTAAAATATAACTAGGTAATACTTCACGTTCATAGCTGTCACAGTAGGACTTCCCGTATCAGGGATTCTGTCAAACGTACACAAAGACACGCAGACATTTAAATCCATCATTAAATAACCCGGCTGGGAATCAACCAGAAATCACCTGCTTATAAAGACGCGAAATACCAATAAGCCATACTGGTCAGCAGTTGGTGTTCCTTAGATTTTAACAAGAAAATCTTTTCAGAAGAGAAATATCATTTCATTTCTCTAGAATTTTGGCTCGGATTCTGACTTACATTTACAAGTCAAAATTACGAGCAAAATTCCTATTTATTTCCGATGTAGTACACAGCCATTATTTCATCTCGACTAACGGGCAGGATTATCTGCGAGAGACGTCTCCCGCCTCGTAAGCAAAGTGCACTACAGTGAATTAACTTTAAACTTTACGTCATTGACATAAATAGAAAGAACGAAGCGAAGGAACTTTTCAAATGATATCAACTCAGTGGTGCTTATAAGTATACTAAGCACCAGTGTGAAGTCATTCGCTCGCCAGCTTTGTTGATGTGCGGTCGTTTCGCGTTTCATCGTTCTTTACAGCAAAAATAATTAAGAAACAAAAACACCTCTACACCTCATAAGAAATCTACCTGCCAACCTGCCGAAATTCAGCTTCACAAACTATGTAGTATTCGTGAATTTGTGACTATCAGTCATTCACTGAGTGTTATTTCATATTTTATACATATAATATAATATATGTTTTACACATTGTCCTACGAAAGTAACAAATGCGAGAATGCAATGCTATAAAATTCGCAGTGCGATAAGATAAAAAATATATAAATTATACCCGTTTCAGATTTTGACAGATTTGGTATAGTAAAGCTGTCAAAAACTGTTACCACAAAATGTGTAAATCAAAGATTTTTTATTGTAAATATAAGAAGTTTGTTGAAGTTGCTTCAAAAAACAAAACAACCCTTGTAGAGCAAAGTTTTCAAAAAATCATAACCAGAAATCTTCGTTCGTATATTTAAATGTTATGGACATAAAGTGTAGTATCATCATCATCATCATCATCAGCCAGAAGACGTCCACTGCTGAACATAGGCCTCCCCCTTTAACCTCCACACTGAACGACAGCCTGCCTTTTGCATCCACTGGAATGGCTGAACTGGAGCAAAAGGCAGCAAAAGTGTAGTATACTTCAATATAAAATTTACTCTCTGTGTTTATCTCTTGCATAGTGTCAAAAAGTCAAAAATATTGAATTTTAAGTAGTCAATAATTTCAAGTTTTAGAAGATCATACAAGTCATAGTCAGAGTCAAATTCCAGCAAAGTAAGTCAAGGTGAAATCCAAGTCATGCCCGGGAAAATGGTGGAGATATTCTTATAGGATTCAATGTAGTTTTGGAAACAACACGAAAATATGTCTTAGACAATACTAGCTAAAACAATGTTGAAACCTTGTTGTAGTAAGATCGATAAAGTTTATATACTGATAGATCTAATACATAGTCTCTGGTATCGTCAGCGTCTGTAGGCTTAAATTTTCATTATGTTTATTGGATAATTCGCTTCAGAGGCGGCGTGAAGCGGCAAGATAGAGAGGATTTTCAATGCAACACTGAGCATTTTGACAATGCGAGCACTATCACTTCCTGTAGACATAGAAATTAATCTGGTTATGAAGAACAAAGCAGCGGACCAACTTTTCAGAGGGGTGTATATTCCTGAGAAATTTGTTCTGATTTCCCTAAAGTTTGTATGGAAATGGTTTTATACATTGTAACTATCATGAGAAATGTAATCATGATAAACTTCAACCACGACAAGTTTTAACAGAACACTATCTATATGATTAATTTAAATATAACTCTTTGGATATTACCCAGTCCTTATCGGAAGAGTTCAAAATAAGATTATAGCTTAAAGAACAGGCCAATGAAGTTAGCATGGTCATGTCTGACCAAACCCTCTGTAAAAATAAAGATTTAAAAAAGATATTAAAAAAACCTGTACTCAGATCTCGGGAATATTTGACACTACTTTTCTTTTGAAGGTCCTGGTCACGGTCCACTTAAGAGGCCACTCCAGTGCTAAAGCTATTTCGCAAATGTTAATATATTGTATTGAAAATATTATATCGTTGAATGGGAATTAAAAAAATCGATTAAGCCTTATCTTAATATACGGCAGAGCTTCGATTTTTTACACAAGTGTTTATAATTTTTTTTTTATATTTCAAACAACATTAGTTTTAAAGCTCATATTATATATTAATAAAGAAAAAAATATATAATTTCTTAGCTTTAATAAGTAATTCAGCTGCATAAATATAAAATATAAATTGTTGAAAATAAAAATAAAATAAAACGAATTTTTTTACTTACAGCGATTTTTCATCTTTAACAGTGTTAAAAATGTGCATTCGAGACAGCTGTAGCGGAAAATGGGCTCTTAAATTGTTGTGAGGTGGAGCACCTTAATCTAAGCAAAATGTTGCCAGGCTTACTCACTTGTCAGTCTTGTCTTGTCTATTATGAGACATAAAATCGAAGCTACAAAGATGCGAAATTTCCTGAAAATTTCCCAGTAAAGTGAACGAGCTCCCTAAGGAATGCTTCGGCCTGCATTATTGATAAAAACAAAAGCGAAGTGTTGAGACGTCGGAACATCAAATTACGAGAGCGGCTCCAAGTAGCATTTTAATAACGAACAGTTTCACACTTGGCTGTCTCTGAAAGCAGGAAATTATTCCGTTTTGTGTATTGAATCCCCTTTATTGAATGCCGGAAGTGAGCGAATGGATCCGCGGACTTTATTCGGTATATTGGAGTCGTATTTATCCTAGTTGACAAATATGTTGCAAAAATAACACTTTTTTTCGGTGATATTATTATGTTCACACATGAAGAAATGTTAGGTTAACTAACTGCGTACCAGGGTTTCACCCGCGCGGACAGTCCCTAGGGAATTGTATATTTTTTATGATAAAAAGATCCTATGACACTCTCCAGTCTTCTAACAATTTCTGTGCAAAAACCACGCCGATAGATTTTTTATGCCATAGGAAAATAAACTAACGGGCCGCCTAATGGTAAGCGATCATTGTCGCGTATTGATTCCTGTAACATCAGGGGCATCACCGATACTTTGTTGTTGTTAATCATTTATTTATATTGTAATGAAAAACGCCAAACACAGAAGTCTGCTATTGCAGAACATTGGTGTGAGGCGGGCCACTGGATTGTGCTCCTGAATCTGAAGGTCCACTCCACTGAACGACATTTTTTTCTACAATACTTCGCAAAAATGTTTCGTGAAGCGGTTCAAATTAGAAAACTTCGCAATTTCATTCGGCAAGATGGATTTAAGTTAGCGGCGTCGAGGAATCCCATAGTAGATAAGCAAGTGTACAAACTGCGGTGTAGGTACTAGGACATCTACCGATACAGACAGTGTTGTGTCATAGTGACAACCCTGTGTTTTTTTTTAAGATCAAGTGATCAAAAGATTGTAGAAGAACACAAAACCCGCTCTTCTCGCAGGACTCACCCGCAGTTTCCAGTCAGTTCGTGATAATGTTTGGGTGTACGTTTGGATTATGTTTGGATAAAAAATTATTTAAATTATTTCTTTCACCCAAGAATTCACCCGCTATTCTTTAGTATATGTTTTTTGAAAAAAAAAAGTAGCCTTTGTGTCAATCCTCAAGTTAAATTTAATTATCAAAATTCTAAATTAAATTAAACTTAACTATGGCCGAAATGGCCAACTTTACTTATCACATTTAGTTAATTTATTTTATCATTGTTAATTTAACTTATTTATTTCATATTATCATATGTATTTAATTATTGAGAAATAAGTAATGCATGCGGTGCTTCCTTTAAAAAGTAACACATTTAGCCAAGTTCATTTATAAGATTTCAGTGTATCTAATAATGTAGTTATCAATCTGAAGCCTTAATAAATATATAAAATAAAAAAAAACAAGATATAAAGTTGCCGATTAATTTTATTTAAATCCGTTCCGCTGTTATAAAGTTGAGTGGTTAAAAACACACAAACACACCTACTTACAAACTTTCGCTCTTAAATGTTTATTTCTTTCTATTGTGATGTATGTGTGTAAACATCCTACACTAAAACATCTATAAGAACCTGCTAAATTAAATTATGTCGCTGTAAAACCTCTACCCTACTTATGTCGTAGTGACAAAATACGTTCTGTAACGTCTATAAAGTCGCAGATGGTCCGGATATTTTAGTAAATGAGCTCTACTTTGAATTGAAATGGTTATACAGATGTTACCTATATGGATGCGGTATTAAAATTCCAAAGCAAATAATGATTTATAACAGTCAATAGGTAATTTTTTTACTGACATCGAGATAGGTTCTCGATTAGGTCCGTATTTTTTTAAATGTATGTACATTTATTACTCCGATATTTGAGAAGCAATTTATGTGATTATTTCCTTATTGTGTAGAGAAAGTTTTCGAGGTTTCGGCAAAAATTTCATTTAATTTATTTATTCAGGATTGTATCCCTTTTTAAAAAACTAAAGCGACTATATTAGCAAAGTAAAGTAGCAATGGGTCGGACACATCTGTCGCAGGAACAATAACCACTGGAGTTGTTAAAACCACACTTGTTCTAGAGTGGAGACCACGAATCGGCAAATGTAGCGTAGGACACACTGAGGCTTGAAGAAGTGACAATATTATACTCAGGCAGCTCACAGTGGCTGGAAGCGAAAAAGATCAAGCTGAGAAGCGTGCCTTAGGAGAGGACTAAATGGTGATGATGCATGAGGCACATAATATTTTTTTTTCTTCTATTGAATATTATAACAGAAAATGCCACATAGACTCGGCCCACATTTTCTGTTCACGTGAACATACGACCGCCCATCTGTCACAGTAAAGGGGCCGCAGCAAATTGCAAGCCTTCATCATCCCGCGGGGACTGACCTGAGCGCGGCCCACTAGGATTTCTGGGCTTTTCAGTAACCGGTTGTCTCATTTTGATTAATCTACTGCCTTGATGATAGAGTTAATTACTTACACAATGCCTTATGCTCTTGGGTTATTGTTTCTCATTACAACCAATACGTTGAATTTTCTCTTTAATATATTTTTAAGGTAATTTGTAGGAAAGGTAGAGTTAACGATATCAACGCATTAGAAAGCTAAAGTGGCAGTGTGCCGATTACGCTTACGCAGAAACAATAATCGTTAAGTAGATTCTAAAATGAAGACTTCCAATTGGTGAATGTAGCGTAGAATGCTTTGAGTCTTTGTAAAGCTAGTGACAGCAACTAGAAGCGAAAAATCTTAGGCCCAACGGTGACCATAAAGTTGAAGCAGCGTCATGACGGGCAAGTGGCCGTTTGGTGATGAGAGGTAAATCTTAAAAAGATACCCGGTTGCATTGGAGCGTATCCGGGTTACATGGGATTGCATCCACAAAAAATTTGCTTCTTTGTGCTTGATGAAGAGCACAAGAACAAAAGAAACGCACCGACACCCCCCAGCGCGTTTCTTTAGGTGCCACACCAGAAAAATGCTAGTAAAATCAAGTATATAAAAAAATAAAAGAGTTGAAAATAGAGCAGAATGACATACCTCGGTCTATGTTCAGCAGTGGATTGATGTAAGCCGATTATTCTGAATTTATGAACGAGTTTCACAATCAAAACCGTATCATGATATGGCTATTTCTGAAAATACACACAAGTAGTTCATGTTATTAGGTGATAAAAAGCAGATGGAAGCTGCTACAGCCAGTCGGCCGATTCTTGCCAAACAGTGTTTGCATCAGACTCACTGCTCAGGTGGAGGTGTAATCTTGTGCGCGAACTTTTCTGTTTATTTTCCCTTCCAATTTCGCCGGAGTGCCTGCCGACGTGTTGTCTGATGTCGGCTTAAAATATGAAACATACGGCTAATTATATCAGCCAGCATGCTTGGAATGACAGTTAATACCGTACAGAATGCCTTGTGCGAGTAGGAAAGTTTTCTGAATGGGAATCGGGCCAAGAAGCTCATCAGCAATGAATCCTTACTTCGGGCTAAGCTTCTTATTCTTGAGCATCGACGTAAAGTTGCTAGTCTATCAGTTTTTTATCAGATACATTTCGGAGAGTGTGCATCGGATCTGCGCGATCTAATTCCCTCCTGCCCATTTTTCTATCGGACTGCCAGAGCGGGCACGAAAAATCGTCACCGCTTCATGGTTGATATTCCGAAAACCCGTACGAAGAGCTTTGATTTCACATTTATTATGCGAACTGCTAGTCTGTGGAATTCGCTGCCAGAATGGGTGTTCCCCGATGGTTACATTCTGGGTGTCTTCAAATCACGAGTGAATCGGTTCCTTCTAGGCAAGCGTGCTCCAACGTAGACCGCATCATCACTTAACATCAGGCGTGATGGTGGTCAAACGCAAGCCTATTATTTATTAAAAAAAAAAAACGTTTTCCGAAAGGCAATAAAAATTGTTCATAAAAATGCGATAGATGGCGTTGACGAGACATGGATCTGAAGATTTTGCAGAACCACAGACAAAGAAAAGTCAATTAAAAAGCTTGCGGCTCCAAAAGGGCCGGTTGGAAACGGTCTGCATCCAGCGTTTCCCTGCGGTCTCTTTTAGGTCGTCTGTCCATCTTGTGGGTGGACGTCCTATGCTGCGCTTACCGGTCCGTGGTCTCCATTCGAGAACCAGCCCATCGGCCATCTGTTTGCGTGATATGTGCCCTGCCCACTGCCACTTCAACTTGCTAATCCGGTGGACTATGTCGGTAACTTTCTTTCGTCTACGGATCTCCTCATTTCTGATTCGTAGAGAAACCCCGAGCATAGCGCTCTCCATAGCTCGTTGTGCGACTTTGAGCTTGCTTATAAGGCTCATAGTGAGAGACCACGCTTCACTGCCGTATGTCAGCACTGGCAACGCACACTGAAGTTGAAGACCAGGTTGGAGAGCAAAAACTGTATTTAAAGCGATAAAAAATATATATTTTTATTGAAAATTTAGATAACATCTAACTTCAAATGGTATAACTATTAAAGTAAGTGAAAAAGTCACTGCCAAATCAAAGTCAAATGACTGCTCGATAATAAATTCTGGGCCCGTGTGTTTTAGTAGACTTTAACCAGCTTTAAGTTTTCTAGCAGTTTTACCCCGGTACCTACTCAACTTTGTTTTTAAAATCTACAAAGTTTCCGCTAACTGTTAGTTTTCTTTTGCTTCATTGTAGATTTAAAATCAATCTCATTTTATTCAAAGGAGTTAAAGATTTTAAATTGAGTACTAATAAAATTCTAGCAAAGGCAGTTTAATGTTTTTTCCAAGACATGGACAGCCTGTCTGTAACCGTAATTAGAACTAATGTAAAAAAATATTATATATACTACTGATTCACACGATCTTTCTTACCTCACACCTGTAAAATGTGGAATGAGCTACTTTCCACGGGTTTTCCGAGAAACTACATCAGTTAATAGTCTTAACAGGTAGGTAACATATTTGTGATGTCTCTGGTGTTACAGGTATAGGCTATGGTGACTGCTTACCATCAAGCATACCCGTCTGTATGTTGCATATGGCAAAAAAACTATGTTAAAAACACTAAAAAAATCACCAATACACCAAAAACTGTGTCGAATATACTAAAAACTTTAAGCTACACCGTGACAAAAACTTTCTAAAACAAGGATGAAACTAACCAATAATAGATAAGTAGTTAACCCAAAAACAGAGCACGCGAACGCGTTGAAAGGGAAAACATAACGAGGAAAAGGCTTTCGTGCCCGAAATCCTTTTATTATTTACAGGGCATTTTCCGCAACTACCTGTGAGTTACGCTTTGATTCCCACGTAAACTATACGTTAGTAAACTTACCGGAAGAAATGCACGAGTACGTGTGACGTAAGTTTACGTGAGTTTACATACGAACATGTCAGCTTTTGTGGGAAGACTTTTGTTTGAGTAAACTTGTAAGAAAAATACGAATAAGCCATCGAGATACAATACACATAGAGTCACAATCGTGCCGAAAAAATCCGAACCAAAACTCGGCGCACGCTACGAATTGAGCAGACTTTTTGGTTAGATAAATAAATATTGGGGACAACTAACGTTGAACACTATGCAAGCGACATAACGTCTTTGGAGTAAATGTGGCATTGTGAAATATATAAGCGAGCGTCACTGTACATAGTACAATGTATGTACAATGACGCTTGGACGTTTTTTGAATGGTTTCACTGAGAGATTGTTACTCTATAGGAATTGTATCTAGATGGAATAAGCACGTGGTTTTTCACTGGTTGTAGTGAAGGTACACACTTTTTTTATTCTGTCAAGATGATTGATTGGGTCCACAAGTCTGGTATGTAGTTCAGTTAGATGATCTCAACAGTCATGCAAATATTCAGGATACGCGAATAGTTTTATTTTACAACCGGCCTAGGTTATTAGGTTAGGCTATTTACGAATGGTTCTTAATAATGGAAATTTCTCGAGTCACTTTAAAGCGAGTCTCGACACGTTGACCCTTTTTGTTACGTATTCGTAGAGTTCTCTCTACGTCGAGTCTCCTCATAGGACGCCTCGTTACGGTGAAAGAAGTGCTTACTTTCACGCGTAGTTAGAAAGAGAATTTGGAAAGGTACTTTTAGCTTTTAAGTATTTTTGTTCAAGAAGCCAGAATTTACATCTTCTGTCATCACCGATTTAAACAATTTTATGCATAACGAAAAACTCGCAGAATTCATAGATAAAACGTTTCGATGCAAAAAATATTAATAAAGCCCATTTTATGTTTCGGAAAAAACCTTGTTTGCTTGATTTTTCGTCCAGATCTCTAGAATAACAATTGTTTGGTTAATATTTATAAGCTTTCAACTTCAAAGTAATACTATTTTTATTCATATTGTTCTTCTTCGTCAGTTTGTGAACCAAAGCCAATTTCTGCGACCTACTAACTTTACCTTCAATGTAACAATTTATTCAATAAAGTTCAAAGTAGCGCAAACTGGACATTATTTTACATATAAAATATAAATTCAAAAGTCAACATAAGAAAATTATGATATATAAATATGAAAACTACTTAAAATCAAATATAAAATATAGCTATAGTAATTTTTTTCTTCTTTTATTTATTTATTAGTAGACAAACAAGCTACGGGCCACCTGATGGTAAGTAGTCACCGTCGGACACCTACACCTACAATACCCGGGGCATTGGTGATACGTTGCCTACCTTTGAGAACTATTCACTCTTCGCTTGAAGCAATTGAGGTTATATTTTGGAGAAAAACCGAAGGTGGTAAGCCATTCCACAACTTACAGCTGCGTGGCAGAAACAATCGATCAAATCGAACAGTGTGAGACTTCCACGCATCTATAATATGAGGATAGTTTTTTTGGCGAAGGCGGCCAGTTCGATGCTTTTAGTACTTAAATATAAAACTAAACTAATCTAACAAACCGCTGCCAGCAGGTGTCGTATCCAAGATAAATCTTTCAAATTATTTTTAGCGCCCGGCCCCCACATAATATTTAAAGTCAACATTTTTCAAGCTTTTCATTCATAATGTTGCCATTTATTCATAGAGTGGATACACTCGGCTATTTTGGAGAAAGGGTCAGAAAGCCGATTACAGGTCGCCTTAGAAACGGGAGAGCTTTCGCGTGTAATCCACTAATGTGTGGCTTGGAGGGTAGTTTGATAAACCTATTGATATCTTAGATCTATTCGATACTTAGATGGAGTGTTACAGTGGTAAATTGGTGGTAAGAAATTCATAGGATTTTGGTTTACCAATATTTGAGTAAAACCTCTGTTTCTGGATTAAATGAATAAAATTAGCTAGTATTTTTCTATGGAGAAAACTAATTCATACGGGAAATTTTATATGAATTTGTTTTAACAATTTACTAACGTTTTTCTAGTTATCTTGTATTTTCAAGATAAAAAAAGCTAGCTATAAAAGTGTTGACAACAATTTCAATTTACTTCCCTGTCTGATGACAATTTTAACCGACGAAATATGGAAGATGTTTTAAAGTCAGCGCGTATATAATTACGTACGAATCATCGAGATATCTCGATGGTACAAATATAATATTTTTTATGTATATACGACTACGCATAACTCTTTCAGCATACAATTGCTCTCTGCTGAGCCTTTCTTTGTTCGTCACTAGCCTTAGTTCTGAACCTACTCTACCCAGAATTAATTCATAATTTTTACAAAAACTTTAAACCATCAAGCTGCTTTAAAAGTATACAAAAACTGCAGCATAATACAAAATAAATCTTAGTTAATATTAAATTTGTACACAAAAAATAACAACCAACTCTACAATAAGTTCACTCCATAATATTCCCTTACAGGTTGAATATTTTCTTTACATTTAACTAAAACCTCCTTAAATAATACGAAACCAACATTAGAATTTGTTCACAATCGGCACGAAACACAACAAAAAACCGACGAATTGAAAGCCTCCATTTTAGAAGTCTTTGAAAATAGAATGTAGAGATCAGTAATGTTGCCAGAAAGATAACTTCAGCTAAGTTACATGACACAAAACGTCCAGCTACAAATTCCGAGCACACGCAAGGCTATAAAGTGGCAGCACGTCCACAAATCCTGTGTTGTTGCGAAACTTTGATTCTAAACGTGGAATTTCCGACGTGAGTTACCAACTACCATTATGGCGGTGTTTTTGTTTTAGTTTACTTTAAAATAAGAACTTAGTAATTTAGAAAACCGGTAACCGATGGACAAGAAAGGTTTTTGAGTGGGAACTACGAACCGGAAGACGCAGGTAGGTAGGCTACAGATAGATGGACTGCCACTATAGATGGACCGATGACATTGTGAGAGTCACGGGCATTCGGTGGATGCAGATGGTTGTTCAGTGTGGATTCTAAGGGAGAGCCCTATGTTAAGTAGTGGACGTCTTCTTGTTAAGTAGTGGACGTCTTCTTGATGATGATGATAATGACGATGATGGATTTAGAATAATGAAATTGTCATTAAACATATTTTTTTATTTTGATTCTATTGTACAAGTTGTTTGGTTAAACAACGGAATTATTCGAGAATAATATGATAATTTACGCTCACATGACAAGTTTTATTTATAGTGTTTTATTTTTAAAATATATATTTTACCTCAATTTTATACTCGGGTCTAGTTTTTGCCAGACATTTGAGAACTAGTGGCTTGTTACAAAGCTTGCAGTTATCAAAACTATAAATATTAGGACTCTGTAAAGATGCTTACAATTTAACTACATTCCAAAGAACTTCAATACTATGTAAGACTTTTCTTGATCCATTGTACGATTTCTTAAGTTTTCGCAGTTATTATAAGCTTTTAACGAATGTTATCGCATGTATTTTACATTACTTTAATTCCTGGTTTTCTGAACACTTTGAACAGTTGCCGTGGTGACAGGTAGAATAGATGACGGATGTATATAGAAATGTTATGAAATTATTACAAGTACCGCCAATGTTTTTAATCAAAGCGATTCCATGTGCGCATTATTCGCTCACGGTGTCCTGGGCTCAATTTGTAATAATAGAAATGATAGATTTGCTATTGATGCAAAGCAAATTCAAATGGTCCAAACAACAGTTTTTTTTTTGTTTAAATTAGAACGGCTGTCAAGGCATTTTTGTAAGAGTTGTAGCCAGTTGCACCCATATAAACGAAACTTCAGTCATTCGACATCAGTTAGCAACTGTGATGCCGGAGTTCGACGCGTTGATCTGAATAAGAATGTTCAATCAAGATTCACTCATAATGCCTGGTAACAGATTTTCCTTTTCATTTTCCTTCTCATTTCCGTTCTATTTACTTCTCTTTTCTGTGTTTCAAACCAATCGTTGCGTTAGAGAGTAATAAGATTATTTTAAAATTCGATTTTTGTTTGGGATTTTGTTCGAAAGTCAGTCATTTCGCATGATATTGTCGTGTGATATTACATACGAGCGATTCAAAAATGAAGCCCCAGAGGTGTTGCAATTCTGCGTTGGGCATATGTTTTTTTATTCTATGACTGGATCCCAAGCAGTTGGTACTTGCAAAGCATCCTCTTTAAATACACATGCCATAAATTTCAATCCACTGCACGTATAATCAGGTTGTCTACATTTAGCGAAACTACATTGATATTTATATAAAGTTCAACTCGTAACCGGAGAGCTACCCTTGTTTTTGTTTCAGTGTGGAATAGAAACAATAGTTTATACATAATTCATTTCGCGGAATATATTAATCTTTGGAAGTGAATCATTGGTCTGCTTTGGTTTGGTATGAATGGGATGTGAAACGTTTATTAGCCATCTATCTATAGAAGGCATTGTTAATAACTGTCACAAAGGTCCTACTTCAATTTTAAGGGCAGAGAATTGAATATACTTGATTCACAAGAATTTATTAGTTCCTGACAACACCTTTTAATGTGACTAGCGAGGATCTTTCCGGAGATACGTCCCGGATGCAATGCCAATTCTGTTTCTATTATTGTACCTTACAGATAATAACTTCCCTTGTTTTATATCTACGTGCACATAGTTACAGACGTAGCCACAAAAAAAACAAAGATATTTACGCTTGGTAGCAAATGAAACCTATACGAACCAGATTTTCTTGTTTTGAACTTTCTGTTTTGTTTCAATGCCTTCAAGGTTGCTTTTTATTTCGGTAATAGCTATATTATAAGACTGATTTTTACATAAAGGACTGATGGTGTGCTTAACACGCAAGAAAAGTAACAAAAATGCTCCAGAAATATATATTGTAACCAAATCACGAGTGAATCGGTTCCTTCTAGGCAAGCGTGCTCCAACGTAGACCGCATCATCGCTTAACATCAGGCGTGATGGTGGTCAAACGCAAGCCTATTATTATTTATAAAAAAAATGGGCTAATTTGTGTAACATGTCGAGAAACGTATACATTTTCATTTAGGGGATCATTGGGAGAATGAGATTTAAGTTTAGCAATAATAAATTGTTGTTTTTCTGTATTCCCACTAAATACTTTCTAATAATAATTATTTGTGCGCTCACCAATGACAGTAACTCAGCGTTTAACGTAAAACGTGTTAAGATAACTATTCTGCTATATGAAAAAAAAAGGTTTTTGAGGTTGGTGTGAGAGTATAGAGTATTGTGCATTTAATTTTCCCCTGCCAGTTTACCCAAACCAACCTAATTCTAGCTCAAAATCCACCTATATATATGTTTCTTGCAGCTTTGCAGTAGCAGACATGATCTAAAGCTATTTAAATTATAATTCCCGAAAATTTACTAGCTGAGACCTGCAAAGGAAATGGCTGGGACTGTCCCATAAGCGCTATTACTTGTCCCGTGCCCTTGCTTGATCCCTTCCTTATGACGCAAAGAACCTTGGAACGGGAATCATTGGACCCTGGAGTCCACTGCCGTTATGTGGAAGATAGAAACCAGGCACAATTTTTCTTCATGAGTCAGAACGGTTTTGAATTTTATGATTATTAGAAGATTTATTGAAATTTTATAGAGTTTTATAACATTGCAAATATGTTTTTATATTGCCTGTATGCTGTATACTGGCAGTGAGCTCAAGTGTTTGGATTGTCTGTAATCGTTGAACGGTTTATGAGCAATTAAATTGGTTTCTTTCTATAATAGATTAAGTTTCGTTTACCATTAGCGTTAATTCGGAAAGTATTCCGCGGTGTTTCCGAGAAGCTACAACATTGGGTTCTTCAAAAGGCGACTTAATAGATTCTTAAAGGGTCGGCAACGTAGTTGTGATGCCTCTGGTGTTTCAAGTATCCATAGGTAACGGTGACTGCTTACCATTAGGCAGTCCGTCCGCTTGTTTGCCACCTATGGAATAAAAAAGTTGCAACGAGTGCTTGTTTGCCAGTCAGAAAAAAAAGTAGTTGAGGTATTTAGTATTAGATAATATTTCTATTTTGTTCAAATAACAAAAGTACTTGTCCGTAAAAAAAATCGATCAATTCAGTTTCTCTCCAAAAGATACTTTGCTAAACGTTCTAAAGTGTAATGCGTAAATTTTAAAGCATAATGCTTTTAATTTTCTGAACACACCGCCCTTCATTGATAAATCATGCACCACATTACAGTCCTTACTAATTAAAATATCACAGCTCCATAATACCCGGACTAATATGGCTGCACTCCACACCCAATAAATAACAAAAACAAACCAATATCGTATATGGCTAAGTATATTTATCGAATTCCGGATGCAACGTCCGAAAGGGCTACCCCCTACGTACTACACCTTTTGTACACGAGGTGACGTAAGTCGTCGACTGGGCTTCATAGTCGTTGCGTCTCAACTCTGGTCATGGACTTGGAATACTGATGCAATTTGAAGCCTTTTTGTCCACCAACTAGTCTATTAATATTTCAAATTTAAAATTTTTGTATTTTTGTGGTGGTAGTGGTACGGAGTCCAACTCGCACTTTGCCGGTTTTATTTAGTACTAATATTTTATTCACATGGATAAAATAGCCACATTTATAGGTAAATTTCTGAAAGTGTTATTTGGGTTGCATCTTTTACCCACGGACTTGTTATGTAGAAGATGTTGTTTTATGCCGTGAACAGATCTAGCGACCACTAGTGAACATAAGTATGCTGCATCTCGTTTCATTTAAAATTAATTAAATTAAATTAAAAAGACACACACAGTCTACACACGACTAATGCCGTTTCCGATGCCTTTAATTTAACCAAGATCGTATAACCGCTAATAAAAAAAAACATTTGGGACACTTCACGCACATACGTTTCACATCGTTGTTTTTTGTGCACTTGTATGGCATACTAAGGGCATACTGTAGCGACACTTGTTAGATTAGCGTACGTGCTCCATCGAAACGCACTGCGAGAGTCGCCAAGTATCCGATAATTTGGTTGCCTTCGTGGACGACCGGCCCTTTGTAGCCGCGGGGGTCGCGACGTAAATGTTTCAGTTGGATTTACAGGGGTGTGTAGAATATGGTGGTGATCTATTTGTCTTTACTCTGGTGTTGGTAAACACATGTTTTGTCCTTTGTTTACGCGAAATTATCTAAGGGTCAGATAATAAACTGCAACTTC
The DNA here is from genome assembly GCA_932305915.1 of Agriopis marginaria. Classification (NCBI taxonomy): domain Eukaryota; kingdom Metazoa; phylum Arthropoda; class Insecta; order Lepidoptera; family Geometridae; genus Agriopis; species Agriopis marginaria. The sequence goes on along the minus strand of OW029921.1, from coordinate 5,893,940 downwards.
TGTGTGCACCCAACGTAGAATACGTTTGATGGTTTTTGCTAGACCTTTTTGCAGCTTAAACATTACTCAAGCTGCAAAAAGATCTGTTTTATTTTTTACTTAAACAAAGAGATCGTCACGTTTCTTAGATGCATACAACTTCAAATAAGGTTGTTGTTGCCTATTGATACAAATAAACATAATTTTCTTTGGCAAAAGATTTTATCTAGCTAGTTGATGAAATATACCACACAACATTGGACATAAAACGATGAAACAAAAAAGCAAACAATGATGCAAAGTTACATATAATTATGTAGTGTAAGTAATTTGATGTTCAAGGCTGCAAGAGTGCAATCAGTTTTACTTATATTTACATTTGATGAATTGGACTCGCACCCTAAGGGTTCCGTAGAAACGTAATAAATATGTCTATGTAGATCCATCTCAGGAATCGAGTCTTGAAGAAAAAGGTAAAAAGATTAAAATCTTGAATGACAAACTTAACTTTGTAGTTGGCAAACAGGTGCTGCTATACATATCAACTACAAAATGTAAGTTTGAAATAGGAAAAAAAACATTATTTTTATGTGATGTAATATCAAATTAACAATTTTCGGATGTTTTCCTTTATACGCCTTGCTTTTTGCCAAATTTCATGATTCTAGGTCAACGGGAAGTACCCTATAGGTTTTGATTCCCATGAGAAACCGCAAAATATTATGCGAAAATATGCGACACAAACGGTCATATCTTTTGATCGCTTTGACTTATAAGTTTGATTTTTTCACAGCCAAAAGAAACTGAAGACTCGAGTTTTTGATATAAATTTCAATTTGATACCTTTACGCGTTCTTGAGAAAAAGGGTCTTGACAGACAGACGGACAATAAAGTGATCCTATAAAAGTTCCGTTTTTTTCCTTTTCGGGTACAGAACCCTAAAAAGTGTTAAAATCGCTATAAAATCAAACTGCAACCCACTCGTAACAAACCGAAGCACCTTTAAACCCCATTCAATTTATTGGAACGACAGTAGGATAACCGCAATGATGTTGACAAATCGAGTGCGCGTCCGGCCCGCCTTTTTGATGTCCGATCTTTAGCGGTTGTTATCGAGTCGTCCGATTATTCATCCGATACTGGAACAAACTCGCAGATTGGAGGACATGGGTGAGTGATTGCTTTAAGCTAAACCAACTGCAAGAAAATAGTTAGCAGAAGACTTTATTTGTTACGGGTAAACTTTCAAAACTTGACGAATTTTTAGGTTTACGTATTTTAGCGACTAGCAACGCACCCCGGCTTTGCACGGGTGTAAGTCTTATTTTTGTACACCTTGGGTTACATTAATGGAGTTTTAGTAAGGATCCCCATTTTTTTTAAACTTTGTCACCCGGGGATAGTGTAGCTTCCCAACAGTGAAAGAATTTTTCCAATCGGTTCAGAAGTTTCGGAGCATATTTCAAACAAACAAACAAACAAACAAATCTTTCCTCTTTATAATATTAGTATAGATTAAAAAATATGTTTGAATGAAATTTGCATTATATTTACCCAACGCGCCGCTACTAGATAGTAGCCGCCTTAAAACCGCGAAAGCTGAAGATGACCCTAAAACCGTACAACTCAAGAGTATCTATTGCCATATTTTATTGCCTTAACAATCGCTATAGATCTGGACAACATAGTCCCGAACATTTTGTAGTGAAAAATTCTTCAGGCACGTTGGACACTTTTTGGGTTGGGATAAAAGCACAGAGCTTGCGTGACCATCACGTTCAGATATTCATTGGATCTAGTCGACTAAGGGAGCAAGAGACATAAGTGTCACAAAAAAAAGACATATAGTCAACTTCATCGAAGTTGACTATATGTCTTTTTTTCGTGACACTTTTGTCGTGTGGTCTTAAGCACACATTTTTTTTAGAAGCGAGACGTTGCCGCGTTTGCTCATTCACCTTGAAAAAGACCACCGAATGTTGTTGAAACTATAGTCTGAGTAACCGGCTTAATCATACGTGAGTAACTCTTGTGTCATATAAATAAAATCTGTCAGTTATTTTGCACAAACAGATAACAAACATACCAGCTTTTGATATTTAGATAGCTTCGATATCACCAACATGTCAACATTTTCAAAATTCGCACGCATTCTTGCACCTTATTCAACGCAAACCCTACACAAAATTTCCATTATCAACCAGTCAACCACCCCGAGTTTTATTCAAGCCATTTTGATTCAACAATCTCATCAGAATCACTGCGAAAGGCACCAAGGGAACTGATTGAATTGAGACCCGCTACCTGAGTTTCCTGGCGCCATACTTCTTTTTCCGGTTACCCTAAATTGAACTTTTACCTACATTAAGTATACTTTAATCTGATTGAAGTTACGACTTAGATAAATTGCAAGAGCGGCTTTACTTTGTTGTATCATTTAATCTGTGATGTTACTTTTAAGTCTCTAAAAAAGTATGGTGATATTGAAATAGTAATTTAAAGTGGTGTGTTTAAGGATTATAATATCACTAGTTGAATACCCGTGATTTTCCAATTTTTCCGCATTTTTTGGGAGGAAAAGTACCCTATGTCCATCTTCATGATGCATACCATCTTCCTGCCAAATTTCGTTAAGATTTGCTTCGCAGTTTAGTCGTGAAAAGCGAACAAACATCCAGACAGAGAGACAGTGCCATTCGCTTTTATAATATTAGTAAGGATACTCCATCTTATTTGCTTTCTATCAGGTGATCTTATTTCTTCTATCAAACTACCGCCTATGGACACCTGCAATACTAGTGGTGTTGATGACATCACTGTAGAGATAGAGTTCACGGTGCCGAGCCACTCTCTGATATGAGACGCAATGTAGCAAGAGTCGACGTAATGAGAGTTCCAAGTGCCGAATACAATTCTATTGGGGGAAGGCAAAGAAATTAGTACGTAGTACATATAGGTCAATGGGGGAGGGACATTTCATACTTTACAGGTCCGCAGAGAAAAGGAACGGAAACCAACTAACAAAGTATTTGTATGATGGTATGACCATTTATGACATTTATCCAACTGGACGTCACAGATAAACAATAAATAAATAAATAAATATTTTTCGGGACATTTTTCACACACGGTCATCTAACCCCAAACTAAGCAAAGCTTGTGATATGCCAGAGACTTATATACATATTACATACATACATATATAGTTTTAAATACATACTTAAATAGATACTAACAACCAGATATAGAACAAACACAAGTGTTCATCACATAAATGTTTGTCCTAGGCGGGAATCGAACCCACGCCACCAAACTCAGAAGGTAGGTTCACTAACACCTGGACCAACGGGCTATCTCAATGGCCTCACACACTGTCAATCATAACAAAGAAGTTTTTACGATAACGTCAAGTTCTCCTAACCTTATAAGAAATGCATAGTTTTCTACTTTATTTATTTACATGGGGTTAGCAGCGATAAATCCGGGACTTCCTATCGGATAGGGGACTTTTATTGAACTTTATATTTAGTCCACACCCCGTGGATCGATGTGATGTGGAAGTATTGTTGCAATCGTGCGTTTTGGGTGATATTGTTTGGGTCTTTTGTTTTGGTTTATGGTTTGAGGAGATATTTAATTTTAAATAGAACTTTTTGCGACAGGGATATTTTGCGTATGGGACATTTGCGAAAGACATATTTTTAAGTCCGGGACGGTTAGCAAAAGTAATTTTTAAACTTTCGCGATTTGAACACACATTTTAAATGTCTATAGGGACTTATCGCTTATTGTTTTATTTAGGTAAAAATAGGTACTTTTCGCTTGACGTTTTGACCATGTGACAAAGGCCGTGGTCACAAGCTGACTGAATTTGCGGGTGATTCCTGCGAGAAGAGTGGGTGTTTCTTTCTTCTACCCTAACTTGATGTTGAAATAGCGCAAAGTCACTACGATACACAATACTGACTGTATCGGTAAATGTCTTAGTACCGCGGTTTGTACACTTCCTTACTACGGGATTCCACGATGCCGCTAACTTAAAATCCATCTGCTATGGTATGCCTATTAAATTGATTCATTGATTTGACTGTAAATTTTTACTTACAGCTACATTGTAGCTCAGGCAAAACATTTTGCAGGAAAAAAGTTATCAACAGTCTGATAAAAACGAACGTGTACTGTTGCGTTTTTTTTCTATAATTTTCTCGTTGCTACCAGCAGGTCCAACATGGATTTAACCTGTCAGTACAGCTTTAATAAAATCTAACAGCAAATAATACAAAACTTTGCTCTATTTTTAATTATTCAGCTATGCTGTAATACCCTCGTAGCATCATAGCGCGTAGCCCCAGGTAGTGCCGTAGAGTCGTTGCTCGTAGCACCGTAGCAGCTCTACGCCCCGACTAGCCATGACAAATTGGTCGCGTCTCGCATCGCGTTAATTGCACGCGCTATAACAAGTGTTGTGGCGTTTAGTCTAGACGGCGTGTGTTGGGAATTGAGATAATTTACCAGACAATAGAAACAAAGTCTAAATCTCTAGAAAGGCTTTCGTTTGAAAATATACAAAGATATCACACATAATATGATGCACTTTTGTTGTGGTTCGTTTGTAAACTGCAATTTCTTTGATTTTCAGATTTCTCTCTTGAGGTTTAGTAACCATTGAATTTTCTTTAATTTTTTCAAGATTTCAAAAACAACTGTATTGCACATATTTTTTTCATTAACAGCTGCTAAATTGTGAATACACAGAAACTCTCAAATTTAAATGTAAGTGCAGAGTTTAAAAAAAAAATTGTTTAAAGAATAATGACTTTTTATTCGTGATTAGTTAGCAAATGTATTAATCAGCAAATGTTTGAGTAAATGAATAAAATAGGATTATTACGTCTAGTGGACCGAAGGAAATACAAAGGGATTTCGCCCGCACGAGTCAGATCGATTGGTTGTATAGTGTATGCAGAAGTGCGCAAACGTGTTTGAACTTATTTAATTAGTAAATAAATTACTAAATAAATAGAAGAAGCCACTGGCTCACAGATTACCGGATTAGCAAGTTGAAGTGGTATAGCGGGCAGGGCACATATCACGCAAAACAGATGGCCGATGGGGCCGAAAGGTTCTCGAATGGAAGACCACGGACCGGTAAGCGCAGCATAGGACGTCCATACTGCCGTCCGATTACTAAAAGACCGTGAAGTGACATTGTGGCAATGTCACTTAACGGTCTTTTAGTAATCAGACGGCAGCACACACGATACACAGACGACTTAAAAGAGACCGCAGGGAAACTCTCCAACCGGCCGCTTCCAACCGGCCCTTTTGGAGATCGATGGCCTATGTCTAGCAGTGGACGTCCTATGGCTGAAATGATGATGATGATGATAACTGGCTCATAATCTCTGACTAGTTAATGAACCTCTGGGATCAACACTGTAGCTTACTTTACATTATGCTCAAATAAAATTATTTGTAAAGAATAATATTTTCCCACCATGCCAAATTTGTATGTGTGACGACATAGTGAGAATCGCTGGCATCCAGTGGATCCAAAAGGCAGGCTGTCGTTCAGTGTGGAGGTTAAAGGGGGAGGCCTATGTTCAGCAGTGGACGTCTTCTGGCTGATGATGATGATGATGATGATTGTGCCAAATTTTGTTCAAAATGTTTTTCGATCACAGTAATAAAATGTAAACATCCCATAAACGCGAGCACAAATTTTTAGCAAACCTAAAATGTTTGCCATTATAATCTTACCTAAAATCGCAGTAACGTTCAATATCATAATGCATCTACAGACCGCTACATTGTTAGCACGGTATTGCCTTCCACGTTGTTTAATATTTTAATATTCGGAACAGAGGTAGAGCTGACCGACAATAACTAGATCAATATCTATTGCTAGTACACAAGTGAACCAGTAAGATCACTACGATATTCAGGTACTCTACTCAAGTTCTGGCCAAAATCTTTCACACTCAACACATCTGATATGTGCAAAAATGCATTACCGGTTCAACTACACTTTCACAATTTATTCCAGTTATGATTTGCGTAACAATTATGGACTCTGCGTACAACAGAAACTTAGCTACTTAACTTACTTAACTTTAAATGACACAAACTCTAACCGACAAATAAGACTTTTGCGTTACAAATACGAAAATTCTGCGCAATATATACTAAACAGGTATTTTGTGGAACAAACAAGAATTGACTTAACATATTATTATAATATTTCTGCATTCTTGGAACGGCAATTCCAAGTTCTACCAACAAAAATTCTACACACAAGAATATTTCATAGCAAAATAATGTTGCACTTTGTAACCAATAATGACGAATACAATAAAGATCAAAACTATTAATACATACCGTACAAACAAGCGGTGCGGTCGAAAAATACATTACACAGAAAACACGATCGGTACACGATACGGTGGTGTTGCTTTCAACTTATAGCCAACATTATGCAAAAGAAACAGAAATTCTTCATTACAAAGAAGAAGTCTACAAAAAATCTCGTTCATTATGCGGAGTTTTTCTTGGTTGATATTTTTATTTTGAACGTAACATACAAGACTTCAGCGTGACAAACAAGAATCCTACTTTACAAGCAGAATTTTCATAACAAGCAGGAAATCTGCTCTAAAACTAACTATTCTCGGTAACAAACAGTTGTAACAAACTGTTACAGATCGAAACTGTACACAAACCGTACGAACGGACGATGCGGTCGGAGAGTGCATTACACCGGAAACACTACGATTGTTGCGGTGGCGCTGTAATGGGCTTAATTGTGATGCGGCTTTCGGCTTTTAGCCATTGTTTACCTGCCTACCATCTACAGGCTGCTGCATCATATGGTCACAAACAATTTCGACCTTATGGTTACTAATATACAGCTCACGAATCAAACAGCGTGGTCAAATGCCCCATTTTTTCTATTAACCTAATTAGAGCATGTATTTTCTTTCACACGTACGTAAGATACGTCATCAACCAGACAGATAAACTTAACATTGTTTTGTAATGATAATACTAATAAAGGGACTTTATAAAATTGCAAAAAATGAAGCCAATATCGCTAAAACCGATTTTTTACAGACACGAAAGCGATGAGGATAATGCGCCAAACATTTAAATACAACCAAATTATAAATAAGTAAAAAAAAAAATAAGAAAGCGAAAAAAAAAAAAAAAGAACGAACGCAAACAAGAAACAAAAAAATAAAAGAAAGAAGAAATAAATTAAGAAATAAGATGAACGAGCGGGAGCTTACATGCATGCAGGATATAGAAGGTAAATGCGCTGCTAGACGCCGAAGACATTGTGAGAGTCACGGGCATCCAGTGGATGCAAAAGGCAGGCTGTCGTTCAGTGTGGAGGTTAAAGGGGGAGGCCTATGTTCAGCAGTGGACGTCTTCTGGCTGATGATGATGATGATGCGCTGCTAGATGCACGTTCGTTATGTCTGTTGTCTGTTTTATCCACAACTTCTCGCTCGCAACGTAACAACGTAGTACCAACATTCAGTGAGCACTGGGACCGAATGACGCTTAGGTCACGTGCGTTCGCTTTCGCTGTTATGCTCATTCTCACTTCCGGTGAATTTGCTTTGAAATTATTAACACTACCAAACGCGAGCAAACGAACTAGTCGTCTGTTCGAACTAACACTACCAAACGCCAACAAACGAGTTAATCGTTTATTCGAACTAACATTACCGATGGTGAGCAAACAAGCAAGTCGTTTACTTGAACTAAGACTACCAAACGCAAGCAATTTTGCTAGTAGTTTGCTTGAACTAACACTACCTTACGCGAGCAAAGGAGCCTGTCATTTACTCGAACTAACACTACCGATGGCGAGCAAACGAGTTAGTTGTTTAGTCGAATCGAACTAACACAACCGCACGCAAGAAAATAAGCCAGTCATTTGCTCGAACTAATACTACCGATGGCGATCAACGAGCAAGTCGTTTGCTCGACTTAACACTACCAGACGCGAGATAATTCGTCATTTGCTTGAACTAACCCTAACGATAGCGATCAAACAAGCTAAGCGTTTGTTTGAACTGACTACATCAAACGCGAGAAAATTAGGTAGTAGTTTACTTGCGTTCGGTAGCGATCGTTAGATCAGTATGTGTACTGAGCATAAGACTAAGTTGCTAACTAGAATTTCCTTGCTAGTTAGCAATACAGAAAGCAAATTCTAGTTCTCTGCTTACTCGTAGTTGTGACATTCATAGCCTAAGTTAAAAACAATACACATCCTTTACCAAAATAGCTTAGCCACTTACAACTATGTCAGCTTGATGACGTCACGTACCGCGTTTCTCTCATTGGTCGAAAAGTTAAATTGAAACTGGTAGTCAAACCACACTCACATGATATATTAGCCGCATGCGAATACGTTACAAGCTCAACCAGAGTTTTATGTTTGTATGGTTTGACTAGCAATATCTGGCGGCTTTTGCCGGTGTCCAATTGATAACATTCTCAGTTAAATATAGTAAGTTTTCATGCTAGCTGTAAACTCTCGCCGATTAAAGAATTGAAGATAATACGAAATTTTGGCAAGAAAAGTAAGCTTGTTAATCGAATCCTCGATCGAATTATAGCGTATATAGTTGATTCAATTTTTAAATTATTAAGATTGGCAAAACAATGAAATGCTTTTGTTTTGTTTTCAATCTAGTAACGTATTTATGGGTACTAAGTAAACTTAAGTAATATTTATTTACGTTTTTATCTTTAGAGCAATTGTCTTTATTAACTAAACAAAATACAACCCAACACTAAAACTACAATAACATTTAAACCACCTATAGATCATTGAAGGTCTAAAGACAAGCCAAATGCTCAAGGCAACTATCCGTTGGCAACGTACCCAGCATGCTGGTGGCATTAATACCACGCTAAAGCCCGTTGCAGACCATGTGAAGTACATTTAGCAATTACAAGTTGCAATTACCTACTACGTATCGTCTGCAACGTTTTGCTTAGTGCAAGTGGAAGTGGTCAGTAGCACTTCCAGCTGGTTTATTCCCGCCGTCTTGAGTCACCCAGTCTCAAGTTTACGACGCCTAACACTGCCACTAGCACTAAGCAAAACGTTGTAGACGATGTTTAGTAGCTACTTGCAACTTGTAATTGCTACTTGTACTTCGCATTGTCTGCAACTGGCTCTAAAATGGTAACGCTTATGCGTTGAGCCAGATTAATTTAATCTCAGTTCGTTACAAACATAATTCCCAATTTTCTCTCACACGTGTAAAGTATAACATATATGTAATTATACCTACGCATGTGTGTGTAATTGAGAGCGTGTATTGTGCGATTTTAGGGTTCCGCAGGGATTCAAGGTTTACCTACAGTATTACTGGAAACATTATCGTTAAACTTAAAGTCGTAAGCACTTCTGTGTTTAGCGCTAACGGCGAATGTTAACGGGAAATGTTAACGGAGAAATGTTAGCGAGGATATTAATTCTGGGAAGAAGTAACTTGGTTCGTTTTATATTTAAAGTTACTAAAACAGAATATGAGTAACAAATTAATGTAGAACGTGTAGTTAACAATTTGTTATTTAAAATTGGTAGCATTGAATAACAAATACAACAAACGAATAACTGGCTAAGAGCGTGTTGAGAGACGGGTATGGTAGGGTTCTGTAGCCAAAGGCATTTAATTGTGGTCGCATTCGTGGTTTAAAAATTGGTGCTTAAAAAATCTAAAGAACGTAGTTTTGTGGACTTTCAGACATTTCATAAATATATCATCCCGACATTAGGATGTACTTTTTATGGTTTATTTTAGTCAAAGAGAAAACTACTTGAAAACAACGCTTTGTTTCTGTATCTGTATAATATTTTACTTAGTGACTTAGAGATCTGCTAGATAAGACCAGTTACAATTGAAACTACAATTTAGGCGACGGGTCAAAGGTAGCGATAAGACCGCTGTAGATAAAGCTGCGGTTAATCCAAGAACAAAGCACTCGGGCACGGTCACGGACAGCCCTTTGAGGGACAGTATTCTCAAGACCGTTCGATATAAATATTTCAAAGCATTATTTGTGCTTCAGTTATGTGATGAATATGAAAAAGACGGATGCTGTTTTATTCGAGATAACTAAAATCTTGTATTCATTTCCACTGTTTTTTTTAACTTTCTTTGTGACATAATAATAATATGACATTTTATACCGCGATTAATCCACGCTAGGATTTTAACCTATAGAAACCGCGTAATATTAACTATTCAATAGATATACATAGTGGTAGTTAATATATTGATAAAAAATCCTTGCTCTGTGAACGCATAGCCAAGTTACGAATCTATGATTGCGAACGCTATAAAAACTAAGACAATGTACGGGAATGACGTTTTTAAAACGCTAAGTAACGTACGTGATGAGAAGAATTCGTAGACTTTACAAGTTATCGTTTCGTCAAAACGAATAGAATGTTGTCCATACAATGTTAATCGCTATATCCCATACAAATCGTAGACAAGTCGCACTTTTGACAACCGCAAACGAAACGAATTCTAAGTTTGTAAACGCTAGGCGAGCGATCGCTAAGACCCAGTAGAAAACGATACAAAATGGCGCATTTGGCATCAGCTGCTCTAAACTATACGAGTGTATGTGACCGGGAAGAGAAAAAAATATTATTAATAAATTATTGCCTTCGAGAATTTTAAAATGCATTTTTAAACATGTTGTGGTGTGCTCATAATGAAGAAGTGTGGTTAAAACGCCGGAAAATACATGTTTATCGTGAGTGCATAAAAGCTGTGAAATGTCGGACACTTTATTTCTAGAGCGATTTCGTTTTGATAAAGTGAATTTCAAAGCATTCATTTAAAGAACTGCCTTTGATATTTTTGCCATGGAAACTAACGTACAAAGCGAGATGAAGCATAGTGCCTTCACCTTGAAAAATACTGGCAAATGCGGTTGAAACCATGAGTATGTTCCGTGAATATTTTTTGCCCAACAATGGATAGAAAGAAAGAAAGAAAAATATTTATTTATGCCAGAAACAAAATACAGATAAGAAAGAAAAAAATAAATAATATATGGATAAATTATATGATTATTGTACTGTGTTAATAATTGTCACATTTCATTAATATTTTTTATTGATTAATAGCTTACGTTTGACGGCCACCTCGCCTAATGAAAAGTAATTGAACGGGTAAACGATGGATCACGCTAGCTTTAAAGAACACTTATTTCTAGTTGTCCGCGTCTTCAAGAATAGCCCCCTTGCTAGCAAATCCTGTCCAGAGCTTCTGCGTCTGAAACATTATTATCTACCCTCAAAGGCGTCACTTCCGTCTCGGTGATCTTACTGGATGTTTCTTTTTATCGGTGTCTATGATTTTAAAGGAGGAATTATTGACCGAACGAAAATAGGTCTAAGATTCTAATGGGACGGTTGGCGTTTCTATGTTGGTATTTTTGTTTATTTGTTCGACGATACTCGCGTATCGTTGATCCGATTTTCACAAAAAAATGTAAGCAGGTACTTTTTTTTAATACAATTTTTAATTTTGATTAAACATGTGTATAAATGGTTCAGAGATCGCGAAGATATAATTATATCAGCTCTTTCATAGAAAACGCTCATTCGCACTCGACAAAATGTATGAAACAGGTGATATTTTGACGATGTCTAATAAATCGATAAACGCCGGCTGCACGCACGAAAAAGTGTCCCGTTACGCTCATTGTGTATTTGTTATGACGTTGTCACGTTAAACTATTGTCCGTAAACGGACTTTCCAGACAAGCAATTTTTTTTCTCACGATTTTAGGTTTGGTCCCAAAGTAAAAGTTGTTCACAGTTATGGGTACAACAGACCCTTTTAGACTTAGTACATCCTTTCCACCTGGGCTGGGTATGTCCTAAAACTGCAAGAAACATCGGAGAATGGGCAGTAGCGTCCTATTGGTACACGGTGAACGTACTACGATCCCCAAGCCACCTGCCAATCGTGGGGATTATGGCAACACCCCTCTCTACGAGAGAGGTGTTGCCATACGTTTACTTTCCGCGTAACCATGTATACAAATACATGTAACAATATTCTGCGCAATTTAAAATCCTGACCAAAAATATATTGAAAAATAAACAAGCCTACTTCAAAAGAAGTGCACTGAGTCATTATAAGTTATTATTAGTATTTTAGCTCGCAGACTGCGGTTTGACTTTAAAGCTCTCTCTGGGAAGACTTAGCGAACTCTCCTCGAAGCTCTTTGTCTAAGAGCTGTTGGTACAGAATCACGTCGAAAAGTTGTCGAAAACTATAAAGAGAATACTTAGGTAGAAGAGATGGCGAGGTGTCAGCTCTTTGCTACAAGGAAGTTGCGTCGCTTTATTTTTGTTAGGAGTGTTATAAAATTAAATGCTAGCTCATTTTGAAGTCAAAAGACTTAAAGGACTCTACAAATCAAAATTCGGCTATCATTTGCGTCAATAAGCTTGATGTTATGATCAAAAGAACATTGAAATTAAATTAATTAAATAAAGAAATTAGTTCGAAAGATTTAGTTATTCTAAGTTTTAGTTTTTAGTTATATATTATATTTAAATTTTCGTAAATTTTCCGTTTTTTGTTACGAAACAGACACCAATGCATTATTGCATACCACTTTTTTGACATGGAATAAATAACTGTGAAAATGTCTCCCTTCACGCTAGCGACACAACGAGACAATTCCGACAAAAAGCAATCTTATTTATTTTCCTGTAAAAAAACTCATCACATTATTTTCCCCCATAAACATGCATTAACAAAAGATGGCGTCAAATTGAAAAGCTTCTAATGGATCAGTATTGAACAATGTCGGAAAAATCTTAAGTATAATGGAGCACTAAATAATTAATTTGGTGTCCCAACTTTACCCTCAGCGGCAGGGAATAAAAAAATAATTTACAAGTTCAAGATTTAAAAAAGACATAAAATGTGAGCAACCTTTTCAACCATAAGACAAACAGATTTTTTTGTGGTAATTTGGTGATTATTGCAAGGTTCTGAACTTGGCAAAATTAAGTTGTTATTTTTTTTATTTTGAAACTTCACCTTATTTCTCCATCAACTTCAAGCTTGTACAGTTTCCAAATCTGTTGAGACATTAGCCTCACACATAAGCTTTTCTTTAAACTATTTTGGCATGGGCCCCTAATAATAAACAATTCGTAACTAGAGTAGCAAAACTGCTCCTAACAACATCGAAAAGAAAAAACAAGTAAACCGAAGTTTGTTCCCTCGGGTCTTATACAAATTACACCCGCGTCTAAACACTGCTTAAGCCTAATTAATCTGAAAATCTACCTTATATATCCACAACTTTATTCTGTAGTTACTTAATACTTATTTTTATAAGCCCAGTTTCGTTTTTTATAAGTCCAGTTTCGTTCGTACGATTTTTTCTATGACCACCATGCAATTTCTGAATTATGATTATGACCACAATGTCTATAATTAAATGGCTTTGTATCTATATAATTATATCTATAATATAATGGCAAAAATATTGTCTACACACAGTGGCAAAATGATTTTATCATAGATTTTTTGACTTTCCCCTTTTTTTGTGACCTGATTTGCTAATTTGAGCTGATTTGATAATATAACTGACATTGTACATAATTTCTTAGGAAGAATTGTAATTTTTTCAATGGTTATAATAACTTAATAGTTAATTGCTAACATTTTCATAAATTTTTGTTGGTGTTTCTGTAAAATATGTTACATCGTTAAATAAAAAAAGAAGACCGTATGTTTATTAAGCAAACCATTACGTTTATAAATAAATTACTTTCTCAAACATATTTCAAGAGCCTTTTAATTTTCGTTTAATTACTTAACAGCTTCTAATTAATTTGCCACGCAGGTAATTTTGTTAGAAGTAGTAAATTTTCTGTTTACTGTATTTATTAATATGCCTTATTTGGTACTTATGTATTTAATAAATAAATTAGTAACGAGATTATTTATTCACAGCATTTTTTTTTTGTGTAATGGAACAGTCTCGACTTAAAAAAAACTATCTTGTTTATTACATATATTTTATAAAAAAGAGATACTTGCAACTTTAACAACAGTTAAGAATCAAATAAATTATGCTACGGATAAAAACGATGTAAATTTCTCAATTTATACGAGTGTTACCAAAAACTGTTGTTTAGATTAAAAATTGTTACATTTCATAAGTTTTATGAAATTTTACGGCACAGGTAAACTACGGATTACGGAATAATTTAATTAACCTTTACAAATTTAATGCGGTTTTTGAAGGCGGGTTGCTAGGAAATATTTTGAAATACGAAATAATTCATCATCATCATCATTACAGCAGTAGGACGTCCACTACTGGACATAAGCCTCCCCCCTCCCCCATCTATCTCCAAAAGTGCCGGTTGGAAGCAATGATTATCAATTTAAAAAACCAACTTCAAAATTAGTAAAATACGCAAATTCGTTTACTTGGATGACAATTACTATGTAATACCAAGTAAAATAAACCAGTTATTTTGATTTAAAAACCAAACCCCTGAACTGCTTTTGATGATTTTTCTATGGAACCTTTTAGTAGTAATCTTAAAGTATATATTACATCCTTCTTCTTCTTCTTTACATTACAACTTCATCCTAAGTTAAGTTTAAATCGTAGATAATTATTATGTAATATTTGGGTTATATTATAATAATATAATATGATTATGTCATAATATAATTATGTTATATTTGGGTACGATGCCTGCTGGCAGCGGATTATTAGATTAGCTTAGTTTTATATATTAGTATTAGTTTGTAATTATTATGTAATAGATATTTATAATAGACTTATTATATTTTATTATAGAAACTGACGTGGTTTTCACACATTTTATTTATATTACACGGGAATTACTCACGTAAGATTAATCAGTGATCAGTGCCTTGAAAAATACTGCCTAATGCGGTTGAAACTATAGTAGGAGCGACCGGTTTAATCTTACGTGAGTAATTCCCGTGTAATATAAATAGACTTATTATAAGTACAGCCACAACATAAAGATAGAAGAAGAAAGTATACATATTTGCAAAAAAGAATAAATAAAAAATAATTTTCCAAATCGGTTTAATACATGACGTCCGTCATTTTTAAAATCAATGACTCCTTCATTCCAAACTTTTTTTTTAAATACAATTTGAAAACGAATAAAAAGACAAAGACATTTTATGTCTGTTAAACCTCCCCCCCAAACATGTAATTTTTTTCGTGATCATCACAATGTTTAAGAAAATTTCTTATATTCATGTCCTCCATGAATTCCGTTAAAATACCCGTGCGATAATGACACAAGCTGGTACAGAGCAGTAATTGGCACGCAGCTTTCGGGCCTCCTCTGTCCAATCAGTTATGGTAATGAAGAGGGTATTGATACTCTGTCTGGATTTTCCGTGCTCTGTGCGCTTTTGTGCTTGCAGAGAAATAGGCGATTGGCTGGTTTTAGAGCTCATTCGCACATATGTTTCGTGCATGGATGTTAGTATATTAATTTATTTCGAACTAACAAACATTTAAACAAAATCTAATAGCATCATCATAATTTCAGCCATAGGACGTCTAATGTTGGACATAGGCCTCCCCCATTGATCTCCAAAAGGGCCAGTTGGAAGCGGCCTGCATCCAGCGTTTCCTTGTGGTATCTTTTAGGTTGTCTGTCCATCTTGTGGGTGGACGTCCTAAGCTGCGCTTATCGGTCCGTAGTCTTCATTCGAGAACCTTTCGGCCCCATCAGCCATCTGTTCTGCATGCTATGTGCCCTGCCACTGCCAGTTCAACTTGCTAATCCGGTGGGCTGTGTCGGTAACCTAGTATAGATTGGAAATAGACAGTCATGGGGAAAATCTGTCGCCAAGCATTATGACATAACCTTGATTGAACATTCTTATTTATTTCAACGTGTCGAACTCCGCATACAAACCTTACCTTTTTGAGTTTGGTTTCACAGTTATTTGTCCGCATCACAGTTGCTAACTGATTTCGAATGACTGACGTTTCGTTTATATGGGTGCAACTGGCTACAACAAATTTCTTACAAAAATGCCTAGACTCAAACAACAACAAAAAAATGTTCTATGATATCTCCCATCGCAAACAGGGAATCGTATCGTTTCAAGTTCCGTCTAATTATTCATACCTCACAAAATTCACTACAACGTTATCATGCCGACATAAAACAACAAACGTAACGCAGTGAAAACACACATCAACGTCACTACAGCCAGTTTGATCCCAAGGGCGCCCTTCCATTTAACGGCACTAAAGTTATCACACGATTCGTTGAGTCCGCGCTAATGAAATTAACCCCCATTTTCCCGGGAACGAACGCTGTAATGAGATGTTTCTGTAACTACACATGTGTCGGATAGTCGGTGGACTTATGGTCGTTAGAGAAAGGAATTATGTATGGGAATGTTCTACGGAGCGTGTAATTAAATTAGGTTCTTTTCTTTTTTTGCAGGACGTTCGTTTAACGTTATAAAGTTGTGAAATGTGGAACTTTGCATTGGTATAGATTGGGTAAATTGTTCTTCTTAGATATTTGGCTTAGAAGAATTGAATATATTTGTTTTAATCCTTGTACAAAAGTTTGATTATAGCATGGCATATATTATAAGGCTTAGGTATATTTCTGCTTATATATTTTGTATCTGAAAAAATATATTTAAAAATTAACACTAACGAGCAAGGGCACGGCCACATGTGACGGCCTTATCGCTAAAAGCGATCTCTTCCAGGCAACAACTGGATGGAAATAATTTACGGAACATGATAGACGGTGGATGCTAAAACACTTTAATGATACCACTAAATATTTTGTGACACAGTGGATGCAAAAGGCAGGCTGTCGTTCAGTATGGAGGTTAAAGGAGGAGGCCTATGATGATGATGACTAAATATTTAAAAACAAAACTACCAGTGTTGTCATCTAAAGTATTTATCATTTTTCCGTGGTTTTCTTGTCACTATAATATATGCTGATTAGACTAACTGCGTGTCTCGCTGGAAATAAAATAACAAACTTGACGAACACAGACATGCAGAAATGCAGTAGGTAAGTACAATGGATGGAATCGCGGAACAAATTAAAACGCGACTGACTGAACTCCGACAGATTTCGACACACCACGCTAATTGGCTCTCTCAACCATCATGACCGCTCAATTTCCGAATCGGTATCGTTCTAGTACCTACATTTTCATTCGCCTTTAGCCTGCTAGCTATATTTCGCCGTTTTACCCGTAATTTTTCAGTATTCCTAAATTTTTCGGAATAAAGATATTCATTTTATTTATATTACACGGCAATTACTCACGTAAGATTAAGCCGGTCACTCCGGCTATAGCCAAGCGAGACGCAGCCGCGCGCGCATTCACCTTAAAAAAGACTGCCTAATGCAGTTGAAACTATAGTCGGAGTGACTGAGTAATTCCCGTGTAATATAAATAAAATGTGTGAAAACCAACCACGTCAGTTTCTATAATAAAGATATTCAGTGTATTCTTTTATCTAGAATGCATTTAAAAATCATACGGTTTTGTTTCTCGTGATCATTAACATTTTCAGCTGTTAGGTAAGGTAAGGTAATAAGGTAACCCAATAGGTAGTTAAATAGAAAGACAAAGATATTACTGTTTTCGCATTCATAATTATTGAGTCTAAATTTCTCTTACCTATAGAGGTTATCATGAATTTCACTATAGAAATCTAAAATAACAACTAAGTTTCATTATATTTAAGCTTTCCTGTGTTTTGGGCAGAAAATCTAAAAATTACCACTCGGATCACGTTCGCGGCCCTTAATTAAGAAGTTAATGAGATACGACCCGACCTCCTTTAACGGTGATCAATAATGGTCAATAAATTACAAATTGAAATACCTGACTTAGGTACAGAATATTTCTGTCATGATATTTTTTATATAAAAAATATGGTGTAAATACCGTTAAGA
This sequence comes from Agriopis marginaria, assembly GCA_932305915.1. Lineage (NCBI taxonomy): Eukaryota > Metazoa > Arthropoda > Insecta > Lepidoptera > Geometridae > Agriopis > Agriopis marginaria. The sequence continues at coordinate 5,875,932 of OW029921.1, read as the reverse complement.
ACCCGTTAAAATACACATAATGTAAGGATAATTATGTTCATCGAAATATTTGCTTCCCACTGGTATCGGATTAATCGATTAGTTTAGTATTCACGTTTTACTTATTTTTAGTTGTTTTTTTCCTTATAAGCTATAAGTATTTAATATAAGTATGTATGTGTATATATATGTATTTATACCAGTCTCTGGCAGCCATATCACAAGCTTTGCTTAGTTTGGGGTCAGATGACCGTGTGCGCAAAAATGTCCCGAATAATGTCCCGAATATAAGTATGTATATAAGTATAACTACAATTGTGGCACTAGCTCGTAAGTGTTTTCTGTTTGAAATGTTTATTTGTGGTGTACACAATAAAGAGTTTCTATCTATCTATCTATCTTAACATTCATCGTGTGATCTCATAAAACATTGTAAGAAACTTCCCAGTAGGTACTTGCATCCAAAATTAGCGCCATCTGTCAAAATTTATATTCACTACGTCACATCGCTCCACGACCGCTCACCAACGAAGTCAACGGACGACTGAGTTTACACTGGTGAGCAATACACTTATGCTCACCATTGGTCGCTATCTCAGATCAGACAAACAAGGTAGATATGCCTAAGTACAATAAAATTATCGTTCGTGTTAAAATGTATCCGTTTCAAACAGTTTTTCAGTATACTGCTAAACCGCTTAACGCAAAAACTGTCAGTGCGGCTCTCTTACTCATTTTATATATACTTACACTAAGAAATTTGTAGCGACACCATTAAAAAATAATACTAATAGTCCACATGCAAAAAAGGACAACAAGTTTATCTGCTGGGTGAGTTCTACTACAAGCTCGATTTAGACCAGATGCGTTCGCACCCACCACGCCATATTATTATCTCCCTCGTTTTTCAGATCTGAGGTCGGTACAAATGGAATGATTCCACTGACTCCTCCCACTGGTCCTTTGTAAGTTGAATATAAGTCAATTCATATATTTATACCTACTAATATTATAAAGAGGGAAGATTTGATTGTTTGTTTGTTTGCATTGAATAGGCTCCGAAACTACTGAACCAATTTGAAAAAAACCTTTCACTGACGTGAAGCTACACTATCCCCGGGTGACATAGGCTATAATCTATACCCTTGCGAAGCTGGGGCGGACCGCTAGTCACTAATAATATTAATGCGAAAATGACACTTTATCTCTGTTTTTGTTAACTAACCATAACTAGGCGGTTGACCGGTTTTAGTGAAATTTTGCAAAAAATTACGGCCTTACTTAACTTCTCGCTGACGGAAATTGTCACACATGAAAACAAGACATAGCAATTTTGAGAATTGTTCTAATTGAGTAACGTTTATAAGTAAGGCCGATAGTTTTTATAATGTCAATGGACAATATTGACATAGATTTTTTGACGTGATAACGTCTTATAAATCGATGAACGCCGGCTGCACGCACGGAAAATTGTCACAGTTACGTTCCACCTGAACCGCGCGTGCAAGCAAGAGCGCGAAACAAGCGATAGAGAGGCACGATCGGCCTAAGCGTTATCACGAAGAATTATCGTCCGTAAACCGACTTTACAGACAACCCCCTCCCTTTTTGCATCAGGATTTATAGTAAAATCCGGGATACATTACTTAGTAATAATCATGCGTTAAATCTAGAGAAATAGTTCAATATAATGCAAATTTTAGATTAATGCATGATAATTGGTACCCAATTTAGGTCATTTCGGTAACGTGGCCTGCTAATAGTTCAGCCGCCTAATTCACCTATAATCCCACTTCCATAACGCTCAGTCTGACGTCACACACTACACCTACGTCAACTGAACTAATGTTGTATAGTGTAAGAGCTAGTTAATGACTTTTGATGAGTTAAAAGGAATTTCTGCAGAGACAATACAAAAATTTGACCTAATCCGGGTAAAAACAGAAAAGAAGTCACCACAGAAACATTAGAACAAATAAGATTGTATGTATTTGTAAAGAGGCATCATAATAATTGATGATGATGATGAAATAAGCGATGTCGCACAACAAACTATGGAGAGGGCTGTGCTCGGGGATTCTCTAGGAAATCGAATAAGAAATGAGGAGATCCGTAGATGAACGAAAGTCACCAAGTTAGCCCACCGGATTAGCAAGTTGAAGTGGCAGTGAGCAGGGCACATATTACACAGAACAGATGACCGATGGGGCCGAAAGGTTCTAGAATGGAGACCACTGACCGGTAAGCGCAGCGTAGGACGTCCATACAAGATGGACAGACGACCTAAAAGAGACCGAAGGAAAACGCTGGATGAAGGCCGCTTCCAACCGGCCCTTTTGGAGATCGATGGGGGAGGCCTATATCCAGCAGTGGACGTTTTATGGCTGAAATAATGACGATGATCATAATAATTATACATTAATACCTATTCTTAAAGAAAACTACTTAGTTGTTGGAAAGATTACGCAACCATGTTATTTATGTTCAAGCTTTCTCATCGTGTTGTCGATTTAAAAACTTATCTACTTTTTAGTTTAAGTTTGTACATGTAGGTCTGGTATAGTGTTGAAGTCAGCTATTGTATTTAAAAAAAAAATATTTTATGAGAGCGAGCTGTTGTACTTAGATTTAATTTGACTTTATTTCTGAAGTATTATAAGCTATATCGGGAGCTCATTCCACAACCTTAGCACGGTAAATATCCCGTAAATAATCATATAACTTTATTATAAGCTACATTTTGTAGTTGGGTTTGAGATGTTTATATTATGTAGATAATCAGCTCAATGTCTTTATATTAGATAATTTGTCCCAAATATAGCAAGTGAAACCATCATCGTGATCTAGACGACAACTATATTAGGAATAAATTATTTAATAAAGACACGACCTAAACTAACTACATACATCAGATTTTTTTAAACTTCTTTTACCATTAATGGTACATTAATTTTATTTTATTTATTAAAATAGGTCAGCGGAACCCAAACCGACATCAAAAGAATTGTTGAATACGAGTGGATGTGACTGGCGAGATACCGGGGAAAAAGCCTAAACAAAGCCTATATCTCGCAGTGGGTCACTCAAGTTTGCTGATGATGATAGTGATGATAAAAAAATACCTTGTACAAATAAAATGAAAGCTCTTCCTACAGAATCAATACGCGTTTATCCAAACTAAGCCCAAAACACGCTTAAGTTGGATCGTTATACCTACATGAATATCGAGGAGGCATTACCGCTTTCGCTAATAGCCAATATCTGACACCAAAATTGCTTTCCTAACGATATTTCGGCTGCAAGTAATAAAACCAAGTAAGCCTATTACAGGCTTGAATGGTTTTTGCCCACGTGGACATTAATATCGGTCACGGTTTACTTAGCTGAATTAGAAGATATTGGTGATAGTCAAATTATAAGCTTTTTTTCCAACAAATGTATCTGCAGTCTATTATACACGGTTACGCATATAGACTGAACTAAGCCGAAAGGAGGTGATTGTACTTATTATTATGAACAACTTTTACAATGATACCAAGCATGAAAGTTCCATTAATTTTGTCGAGGTCAATTATCGTTTTCTATGGAACAGCCTTTCACGATGTACATGATATGTATCAACGGGAACAACTGATTTATTTTACGATTTTAGGTCCCGTAGTTAAAATTGTTCATAATGATGAGTACAATGACCTTCTTTCGGTTTAGTACAGTATATATGCGTAACCCTGTATAACTACAATATTATATTCTATCAAATTTACCTCTTCAGAACGTAAATCTGCTATGAATATTTTATTTGTAAGATTTTAAACATAGTAGATTATACGAGGTCTTCTTTTAGATGACGGAATTATTCGAGGATAATAATTCTGTGCCTCCTGTGATGAGTGATACAAGTCAAAAATCAACACTTTACAGGAGAGCAAAAACAAGATTTAAAAAAATCTAGTTCGTGAACTAAGTGGGCTAGGTTACACTTAAGTACCTTCTTTTGTAGATAAAAACATTCACTTTCACTGTGCATTTTTATTTTTATTTAAAATGTTATTGTTTTAAAGTAATTCATGAAAAATCTGTAAGATGTACCTTTTTTAATTTTTAATATGTGTTTGAATTATGTGATAAGTGATACAAGTACAATTAAATTATGTTGCACCTAAAAGTTGTCTTTGTGTAAACTGATATATAAGAAGTAAAAAAAACTAATAACTCATTAGAATAATATACCTAACACAATGTTGTTCAAACAAATAATAAAAATACTACCCTAAAGATTAGATTGTTTTACGTATCTGTTCGCTATTATCATAATTTACCTGAATTGTATCAGTATGCTAAAATTCTAGTCTTTTGAAATATGTATTAAATGATACAAGTCAAGTTATACCCCTCATTAAAATGCACATTTATTGTGAAAATAAATACAAGTTTTGAAAAAATAATTAAACATTTCTTAAACTTCTTCAAAATTATTAACTTACTGACAAATAAGGCACAGTTTTATCAAAATTCAATTAAACACGTGAGTTACATTTCGCCATAAATTCGGTTCTTCTTTCATAACTTCCCAGGCTCCAATACGTATCGAAAAGATTTTACCTTAAATGCACTGGCAACCTCTCTTTGCACTTTTTACGACAGTTGTCAAGATCACGTAATTCACGACTTTTCTTCGTCTATCCTGACGTTGTTGTGTATTCGATGCCAGTGTTACGCAAATTACAGTATTAGTACAGCTCAGGACAATAGAGCTAAACTGACCCGACACTTCACTGAGGACATCCCAGACATCAGCCTGTACGAGATTAGAATGGCTCGGAAACAGCTTAAGAATAACAAGGCACTGGGTGATGATGGAATCACGACAGAACTACTGCGAGCGGGTGGAAAACCGGTACTGTTAGTCCTCCAGAAGTTATTTAATTCAGTCATACTCGATGGTACTACGCCTGAAGCATGGCACAGGAGTGTGGTGGTGCTCCTCTTCAAAAAGGTGATAACACCTTATTGAAGAATTATAGACCCATCTCACTCCTGAGCCATGTGTACAAGTTGTTCTCCAGAGTCATTACGAACCGTCTCGAAAGCAGGTTTGATGACTTTCAGCCTCCCGAACAAGCCGGTTTCCGTAAAGGCTGGAGCACCATAGACCACATACACACGCTCCGCCAGATTATACAGAAGACTGAGGAGTATAATCGGCCATTATGCCTAGCGTTTGTGGACTATGAGAAAGCCTTTGATTCAATCGAGACCTGGGCAGTATTGCAGTCCCTCCAGCGTTGTCATGTCGACTATAGGTATATCGAAGTGTTGAAGTGTTTGTATAGAAACGCCACCATGTCGATCCGATTACAGGACGAGAGCACGGAACCAATCCAATTGCAGAAAGGCGTGAGACAGGGAGATGTCATCTCTCCGAAACTGTTCACGAATGCATTGGAGGACGTTTTCAAGCTCTTGGACTGGAACGGATTAGGCATCAACATCAACGGCGAATACATCACTCACATTCGTTTTGCCGATGATATACTCATCATGACAGAGTCGCTGGAGGACCTAAATACGATGCTCAGCGACCTCAGTAGTCTTTCCCAACAGGTGGGTCTTAAAATGAACATGGACAAGACAAAAATTATGTCCAATGTCCGTGTTGAACCCGTGCCGATAGTCGTTGGGAACGATACTCTCGAAGTTGTTGACCATTACACCTATCTTGGACAGATTGTTCAGTTAGGTAAGTCCAACTTAGGCAAAGAGGTCGCCCGAAGAATCCAACTCGGATGGGCAGCGTTCGGGAAATTGCGTGACATCTTCTCGTCCAAGATACCACAGTGCCTAAAGACAAGGGTCTTTGAACAGTGTGTGTTGCCAGTGATGACATATGGTACTGAGACGTGGTCCTTGACTGTTGGCCTTTTGGAAAAACTCAGAGTCACACAGCGGGCAATGGAGAGAGCCCTGCTCGGAGTTTCTTTGCGCGATAGAATCCGAAACGTGGATATTCGCCTAAGAACCAAAGTCACCGACATAACTGTTAAAATCTGCAAGTTGAAGGGGCAATGGGCAGGCCACATCGCTCGAAGAACCGATAACCGATGGGGAAGAATGTTTCTTGAGTGGAGACCACGAACCGGAAGACGCAGCGTAGGTAGGCCTCCCACTAGATGGACCGACGACATAGTGTCGCTGGCATCCAGTGGATGCAAAAGGCAGGCTGTCGTTCAGTGTGGAGGTTAAAGGGGGAGGCCTATGTTCAGCAGTGGACGTCTTCTGGCTGATAATGATGATGATGTTACGAAAAAGTTTTCTCTTTATTCTATCCTGTCTTCTTTCTTTATCACTTTTTCTTGTTTTTTTCTTTTTTTCTATCACTATTTTGCCATTACTTTTCCAAAATGAACAACCAGGATTAGCATTTTCTGATGTGCTTGTTGGCGATGGTACTTAGGCCCGTCGCCCACGCTTCCTTGACCCCGCCCCCCTTATCATGTAAGCAATACGCACTTGTATCATTTAGCACATCTTGTTCTTCATATATTTTTTTAAATTTTGTTTGAGTTTTAGATACAATTCTATTTATATTCGTTTACACATAAAAATTGGTTTGTGTCGAATGGTCTATGTCAAGATGTATCACTTATCACAAATTAAGCAAATATTTAGATTCGGATTAATCGGTACATGTTGAATTGTACCCTAATTAGTATTGAGAAAAATTGGTTCAAAGCGATTTAATTCTAAATATGTCAATATTCACAAGAAATATACTGAAAAATAAAATGTGAAAACTAATATAATCGCTTTTATACCACAAAGCACGAAAAACAACTTATGTATCGATTACTTTAAGTGGTTACAATTTGACATATATCTATATTCACGATTTTTTTGCCAAAATCCTGGCACTTATATCACATTGCACAAAATTATCTCCGAAACTATAGCAGATAGACAAACGTGAGTTGGACCAAAAAAATCGCATTTTTTTTCTCATCATTATTTTGTTAAAATCCCGAAAAGGGTACAACTCGACTTAAATCACTCATCACAGGAGGCACTGTATAATATCACTATCCTCATCGTTATAAACAACGTTTACAAATCTGATATCATGGAAAAAAATCTTGTTCAATAGAAAAATTACATTAACATTTGCATTTGAACAGCCGGTTTTATTTCGCAATGTTAGTGTTGATCCCTTAAAAAAAGTTGTTCATAATTATGATAATAATGTTATCCTCGAATACGTCCGTCGTCTTTAAAAACACTCCGTATAATAATAACAAATAAGTCGCGGCGACATGGAGATGCTGGGATTTACAAATTCTAGTAGCAGTGACATTGTCGCATTGTCATTTGTGTCATCGCGAAATTTGATGATACTTACAGATCGATGCTTTCATTATTAAATTTCAATAGTAACCCTAGTGCAAAGTAACCATTTTTTGCTTTTATTTTTGCTGCATTATCCCAGATAGTTACAATCTGGCTGTCTACGCGAGTCTGCAAAGTCACGAGTTAGTCGCTTTGTTCAAGGTATGCGTGGTCATCAGGCAAGGAGCGGTCAAATCTAAGCTTATTGTTTGAATTATAAAAAACAACATTTTTAAATTCACGTTAATTTTTATTTCAAAACGAATGTATAGTAATCTACAAGAGTGACATCCAGATGTCTTTTTCCTAGATCAACTAACTTAAATTTTCTGAGTATTTGACCTACTCAAAATTTTCCTGCTAATATCAAGTGATGCGATACCATAAAACCAAAACAGGTAAGGATTTAACCACCTTTCACTTTCACAAAGTAAATACCTTTAACCCACTTCGAACACGGCACTAACAAACACATATTTAGGCAGGTCCCTGTCAGCGATTCGAAAACGCTTACCAGAGTCATTAAACACGAGTGGTATCGACCGATATTGCCACCTTAACGATGTTGCCACCTCAAACAAAAGCTTAATTTTATTAGCTGCGACCCGCATACGCCTTGGTTGGCTAACTGGGGCTTGCAAACATTTTCCAAGTATCTATCTACTTAGCGTTGGGTCGCTGACTCGACGTGATAAAAAAGATCTTGTTTTATTTTTGAATAGTCATGATAATTTTATTTGTTTTAGTAATCAGTATTATTAAATCGTGTCTTTAATACATCTGTAAAAATTTTTTTTATGATAGTCTTATGATTCAGATTAATTCTTACTGGGTACCAACTGGGTATGGATACCAAAAAAAGGTAAGCTTTATAAAATCATTTTCACGTAGCTTTTACACGCCAAAACTAGAAAAGCTACCTAACCTAGTAATCTACCTACTTACCTATCTTCTTCTCTACATAATATAAATTGAAGTCGCTTTCCGCGTGTCTGTCTTTCTGTATGACCGCTAACTCCTCCTAAACCACGCAACGGATTTTGATGCGGTTTTCACCATCAGTTAGATACATTTTCAAGGAAGGTTTATATTATTTTTTATATATATAACGAGCGACCCGCCCCGGCTTCGCACGTAAATTACACCCGTGCGAAGCCGGGTTGCTAGTTTGAAAAAGATTGACTTTTTTTATTCATTTTTTTTGCATGTTAAAGGTTTCTTAATAAAAATTACTAGTGTTTTTTTAATAAAAATATAACCAACTAATCTAATCGAACTAATTTAATGCCGTTGTCTAAATATACACTACCCTGAGAAATAGCTGCCAAAATTACAGTAACAGGTAAAAATGAGCAGAAACTGAGAAAATAAATTAGATTGCAAAAAAATTGGCCGTCAAGTAAAATGATGTATGATCTGCCGACAAAAAATATTCTGCAAGGTATTGACCTAGTTATATTATCTTTTGATAAATTACTCTTGTTCAATTTCTGATAAAATTTTCTGACTTTTGCTACTGTTACTGGATACAATGTAATATAACTTTTCCGTATAATGTTAAGATAAATCGGTAGAGAGGTGAATAAAGAAGTGACACACTGAAATTTTGCAATTTTCTGTTTTTAAGTATTAGGTAGTGTAGATTGACTGCTTTATTAATAAAAGCTCTTGTGCTGTGTATACCGTTTAATTTAAAAAAGAGGTACACGAGGGGTCAATACATTTGGTCATGAAAGTCTGATGATGAATATGAATAGTGGAATACTAGTCTTAATATGGGACTCGTTAAAATAAGCCAAAAGTACCGAAACTCGAGGCGTTTACTAAAAGCCATAGAAAAGTTCCAATACCTGCCTCCTGGCTCAATCATCAGATCAGTTTGATGGTACTAAACTAATGTATTGCTGATTATATTATTCTTGCAAAGTTTAAAATCGACGCGACGATTAGCCGTCTTTTTTGTCGTCGATTGAAAATGAGTCGAAACGACTCATTTTAAAAAATCTTTCAAAGCCTGGTTAATGCGACGCGTGAGCAAAATGCTGGCGTGTTTTTGGGTCAACGTATAAGCATTGCCATTCAGCATGGTTATGCTGCCAGCATTCTGTGTACGCTGCCAACTGGTAGTGGGCTTGATCATTTGGTTTGTCTTTAGACCTTCAACAGTCTATGGGCAGTCTAACTGTTTTGATAGTGTTAGCTTGTATGTTGTTTAGTTATTAAAGCAATGGGGTGTTAAAAAACAATTTAAGAGGTTCAAATCAACTTTTAAGATTTGTTAAAGCTTTTTATTTATTTTTTTATAAAAAAAAATAGAACATAATGTTTTTTTTTTTGCTAAAATTTTTTTTGCAAAAATTTTTTACTTATAGCAATAAGTGCTCTAAAATAGAGAAAGCGTATAAACGTAGATGTTCATAGAGTTCTAGGAAATGCTTTTGTCTCCAAACGTCGGGGTCTGATTGGAGACTCAAATAAATTCGCCAACGTCGCGACTGTACGTACACTTGCTCGTGATCCGAATAAAGAATAGAACTTTTATTAGGTTAAATTTAAAACGCTGTTCGGATAAATGCAACGTCTGTTATGCTTGATCATTGATGTGGCATGTTCTGCAGCTTAAGTTTCAGCTAGAGAATATTCATATTATTAATATATATAATTAGCTGCACCCCGCGGTTTCAGTGATGAAAAATGGTGATGATGATGATGATGATAAAAAGTATTCTATGTCCGTTTCCTGGTTCTAAATTACCTCTCCACCAATTTTCAGCCAAATCGGTTTAGCCGTTCTTGAGTTATAAATAATGTAACTAACACGACTTTCTTTTATATAGGTATAGATTTATTGTTTCAGATAACAAAGCAGCGTCTAATTTTTGCACAACTTTAGAGTACTAAAACTTAAAAAGTATACCATTATTTGGGTTCCATACTTCAAAAAAAAATAACGAAACCGTTATAAAATAACTTTGTCACCCGTCTGTATGTCTGTGAGGTAGAAAATTATATCAAAAACTAAGGTCTAGGTACAGTCCCTTAGAGGTGTGCAAAATTCAAGATTCTAAGTCAACGCAATCAATAGATACGGCCATTAATATATACCTACATTACCTACGTAAACGAATAAATCAAAAGTTGTTAATTTGAAGTTATATTGTATCCATTTTATTCATATTACACGGGAATTACTCACGTAAAATTAAGCCGGTCACTCCGACTATAGTTTCAGCCGCATTAGGCGGTCTTTTTCAAGGTGAATGCGCGCACACGGCTGCGTCTCGCGCCCTATCACTAGCCGCCGCAGAGGGGCGGGGGAGCGAGCGTAAACAGAGTAAGCGTCGCCGGTCTAAACATCTTGTTGGCTGGAATAAACACGTCAGGGACAGTCACGGTAAGGCTAGGGCGAGTCTTCAAGAGTGGTTATTGTGTGGGCGTCCTACGAATGGAGTTGTCTACAATAAGATGAGTGAGTGTAAGAAAATATTTAAATCACGTCTGAAGTGGTGTCAAAACCACCAAGACCAAATAAAAATGGACATACTTGCCTCTAAACATAATAAGAAGGACTTCAAAGGTTTTTGGAAAAATACTAATCATCTGAAGAGTCGACCTAGTCTTCCGGTGACTGTGGATGGCACAAATGACCTCAAGGGTATTGCTAATAAATTTAAAACAAATTTCGTTGTTGAATCGCCTTTGGGACCGTCACTGTCACAGGCCACAGGGGGGGTGAGTGGGGAATGTGTGAATACCCGAATAAGAGCCAGAGATGTACTGAAGGCAATCACATCTATCTCAAAAGGTAAATCACCCGGCCATGATGGGTTGAGTGTTGAACACATACAGTATGCCGGGCCTCATATATCTAGGGTTTTATCCATGCTGTATAATTTCTGCATATCTCACTCCTACCTGCCGGCTGATATGATGAATACTGTTGTGGTGCCAGTGGTGAAAAATAAGACGGGGGATTTATCAGACATAGCTAACTATAGGCCTATTTCCCTGGCTACTATTATTGCAAAAGTGTTTGACGGCATTCTCAACACACATATAAATCAATACCTACAGCTAAAAGACAGTCAGTTTGGTTTTCGAAAGGGGCTGTCCACCGAATCAGCTATATTGTGCTTGAAGGGTGCTGTCAAGTACTATACTGCAAGAAAAACATCTGTTTACGCTTGTTTCCTTGACCTTTCGAGGGCATTTGACCTTGTGTCGTATGACATTCTATGGAGGAAGATGCAGGAATCCCATATACCGGATGAACTAGTGAATATTTTCAAATATTGGTATGGGAATCAAATGAATTGTGTGAAGTGGGCGGGCACTATGTCAGACCCGTACAGGTTGAAATGTGGAGTGAGACAGGGGGGGTTGAGCTCTCCCTCCATTTTCAACCTGTATATTAACGGACTCATCGAGGCGCTCAGTGAGCAACATGTCGGTTGTCACATAGATGGCGTGTGTTTTAATAACATTAGTTACGCGGACGACATGGTGCTGTTGAGCGCTTCAGTCTGTGGGCTCAGAAAGCTTCTGAGAATATGTGAGGGGTACGCAGCTGATCATGGGCTGATTTATAATTGTAAAAAGAGCCAGTGTATGGTTTTTCAGGGTGGTCCTAGAAAGGTGACAGGGATGCCACCTCTTTTACTCAATGGATTACCGTTAGAGCGAGTAGATGAGTTTAAGTACTTAGGCCATCTTGTCACCCCCACCCTGAAAGACGACGCTGACATTGAACGGGAGCGGAGGGCGCTGTCGGTAAGAGCTAACATGGTGGTCCGGAGGTTTGCACGGTGTTCGGAGGAGGTGAAAATAACTCTCTTTAGAGCTTATTGCACTTCCTTCTATGCTTGCAGCCTGTGGGCTGACTATACGCAAAAATCGTACAGCGTCCTGCGCGTCCAGTTTAATAACGCGTTCAGGATGTTGGTGGGGCTCCCCCGCTATTGCAGTGCGTCGACAATGTTCGCGTGCGCACGCGTGGATTGCTTCTACACCACAATGCGTAAGCGAGCGACGTCACTGGTGCGGCGCGTGCGGGGGAGCCACAACAGCATGCTGGCCGCGATAGCAGGTAGGCTAGATTGCCCTTACATAAGTCATTGTTGCAGCCTACACGTTGCACACTGCACTCAGTAAGACCTAGTTAATTAATGTAAGGGTAGGTACTGATATGCATGACTATTACTTTGACATAATTAATTTATTGTATAATGTTGACATTTTTAGTTTGATTATTTTAAATTTCAATTCGTAATAATTATTATTAATGTAATGTGACTAGCTACTATTATTATTATTTTCCATTGATATTGTTTTTTTGATTTGTATGAGTCTATGTTACTTGAAATAAATGATTATTATATTATATTTGCACATCCGTGCATCCGTCAGTTGCGTTCATATTGTATTAGTTTTTTTTTTTGTGATTACAAACTTACATTTTGTAGTTGGAAAACCGACGCCTATGATAAGGACCGCATCACTCCAACTCCCCTTTTTTCTCCCTTTTTCAATCTGATCTTTTCGGACAAATGGAACCACAGTCACGAATTGCAGATATATTCTTCGCGATGTAAGGGTAGGTCCCATACTAAAACATATTCACTAACTATTATGAGTAAAATAGCCTGCTTTCGGCTTAGTACCACCGTTCCATGTAACCCCGTATTAAATAAATATTTTAGTACATTTCCATTAAGTTGTCAGATTTATGGAAAGTAAATCAGCACAGTGTCGTGTTAATCACTTTAAAGTTTCGTGGATTTGAGCAACCCCAAACTTTCTCAATTTATATTCATATTTTGAACCTGACCGGGGCTTCGCTGTTTACATCGGACTTCTGTTTGAGTTACTCTTTCACGTAAGTTCGCACGATAGTAAACTTCGTAGAATAAATGGTGCAAGTTTTTAATTGGAATTTTATTAATTATGTTTCTATCTTAAGCTGCAGTTGTACAAAGATTTCAAGACTATTACTTAATAGTTTTTTATGTTTATTGATATATACAACATGATTGAAACTACGTAGGTGTATGGAAAATATGAGGTTAACAAAATAATGAAATCTATATTATACAGATAAGTTGGATAATAGGCTTGCGCTTGACTACCACTTCACCTGTATTTGTAGTATTAGTATTAGCTTGTATTTTGTTTAGTTTATAAAGGCACTTGCCCTTTAACAACTTTAATACGGTTAATATCCACTAATAATCATTTATCTATATAATAATTATGAGATTATGACCTACCAACAAAGAAAAAGAATCATCAAAAACAATTCTAAATTGGCGGAGTAATCGCGTAACATACATACAAAAAAAAACATACAGTCGTATTGATAACCTCCTCCTTTTGGAAGTCGGTAAAAAAATACCGTCGTCCGATGAAAACCTTAGATGTAAATAAACTTGTGTCATAACACAATGGAACCTTCACAATGAAAAAGAACCAAATCTGATATTATTATTGAAGGCTTTTTTAAAACCAAAACAAATATATTCTCCTTATCCCGGTACCCATATAATTTCTGTATGTAAATCATATCTTTCAGTAATGATCTCTTTGAAGAATTGAGTCGTGGTGAATTTAAAATAGTACATCCGATTCGTATTGATTTCAGGAGGTACTTTTATTTGCATTTTACATGGGAGAGGAGGATCGGAGTCCTTTGTTCTGGTTGTCATCAATCTACCTTTTGTACATTCATTCATAATGGAGAAGATAGTTATTGTTATTAACAAGTTTTTATCCAATCTTTTTTGTCTCACTTGTTACTTTTGTACCCTGGAAAAAAATTGTAATTAGTATTAAAACACGAATACAGTAAGGGCAATTTGCTAATACAATATTATACAATACATTTCCATAAATATAATAATGTACACATACTTATAATCATTGTAGGAATCTGGATTACGTTTGATATACCTTTAAATTTTTTGCAAAGTTTCACATTTCATTAAAACTTCACCTAGTGACCCAATTTTCAAAAAGTAGGTACATTACCAGATAGCTATGCCTTGTAGTATGAGCCTATAACAGGGCACAAGCCATAGTCATCTGATAATTTACATTATTTTTCTGTATATAAACTGTAACCATAACCTCTGTACACTTACCTCTTTTCAGTAGGAATACGTATACAAACCTCTTTGCACATTGTAATATTATACGTAGGTACGTACAAAATATTGAAAGAGACAGAGATCGAGGCCTTAAAGCAATGAACTTACCTTAAAGTCAGATTTCAAACTAATTTTACGCGAATTATGTTATTCAAACAATTTTGAAATTTACTTATATAATGTTAAAGTTTGTATGTGAGCGCGTGTGTATAAACTTGTTTCCACTTAACCTCGTGGCAGCTGAACGAATGTAAATGAAACTAAACACTACCTTAATAAGCTACATATTAAATAGGAAACAAAGATTTTTTATATACTACGTAAAGATTGAGTGTTCAATGAAAGCGCAGCGTTCATTTGCGAAGCCAATCTTTGTTCGATTGACATTATCGATACGTTTCTGCGCATGCGCGCTGGAATACCAGTAATACCAGTGCATAGATATTACCGCATAAAATGGACGAAAAAAAACGGAGTAAATGAACTTACAAATTACAGATCTAAAATATTAATATTGGAATTGGGCGTTAATTTGCTAAAATTCATGATAATAACTAGTTTTTCTTAAGAAGTATTTAGTCAAGAAAAGTAGATGGCTATAAGTAAGATAATTTTAATGAATGCAAAAGTTGTGTCATACCTACTAAAAAGTGGAAATATTAAGGTGTTTGTTGTATCTGTATGTAGTTCCGTATAAATAGTTTTAACATAAGGTTTTATGAAATCTCTTTTGTTATTTGATCTGTGGCTAAGGTTTGGCTGCCATTTTCAGTTGGTGTTTAATGGACATACTACTTATCACAATAAATTATAATATGTTTGATTAAAAAGACGAAAATAGTTGATAGTGATGAAACATAAGTGTTAAAAACATGGGTGTATAAATTTCATGCCCTTGGCAAAAAACAAAATACAACAAGCAAAAATACAGCAAGCAAAAATTACAATTTTGTTAAAATTAAATTACAATATTGTTAAACACAGCAAGTAAATTGAATACTGACTTTTGTGATGTGATGTTCGTAGGCTTATCTTTTTTGTGGGTGTAATTCTTACATGAATTCAAGACACAACTTGTGTTTTTTTTAAATTAAATTTCACGCGTTTTGACATCGGATTGCTCGTGTAGCGGGGCGATCGAAATAAGATGCTAGTACTGGCACCTTATGATTGGTATCATTTTATGATACGCTACTGGGAATCTTGTACATATTTTATCTAAGATAGGAAACTTTCCGGTTCTTATAATATAGCAAGTAAAACCACAGTGCACCGTTAGTTATAAATAAGATTAATGCAGAAACGGCTAACTGGACGGCGACGTAGTAAGTAAAAAGAATAAAATCCTTATTGTATGAATTATTCACGAATATTATGACTTCAACAAAACTCAATTCAAAGTTTACTAGAAATTTAAATAAAATTTCTTTTTTCTCCGCTTAGAAGTCACTTTTACTTATGAGAGAGATTAAGAATTCTTTGAATGGACGAGACGAGAGTTCCAGCGAGATAATAAAGGAATATATTTTTCACTTTGTTTTCATAACTTATTCCGAATCTCTTAGGTATCGTAAATAGAATTTGACGTTGGTTTTAAAATGTCAAAATTTCTTTGTTATTTTTGTCGTATATAGGCATATTTTTGAGAAGTATTTTGGAGTTTTGGCGCCAACGTGAAAAAAAACATGTCGGCTTCTTGTATTATTTTCTAAAACTTGTTTATTTTCGAGTGACAATGTGTAATAATGCTGGATTATTATTTATTAAGTAGTAGTGAACTTGCTCGAATGTTAACAAGCGATATAATGAGGCGAAACATCTATTTTCATGTTGTTTCCAAAACTCCATAGAAGCCTCTCGTTAAGGCTCCACCATTTTACTGGGGCATAAGTTTGACTTGACCATGACTCACTTTGCTTGAATATGACAGTGATTACGACTTGTTTGACTATATTTAATTAAACTTTAAAATATTTCAATACTCGACACAGGCAAATGTACAAGAAGTGCGACTCCAAAATCTTTTTTTTTTTAACGTGAATAATTCCGCGTTTGACCGCTAACTCGCCTGTTGGTAACAAAGGTTGGTAAGTGACGATGACATGACTTCTCTTATAAATGTCTTCTCAAGAGGAATTAAGGGAAGTATTTTAGTTTGGGACCTAATACTACAGCAAATGTCACATCAATGCAATTTCTATTTTATACAATGAGAATAAATACTTTTGTAAAATATTCCATTTTCCACATAATATATAAGTATGTACCGTACAGCCTTGTATAGACATATAGCAATTTCATACGAAAGCTCTATCATCCCTAATAATAAAATGACCCAACCCCTAAACCCAATCAAATATTTTTATAACACGGGCCAAGATGTTATCTTTTAATATTAGATCCCTGGACCTCGTCTGGAAGGGGCTTTTAATGACATTTCTAAGAAACATATACATACAAAATATTCGTTTGATAGAAGTCAAAAAAAGCAGATAGTGTTATGTATTTTATGTAACGTTTGTCGGTACCTGGACTATTTATTTAACAAAGGAAAATAGTATAATAATTTATAGCCTTACCTTGTGTTTCAAGATATGGAAGGAAGAAATCAATTTATCAGTAAGTGATTTATGACACAAATAAATGTATTGTGTTTTCTTTTCTTATTATAAAATAGGCTTACTCTTGACCACCATTTCGCATGATGTTATACGAAAAGCGTTCCCGTGATATTTCTACACACAATTGTGACCAATGAAGTTAACGTAGTACATAATAATATATAGATTGATGATTGTAAGTGGCAAACAATAGGTGGGTATTATCAATGTGTTGCCTACCCTTGAGGACTTTAGTCACCTTTCGTTTGAAGCAGCCTATAGAATGCACTTTGGAGAAAAAGCCGAAGGTGGTAAATTTAATATTCGAAGTATCAAATGCAAATAAAAATGCGTTTACCAAGAGATACTAAATAAAAAACAACACGACCCAAATTTTTGATCAATCCTAAAAGCTTGTCCGAAACAGTACCTCCCTAATGCTCAAAACAAGCATCGTCATCGTATTCCCCGAATGACGTTTTGTTTAAGCCACGGCTGGCGAGATTTCTGCCTTTTTTCGCACCAGGTGATGGATCGCTGGTGTTTTCTTGTGTAATTTCCGGACACTAATTGCCGTGGGCATCCGTCACGTTACCGCGGGAAAATGAAGAAAAAACCCCACCGTTAATGTTGCGAAGATAGAAATAAATAATAGCTTGAGTTGCGAACAAAAAGTTCGAGGAATGTTGTTATTGTTTCGTTGTGTTGAGATGGAAGGTTTTTGTTTTGGTACTGTTGGAGTAATATGTGGAATTGTTGATTAACTTTATTTCTTGGATTTCTGTTTATCATTGAAAGCAACTTTACCTAATTACAGTCATTCCACTACTTTTTTTCCTACTATAACAAACAAATCATTATCATAGACATGGTTCACAGTTTTTTTTATAATAGGCTTGCGTTTGACCGCCAGCTCACCTGATGTAAAGCGATAATGCGGTCTACGGTGGAGCACGCTTGCTTAGAAGAAACCGATTCACTCGTGATTTGAAGACACCCAGATTGTAACTATCGGGTACACCCATTCAGGCAGCGCATTCCACAGACTAGCAGTCTTCTTTGTCCCACTGCTGAGTGCTGAGTAGGACCTCTCTCTTGCTGCCTCGGTTTTGTGCTAATCAACTCGAGGTCAAAACAAATCATAACAAATCATATTATAAGTACCTAGTTAAGTTTTGGGAGCACTTTGTTTTAAAACTAGAAATAAAAATACGTGTAGCCGATTTGGAGGCTTTAATGCTAATGAATCAAAATCTTAATACTAACTTAAAACGACACGGTGGCCTGGGAGGCCTTACTCAGCATTACCAAGAAATACATTGTGATATGCTGAGTAGTCTGTCTGCTAATCTAATACAGACGGATGGCGAGGATGCATAACTCCTCCCTCCCTAAGTGAGAAATTATCGGGATGTTCGATTTGAGGACTTTTCCGACAATTTCGTAAAAACGGGATAACCCTAAAATAAAAAGCATACACAAAAGTTATACATAAACTTAAAATTACGAGGCCTAATGTGGCGTAACCTAAAGCACTGATGCTAATAGAGTCCGTTTCTCTTTTAGTAACACTTTCAAACACTTCACTATTTTTTAACGCAAACGACAAATATTTTACTTCATCCAAGCCGATCTCGTGCATGTTAAGTGCTTGTGCACTTGACAAACTCGCGTTCGTACGAAGTTGCGGTAGATTGATGATAGGCATCGGTGTCGCCATATCTATCTCGGTGTAAGTACGATGGTAACGGATCTTGATTTCGTTAATCTCGACGTCACATGGCTCGTCGAGTGTCATGATGTAAGTCCCGTGTACTGGGTATTTGGAAATTTCATCACCACATCGTTTAGTAAGCAGTGTTTCCAATCTCGTAAAAAGTATCCAATTGTCGTCGGTAATTTTCTGAAGTTTTACGTCTTCTAGGTAGACAGGATATCGTTTGCAGCCGGTGAGATTTTTCTCATATTTTAAAAGTTGCTCTTCACAGGTAGGCCCACTGTACAAGGCTCTGTTGTCATCATTGCATAGGTAATGGTCTCCAGCGCCAAGAGGGTGGCAAGGCTTTACGATCGGTAAGTATTTCATCCCGTTCGCCAATAGGTAAGGGTATTTAGGAAATATAGCAAAGGTTTGGTTTTCAGGTTCGTGGAAAACTGGGAGTGCGTACATTTTAAAATAGTTATAGGTACAATTATCAGTTAGAGGAATTTCCATAATGAACGTGATCTGGTTTTTCTTAATATATGATTTTACAGTAATAGTTTCTTCAATTCTGACTAAATTTGATTCGGTAGGTTCATATACCAAATTTCCAACATTTGATATTAATTGCAAATGGTGCAAAAGTTCAGTAGAGTTTACAATAGACTGGTGTAAGATAGAGATTTTACTTAGTGCTAATGCGGTCTCGATTTCACTTAATTTAATAAATATAGTACGGAAGTTACTTATAAATAAACTATACAATCCTAAAACATAAGAGGACACAGCTAAATTGTTTTCTTTAGTTAACGTTTCTTTCAAAGAGGTTTCGACCATTTTTAGGCGTGTATCAAGAGTTAACGAATCTTGGTGGATTAACTCAGTAATATTTATGAGGCTGTTCAACATTTTGGAGACGACAGTAACTTTCTTTGAAACAATAATTTGGTCGTGGTTAGTTTCGGAAATTAATTTATCGTATTTAAGTGCGTCATCATGATCTAGATTTCCTGTTATAACTTTTATAATAGAGCCTAGTGGATTGAAAATGCCTCTCTTAAATCGATTTGGAATTAGTTGACGATATTTATCAACGGTTATGTCGCGTAGATGCTCTGCGTGCATTAATATACCGATAAATTCATGGGGAAACTTTTTGTTTAGAGAAATCAATTTCTGATACTCGGTGAATTTTGCTATGACAATATTCAAATCAGTATAAACATTATCTAAATTCAGGGTTTTTATAATTGTCCAATTATCTATTTCCACATATGCTTGGCCTTCTTTTACTGGCAGGACTCCTGGATTACCTTCCAGTGATTGCAGATGAAGAGCAGCAGCCGATGTTGCTAGCGCCAGGATACAGCACCTGCGGAGGGCGTTTTATATTTTTAATCGGAGCCTTTGTGTCTCCTTTTGCTGTTTCTACTTTAATAGGGGCAACGTTTCTTTCAGTCACACCTATGACTTTCGCCTTTTTATATCTAGCCTTATCTTTACTTTTCCTTTTATTGATGTCTTTCACGAAGACAGTCTCTTCTTGTAGAAGTTTAATGTTAGTCTCACCACCTCGTTTTTCCCTAATTAGTTCCTTATTAGCCACTATATTTTTTGCCAATTGCTTGTACAAGAATTTCGTGCGCTTCTCATGATCTTTTACTAGTTGCTGGGTATATGTTTTTTCAAATTCTACGTTAAATGGATTGTCTGTATCTGTATGACCGAAAACGACTTCAAATGGGGTTAGACCTGTCGTTGTGTGTATAGTATGATTATATGCCATAACTGAGTACGTCATAATAGACGCAGCGTCGGTGCATTTCTGTTCATATTTTCCTAATCGGTATATTTCAATAATTGTTGAATGGAACCGTTCGATTAGTCCCATTGAGTTCGGATTATTGACTGTCCCTATATGACGTTCTATTTTGTGGAGGCTAAGGAATTCTTTCATTAACTCGTTATTGAATTCCATGCCAGGATCTGAACTTATCCTTTTGGGAATCCCATAAAAAGAAAAGTACTTCATTAGGGCTCTTACAACTTCCGGTGTTGATTTGTTTGGTATTTCAATGGCTTGCCCTAATTTACTGAATGCATCGATTAGAGTTAAGTAGTATTTGCCTTCCATGGAAAACAGATCGATGAATAACTCCTGGAACGGTGCATCTTGTGTTTGTGTTAATTGCAAGACGGGTTTTAGGGGCTTCCTGTCGTACTTCATCTTCCTGCATGCTTCACAGGCATTTATGATTGCTGCTACTGTCTCTTCCATTTTACTCCAAAAATAATTTCTTCGAATCCTGACTAATGTTTCCTTAATACCACGATGGCACGTTTTTCCTTCATGATATTTCAGAACTATCTCTTTCTGTTCACTTTCTTCTTCAACATATACAACTCGTTCTGTGCACTCATACAGGTTAATCATATCCTTTTTAAATAGTCCAACAACTATATTACTAAACTGTCGGCGATGTTCATTTTCCTCGAAATAAATAAAATACTTAATTTTTGGCCTGATGTACTCTTTGAGAAATGTTTTCACTAATTCTGGGTTGTTTGTAGGCATGAAAACTTCTAAAATTTTTTGTTTTTCGCGAGAAAGGTCTTTTACATGTAATTCATTTTTAAGCCATGAAAATACTAAAATTTGGTTAGGCTTGTTGTCAATAGCCTCGTGTAAAATGGGTATTCCTGTTGATTCTAAATCGGCGGCCGAATGAATAGTTTGTGAATGACTACTTTCAGGTGCTGATTGGATAACCGGGCGTTCAATCTGGTGTTCAGAAAACAGTACAACGGTATCTGAAGAGTCTGAAATATTGCTACGACTAGCAGAAATTGTTTTACTCAAGTCTGATATCGTAACAGTTGATGAATCGTGTCGTTCCCTTTTACCACCTGACAATTGTATGATGTTTTGAACTACCTCGTCCATTTCTTTCTGTAATTTACGTTCTTTTCTGTCCAAGTTTACTGCCATTGAGTTTCCTTCATCGTCCGAATCTAAAGCATTAACCTTAATCCTACTTAGGGCGTCTGCATTCGTGTTTTGTTTGCCATTTTTGTATATAATTTCAAAGTCAAAGTCTTGAAGGCGTAGCCTCCAACGTGTGAGTTTACTATTTGGATCCTTAAGGGAGTTTAGCCAGGCTAATGGTCGATGATCGGTGTATATGTAGAATTTTTTTCCATATAAATATGGTCGAAAATGTTTAGTCGCCCAGATAATAGCGAGTAGCTCTCGTTCTATAGTGCTATAACGAGTCTCTGTATCACTCAAGGTTCGGCTGGCGTAAGCTATCGGTTTGTCGCTGCCAACCTGTCCTTGTGAGAGCACCGCCCCTAAAGCTACATTTGAAGCATCTGTTGTTAAAATGAATGGTTTCTCGTAGTCAGGGTATTGCAAAAGCGGTGCGTGAGTCAGGAGTTCCTTGCATTTATTAAATGCGTCAATATAATTTTGATCTATGATGATTTTATTGCGTTTTTTCAAACAGGCAGTCAATGGTTGGGTTATCTTTGCAAAGTTGGGAATAAAACGTCTATAATATCCAACAAGTCCAAGGAAACTTTTAATTTCTGTCGTGGTTTTTGGTATTGGGAAGTTCATTACAGCTTTAATTTTGTCGTCATTAGGTTTCAACCCGTTTTTTGTAATGGTATGTCCAAGATACAATACTTCTTTTCGCAAAAATTCTGATTTGTCAAGCTGTACCTTGAGGTTAGTTTCTCTGAGTCTATCAAAAACTAGCCGTAGTTTTTGGATATGCTCTTCGAGGCTGGATGAAAAAATGATGACGTCATCAAGATACACCATACAGTGTAAACCTTGTAGTCCTCGAAGTACATGGTCCATAGTACGCTGAAAAGTCGCGGGAGCTGTCTTTAAACCGAACGGCATCCTCAAAAATTCGAAATGGCCGTTCTGCGAGCTAAAAGCTGTCTTCTGTCTATCCTGTTCCTCAACTTCAATCTGATGGTAACCGCTCGCTAAATCTATTGTACTGAAGTAAACACTTTTACCCAATTTGTCAAACAAGTCGTTAATATTTGGTAAGGGGTATTTGTCGTCGATGGTAATTTCATTTAGGCGTCTGTAGTCTATAACCATACGAAACTTTTGCTCTCCAGATGCATCGATTTTTTTCGGCACTAGGTGCACCGGAGCATTCCACGGGGAATGGGACTCTTGGATAACATTATCTTGTAACATTTTCTGTACTTGACGATTTATTTCATTTGCTTGTGTCGGAGCCTGTCTATATGGTTTCACAAAAATCGGGTCTTCATTTTTGGTACGAATTTTATGTTTTACTTGGTTGGTAAAAGTTAAAGGCAACAGGTCACAGTGGAAAATATCTTTGTATTCTCTACAGAGCTTAGAAATTTTTTTTCGTTCCTCGCAGTTAGTATGGTCCAATCTGAGTTTATTTAAATTTTCTTCAAGTATTTTGTCCGTTTGTACGCTTGTCAAGTTTGTAGAAAAAGGGAGGTCAGAATCTGTATTTAAATAATTCAAAACTTGCAAGGGTTGTTTAACTGTGAGAATTACTCTTTCGTCAGAAGCGTTTTGGATAACTGTAGTAGCGTATCCGTTGATACAATTCACTATTGCACTTGGCATTCGTACGCCGGGGCCAAATTCTCTATAGTCAATTATAGCTTCGCCTGAATGTTGGTCTGTAGGCACTTTGACGCGTTGTTCTGACCGCGGTTGAAGTTCAATTACATAGTTCAGATTTGTGTTAATTATTGGAATGCATGTGGTTTTTGTTTTTAAAACTGAGTGTTTGAGATCAATTACTGCATCCAGTTGTCTCAACAAGTCATTTCCGATTAAACCATCGTAGCGCGAGTCGACATCGTACAAATAAAATTTGTGAAAATCATCACTGTTGAATGTCGGTAACAGTGGAATTTCGATAACTTCACTGTGTCTACTCGACGCATGAGTACTGACAATTTGGAAGGGTTCATACCTGATATTGTAGTAAAAGAACTGGTACGCCTTTTGAGGGCTCAAGAATGACCTTGTACTACCAGTGTCGATCATCATTTTTGCATCTATTTCCGGGATATAAATGTGAGGTAATTTAAGCGTGGGGTCACAATTTAATTCTACGACTTCTTCTCTATTATGGAGGCCGGTATAGGAAAATTTTCAGTTAATTGTTCCTGGGGCAATTCTGTCTCGTTATTGTATACTTCGTGTTCAACGTCGTCCGTGTATTCGTACTTACCGTAGTCAAACTCGTTATCATCGTAATATTCGTGATACTGTTCGTCGTCATATCCGGTCATCTCGTTGAGCTTAAAACCTTCGCGTGGCAATGGAACGGCTGTCCTCATAGTTACGTCTGAGGTTTGCAAGCGTGGCGGCTGGACTTGGGGTGGTCTGTATTCGAATTGTTGGGGTGTCATCCCAACATTAGGGGTTGGTCTAAAGCCTAATGGTTGCAGCTGATTGTTACCAAATTGTGGGCGGTAGCCTAACTGTGGTCTGTAACCGAACTGTGGTGGACGATACCCAAGCTGAGGCCGGTAGCCGAAGTTTTGCGGTTGACCTTGAGGCATCCTAAACGGTGTGGGTTGAATGCCGAAATTAAATTTAGGCGTTGCATCATTATTTGGTAATAGAGCAGGGAATCTAAATCCACTGGGTTGCGGGTTCACGCCAAATTTAAAACCTAAACCAGGATTTTGCGGTAAAGTCGGCCTTGACATTGAACTGTTACTATTAATACCGTGCATACGTTTTCGCATGTTATACTGGTCGTGAAAGTTTACTTCTTCAAGCACTACACTCAGAGCATCTTCCAAGGTCGCTGGGCATTTTAACCTTACTATGCGCACCATATCCTCGGGCAAGTTGTAAAGAAATACGTTTAATGACATGTTATTATAAATAGTCGTTTTTGCGCGTTTTAAGGTAACATCATCTAACATATTCACTTTGGAAATCAATAATGACCGAACACTTTGAATTCGACTACAAAAATCCAAATAACTTTCACCGGATTTAATTTTCATCGATTCAAGTCCAATATTTATGCATTGTTCACTGCGCGGATCTCCAAAATGTTGTTTCAGTAATTCTTTTAACTGGGTCCAAGTCGTAACATCTTCGCGTTCAGATAATAAAGCAGCCGCTTTATCATTAAGTCGACTTGTTACAGATTGATACACAAATAAATCCTGAGCAGCATTGCCTCTATACCTGCTAATTACATATTCACATTTTCTAATGTACAAATTTAATGTGCCCTTGTCTCCTCCATAAATAGGAACAAGGTTCAAAATTTCGCGTGGAATCGGTACGACCTCTTCTACTTGGGCCATTTTTTCGTAGAGTAATGAGCAGGTTAGAGAATACAAAAATTTAATTCTAAAATATTAATTGAGTAAGATGTCACTACACATTTACTCCACTCTATAAGGTTTTTTTCAGAATTCTTATAAGTATAGAGTACTAAGCAGGTTACAGCTTACAGCATGCAAAAATTCAATTTTAAAATACTTATTGTCTACAATGTCTCTACATTTACTCTACTCTATAAAGTTTTCTCAGAATGCTTATCACTAACGGTGAACTAAACAAAGTTTTATATTGAGTCACCAGACACGTTATAATGAGCGAAGTCTTATCTCAATAATAACAATATTCGTGGAAGGTTAGGATTTGGAAAGGATGGCGAAAAGTTTTACTCACCAACCGACCGCTTCCATCCTGCGTGTCCCGTTCATAACAAATTTATTTGGTTTGAAGATTCACTCTCGCCGCATTTCCGCGATCAGGTAAATTTGGATACCCGGATAATCACACGAAAACTAGTGCAGCGATATACGAGCGAATCCTACCGGCTGCGCCAGTTAAGTTTTGGGAGCACTTTGTTTTAAAACTAGAAATAAAAATACGTGTAGCCGATTTGGAGGCTTTAATGCTAATGAATCAAAATCTTAATACTAACTTAAAACGACACGGTGGCCTGGGAGGCCTTACTCAGCATTACCAAGAAATACATTGTGATATGCTGAGTAGTCTGTCTGCTAATCTAATACAGACGGATGGCGAGGATGCATAACTACCTATTAATTAAAAGTACATAAAGAAAAATTATATTATATTCGTTGCTAAGCGCATCACTTGAAAAAAGCTGGACCGATTTGGTAATTTTTGTTTGATTTTCGAAATAATAATATAAAAATAATAAATAAATAAAATCCGAATAATAATATAAATAAAAAAAAACTGATTTTTAGGGAAAGAAAAATTGGCAATCTGCCTGTGAAACAAAAAAAAAATGCTAAAACTGAAAGTGCTTAGTTCTATGGGATTTTTTATGAAACACAATTCTATTGGACAAATTTGGACAGGACAACGTCTGTGGGATAAGCAAGTACCTATTCAATATGTATAACTGTTTTACAAAAACTCTTTTAATGTTGTATTATATCATAGAGAAATATACTGTACTAGAGATTATATTCAATGCGTTACATTTTAACTTAAAAATTTGAGCATTTAATTATGGTGAAAATCTTAACACAATCAATTGTTGAGGGAAAGTATCTATCAATAGAAAATTAATATAATGAACGGGAAAAAACCTTCTGAAATGAAAATCAGGACGAGGCGGAATTAAAAAAAAATTAAAAAAATTGCAGAACTGTACGTAGGTAAAGGTACGTGTAGCTTATGTTTTTCCCTAACCTCCTTGCCTTAAATTTGATAGGCTTCATAAACAGGTAAATTTCAAGGCGGAAATCGCCTGTGAAATCTCCATTTAGGTCGTCTCCGGCATTGATCCGGGATGAGCTGGCTACCCATCGGACACGGTTAGACCCGTGACCCCAATCCTGGGCGACAAAAAGGGGATTGGTGTTACGAAATGGAGATCCACTCTATTTGATGATTCATGAAATCAGATTGATTGAAATATTTATCTGACAACAAGGTAAGGTTGTTCACTATATCTGTAGGTACACAAAGTAGTAACAATAACGTAAAAAAAAAAACAACGAACTTTCGGAAAAAAACTATACTCGTAACTTTTAAATAGCTAAACAGATTTTGATTCAACATAAATAAACGAGCGAAGTAATGCGAGCATTCAAATTGGTTCAGCTGTTGGAGAAAAATAGTAAGTAATAGACATGCAAACATACACAGTCATAAACTTACAAACTATTACTACCTTAAATGCATATACTTTCATCGTTCTGTCGGGGATAAAAA
Source organism: Agriopis marginaria (assembly GCA_932305915.1). Classification (NCBI taxonomy): domain Eukaryota; kingdom Metazoa; phylum Arthropoda; class Insecta; order Lepidoptera; family Geometridae; genus Agriopis; species Agriopis marginaria. Next base: position 5,848,884 of record OW029921.1, on the reverse strand, counting down.
AATATCCATCATCATCATAATCATTATCAGCCTATCATGTTCCCACTGGACTGGACACGGACCTTCTCCCAGAAGAGAGGATAGGCTAATCCACTATGCTGGCCCAGTGCAAATTGGATGTTGGTGAATGTAATGTCTTTGAGCTTTTGAGGTTCTTGGACATAACCTGTACACATTATTTTTAATGGACTTCGAAAAAGGAGGATGTCGGCACGTATTTTATTTTTCTTTGTGTAATTTACCTACATACCTACCTGAATAATAAAAAATATTTATCATTGAATTTTGTGCTAGAATTGTGAACAGATGGCCAATGTGGCCGAAAGGTTCTCGAATAGAGACCACGGACCGATAAGCGCAGCATAGGACATCCACCCTCAAGATGTATAGATGACCTAAAAGAGTCCGCAGGGAAACTTTGGATGCAGGCCGCTTCCAACCGACCCTTTTGGAGATCGATGGGAGAGGCCTATTATATCCAGCAGTGGACGTCCTATGGCTGAAATTATGATGGTGATGTTTTTTTGGTCGGACTGTTGCAGTAGGTAATAAAACCCGTTTTTTATTTTTAACTCGACTGTACTACATTGGCTACCCGCTATATTTAATCTTACGAAAAAATCGAGCAAATATAAATGATCCAAATTAACGGTTTTAATTGTTGAGCTTTTTACATTCTAATATAACAGAACTATTAGAGCTAAAAAAAACCTTGGTTAGAGTAGGTATATTAGACCGAGTCTATGCAATGGAGTGTAGCACAAATTTTGCTTCAAATATCGTATCTTAAATTTATTTATAACCAAAACAGATACTTACGGTCTTGTCATTTTACTATAACGTTATTCTTATAAGCTGCTGAATTACCTGAATTTATTTGTGTTTTTATCTCAATAAAGGGAAATTGGTTGCTATATGGACCGTGAACTCTTGATCCCCTCAAGAAATCTGCACTCAGTTGGAAGGTACGATAGTGCCGGCAATCTGTAATTTATATTATTTTTACTGTAGAAAAAACAGTACAAAAGTAACATTTGTTTTGTTCCTATAGATAGGTACACGTAAAATATGAGATCTTTGCTTTATCTTATTATGTGATGAATATTTGCGTTTGTTCTATATCTGGATGTAAATATCTATTTGAGTATATATTTAAAAATATTTAAAATATGTTTGTATATCAGTCTCTGGCAGCCATATCAGCTTTGCTTAGTTTGGTGTCAGTTGGCCGTGTGTCCAAAAATATTTATATATTGTCCCGAATATTTATTTATCTATTTATCCTGGTTTATAATCAAAAGAATTCACAATTTAAACTATTCGCAAGTACGGCAAGTAGAAAGTGGTAATATCCCATGAATATTCAAAAGATGTCTCCAACCGACATACGCAACTGCGGTCACGTGAAATACGTCTTTCCAGCTTTTAATAGCAACTGGTGCCGACCCAACTCTAGGGCCTAACCGCAGGGCAATTTGAATGATTAATGTATTAGAGCGACAATACGAGTCCTGAGTCATCTAACCCGGACAAAGAAGGGCGCGTCTATTCATACATCAAGCGCAGACTTGACCCTTCCTTCGCCACAGGATGGACCGACAGTCACAAGAGGTGACAGTCACTAAATAAAGGCTATAGTAGCATTATGAGTAGTGCTAATTTAGCATAAACGAATTAAACATGTTACATTCTTTCATCATATGTCCAAATTGTAGTACCTGTCTAAAATATATCAAAACTGATATATTTTTGACAGGACGGCAAATTTAAAGATTAAAGATTTTTTATTGTTTAAAAAGTAACACTTTAAAAATAAAAATTTACTGTTGCTCACACTAGGACGTGTACCTGTAATTTGTTACCAATAAAGTACTATGACTATGACTATGACTATGACAAATCCTGTCTCGTGGAGGCCATAAAACTAATTAACAATAAAGATATACTTATATTCGACGAAACTACGACAAGAGCTCACAAGTAATAAAAAAACTAGATTAACAAAACAAATAACATAACATTAAGAAATAATTTTAAGAAACTTTTCAGTATCATCATAAGATAAGGATAGAAGCCACTTTTGAACAATGCGCTTTGCCTGGTAAACCGAAAAGTATTTGACATCTAGCGTTTTAACAATTTTGTTGTAAATGAATGAAATCAGAAAGTTAGGAAGTTTTTGAGCGAATTTGGTACGAACAAAGGCATGGGGAGTTCTGAAAGTGCATTTTTTTAGTTTCTCGAGGTAGTCTGGAGAGATTAGGACTTTAGAGTAGTGCTTAAAAAAACACAAAGGATAAATAGTTGACGGAATATTGCAGGGTTGTACACAATTTCAATGTACTAGGGAGCTGTTGACGCGTACGTCTACCTAGGACAAACAGTCGAACTAGGTAGGTCCAATTTCAAGAAAGAGGTCAATCGGCGAATCCAACTCGGCTGGGCAGCATTCGGTAAACTTCGCAACGTCTTCTCATCTAAAATACCTCAGTGCCTTAAGACGAAGTCTTCGACAAGTGTGTGTTACCAGTGATGACATACGGCACTGAAACGTGGTCTCTCACTATGGGCCTCATAAGCAAGCTCAAAGTAGCACAACGAGCTATGGAGAGGGCTATGCTCGGGGTTTCTCTGCGAGATCGAATCCGAAATGAGGAGATCCGTAGACGAACGAAAGTCACCGACATAACCCACCGGATTAGCAAGTTAAAGTGGCAGTGGGCAGGGCACATATCACGCTGAACAGATGGCCGATGGAGCCGAAAGGTTCTGGAATGGAGACCACGGACTGGTAAGCGCAGCGTAGGACGTCCACCCACAAAATGGACAGACGACCTAAAAGAGACCGCAGGGAAACGCTGGATGCAGGCCGCTTCCAACCGGCCCTTTTGGAGATCGATGGGGGAGGCTTTTGTCCAGCAGTGGACGTCCTATAGCTGAAATGATGATGATGATGAGGGACCTGTAAAAGGCTCTAAAGGCTACATACTATTTGACAGACTGCCTGCTACGCTTTGTAAATCACGTGACAGATTATATTTATGCTAGTCCATTTTTCCCACAGAATAATAAAGAGCATAGAATCCGTCACGAGATTACAAAGCGTACAAGGCCGTCTGTCAAATAGTATGTAAACTTTCGAGGCTTTTACAGGTCACTAGTACAATTAAATAGTGTACAACCCTGCAACTTGCCGTCCTGTCAAAAATATAATAAATATCTGATTCGTTCTGGTAACAACAATTTTGGCATGAAATGCTTTTGCCGTGTAATAGCGATACATTTTCAAACAATTCTGCAACAAATATTTTGGTATAGGTAAGTTCAGTAATCCAGATCTGTGCTTACTTGAACCACCAATGCGTCAACTTTAGCCTTTGATCTCCATACGGTGTATCACTTTGTTACTTCGTACCTTGTTACCACATACCTGTCAAGTTAGGCAAGTTTCTCCATTATGGATGCAGTGATCGGGTTAATAAAGGACAAGTTAGTTACTTGAACTTAACTTTTGGGTAACTTGTTTAATAGTTATACTAACTTAGATGTTAGCTAATAATTTCCTAGGTTTTCGCGTTTATTACACGTTAAAATTAAACACCTTAACGGATTTGTGTACTTACCACGTGTACTTTTTATTTTTAACCGACGAAAGGAGGAGGAGTTTGTCAATTAGACTGTATGTTATTTTTTGTATGTTTGTTACGCGATTACTTCGCTAATTATGAATTGATTTTAATGATATTTTTTTTGTATGGTAGGTCATACCTCAGAGATTGTGGTATAAAATTTATCAAATTTGATATAGCGCTTTTTGAAAAATTCATCAAAAACCAAACCAAATACGTACACAAATGACGTTTTGGTTTCAATCTCTGCTTTAAGGGATCGTCTCAGTGTGACCGTCCGAAAAATCACTGATTTTCGCGTTTTTTTTTTTTTAATATCGAAATAAACGAATCATTTCGGTTTTTTTAATAAATAAATACTTTCATAACGAATACAAAAAAAAAAACGTGTTTATTTATTGAGTATATAATAGTAAAATAAATTATTGAAATTACACGTTAAAAAAAAGGTCCTGTATGGTTTCCACAATTGCGGCCGCAATATTGATTGGAAACAAAAATTTCAAAAATATTATTAATTTGTAGAAAAGTCGCTATCGCGCTATGGAAGTTTTTTTTTTGACAAAATGGAGGTGGTTTGAACAAAAAGTATCGAATTAAGCTCTTTTTTTCGACAGTTTTTCGTAAAAATAAAAATAGGAAGATTAAAAAAAAATGCTTCCATAGCGCGATAGAAAATGACGTTAAAAATTTACTCTCCAAATTGTATATATCTTGAAAACTCTTCCTTTGAGAATGGAAACCGTTTTGAAAAACACCATTCCGAGAAAAACGCGTTCAAAGATTGAAATTAGAAAATTTTAGATACAACCTTTTCTGCAAGAAACGCTGTAGAATTTCGCTTTAAAACTTGAGAGAATGTTTATAACACTGTATACAATCCGATAATGCATTTTTTGAACATTTCACACTGAGACGATCCCTTAACTTGCGATTTTAGGTTTGGTCCCACAGTAAAAGTTGTTCATAATGATGAGTATAACGAACACCTGTTAGCTTATTTACCCTTTCCTTCTAACCCTGTAAGCAGAAGAAGAAGTTAATCGTAAAATGTGTTTTTAAGACTAACTTCTATTCTAAGAGGATGACCGTTATTATTTTTTTCCTAAACTCTTAGCATTGTCTACTGACAAAACGATAGAATCAAATTAGGCAAGCTCTTTCTAAGTTTCCCGAAACTTTGTAATTAAACGGTCCAGTCTACTTTATATCTTTATAACAAAGTAACCTTGTTTCCATTCTCTTCCAAAACTTGAATTGAAATGTCCAAAACATTCAAAAGACGTAATACACTTTATGTAATTAAGTGGGCAAATGTTTAATTTACTAAACTGTTTCTAAATTACAAGCCTGTAAGTGAAAGAACTTGATAATTTCAGATTTTATATATTGTGAGGTTATCTAGAAAAGAATATTAGGTAGGCAATTACATAAATACACGATTGGATAATACTATCTCTAGGCTCAAATGATGTAAACCCCACTCGAATCTTTAACGAACTATCTGCATTCTTGCAAAGATTCACGAAGCAAAAAATTGTGATAACAGGCATTGTATTTAACCGTTGCTTAAATGAGGGAAAACTTAACCAAAAGTTAAAAAACATTGTCAATAGCTTCGACAACTGCGAGTTCCTACCAGTTCCAAACCACTCAATTAGGAGGTCACCTCCAAGAAATGGGAGGCATTTATATAAAGCTCTCAACCACTATATCAACACGAGTGATTATAAGACGTGCTACCTAGGGCATAATATCACAAAAATGATAAAATCAAAACCAGTCTCTCATTTAAAACCGGGCACAATACCCTATTACTTCGATAAAATTAAAAAAGCCCAAACTGCCAAAACATATGAAACCACTCTTCTCATGACTCTCGACAAACATGTAGAGTCTCCCAATCCCGGAACAATACCGTTCTATTTTAAAAAAAGAATAGCACCGACCCACGACCAGACTACAAACAACACCAACCCAAAAACTAGCACTCCCGATTCTTCCCAGTTTTTTCGAGTCTAAACAAAATAAATCCGAGTACCTAAATATTCTTCATTTAAATGTTCGTGGCATGAAGAAAAAAACCGAACAACTAGAATTATTATTAGAAGAGAAGCAAAATATTGATATCTGTTGTTTTAGTGAAACATTTTTAAGAAATCATCAATTAGAAGCAACTAAACTTGACGGGTACCAAAACGCGGCACATTTTTGTAGAAAAAAAGTTAAACAGGGAGGTGTTTGTGTTTATGTGAAACATTCCATCACTTTCAAGAAATTAAATTGGATTGAAGATATGGCTATAGAGCGTCACTTTGAGTGCTGTGGAATAGCAATACCAGACCTGAAATATATCGTTGTTTGCATGTACAGATCTCCCAAAGGCAACTTTAAACTTTTTACTGAAAATTTCGAATTATTACTCCATAAATTAACCTTGCGATTTGGATGTAACAAGAACAAAGTAATAATATGTGGAGATTTTAATATTAACTTACTCCAAGAATCGAAACAAAAAGATAAGTTTTTAAATACATTAAAAATGTTTGACGTGCATCCCGCTGTGTCCGATGCCACTAGAATCACACAGAAGACTCGAACTTGCATAGACAATATCCTAACAAACGTAAAACGTTATAAAACAGAAATATTAAACAGGGATATATCTGATCACACAGCACAGATAATAAGTATCTTTGCTAACTTAAGTTTCCGAGAAAAATACTGGTTCATATACAAGAGAAGGGTTGATGCAAACATTAGTATTTTTCAAAAATACTTGTCGCAAATCAACTTTTCAAACGTATACACTTTTGATAACCCTAACCAAGCGTATACTGAATTTATAGACCTGTACAGTCTAATATTTAATTTGAGTATTCCTGTAGAAAAAGTAAAAATAACATATAAAAAAAATGCAAACTGGAAAACAAAAGGAATAAAGATTTCTAGTAAAAACAAAAGACAGATCTTTCTAAAATGGCAACAAAACAAAAACGAGGTTAATGACAACTTGTATAAGAAATACTCAAAAACATTTAAGAAAATAATACGTATATCTAGGAAAACTGCTAACGTAAAGTATATAACAAGGAGTACCAATAAAAATAAGGCCACTTGGGGTATTATAAAAAATCACACCTCTGAAACAAATCACATCAAGACAACGATAGATAGCATTAAATCAGGTAACGAAGAAATAGTTGAACCATCTAAAATAGCTTCGTCTATGAACAATTACTTCATAAAACGTAACGAAACAAACCAGACAGGCAATTCTTCCCAACATAAGCCTATCAAAACAAATCCAAAAAGCATTTTTATTAGCCCAGTAACCTGCAATGAAATAAGAAATATAGTAAAATCATTAAAAAGTAAAAAAACCGCTGGTTACGATGGCATTTCCGTACAAGTCATTAAAGAAACCATAGAATTTATAATAATGCCCCTGACATACATAATTAATATCTCGATTGAAACTGGTCAGTTCCCAGACGGTCTAAAACCAGCATTAATCAAACCTTTACATAAAAAAGGTTCAAAATCAGAGATGGGCAACTACAGACCAATTGCCATATTACCGAGCTTTTCAAAAGTTTTTGAAAAAGTACTTTATAACAGGTTTACTTCATTCTTTGAATCCAACAACATTCTCAACGAAAATCAGTTCGGTTTTCGTAAAGAGAGAAAAACTACTCACGCCATCTTCAAGATGCTAAAACAGGCTTGGGAAGAGATCAATAACAAAAAGACTGGTATTGCTCTCTTTTTAGACATGTCGATGGCATTCGATTGTGTCGAACACGAAGTTTTACTAACAAAACTAGAAGCTATGGGTATACGCGGTACACCATTAAATTTGTTGGAGTCATACCTAAAAAATAGATCACAGGCTACAGTTATAGAAGTTTATAAGAAGGATACAAAAACGGTAGAACGAGAACAATCAGCATTCCAAGATATAAATATAGGTGTTCCACAAGGTAGTATCTTTGGGCCTATTCTATTCAATTCTTACATCAACGAATTACCGCTTATCACAAAACATCTCTGCGTCATGTTTGCTGATGATGCTACTATATTTATACCCCAGAAAAATCTAAGTAAAACTGATTTTGAAATTGAAGTTAACAAAACATTAAAACAATTCACAGACTGGCTAAAATGCATAAACCTAAAGGTTAATATTAGTAAAACCAATATACTGCAATTTACTAACTATAAAACCACTCCTATATACCTCGACATTACAAATAACGGAAACAAAGTTAATGAAATTAGTGTAACAAATTTCCTAGGAGTCACTTTAGATAAAAACTTAAACTGGAAAGCGCATATAAATAAAATAAATAATAAAATCACAAAATACGTCTACGCTCTATCGGTTCTTAGCAGTATCGCATCAAAATCAGTAGCAATAAGTGCATACTATGGATATGTGTTTCCTCATCTAAGCTATGGTGTTATATTTTGGGGGGATTCAGTAGAGGTTGAGTCCACATTTATATTACAAAAACAATGTTTACGGAGCATATACAAATTGAAACCTACTGATACTCTACGTAATATATTTATAGTTAATAAATTTTTAACCCTGACCTGTTTATATATATTAGAGCTGTGTTTGTTTGTAAAGAGTAATGAGGAAACTTATTTCAACGCTAAGTCGAGTCGAATTGATAACCTACGTACAAAATATCGATATAATATGCGTATTCCTCAAATAAATAACGCCATGTACTACAAAAGTACATTCATAAATGCTATACATGTATATAATAATCTGCCTACTGAGTTAAAAACTCTAAACGGCTTCAAGTTTAAGTCAAGTTTAAAAAACTGGCTAATATCTAGAGCATTTTATAACATGAGGGAATACTTTGAGAAATAAATATTATAATATACCTAGTTATTAACACTGTTTATAACCTGAAATAGAATTATTACATTGATATTGTTACCTAGTCCCCGTGGTCGATTGTTGCGCTTATAGTAATAAAATTGTAGTTAATATTTTATGTAGTATTTCAATAATATGTGTTTCTAATAATTCTATTGTATGTTCTATATGAACACAACTGTTGTGACTAATTACCTAATAAGCCTAAGACCTTTGTACACAGTTGAACAATAAAGTATTATTCTATTCTATTCTATATATTATGCTTTTGATATGCATTAATTGACTTTTTATTTTGTTTAATCATATTTATGGTCAACTAAGTTAAAAAAAGATGTCTCTACTGTACTTTCAATATTATAGGTAACTAGCTGCGCCCCGCGGTTTCGCTCGCGTAGTGATGAAAAATGGTGATGATGCTAGTGAAGCCTATGTCCGTCTCCTGATTCTAAGCTCCCCACCAATTTTCGGCCAAATACGTTCAGCCGTTCTTGAGTTATAAATAGTGTAATTAAAAAGACTTTCTTTCATATTCATATAAGATGTAGTTAGATATTTATATATGACCCGGGTAAAACTGCGACCAGAACCACCGGAGGATGGGCAGCAGCGTCCTGTTAGTACACGGTGAACGTACTGCGATCTCCAAGCCGCCTGCCAAGCGTGGGGATTATGGCAACACCCATCTAAGAGGGAGGCCTTGTTCAGCAGTGGACATTTAATGGCTGATGGTGTGGTGTGGTGTGTGTAGTTAGATATTGAAATGGCGACGTAAGATTTAAATAGTTATCTATACTTCTATACTAATATTATAAAGAGGAAAGATTTGATTGTTTGTTTGTTTGTTTGTTTGCATTGAATAGGCTCCGAAACTACTGAACCGATTTGAAAAATTCTTTCACTGTTGGGATGCTGCACTATCTCCGGTTGACATAGGCTATATATCCAGGCTTTGCCCGTGCGAAGCAGGGGCGGCCTTCTAGTTATTTATAAATGTACAAATAAATCGCTTTCTCCATTTATGGCTGCATAAAAAAGTTCACCAAAAAACAATTGAAATGATAATATCTGTTTGCGCTGGGCCAAACACATGCAAGTTGATAGTGTATTATTTTATATATAACTCAAGACCCATTTTTCGTGAATTTTGTCCTAGATCCCAACACCTATGAGTATGTAAAATAAACTAAAGAGATATAATTTGTGCAAAAAATAAAGTCAAATTTAGAACTTCCTTTTTGGAGTCGGTTTAAATGGTTGAAAAATCAACGCGTAAATATGTCGCTAAGATATTTTGTACATTTTCCTCCATTACAAAACACAAACAAGAAGCTCTTCAACGACATTTGCCAAGAAATATGAGAAGACTTATCAACAAAACGCCCTCTGCTTTGCAACAGTAACTTACGCCATTAATAACTTTTTAAATGTATTTTTTCGCGCATTATTCTTTGGAATTGTGAAGAAATAGCTAAGCATAAGCAAAGTACTTATTTACACAATACGATTCGACTAAAATTTTGCTAAAAGTACGAGTTACGAGCGACCAAGAAAGAATAACTCGTATTATTATACACTTCGACCAAAATAAAATGAGTGGACGGGCCCAGAAGAAGCGCATTTCTAAGATTACAAAGTGAGCCAGCGCCAGCGCTTACTTCGTTTCAGTCCGTCTCTGGTCGTAGGAACTGCGACACGAGTCTATTGTTACATGATAACGAAAAATATCCATATTATAATAATATTACGTGATAAATACACAACACAAAACCGCTATCTATTTTCTGTAACAAATCTACTGTAGGTACATGGTTATAATTATAGGTGTTGAAGTATATGTCTGATGGTTTTAACTCGTTTTTACTGAGTAAATTCAATGGTTATGGTTATTTATTTTGGTCGAAGTTTATAAATGGTTATTATGAAAGTTGCGGGTGTTTTCATAATATCCAAGTATATACGATCGCGCCAAATTATTCAAGTCATGCACACTAGCAGGATGACACAATAACGAAAGCAAGTGTCAATTCATTAGGATTCCGTACCCAAAAGGTAAAAACAAGACCCTATTACTGAGCCTACCCTGTCTGTCCGTTTGTCCATCTGTCCTACCTTTTAACGACTGCATCTTTCGAACCGTGATAGACTGATAGCCAGATAACATTTTCACAGAATATTATGTAATGTTACGGCGGATTAACTAAGACATAATACTAAAGTCAAAAGTAAAAACTAAAGGGTATATAATAACAAACGTATTTTTTATTTGCTATATGTAAATAAATAATGGCAAAGTGTGAGTCGATGACGAGGTTCTGTTCATTACCAAGTTAACCAACGTAGGGCACGGACGGTACTTGGATGGATGGGCCTGGGCGTGATGTTGTCTTTTTCAGTAGTTTTAGTATTTTGTGGTGGTAGGCTCGTGCACTGAGGGTTTCCCTCAGTGCACGAGCCTGACTCACACTTGGCCGGTTGATATTATAACTTTAAGATTAATATGCCAACATTAAAATATATAAAATCGATCATAAATATTTATAGCATAAAAATGGCTTCCACATTTTTGCAACCACAGTTATCCTTGCGAAAGATTGATAAATTTTATTTGAATTGAAAATATCGACACTTTATGAACATCAGTTATAGCGTCTAAGATGGAGGTAGAAACATACAAGCTAGCTACAATACCCGGCCTTCGGTTAGCCTAAAACACTGACGTCAAGGCTGCCCACTAGCAATTTACTTTTACAATATCTAATTTTGAGCTTTCATTGGATAGAAAATTGTAATAAAACGGACGTGTTTCTATAGCATTGAATCGCGTGGTGTGAACACAGCTAAAGTTTTATAAAGTTTCGGCGAACAAAGGTAAAGAGTTTGGCGCCGCAGGACACAGTAAACAAGAAAAACGCAATTTGCCAAGTTTGTGGGTCTATTTGAAGCAGTGACACCGTTGACAAAGAAATAAAATGTTTTTTATTTACCATTCTTTAGCAAATTGAGAGTGTGCATCGGATCTGCATTATCTAATTCCCTCTTGCCCATTTTTCTATCGGACTGCCAGAGCGGGCACGAAAAATCGACACCGCTTTATGGTTGATATTCCATAAACCCGTACCTACGAAGCGCGTTGATACCACTTTAATTGTTCGAACTGCTAATCTGTGGAATGCGCTGCCTGAATGGGTGTTCCCTGATTGTTACAACCTATGTCTTCAAATTAGGAGTGAATCGGTTTCTTCTAGGTAAGTATGCTCATCGTTATTTGCAGTATATTTTAATTATTTTAGGTACAATGCTGCTAGGCAAAGCTAGTTAAATAAATGCATTTAATGCATGTCGAATATCCATTTGTACTTTAAAACTAAACAAGCTCGTAGTTTTGTGGTTTCGGAGCGCTTAGTCAATTTCGCTTGCGGCCAAATGCAAAGCCCCTACTTAAAATTTCCGACAGAAAAATAAAAAAAAGTATGAATAGATATGAAAAAAGTAACTGGTCAACGTGGCTTTTTGTGTATCTTACACAAGTAACGCCATCTTTTGGTGATTAGTGAACTGTTCAATAAAAAATGGCGCCTTTGAATATACATTCCTAACCACGGAATGTCTACTTAAAGGTTAAACCATAGCAAGTGCGCATGTTTTTACTATTCGACAAAAAGTGACGCCACATTGTATGTGATAAAGTTCGCCCGCCATCTATCGTAAAGTAAAAGAAAACGAGTTGTGAATCTGCACAAAATGGTGTCACGCTTTGCTGCGATGAAAAATATATTTATGGTGTATCTGATGAATAGTCAATCAGTATTTTTACGTAGGCTTCCTAAAGAATTACGAGTAATTAAGTAGTACATGGTAGTACTTACTCGTACTTACGTTCAGCTCTATGCATCCAACTTCTGCCAGCTGTTTTAAGCAAATGTACAAAAAATATTTTTTTATAGACACAGACAGATAGTACGGCTTCTCATTTAATGTAGTCTAATGCTCCGCTCTGTTTGAAATGGTGTTTGACCAATGGCTAATGTTGCCATGAAAGGTTTTGTTATGTGTATTTTGTTCTACTTTATCAACGTCACATCTCACACGTTATTAAAAGTCCGGGACATACCTACAAAACGAATGTTCTGTACGTTATAGGTAAGAATGCGTGAATACTGTTAGAAACAGTCATAATAATTATGTTTTCAATTTCTCGTATTAGGAGTAAAGAAATCTGTTTTCTCAGTTTTGGATCTGTTTCCCAATAAATGACACGTTATTCCGCACTCGATTACTTGTTTGAAATGTAAAATGGAAACCTTTTGGTGCTCTGAGGGTTCCGCTGCAAGGAACCGTCAGAGCGCGAGTCCAAACAAAAAAACAAAGACAAAAAAGTCTTAATTTTGAAAGACAAACTTAATTTGGTAGTGGACAATAAGGTTCTTCGATACTTTCCAACTACAAAATGTAAGTTTGTAATAGAAAAACCATTATTTTTAAATGATATAACTTCAAATTTATGACTTTCGGATTTATTCCTTTAGATATGCTGTAAAATCTTGCCCCTTGGCAAATTTCATGAGTCTAGGTCAACGGGAAGTACCATATAGGTTTTGATTCCCTTGTGAAATCGTAAAATATGCGACATAAACGGTCATAATTATCTTTTAACCGCATTAAATTTTTTCACAGCTTAAAGAAACCATGGATTTGAGTATTTGATATTAATTTCAGCTTGATATCTTTACGCGTTCCTGAGAAAAAGGGTCTTGGCATACGGACAGACGGACAACAAAGTAATCCTATAAGAGTTCCGTTTTTTTCCTTTTGAAGTACGGAACCCTAAAAACGTTAGATTATGTCAAGTATACAGGTGCGTACGGATAGCCCCTTAGGGATGGCAAAAATAACTGTTACAAACGTCTTTATTGATCACATGTAGTCTTCGTTTTGGGAATGTGTGAGCAACAGCAGAATTTTTAACTGTTTTCGCTCTCCGTTCAGATAGGACAAAAACAGCTAAAACTGCCGTCGTGAACTGCCACTTTTGACCCACCTTGCAATACGGGTCGTTGCGATCGTTTTTTTTTTTTTTTTTTTGACTTTAGATTTTCGCGGTATTTTGGTGTTTTATTTGCGTAATAAATATTTAACATACAACCTACAGCCGCAGCCACAGCAGCAACAAGCTGCTGGGTCCAGAACCATGACATTTTACACATTTTTTTTTCATATACAGGTTGTAAGGGGAACACTCTCGAAGCCAAAAGAAGGTAATTGTACTCATCATTATGAATAAATTTTACAATGGGACCAGCCCTGAAATCGCGAAAAAAATTATCAGCTGTTCTATAGAAAACGGTCACTGACACTCGACAAAATGTATAGAACAGCTGTTTTTTTTTTATAACTTATAACGTAAGTGACCACTAAGGAAGTATTTTGAAAATCAATTCCCTAAAATATTTCGCTGCCTAAAAGGGTTGAAAAGAGAATGAAAGTTTGTATGAAAGATCATCATTAAAAAAAATAAAAATGTTGAAATTGGCGTTTACGCTTCTTTTCAAAAACAAAAGTCATCATCATCATCAGCCAGAAGACGTCCACTACTGAACATAGGCCTCCCCCTTTAACCTGCCACTTTATTTTTCCGACAGCCTGCCTTTTACATACACTGGACTGGTTTTACATACTTTCGCTATACATATATATATCTACCTATTTATTATATTTCATTTTATTATACAAACTGTAGGATTTGCATTAAAAGCATTAATAATGACAAGCACTTTAAACCTAGAGGCAAAGTCTATTCGTGTATTCCAGTCCAAAACCAAACTGTCCCAACACAGCTTTACACAGCCAACCCTACCACGAAATAATGTCAATACATTTTGTTCGGGGGAACACATCAAAAGGTTTATTTTACAGTGGCTTGTTTTTGTACCCAGTAATTGAATTGGCAAAGTTTTACGATCACGAAAATATTTATTGGGAAAATACTGAAAATATAAATAGTTCGGCGCCGCTAGCGATGCTTTCGTTTGTTTGATGTTGAGGTACGATAAAGTAATACCATAGTTTGTTTGTTTCTTTTTGTTAACCTTTTATTAATATTCACAGATTTTTATATTGTACTATTGTACTTTTATGCGGTGATCTTTAGAATGTTCACTAGGTTTTACAAGATATTGTGTTTTAAGCGAAATGATTCAATTTTCAGACTTCAAAATAGAATTAAATGTTTTTCATGAATGTTACGTGAGATCTGTATCAATAACGTTACGATTTAACTTCAAATTATTATTTTCTTAATTATAGAATGTCTTATACCGGGTTACGTGGAAATGGTAGACTAAGCCGAAAGGGGTCCATAGTACCAATCATTATGAACAACGTATACCAATGGACAACTCAAGTGATATAACTTAAAATCTACGACTTTCGGATAGTTTCCTATCATCATCGTCAGCCTGTACCAACCCACTGCTGGGTATAGGCCTCCTCTCCCTTGCGCCATTGATCCCTGTCTCTGGTTCTAAGACCTTACTTCATGCCTAATCTCATTATTCTGGGTCAAAATCAAAATAAGTGACATTAATAGCCGTACCTTTTAACCGTACCTTTTTTATGTTGACTTAGAACCTTGAATTTTACACCTCCAAAAGACCGTAGATCTTAGTGTTTAATATTAATTTAAACTTAATCCCGTACGCGTTCGTGAGAAAAGAGATACGGACAGACAGACAGGCAGACGGACAACATAGTGATACTATAAAAGTTATTTTTTTTTTCTTTTCTGGTACGATTTTCTAAATATAAATAGTTTCATCTAAAACTACACCAGAGTCTACAACAATCCCGAAGCCGTAAGCATCCGTACAAAGAGCCAGGGACGAATTCAATCCCAGTATTTAATTTAAACAGACAAACCTCATTACATCCGACGGGATTCCCGGACGAAGTTCCTTAATCTGTTCCCATTCTTAGTTCTCTCATAAACGTGAGAAACAACATACGATAATTCTACGTAGTGTAGATACACAATACAATATAATAATTATATAATAATATATTAAAATGGGAGAAATAGGAAAAAAGCTTTGAAATAAATGTTTAAGAGCCGTATTACAAAATACATCGTTCAATTTTAGGTATTTCAATTTCAATTTTCAAAAACGTAATTGTCAAGACGAATATAACACAAGTAAATTATAATATTAAAATTGTTTATTATATAATATTATGTCAGTAATTAAACGAAATGCATTCTCAAACTTATCATCCGAGAGTTTTACGAAAAACTACTTATGTAAATATTGGAGGTAATAAGTCGATTATGTTGAGTTCAACATTTTAAGCCGTTATTTTCAATAAAAAATCCATACCTATCTACTTATTTATCACAGAAATTTAATTGTATTTGTATAAATGGTTCTATTTAATAGAATAAGAACGGCAAAAATCCAGTTTTCGTTGTTTTTATTCGGCAAAAAAAAGTGAGAGGTTTCTTAAATTATTTAGGTATCACAAGCTTAGTATTGACCTTAGATCAGACTAACACGGAAGACATGGTACGGTACTTTAGGACGAACTCACCTTGCGACGACCTTGCCGTCCTTTTTGCGGTTTTTGCACGTAGGTAGACTTTTATTCAAAATCGTGTAGCTGCAAACTTAGTGTTTTAAAAACGTACAGTTTTTGCGTTAAAATGGCAAATGGCAGCACCACTTTTTGACGATACGGTGTCAAATACCGGTTTATTGGTATATGAAACCGCGCCATATGCATTTGCACTTGCATTTGCCAGTGTCAAGTGTTAAATTATTATCAAGTATGATAATATTGTATGTAGTCAAACAAGTCACAGTAAGAATCAAGTAAAGTAAGTCACGGTCAAGTCAAAATAATACCCTAGTAAAGTGGTGGAGACGGTACAAGAGGCTTCTATGGAACTTTGAAAACAACACGAAATGACATGTTATACCGCGTTATATCACTTTGCTACACTCGAGCATGACTACAAACACTTAATTTATCTATATAATTATATAAAAGCGAAATTCATCTACACACTAGTGCACTCATCACAACGTGCACAAATCTCGAAAACCACTTGACCTACGAAGCTGAAATTTGGCAGGTAGATTCCTTGTAGGGTGTAGAGATCCGCTAAGAAAGGATTTTGCGAATGGGCCGAATTAAAGAGGACAAAAGGGGGTTGAAAGTTTATATGAAAGTCTACACGCAAGAAGCTAGTAAATAATAATCCACCATTATTACGCATCAACACTGAAAACACAAGTTTAGGACAAATATTACAATGAGACGGCAAGTTTTTTTCACGTTAACGCTGAAACTCTTAAAAATCATTTATAGATATAGTATTTAATAGATAAAGAAAAATATCTGCAGTTTTTTTCTTCAATGACTTCTGCACACCTTCGCAGTAATGGCTGGACCAAAGTGTTTAAAGAAACATTAGAGGATAGCACAAGTTCGCTCATTAGAGCATACCTCGCTACTGGGGCAGATGCGGAAAACGATCCCAGAGCCCTACTGAAATTAGTGGTGGGTTTTACTTGACAGTATGTGGAATTAGTAGGTTTTTTTGTTTGTTAATTAGTCTTGTTGGCTGTTCTATAATTCAGACAGAAATAATTTTAATATAGACAAAAGGTTATTTAAACTATTCAAGAGGCCTTTACAAAATTAACCGTTCAATTTTATATATTTGTATTTTCAGGCATAAAACGAATATAATTTATAAAGCCGTAATTTTCAAAATAAATATGACCACAACCCACAACATACCCACGTTTCCTTTATGACAGTAATTTAACGAAATTAATTCTCAAACTTTCCCTCCTAAAGTTTTACGAAAAACTACTTATGTAAATTGGAGGTAACAAATGGATATGTTAAGTTTTACCAAAAGGTGAAGCCGCTACATTCAATAAAAAATACAGATCTATTTAAACAGCAACTGAATTTTCTGCAGATCTGAGTTGAAAGTAAAATAAAATTATACCAATAATCCAGTTTTCGATGCTTTTTTCGTCAAAAAATGTGATAGGACCCTTAAAGGTTATCACACCGTCACAGAGAAAACTATATCAAAGAATAAATTAAAGATCAAACATAACATGTACTTGTTTTTAAGCGACGAAAGGAGGGTATCAATTTAACTGTGTTTTTTTAAATGTTTGTTATGCGATTACTTCACTAATTATGAATACATTTTGATGATTCTTTTTTTGCTTGATACTAAATAAAAATAAAAATAAAATAAATATCTCAGAGATGGTCCCATATACAGTTATCAAAATTGATTCAGCGCTTTTTGAAAAAATCCACAAGACTTTACACAATATTTACACAGACGACGTTTTGGTTTGTGGTTCCCTTCAGCAGAGTTTTGAGTTTTGATTTTTTTGAGTTGACTTTCAATCTCTGTTTTAACTATGTAGGTATTAGTTTTGAAGTCGGTTTTTATTTTTTGACTTAAAATTAATTATTATAACAAGGTTTTATAAAGAAAATTTTTCATCTTTTCTTGCCTTGGACTTCAGGATTACGCTGCAAACAACTTATTATCCTCTAAATACGTTAACAGGGGATTCACTTTTTATCCTGTTTTTTATATCGACTTCTAAAAAAAGAGTTCTCAATTCGGTTGGAGGTGTGTTGTTTTTTTAATATTTGTTACTTAAGAACTCCGTTATTTATAAACCGATTTGCAAAATACTTTTTTTAAGGATAAATACTTTCAGATTCGTCCCATCTTCAAAGTTGCTACATTAATTTGTTTTTAAGTTTCAAATTAACTAGAACAAATATGTGAACCAAGTAAACGAAATTGCGTATTTTTGTTAATTTTGAAGTTGATTTTTATTGATAATTATTATTGTTTCTGTAAAATAGCGGATGAAACGCGAGCCCCAGCAAGTGTTACTTATTTTTATAATCTCATAAGAAAATTTTACTAAAGCAACAACAGAACACTCCTTGACCTAAATTCCGTTATCTGAAGCCGCGGCTGGAATCTCAAATTATAATAAAAATAAAATATAACATTAAGGGAACGTGTTTACCGAGGAAAACAGACCTCTGGGTTTTGGGGCGAACATTAAAAAGTTTTAAATACTTCCACGTTGTCACTGCAAGTCGCACAGCGAGACCAACTTATTCATACACTTGAGTGAGGGAGCGACTGCTGTATTTTCAGAACTAGACTGAAAGTCACCTGTAGAAAATATTTAGTACCTTCATTTGGCCATCCTTGTAGGTGAATTGGTCTTACTGTAGTTGGGAGTGTAGCCTCGGGGGAGCTATGCTGAATGTTGTTTTTAAAGTAAAATGTGCTTCTTGAGTAATGAGGATGGAGATAAACTCGTAAAATATTTGCGTTGAGATTGTTATTTTTCTTTCGTGTGATATAATACTTACTCAGGCTATCTGTTGAAATGTATTGGTTATTAAGGTTCCAAGAAATCCTTAAAGTTTCAACTGGCGATGGAGTTGCTTTGCCAGCCTCTGCTGTTGCGCGTAGGTTAATAAAATCAGGGGCCTTACGGACAACAGCTAATTGCGGCACCTAATCCGCTCAGTTGGAAAATCACGCAAACGTGAACCTTATCGCGCACAGATACGGTTTGCGGTCGCGTGATTTTCCATCTGAACGGATTAGGTGCCGCAATTAGCTGTTGTCCGTAAGGCCCCAAGTCTTATTTTGTGGCGCACCGAAGTGAAGTTGCCGCTAATTGCCAACTGATGTGACGTTGGTGCGCTTCTCTTTGCGTTATAGTTTCTTTACCCTAAACCATGAAAGCAGTGAACTTAAGGTGGAACGTTTTACCAATGGCGGGAAATTCAAATTTCAAACAGTTTTTTTGTCCTTGTAGCTAGGCCAGGTAATTATTTTGAAATGACACAGCATTTGCGACAATAGTTGCGTGTTTTTAACATTATCATGTAGAGTTATTTTTTAGTAACGCACCATATTACTTACATTTGTCAATAAACCGTTTGAAACAGCAAAAATTAGTTTATTGACAAATGTAAGTAATGATGTGCATTAGAGATAAATAACTTTACATGATTTTGTAAAGAATAATAATCAATTGTTGCAAACATCATGATCGTTTACAATAATTACCCGGCCTAGCTACAAGGACAAGAAAACTGTTTGAAATTTGAATTTCCCGCCATTTGTGAAACGTTGCACCTTAACATAATTATATAAGTTCACTGCATGATATTTTCCAAAATAGTCCAAATGCGACACATAATAATAAATTAAGGACATTTAGTGAAGTTTACAGTAAGGTTTCTGAAAAGCTTACATAAAAAAAAATATGATACATTAAAGGAAATTCCTCCGGCAAAGTATCAGGAGATTTCAGCTAAATAAGCTGGCGTTTTCACGGCGAACGATACATCAATCTGTTGGACAGCTAATTTTGGCAAACAATAACTTCGACGCCTATTCTCTCTGGAGTTTGATCCGCTTCTTAATTGATCGGATAAAGAGTCATTGTTATAGAATAGGTGTTGGAAAATGGTAGTATAGATAAGTAGCTAAGAAGCATGAAGTTAGCAAGTAAGAGTGTTATGTTGGAGAATGAAAATTAGGGACTGTCTTTCGATCCCATAAGATACGAAAGTTCGTATTTCTACTTATAGGTGACGATCTTCACTTGCAAATTACATCATAGACATTATCTCTCTTATTATATCAAGAACTGCACAGCTTCGCACGGGTATAGATTATAGCCTACTAGCGACCCACCCACCCGGCTTCGCACGGGTGTAATTTACGTGTGAAACCCGGGCGGGTCGCTAGTTATATATATAAACCTTCCTTGAAAATGTATCTAACTGATGGTGAACACCGCATCGAAATCCGTTGCGTGGTTTAGGAGGAGTTAGCGGCCATACAGACATACAGACAGACAGACAGACGCGGAAAGCGACTTCAATTTATACTATGTAGAGATAGAGATATAAAATACTACCTCATGCCCGCGATTCTTACGCGTAGACTTTCATATTAACTTTCAGCCATCGAGATACAATTCCAATAGTCACAATATCTCAGTTAAAACAGTCAAAAAAACGTCCGGGAGTCATTTTACAAACATTGTATCAATTATATAGTTCAATGCCACATTTACTCCAATTTAAACGTTATGTCGCTTGCATAGTGTTCAACGTTAGATGTCCGCTATGATATAGTAGCTCTGGCATCGCGTGGCGTTGTAGTCGGATCGCGGTTACCATGTAACTAACCAAAAAATCGGCGCAATCCGTAGTGTGCGCCGAGTTTTGGTTTGTAATTTTTTTGGCACGATTGTGACTCTATATTTATTTATTTATTTTATTACAATTTCTCAAAAACTTACAGCTAAAACCAAAACATTTTTGAGACAATAAAAAACTTATCAAAAAACATTTCGCAGCTAAGTATTACTAGAATGTAATATCGAGTTACCGCCAAAATAACTAATACAATTCTGAAGCATAACATTTATATTGTTAAAAAACAAATTAATATCAGTATGTATTGTATCTCGATGATTTCAGCTCCCTTAATTCGGCCTTTTTGATATATACTTTCTTAGCGAACCTTGCACGCCCCATAAGAAATCTACATGCCTGAAATTTTAGATTCGTAGATCGAATAATTTTAAAGATTTATTAAGTGAGCGAGTGCTATTTTTTTTTATAAACAAAAATATTAACTCAGTGCAATTTATGTTATTATTTGTTCTTGATCTTGTTTTCAGACACTTCTTGAGTTTATTTGTTAAAAATATTGTCAACATTAATTGACAAAATAATATTGTAAGTTAAGATAACAATCAAATTTTTATTTTATTATTTGATAATGTTGCCAACATTTTAAAAATTTCTTAAAAAGTCGGTTTTGATTTCTAGTCACAATTTTATTTAAATGCATTCTTCTTTAAATTATTTCTTACAACGTTCTACACATTTATAATTAGATCCCGCAAACAAAGCTGTGGAAATCAAACAAATCAAAGAGAATGTTCGCGTACAAAAGGAATAGCATTAAATCTCAATAGGTCCTGCTTGCAGAGAAAAAAATACACAAAGAAAGAATCCAATTAAACAAATTGATAGATCGTACTCGCAGAGATCTCCAAGAATAGGGTTGTCTCGCAGTGACAAAGATTTTAGATGTAGGTATACCTAAAAAAAAAACTAGATTTTATAACTTAAAAAACGGCTTGAGCATTTGGATTGTCTTTAGACCTTCAACAGTCTATGGGCAGTCTAACTGTATTTGTAGTTTTAGCTTGTATTTTTTTTTTAGTTAATAAAGGCACTTAAAACGTTTTACGTCGTACATCGAATGATGATATCGATTGCGTCATGTCCGACGATGGCGATACTGGGGTTTTTCGTAGGTTTTTACGCCAACGTGGAAAAAACATGTTGGCTCGTTGTATTATTTTTCTAAACTTGTGTATTGTCTAGTCACTAGTATTAATGTGTAATAATGGTGGATATTACACACCAATTTTTATTTTGGATTGGTTGGTGGTATTCATAACGTGTTCGAGCGTGGACGAATAACGAAGTGAAACATGTATTTTTGTGTTGTTTTCATAACTCCATAGAAGCCACTTGTTAAAGACTCCACACTACTCCACAGCTTTACTGGGCATGAGTTTGACTTGACCGTGACTTACTTTGCTTGACTCTGAGTGTGAGTTGTTTGACGCTATTTCATACTATGTATGTATATTATGACTTTAGGACTCTGTATCCATGGTCATGAAAAATTCAATGAAAATGAAAAAAAAAACCTGGCGCGTACTCATAATAATTATATCCAAACTACATCTTGAATATCCGATCACATCACATAATATGTCGCGTAGTACGCTGTTGTACGTGTAGGTGAGGGTACATTAGGACGGGCCGCAGCGGGCCGGGTCGCATTGCAATAATCACTTTCATATTGCTCGCTTCACGTGCTCAATCCTTCAGGACGGCTTTTACAAGTTTGGTGTATGAAAACTAATTCGAAAAACCTTAACGTAAAAAATGACGTCGAACGCCAATATACTTGACATTATGATAATTTTATTTGGAGTTATTGACATATTGTACAGATCTACTGATAATTATATTATTTTTAACACAATCACAATTTATTGAAAAACAAATAGGTGGCATACTGTGGCCCTGCCTTTTGCGTAAGTTGAAAACTTTGTTGTAAAAGGCAGAGTTTTTGACTCATTACAACATTTGGCGTTGCTGTTAGTGAGATGAGTATTTAATTATAAAATAATAAAACTATAGGAGGATAATAATGATGATTAGTTATCTAAGTAGTAGTTAGTAATCACATAATAATTATATGGCCTTTAACACAAAACTGTGTTAATGTTAATAGAGATGGTAACCCTACCTTACTCGCTTTGTGATCGGCACATCTTCGGCTATCAATCCCTTTCACAAAAGGAGTTTAGAGACCTTTGCGATTGTATCGGATGCTACAATCTGTATGATCTTGTTGCTTTAAGAAAATTGTGTACAACAACAATTACAATCAGTTTTTTTCTCAGTATTTTTTTAAGAGATTTGAAATGTTTGACGACTGCCCGGATTTAACCTGCGCTATCTGGGTACGCCCCGAGTGCTTTTTCTACAAAGCTAAGATCGCTTTCCTGTTGGCCTCCACATTATTGGGCTGTCTTTGCAACCAATCTAACCGTGAGTGAAATCATCTATTAATTCTTGCTACCTGCATCTAACTACTCAGCTAGAATCTTAACAGGTCACAAAGACGACTGAGAGGAGGCATTTTCAATGGCCCCAAAGTGTGTTGGAGGTCAAACGCAAGCCTACTTTTAAATAAAAAAGGGAAAGACGCATACGGCAAAGGCTTAGTAATAGGGTCTTTGGGTAACGAAACCCTAAAACAACACCGAATTACGAAATTTCTCTTATTTTTATTCCAGTTAAAAAGGCTTCACCAAAACAAAATAACCAATAACCTACGCAGTACGCAGTGTACGCATCGCCATAACCCAGCTTGATATAAGATTGAAAAATAGCCAAAGAACATCTGCCACTGTAATAACACCAAATTACTTCCCCGGTGGCTGACGTCGCTCTACGTGATCTCACGGAGCTATGAAACGGTATCGTACATTCGATTATCGTGATGTTTGAAAAGATGAGAACTCTTTTGGTTATATTATTTTAATGGAAAACGTAGAAAAAAAATAGTGCGTGGAATCCCTCCGCGCAGAAGAAGTTATACTTCAACAAGGAAACCTAAAATTATAACTAGGGCAAAAATATCAACAATTTAAAAACATGCTTTTCTCGAGATTCGAACCTCCTCTTTAGGCTTCTCAATTTATTAGCGACACCATTACACTACCGGATCTGCTAGTCGCAGTGCGAAAAAAGGATACGCATTTCGCAACCATACGAGAGAGAAAAATTCCCCCTCCATGGTTACGTTAAACGTTTAACGCAACCTTGTTGGAAGTCGCATAAGAAGTTTCACTTCAAAAAGGGCCTAAAAAAGTGTCCTATATTCTGAAAAATTTATTTTACTAAAATAATATTTATAAATATATTAGAGTTATACACAAAATTACATTGCTTACAATACAATTTTATTAACAGGTATACAAAATGACACGCTTACATTTCTGAATGTTGCAAGCAAAGTGAAAACGTCTAGGATCGTCGATTGGTTTTTCTTCAGTTAGTCAAATGATTTCCTGGGGGCTAACCGGCAAACCATAGTCAAAGTTGTACGCCTCGAGGGCCTTTAAGCATTATTAAAGTGCTTATAATCTTGTAACACAAAATTCATTTTCTTTTGTGTTGATGAAATACTTTTCTCGGCTAAAAACACTAAAATATTCATCCAGTTTAAAAAAGTCCGAAATCTAATCCGACAAACGTTTTCGAATTTCTAAGTTTCCAAAGTAATAAGAGTATTCTCGGCCGCTGTGCTAAGAATCCGTTAAGCCCAAACTTTCATTTCTTTTAAGAAAATACTTTTTTACAAACATCAATCTTGCTTTAGGGAAAAAACTTTTTGAAATAAGGTCAGACGGTTTTCCACAAAATTCTTATGACCGACGTTTTTAACATTCTCGAGCAATGTTAAAAATGTTGCAAACTTTTTGGCAGATATTTGTGTTGGGTATAACTTCTAGTATAGTATATTTCTCTATGGTATAACTGAATAAATATCAAGTGCGTGTCGTCATACTCTTGTGGTACAGTTCCGTAGTTATGCTGTAAAAAAATTAACATCATCGGCGAGCGTACAATTGTTTTTTGCGGTTCTTCTGGAATTTGTTTGACCCAACTAAACAATTAACTTAGTAAGTTGCATCATGTAAACCATTTGAATCTGAATTTTGATTCATTGAAATTAAAAGCTTTTCAAAGTTGTCTCGCGTTTATTTTACATGATTTTAATTCCTAATGTTTTAAATAATGCAATAATGTTTTATTTTTATTTTTATTATAAATAGGCTTGCGCTTGGCCGCCAACTCGCCTGATGTTAAGCGATGATGCGGCCTACGATGGAGCACGCTTGCCTAGAAGAAATCTATTCACTCTCGACTTGAAGACAACCAGATTGTAACTATCGGGGATCATCCATTTATTTTAATGTCCGTGGTCACAGAACTTACAAATAGCCTAGATGACGACTTTAAATAGAAAAAGACTTAAAACCGAACCATATAGCCGCGAAAACAAAAAAAGCGTAATAATCCACTATTTGAGCGTAATAGTCTCTAAATAAAATGACTTTATCTTACATACAGCCAAATAGACAAAACACTGTGAAACTAAAAGGGTTTCTTATTATGCTACGGAATCTTAAAAATAAAAGCATCATGCCTAACAAAACGATGAATCATTTTTATCTGTTAGCAAAAAAAATTCATATATTTTATAAAACAATGATGACTAGAAAAGAAATGAAAACTCATATTTCATTGGTTGTCTGCACGAACAACCAAAACCAAAATTATTTCAAGGTAATTAACGTAAACAGTACAAAGTATATCCAATCAAAATATCCAAAGGAAAATACGGCGTAATAAAAATAACGTGTAGCGCTGAAAAAACACAAATATTTGCATGACAAGGTAAATGAAAACCTTTCATGCTCTCTCATAACATATAACGTAATAAATAAAGGTACATGTTCGTCAAATCAGTATATTGTCTGGCCGCCCTGTTTTTCCTATTATAATATTGAGTCAGTACTAAAGATCGTGTGATTTTTGAATCTCATAATTGATATTACCGACTTTATTTTGAAAAATGTTTTAAAAACAGGTCGGTCAATCCAGGACCTGCGGTATTAATTTTGTCACGTCAATCTTATTTGTGTTGGCACATATGCGACCAGAGGCCTTACGGCCAACGGCTAACTCGGTATCAAACTAACGTTAAATCCGCTCAGTTGGAAAATCACGCGACTGCAAACCGTATCTGAGCGCGATAAAGTTCACGTTCGTGTGATTTTCCAACTGAGCGAATTTAACGTTAGTTTGATACCGAGTTAGCCGTTGACTGTATGGCCCCTGGACAGAAAAAAATATCGTATGAACAGAAAAAAACAGCTAAGCTTTTTGTCATCATAATGTAATTTAATATACTCATGATAAGCCCAAACTTCAATAGTAGACCATTACCAATTAGAAAATTTCAGTAGCCTTCTACCGGTTTCATCAACAGATTACCTCAATGGTACTGTGATCTTCTGATTCTATCTTCATCGTAACGTAACCACAAAAAAATTGTGAAGTAGAAGTCAGTAAGAGAAGAGCCCTACATGCTTTTCTAAAACTATTTGTGCCAAGATTGACTACTGACAAAATGTTGTATCCGTAGGTTCTAAAACAACCGAGCGAAAAAATGTTACAGTTATATATTACCAAAAACGTGCAGATAGAAGCGGACTGAACTCAAGCGTGACTGAAAAATGGGCAACACCTTGCGATGGTTCCGAACTGTGTTATCTCACAGGTTAGCTATTTAGGTGTCATTTTTCAAAAAATGTGAGTAGAAACAAACGAATCAATCTTCTTCTTCTCTTCTTCTTTTTTTCTTTTCTTTTCTTTCTCTTTCTATATTATAAAGAGGAAATATTTGATTGTTTGTTTGTTTGCATTGAATAGGCTCAGAAACTACTGAACCGATTTGAAAAATTCTTTCACTGTTGGGAAGCTACACTATCCCCGGGTAACATAAGCTATAGTATTTTTTTTTTAAATAGGGATCCTTACTAATACTCCAATAATGTAACCCAAGGTGTAAAAAATTAGATTTACAATTTAACTTTGCTTTGCGTTTGACAGTTCTATGACAGGACAACGTCTGTCAGGTCAGCTAGTATATTATAATAATGATACTCGTATGTATCGCGTTGTGAAGGGGACTGAATTTAAATAGCTACAAAATGGGGTCGGACCCGTGCTCCACCTAGGTTCTCCACCTGGGTGAATCACGGGGTACTTACTCCTCGTGCTCCAACTGATAATAATTTAGTACTGTCATGCAATTCAGTTATATGTGTTAAGCAGACACTTCACACTACAATGTAGCTCTTTTTTACACGATTAATATTAACTTTACATCTTACTAACTTATTGACAAACTAAGTATAACAATGTAATGAAATCGAAGTCAAATTGACTTAACCTACTACTGATTGTCGTATTGATTTGAAACTTTGCATGATGTGTAATTAATACATATCCAGATGACAATACAACAATTTGGTACCATCTTCAGATCATTGAAACAAGGGCGATAGATATATAGGATAGCTAGGCGTAAGGCTCCTGGTCACATTATTGGGTTTTATAGAATTTTAAATCATACTTAGATAATAATATAATGTAAGTAATTTTCACCATATTATATATAATATATGGCGATGAACCTCCCACTTCCTGGCTACATACAATTTTCAAGAAAATAAAGAATAAAAAAGGTCAATTTCTAATCACGTCTTATCTCGTTACACTAGTTTCTGAAGGAAACGTCAAAAACAAAAGAATTAGTTGGGCATGACACGGGGCGACCTTTCCAGGAGGAAAACCTAATAATATCGCCGTAACAAGTTTAGTGCCCAAGGCGGTAACGTGCTGGGAAAACTCGAGCACCAGTCCTACTTTTCGAGTTAATTAACCATACAAGTTTAGATCCTCACTTACATCTGTCGATTTCACGATCGTGTCTAGAGCCGATGTTCCACTAATGTACAGGTACTATTCATTCCGCTGACGCAGCGGCCTCAAGTGGGTCTTGGCCTCCAACACAAGAGAACGTCTCAGTCTCAGCTGTCTCTTGGCGACTTGGAGCTTGCATAAATCCGACTCCACAGCATCTTTCTAGCAATATATATAGTCCGGCCAACGGGGTCTTCTTTACTTTGCGATCCTCCCTCATTCTTAGCAGGTGGCCTTCTGAGTCTCTAGGTTTTGATTTTTCTCTCATGATATATTTTAACAAGTAGGTATAAGCATAAGCATAAGCATTGCCATTCAGCGTGGTAATGCCGCCAGCATGCTGGGTACGCTGCCAACTGGTAGTGGGCTTAAGCATTTGGATTGTTTTTAGACCTTCAACGGTCTATAGGCAATCTAACTGTATTTGTAGCGTTAGTGTTAGATTGTATTTTGTTTAGTTAATAAAGGCACTTACCCCTGTAAAAAGTAGGTACAATATCTTTGCCCTGGAGTTGGGTATTTAGAATGGAAGAAAATCTTTTTAGTTATTAGTTGCATTCCTGGTGCTCGCCATCAGATACTAGGGCAGAACACTAAGCTGGTTTTAGTAGATGTTATCCTATTGCAAGCAGCCAATAATTTGATTATGTTATAACACCTGAAATTCTTCTCAAATATCGCACCTCGATCGGATCGTATCATGTGAAAAAATCCTTCGCCAGGATAAAACCACACGTCGTTTGACTTGCGGCGAATTCCAACAGTAAGTACGTGTTTAGAACTCCAAAACTGCGCAAAACAAGTTGGACAATACAAACCATATTTGTTATGTGGGATATTCTACGAGGCCAGTACCTATAGGTAACGAAAATTGGTCTTGCTTACTTGTCATATTTTAGCTGAATACTTTTAATTTTAGTGCCAAAATCTGTGGCACCCTTGTGAACCATACAGTTTTGGGGTTGTAAAGTATCTTTTATCATTATTTTATAGCTTTCCAATCCAACTATCTCTATGAAAAAAATCTCTTCGTTTCGTTACTCTGTTGCTACGTGAAAGAGGAACAAACTAGTAAAAACACATTTTCGCATTTATAATACTAGTTATATTTAATAATAATAAATTTAATATGTAGTACTAGTGTTGTATCTTCAATAAAATAATGTTGTATTGTTTTATTGAGTAAATAAACAACTTTTTTGTTACTATTCCGTTAAGAATAGGCCTATATTGCCATTAATATTGAGGGGGGCATTATAAACGGGCCAGGTAAAATCTTACTTACAGCTTTCTTTCAAAATCGAAGTACCTAGTCAAAGTAGATTCTTTTGGAAATCCTTTTCAATACCTCAATCAACTCAAAACGCAATCATTTAATAAAGCTACGTATAAAATCAATAGCAAATTAAGCCGCGATGTACTCCAGGAATCACACTCCAGAGTTGAGGGAGTATCTTCCTTGATTAATTTTCAAGGGTCTATAAGCCAGATTAAAAGTCCCTCACTTCCCGAAAGAATGCATGACTCTATTAATTTAGTCAAAGAATCGAGGAATGTCTTTATGAAGGCTAATTAAATAGAGGGTATGATGAAATTATCTATACATATAGAAGCGAAATAAAAAAGTCAGTGAGTGCACTGACAGACTCGTCATGCAATCACAAAAACTAGTTGACCTAAGAAACTAAAATTTTGGCAGGTAGGTGTTAAGATCCAAATTAAATGTGTTTTTTTTTTTGTCGGAGAACTAGATCATCGACGTAGGTCAGCGTATTAACAAGCTGAAGTACCAGTGGACCTGACATAATTTTCACAGAATAGATAACCGTTGGGATAGACGTGTTTTAAAGTGGAGACCACAAATCTTCAAATGTAGAGCAGGACGCCCTCAGACTCGACAAAGTGACAAAATCCGTAAAACAGCTGGCAGTGGATGGAAGCAAAATGCTCAATATTGGACTGAATGACGTGCCTTGGGAGAGGCCTATGTTAGCACTGTAGGCTGATGATGATGACGATGATCTAAATATGAACCATTAAAATTCATGTTCAATATGTTTTACAATGCTTTATTTACTACTTAAATTATGTACGCTGCCGTGGGAAGGGGAAAGAAGGCCACGCTGCCATCGCTCAAAAACCGGCCAAGTATGAGTTGGTCTTGCGCACTGAGGGTTCCGTACCACCACAAAATTCAATAACGAAATTAGCAGTTATAACTTGGTATAGAACATAAACTTGTCACTGACTGGTACTTGCCCATTTTTATAATTTGTTGTTATACTTTAGAGTGTGTAATATAATCATGTTAAGTTTGACGCCTATAAGTATTACCGTTTTTATATTAGAGCTAATACAAAATACGTAAAAAATACGTATACGTTTGTTGTAGGGGACCCCCCCCCCCCCCTTTCGTTTTAACTTTTTGACTTTTTTATTATTTTTTAGTCAATCCGCCGTAACATTACATATTCTGTGAAAATTTCAACTGGCTATGTATTACAGTTCAAAAGATACAGCCGTTTAAAGGTAGGAAAGACAGACAAACAAACATCGTAGACTTAGTAATATGGTCCCGTTTTTACCCTTTGGGTACGGAACCCTAAAAACGGTGAATGAAAACATCGTGAAGAAATCAGTATGTCCAAGAACCTTAAAAAATCAAAGATATTGACATTTACCAACATGCACTGGGCCAGCGTGGTGGATTAGGGTCCATCCTCTTTCTGTGAGAAGACTTGTGTCCTAGCATTGGGAACATGATAAGCTGAAATTATGACGCTGATGATGATGATGATAATGATGATATTAATGATGCTGCTGATTATGATGATGATGATGATAATGATAATGATGATGATGATGATAAGCTGAAATGATGTTTAACAATATCAGAATTATGTTGTTAGGTCTACGGCACCATGGGGCTCGCGCGGAAACGATCCGGTTTCGAAGCGGGAACAATTTATTTTATTATGGGATTAAAGGCCTACAGCAAATTTTATGGCTGCATTTTGTATAGTTTAATCGCTTCATCGACATAATGTTGTGTGATATAAAAATTACAATATTTGGTTAAACAGCCAAATATGGACTATTTTATCGTTGTAGTTAGTTGAACTTGTTTGATAAAGTCATTGTATAACTACAGTCTGGCCACTAAGAGAATGCGTTTAGCATTGTAAAAATCTGAAATTTCGATATTTTTCTGTTTGTTAAGGCCTATGTTCAGCAGTGGACGTCTTCTGGCTGATGATGGTGATGATGGTGATGATTTTTCTGTTATTATATCTACTTCAACAGGATACCTCAACGTTCAAAAAGCGAGTAAAATTAATCAAAATTTCCTGTTTTCGTTCGGCTTTTCCCAATGATATGACAATTGTCAGACGCATTATTTCAACAGCCACACTTTAGTTAAATTTTTCGGAAACTACTTCTCCAACATGGAGCTTGGTATTTTTTTTGAATTAAGTATATATTTTTTGAAAATATAAAAAAAGTTTTTCTAAAACGTGTGTTTAAGAAAAACGTTTTACAGATTATAATATTAGCATCATTGACAAATGTCTGTCGAGTAAAACAAAAGTAAAACGTAACCTAAAACAAAATTTAATTATTATGTAAAAAAATCTCTCTCTCCTCTTTTAGGAATAATGAATTCTTGTTTCAGGCTAGGTTAAAATAGCGTCATTGGCAAATTTTTGTAGAGTAAAACAAAAGTTATTGATCCCAAATTCCGTACTTAATGCGACGGTAAAGCAGAAATATAATAGACCTCGCATTTTTTTCTACGAGAAAAGGGAAAATTTTACATACCATTTTCTCCAACCCCAATTTGGTAGATGACTGAAAATTCTCAACATTATGTTGCAATAAGATATTACAAAAATTAACAATTATTTGGATCGAGTATAAAGCTAAATTCTTGCACAACTGTATCAAAATTTCAACGTAACCCAAGAACTTCCCTACATTGTACTGTATTTACCGGTGCGGTGTAAAGCTAGACTCCCACTGCGGCGTATTTAATTACGTCGGACCAACGAGCCATGTGATTGTAGCCATGCTGTGTCACTTGCAAAGGCAACACAGATGTACCTACTCTTGCTTTCGTACTTGCATCCTAGGTCAGTTCTGGATATTAAGATAATGACGTCGATTCAGTCATATCACTTACTTAATTAAACTAATCTAACACGACTAAAAAAGAAGACATATTAGGAAATTGAAACCTTTGGAAATTGTCAAGTTCGGAAGTGGACAAACTTGACCAGAGGAAAATTATCTGCATCTATTTTTATTTCAATATTTGAAAGATTTCTCTGAAAAACCACATATTGAGAATTTAAAATACCTGTTCTTTACAATAACATTGCAAATAGTAAGTATAAAGCAAGTTTTGTGTTGCCATTATTTATAATAGGATGGGGAGGAGATCGAAAAAGACTCGAAATATAGTTTTTGCGATATCTTCCGTCAAAATAAAACATCAACATAAATATTACTTTAAAACATGTGTAATGTTATTTTAAAGATATTGCCCAATATATTTTTTATTCTAAATTTGCGAGTTTTATCTTTTAAAATATTGAATATGTGCGTAGCTCTAGCTGGTGCTAGAGCTATCTCTTTCTCCTTTTTTCTTGCTGGTGCTGATAGTAATAAATAATTTGAATTTAAATGTGTCGAAGTTGTGTTAAAATTAGACTGATCTAAGCCGTTAATAAACCCGTAAAACATGTAAATTGCAGGTAATGATACGATATAAATGAAACTCATTGAGCGGCTCAATGAACCACGTGATTGGTTCCGATTGCATTGATGTTTTAATTTGTAAAATGTCCTCGCAAAACAATTATGATGCTAATTGAGAAGTACAACTTAAAATACTGCGGACAAAATAGTCGGTCCAATTTTTTACGCTGAAAGCAGCTACAATATAATTATATTGTCAAAAAAAGACCAGCCAACTGCGAGTCGAGCTCGTGCACTCAGGGTTCCGTAGCACCACATAAATTTTAATTACTAAAGTAAAAATGTAGTGCAAAAATACAACATTACGCCCAGGCGGTTCCCCATCCAAGTACCGACCGCGCCAACGTTGCTTAACTTTGGTCAACACAAATTTGTCACCGACACTCATATGGCCAGTATCTATTTGTTGTGCTACTTTAGTGTACGTACTATAAACATGTCAAGTTTGACGCTTGTACGTATAACCGTTTTTAGACTAGAGCAAAAACAAAAATAAGTTAAAAAAGCTTTTGTTTTGGGGACTTTTGCTTTCATTATTTAAGCCAGATGCATTCGCACCTTACCATATCTCCCTTGTTTGTCTAATTTGAGATCATCTTCATCCACAGCCTTCCTTATTGCACTGCTGGGTATAGGCCTCTTATGCCTTGGCCACTTTTTTCACAACCTTACTTGAGAAAAAAACGCGTACCTACACTTACAACCATAAAAGCCTCTCTGGTATCTTATTCTGAAATAACTGAACGTTAAATTGGCTGATAAACAAACCCCTATGAAAACGAAGACTTCGTAAATAACCCCACGTCACATATGTTTCAGCGACGTTTTGTCTAATGTCCTACGATGATAACGGCCGTTATTGCCGGCAACGGCGTTACGGCGGAGGAAACTCATTAAATACGAGTAGATTTATGGGCTAATGGCCTTGATGGGTGAATGTGGGCGCTTGTATATATAAAATAAGTATGTCTGGAATGTTAGTTCCACTAAGAAAAATTAGAAAATTAACTGAAAGAAGCTCACTCAACAACTAAGGAAAGCTGACCCAAGTAAACATGGCCAGGTTCAGGTAGAAGAAAAAGAGTTAGTTTAACATCTAAAGTTAATTTATAGATAAACTAGCAACCCGCCCGCCCGGCTTCGCACGGGTGTAATTTACGTGCAAAGCCGGGGCGGGTCGCTAGTTATATATATAAATCTTCCTTGAAAATGTATCTAACTGATGGTGAAAACCGCATCAAAATTCGTTGCGTGGTTTAGGAGGAGTAAGCGGCCATACAGACAGACACGCGGAAAGCGACTTCAATTTATACTATGTAGAGATAACACATGCATACTTAACTTTTATGTTTTCTTTTATTATACTATTAGTTTCAATCAATTAACGAAACGAAGAGTTTGCTGCTCACTAAAAATAAAAATAAAAGATTAAAAATGAGAAATAGACCTCTTTAAAATTTTTACTGTTTTTTATTTGCGTTAGTCCCAGTAAACATTTAAAACATCTGACAAGGTTTTGTTTTATTTTCAGTTAAATCATATATTATTAAGTATACCATGTAGTCTGCACCTATAATTGTGGTGGCGTTTAGTTAAATTCTTGTGCCTTGCCTGTAAAGCAAGGACGTTTCGACAATTTTATTCAGGATCATTTTATTTATATTACACGCGAATTACTCACGTAAGATTAAGCCGGTACATCACGGACGTACATCATGTTGGTATTCATTAAATTAAATAAATAAATATACAAGCATGATATCATTCATATAAAAAAAAAATACTATGGGTTTTTTATATATATTATTTGAAGGATAGGTTTGCGCTTGAGCCACCACCTCGCTACTTATTCCTTAAAAACATATTCATAAGATTTGCAAGAAGATGATATAATGTATAAAGTAGATTAAAATATGAAGCAGCATTCAATCAAATTGAGAGCTAAAAGTGAAATGTAAAAAACTGAAACAGTCTGAGAAGTTCTGGGATCGAATTAATTCCGAAATCCACTTTGAATGCGGATCGCGTAATTTGTAACTTTGTATCCGGCATTGTACGAGTATGCCCGAATTAGAATGATAAAGTTCAACTAGAAACGATAAAGTTTTTTGGGTTTTCGAACATTTTTATGCCATTGATGGCAAACAAGCAGACGGGCCGCCTGATGGTAAACATTCACCGTTGCTTATGGATATTGGTAACAGCAGTGGCATCACTAATAAGTTGCCAACCCTTTAGAACTCTATTAACTCGCCTTTTGAAAAACCCCGTGTTGTAGCTTCTCGTAAACACCGTGGAAGGTAGCTCATTCCACATTTTGCCGGTATTAGGCAAGAAAGATCGTTAGAATCGCACAGTGTGTGATTTCCACTGATCTACTTAATATGTTCTGTAGATGAACTTTCAGGGATGGCGATAAGCACGATGATAAAACCGTGAAGCTGGTAACAGAGCAAACAGTTATTCAAAGCACTCCAATTACTATAATAAATAGAGGTAGTAATAAATAGAATATAATAAACATAGGTATAATAACAGGTGCAAAAATGCAAGGGGAATCTGAATGGATTTATTAACTGAAAAAAAATAAAAAACAATTAATACATAATGACTTCTTATACGTTCTCGCGATAAATATGCATTGAAATTAAATACTTTTAATGGATTTAATGCGTGCATTTTAAATTATTTTAATTCCTGACGTGTCGAACACTTTGCAGTGTCCGTGGTCACAGGCAGACTAGATGAAAATAGATACAGATTATGGAGTTATTTACAAGTACTACAGTGATTTTTAGGGTTCCGTACCCAAAGGGTAAAAACGGGATCCCATTACTAAGTCTACGATGTCTGTCTATCCGTCTGTCCGTCTGCTCTACCTATTAACGACAATATCTCTCGAACCGCAATAGCCAGTTGTTTTTTTTTACAGAATATGTAATGTTACGGACCGGGTTTGTCCAAAAACTGTGACCAGAACCACCGGAGGATGGGCAGCAGCGTCCTATTAGTACACGGTGAACTTACTGCGATCCCCAAGCCGCCTGCCAAGCGTGGGGATTATGGCAACACCCCTCTTTAAGAGGGAGGCCTTGGTCCAGCAGTGGACGTTTGATGGCTGCTGATGTGTGATGTGATGTAATGTTACGACGGATTAATTAAGAAATAATAAAAAAAGTAAAATAAACCTAAGGGGTCCCCTTACAATACAACAAACGTATTTTTTTAACCTATTTTTGTATTAGCTCTAATGTTAAAACGATAATACGTACAAGCGTCAAATTTGGCATGATTATATTAGGTACACACTCTAAAGTCTAAAGTATAACAGCAAATACTGAATAATGGCTTAGTGCGAGTCAGTGACAAATTTTTGCTCATTACCAAGTTATACCTGGTAATTCCTTACCTGGATGACCTCCTTATCATTTCACCGAAAGGAAATGTCATAGTTCACTAAATTTGTATCCGTTTTTTTTTATTTCTGTATTGTGGTGTTACGAAACACTCAGTTCGCGAGCCCGACTCTCACGTGGTTGGTTTATTTATTCAATAGGCTTACATTTGCCCGCCGTCTCGCCATAAGAAACCGATTCACTTGTGAGTTGAAGACATAATTGTAACTATCGAGGAACATTACACATGCTGTTATGGAAGGATTTTAATGACAATTCTCACCTTTCCAGATGCTTTAGGAGTAAGGATTTTTTAAGTGTGGCTATTTTTGGAGCTACATTAAACAATCTAATGATAACTATCAGTTATAGCAAACTCATTTAGAACATTATCCAAGTGGGCGTTTCGATAAATGTAAAAAATAAAATACAATAAAATTACAACCCGTTTTAAAAGTCAAAATAATTAAAGAGATTACAAAATACAGCATGATTTCCCCTCATAATAATAAAATCAAAGGAATCGTGTCCGTTATTTACCCCAATAATAATCTCAACGAGGGAAAAAATATCTTTTATCTCCATTCAAAGGGATGTTTTTGCCGCGGTTTCTAAAAAAAAACACTTAATTATAAAGGGAAGAGGAGGAGAGTAAAAGAAAATGGAGCAAATAATTTCCTTGAAAACAGAATAAAACAACTTGTTTACAATTAATTTAATTATCCTTATCAGAGGTTTTAAAACCGGGCCGTAGTTCGGGTAATTTTAATAGTTTTCATACAAAACGTACAAGTAATTAAGGTTTTGAAAACCCACTCGTTTGAGTTTGGTGAAACTTTATTATTGGTTATTATATTTAAATTAGAAATATAAATTTCAATGATTCTTCTTACATGACTGAAAACGTTGAAAAAAAACAGTAAATGTTATGTCAATTTTAATATGGGGTGTAAGGGGAACACTCTCGAAGCCAAAGAAGGTAATTGTCCTCATCATTATGGACAACTTTTACTATGGGACCAGCCCTGAAATCGCGAAAAAAATATCAGCTGTTCTATAGAAAACGGTCATTGACACTCGACAAAATGTATTGGAACAGCAGGTTTTTTTGCGCGATTTCAGGGATGGTCCCATAGTAAAAGTTGTTCATAATGATGAGTACAATTACCTTCTTTTAGCTTCGAGAGTGTTCCCCTTACACCCTGTATAGATACATACTTAAAAGGTTCAATGTTAAGATAAAAAATACGTTTGTATAAAATGTATAAAAATAATCCGAGCTGCGGGTCTTAAATTAAACTCATGTTAACTCTTACTCATTCTAGATATTATAATCATTTACAAAAGACATGTTCAGAATTTTGCTGTTTAGTAAACATAACATGACATTAATTACGTCTAATATTAAGTATATTATATTAAAGTAGTCATTCCCAACTAGGTAAAAAAAGTACAAATGCCTCTTGCAATTTTTTTAAATATGTTACTGAGTTTGCATAGTAGATACCTGCAGATCTTTTTTTACTGCATGCATGGAAACACAAATTGAAATAAGTAACTGCTTAGCTATTTTACAGTCAAATTAACACCTCTTTATCACACAGTATAATATATCTGTATTTGAATGTCCATTACGTAAACGGCTGAACCAATCTTGATAACAATTGGCATGGAGGTACCGTAAGTAACAAGAACACCTTTTATTTTTAAGGTGCAAAATATGTAGCCTTAACCAATCTCCAAATGAGTGCTGAAAACAAGTTTTATTTTATCCTGATAGAAATAAACGACATGAGATAGAAGCTGGATATAATTGAAAATGCTTTCAACTTAGTCTCTTCAATTAGCTGCCTACCTATACATACCTATAATATATCATGCGAGCGGAACACGTTCAAAAGTTAAATTGCTCTAATTTGAGCCCCTTGCACCTTATTGCAGCGTCCCCTTTCGTCGGAAAGGCAATGCGCAGCGATTTGTGCTAGTGATGTGACGTAGAAGTATCGATAGTTTTGTATTTTGTAGTAAAATAGATATAAATCGGTACGCGAGCAAAATTTTCTATCCATTCTTTTTAATATCGATCGTTTCATTAAGGGATTCTTAGCTACGTTATATATGATAAGGTACAATTAAGACAAAGAAGAAAATTAATAACTTCTCTCTTCTTTCTTCTTCTTTCTTCTTCTCTCATTGTAAGTACAATTTGTCAAGTGTAACCAAATAACAGAATTAAATAAAATGTTGGGTTGTTTATGAGAAACGAATAAAAGCGATAGAATTAAAAAGTAGCGATAGACTATTTTATCGACTCACAATACTATATTTCATCGATAGAATACTGTTGTTTGGACGCGTGTCCGCCATTTAAATTTTTCTCCCCCGTTTTCTATTTACGAGGTTATTTGCTCCGTTTTGCTTGTGAAAGCGCATCTCCTTTGAACTTGTCTGAATTATTTAATCATTTAATAGAATTACGGTGCTTTGAACGGCCCCTATCTGTTGCTTGACTCTAATTGGTTGTCCATGAAAATATTTAGTATTGACTTTCCTTTGACGGGATGCACCTTTTCTTTGAGAAGTGCTGAAATGGAAGCCAGAGTTAATTCTCGATTTTATACACTTTTAATGAGAAGCAAATAAATTGGCCACTTTGATACTTAACTGTTCATTTTGTGGTTTCGTGAGCTTAATTTGTTTTTGAGCTAAATTATATTCATGAATGGTTGGTTTGCACAAAAGTTGTTGCGCTTTTTAGTTTTACTAGCAAAATATACAAAATTTTATAAAAATTTCCTAGATATAATGTATTATATATATGTATTATATATATGTATTATATATATGTATTATATAGTATATAATGTATTCCATGTTCCATGTTAGACTTGCATCGACACAGCGAATTAATTTTTAGAAATTTTTTTATACACTAGGATTTTTTGCCAATTTTCATCTAGTTCGGTTTAGCCGTTTAGTCATGCAAAAGTAACAAGCAAATAATTAAGGCTACTTTTCATTGATGTATGTTATAAAGACCGGTCCGATGGAACTTTTTCAATGGTACCAAATCAGCGGTGCGCTCAAGCAAAAAACGCACCAGTGTGAGCCCTGCTGCATACTGACTTTGTTGGTGAGCAACCGCCGTGAGAGGGGTACGTAGTTAGTAGAGATTAATACGACGTAGTTACGCAGACTTAAAGATAATAATACCATAATCGTGGATGTCGATTCAGGTCATGCTTACCATAAAATGCATTTTTACGGAACTGAACTGAACGAACATGTAAAAAAAAATCAACTCCGTAGAATAAGAGAAAGTGGTTATAATTCAGCTTGCAAGATTTGACCAAAACAAACAAACATTGCAAGTTAATAAAGATTGTGTAAAAAAAACTCCATTTTAGACTAAGCACAGCAATCTTGAATAGGCTTGTAATTAATAAAAAATATTCGGGTCATTTTTGCACACACGGTCATCTTACCCCAAACTAAGCAAAGCTTGTGATATGGCTGCCAGAGATTGATATATCTTACATATATAATTTTTTTAAACATATTTAAATAGATATCAACTAAACAATTAAAAAAAACATTTGTAAAAAACATAGGTAATAGTTTTTTTACAAATAAGTAATTGCGCGATAGATAATTGCAAATAACTTTAATATTTACAAAAATTATATAGTTACCCATACATTAATTTTTATTTGTTTGATTTATTTTATTTTAAAACCGATTTTTGGTAGTGTGTGGTTAATCATTATGCGTGGCACTTCCCTAAGTGGGCGGTACCCATCAATGAAGTACGACATTATTTGTAGGACATTTTACCGGAACATTACGAACCTTCATGGGCGTGACCTGTCAAAATTATCATCCTATATTAGACAGACCATAGTTGGGAATTTACACCCAAACACTACATAATTTTACAAAATGCCCCACAGTTCAATCTAAAGACCGTATGAAGACATTAAAACGTTGCCTGGACCGCTAATTGGGAGTGACGAGGGCGGGAGGGACAAATTGCCTGTTTTAGGGTGACAATAAATTGATATGGGCCGAGAAATTACCATGCGGCCGTGAACGTATTTCACAATTGCTTTAATTACCAGTGGCTGGTGGCAAGTGCTAGGAATGGGTGCCTTGTGCCATTGACAGAGTTCGCAATTGATTTCGTTGTAAGCAGATGTGTTGGTACGGGGATGTGGTTATGTCTTTGGACGTTTAAGTCGCTTGTAGACGATGCGTAGTACAAGTAGCTAGTATAAGTCGCAAGTAGCTACTACGCATCGTCTGCATCGTTTTGTTTAGTACAAGTGGCTTTGGAAGTGGTTGGTTGTGCTATTATGTCTTCTGTGGTTATACTACACATTGTCTGCAAGCGCCTTAAGTCATTATGAGTCTAAACTTCGTGCATTATCTTTAAATATTTAAAATCTAAGCTACAGTAATTATTACTATAGCTTAGATTTTATATAAGTATTGACGGAACGTATAATTTAATATCTTCAAAAATGTTGAAATGAACGAAATAAGAATTACATACATCAAAAACGAATGAAAAAAGGTTTACGCTTATGCTCCAACTTTGATTATAATTGAAATTTCCGAAAAAAGTCCACGCTGCAAATTCATAATAACGTTGAAATATTATCTTAGTGTGTCACGTATTTGCACTAAGCCGAATGAGATCATTGTATTCATTAATAAGCACAACTTTTACTATGAGACCAATCAACTGTTGCAATTGTGAAAAACAGCTGTTCAACGGACAAATATGTCATTATCACTGAATGAAATGTATTTATAAATTAAATAAATAAATAAATAAATATCTGGGACATTTTTGCACACACGGTCATCTGACCCCAAACTAAGCAAAGTAATGTAATATGGCTGCCAGAAACTGATATACGTACATATATATTTTTAAATACATACTTAAATAGATATTAACATATATTCGTTTGTCCTAGATGGGAATCGAACCCACGCCCCCAAGCACAGAAGGTAGGTTCACTACCAACTGAGCCACCGGGGCAGTCGATTTATGGAACAGCTAATAATGCCGCGATTTCAGGGTTAGTAAAAGATGCTGATAATGATGAGTGTAACCTCTTTAGACTAAACTTAATACCACAGCTCTATGTACATCTGTATCATATAAAAAAATATGTTAATTCTTGTGTGTCAAATTAAGTGAGTTAAGTTTAGTCAGTAATCATTATTACAAAAACCGTTTCAAGCTATATATTTATGATATTATATTTAACTAGCTGCGCCCAGCGGTTTCACCCGCGTAGTGATGAAAAATTGTGATGATGATGATGAAAAGTAGCCTATGTCACTCTCTGGCTTTTGAACTATACCCATGCAAAAAATCAGGTCGATCCGTTGTTCCGTTGCAGCGTGAAAGAGGAACAAACATCCATACATCTATAAATACAAACTTTCGCGTTTATAATTTTGTAAGTGTGCAATAAATATTGCTTGAAAAAACATAGCTAATAAAATCATCAACACTTTGCGGTACCTAACATCCCACTTAAATTCTAAATACTTAAATGCGCCTACACAAGCGCATCACGTAGACAAGCGAAGCCTAAACACCGCGCTTACGACCGAGGGTCGCAGAACAGGGGTTATTTTAGCCCGACTATAAATTAATTTCGGCACAGGGCATCGCAGTTAAGCCGCCATACATTTTAATTGCTTCCATTATCGTCCTTTCCGAAATAACGCAGCATATTTTTATACAGAGTAGCTGAGATCGCGCGCAACAAATCTTTTTAGTATCTATATCTAGCATGAAAAATTCCAGTATGCTTAGTCCCAGATTGGATAGTTAACGAAAACTTTTTTCATATACGTATTGTTCCATACATTTTAGTAAAGTGCCTCTATCGGAAACGTGGAGGAACTAAATTTGGCAGTTATCGGCGGTATAGATTGCTTCACACTAATACAAAAAAAGTTTTCGAATACTATCAAAACTTGTACTAAGGGTACATACAGTCCATAAAAAGATTTCGTATTGACTTATATATTGTTTCGTAAGGATCGGGTGAATGGGGTTATTTTATAATTGTAACTCATCACAATCAGCCTATTCTAGTCTATTGCTGGACATAGGCCTCTACCAATGCCATTTAATCCGATCTTCGGCATTTCTGTTCCAGCCACTGCAAGCTGCCTTACGTATATCGTCACTTCAACGAGTCTCAAGGAATCCCACGCTACTATTGCCGGTTCGTGGTCTCCACTCGGAATCAGAGAGGATGGTTGGCAAGTACCTACCACTTTCTTGGGATCCACTTAGTAATTAATAAAATCGCCGTAAGTTTCTACTGCATACGTAGGGAACGTTTTAATTTAAAATCATTGACGGTACCTTCTTGTAACTAATTTCATAACATTTCTATAGACATCCATCATCTAGTCTACCTGT
Source organism: Agriopis marginaria (assembly GCA_932305915.1). Lineage (NCBI taxonomy): Eukaryota > Metazoa > Arthropoda > Insecta > Lepidoptera > Geometridae > Agriopis > Agriopis marginaria. The sequence goes on along the minus strand of OW029921.1, from coordinate 5,806,503 downwards.
GACCATGGACACTGCAGCGTTCGACACGTCAAGAATTCAAATAATGTAAAATACACGCGATAATATTAGTTTCAGTTAAAAGAGGTCATATAAATACATTTATTCAAAATCATTTTGAAAATTTTGTGAAAACTCCTGTTGAGTTAAAGCGATAAAACTGTAATGAATTCAAAAAAATATATCTCAAAAGTCATTGACATTTTTGTAAAATTTTCATAGCAAAGAATATTTTCCGAGTAGTTTCCTCTTTGACTTAAGTTGACTAAACCATAAAAAGTACAATGTTATGTCGGGATAACATATCTCTGAAATTTGCCAAATGCATCGAGCTCCGTTCATTAGATTTTTTTACAACCATTAATTTCTAAACTATGAATATAATAATAATGTGACGACAATTGTTATTATATGCCATATAAAATATGGCTTTGGAACGGCTATGGCTACGGAACCTTACCACATGCGTATCACGACACGCTCTTGGCCAAAAAGTGTCATATATGTGCAAAAGAGATAGCTCTGGCCAGTGATTGCGAACTTATATTGGCTACATGTCTAAATCCACGAACCAATTTTGTGAGAACCCAGGTCACTGCGATGAGTGTACTATGAAAACAGCGCGTTGACAATGCCCCCCGTATCGTTCGAGCTTAGTGCTTAATTTTTGAAAATGACAAATTAACGAGAGTTTCCGATGCATTTTGGCCGGCGACAGGTATCGACGTAATTATACTGTTTGCAGTGTTCGCTTGGCATCAAGTTGGGGCACAACATTTTGATATTTGGGCGCTCTCATAAAGCATTACATCATTCACAAAGTTACTCGGAATAGTGGTACTAAGCTGAAAGAGGTCTTTGTACATGCACTCATAGATTATTATGATGAATTACTTTACTATAAGACCAACAATGAAATCACACAATTCAGCTTTGCTTTACATTTCGTTGAGTGTCGATGAAATTTTCTCAAGAATATCAATTTTTAGCAATTTTAGGGTTGTTTCCATGCTCTAAGCAAACAAAGTTGTTCATAATCTATGCTATCTATACTAATATTATAAAGAGGAAAGATTTGATTGTTTGTTTGTTTGCATTGAATAGGCTCCGAAACTACTGAACCGATTTGAAAAATTCTTTCACTGACGGGAAGCTACACTATCTCCGGGTGACATAGGCTATAATCTATACCCGTGCGAAGCTGGGGCGGACCGCTAGTAGTGAATATAATGACATCTTTTAGGCTTAGAACCACGGTTCTGTTTACCCTGTATACCTACACCTGTAATCAGTTTACTACTTAAAATGTGATAACACGTTCCTTAAATAAATTATAAGAACTTACGTAATTATAGTACTTAATTGATAAGGTGGTTCTGACTATTCTTTTTACAATACTATACTTTAAAACACTAGATATTATAACCGAATCACGAGTGAATCGGTTTCTTCTAGGTAGCCTGCTCCAATGTAAACCGCATCATCGTTTAACATCAGGCGTGATGGTGGTCAAACGCAAACATATTATGTATTTTTTTTAACTAAGGAGGGTGTGTTCCTCTTTTTTTTCACAACTCGAAAAAGCCTGAAATAGCAAAAAAAATGCTGTTTCATATATTTCTTTGAGTGTCAATGACATGTTTATATGAAACAGCTGAGTTTTTTTCTCGATTTCAGTTTTGATGTTTTAATGTTGAGTACAATGATATCCCAGAATATTGCCACTGTCTAACCACTAACCAATGGCCCAGTATTTGTATCTCTGAGAATTCATTGCTATTCATTCCTGAGAAATATTGCAGTACTTGCCTATTTATCAAGAGCACTGCAACATTATCCCTTGCCTTTGCCTAGTTCCACAGAGCTGACAAAGAAAATCCAATTCTCATTTTCTCATTACTGGTCTCTTTTACTGTCTGTTCTTTGTTTCCGGTAGAAATACATTAAAAGAAAAAATACCAGACAACGGGCTTTGCCAGACGGAAGCTAAATTTGTCGATCCGGTTAAGGAGTTTTTTAAATAATTTCTGCTCGGAGCTTCAATGTCGGTTGGTTTTCGTTAGGACAACTTACTTGACTTTGTCATATGATTAGTTCAAAAGTAAGTATTTTTTGTTCACGACATCATCGTAATAAAAAGTAGCAGCTTTTGTCTCATTTTCTCACCTGGATTAAAGTAAAACAAAGGTATTAACAGCACCCCATGAGCATCCTCATCTTCATCTATATTTATTTATAATTTAGGATCAGACTTTTTATTTCTAAAAAAAACTAGCTGCACCCCACGTTTTCACTTGAGTGGATACCTTCGATAAAAGTAGCGTACGTTATTCCTTATATTGTCAGCTATCTGCTAGTCAAAGTCCTTTCAAAATCAGTCCAGCTGTTTTGGAGTCCATAGAGAACATATACACATCAATTTTATAACGTAGATTATACATGTTTGGAATAATAAAGACCTAAAATTGCAAAACTCTACCTAAAATCAATATAAAGAAAGAAACAAAACCAAATTAATAAAATATAGGCTAAAAGCCCCTTGAAAAGGTAGTCACAATACAGGCTGCAGTGTCACGCTGAATGGCACTGCTAAGGTTTTGGCTAAAGAAGGCGCCAGCATTCTGGTGACCTGTCACCTCTACCAAACGTTTGGCCACGTCTATTACAATTCGTGAGTGGCCAACCACAAACACTATAATAATATAATTATACACTCTACCCTAATATAATAAATTGTAGCCTGGAAGAGATCGCTTTTAGCGATAAGGCCGCCACTTGTGGCACTAGCTTGTAAGTGCTTTCTATCGGTTTGTAATTTTTATTTCTGTACACACACACAATAACCCCCCCCCCCTACCCCCCTAGTACCCCCTTTCGGGGGTAGGCTAAAAGTCCAGCAGTGGACTGTTAAAAGGCTGATTAAGATGACAATAAAGAGCTTATTTTTATCTATCAATAAACAGCGTATAGTTTGTATGTACGTTCAAAGTAATCTCGGAAACTAATAGGAACCGATCCGATGTTATAATATCTATTACTGATAGAAAGCTACACTAACATAGCTAGCTTCATCCACAACACAGGCAAAACCGTGGGCAGGGGCTTGTTTATTATAAACCATCGTGTACTTTGCACGTGCTTGTCTCTAATGATGTAGTATTGTGCGAAATCCAAGATATTTTGATGTTTATTACGATACTTCACGCAGCGCAAGATCATTACGACCAAAGAAATGAGAAACGATTCGTGAAATACATTTTACTAAATTACTTCCACAAGTTTCAGCATGGCACGTCTGTTCGGCGCCAGACCCCTACAAATTTCGGCTCTATCTTCCCTTGCCAATAAAATAAGTACATCTCTCCGCAACTCAAATTATAGTTTTATTTCTCCATAAATGTCGCATGTATCGTTATACCGCTCCTTTATGCCCGACGATGTCCTTTTAATCCGGGCAAGCGGAAAATCTTGATAAAACAGAGATGGGTTTATCTTATTCGAGTATCAGAAGTGTGTCACGGGCTAAATGAACCCTTCTCCTTTGGAAGGACAAACTAAAAAAGATAAAATGTTCCTTAGCGTACATTAAAGTGCTGTCGGCTTGAAGAAGAACCGTAAAAGGCGGGCCCCGAGGCCCGCTGGGACCACAGACCTCGCTCCTGTCCGCTAAGCCAAATTAAACTATAGACTTGACAAGGTTAGAAAAGGATTGCTTTTGCTTAAGGATCTACGATATTTGGTTTATTATTAAATGCGTCCCGCAGTTTTTCTCGCTATCTTACAGGGACTGTTAATTGTATAGGGATGAGATAAACCTTGTTTAAGTAGTCTAATCGAGGTTACTCAAGATTTATGCTAATCCTGGGTAATAGCTACTGTGCTATAAAGTTTTAGCCTCATCTGTTCAGGCTTTATGGAGTTGACTGATACATAGTTGGGCACGCAAACTTTTGCATTTTGCAAGATTTCTCGCTATTATTTTTTTTGTTTTTAATTTAATTATAAGTAATATAATATATAATCAATTTAATGTTTATGATTTTTTGCTATAAATTGCAAGATTTATTTTTCTACTAACTATGCCTGTGTTGTGGTCCTAGAACGGACACCGTATTTAGTACAATTTCTATTAAATAACTTAAATAATATTGTCCAAACCAATTGTTTTAAAGTCTATATATTATATGCTTTGTGCATATTTATTTTATACCTTCAACATTTTTGAAATACGCGAGCGAGATATATTCTATCCAACCCAATTACTTCTACTAATATTATTCTTACTATATTATATATTATTATATTAGTTACTTCTCATAATTCCCACTCAAAGTACAAATTATGTGATAAAAATATCATCATCATCATCATTTCAGCCATAGGACGTCCACTGCTGGACATAGGCCTCCCATCGACCTCCATGATGTGTGACTTATAATTGTACCTAATTGATAAGGCAAATTTTTTATACTTTCTTACACTAATAACACTAGAAATAAGCACTCGTGTAAACTGACTTGCCTCATAATTATGACGAACATGTTACATTGGTTAGTAAAAAATCTGAATGTGAATCCAAAAGGGCCGGTTGGAAGCAGCCTGTGTCCAGCGTGTTACGCTGCACTTACCGGTCCGTGATCTGAAATATCATAATTTGATAATATTATCAGAAAAAATTACTGATGCCATCTCTACAAGTCTGTAGCTCTACAATCTTGAGCCGATATCTGCCATGCTCAATGCTGCCTTCTCCAGGATGGTAGTTACAACATTTCAACCGTGAAATTTTATCGAGAGAATTAATCTTCAAAAGTTTCCGTGACCCGCCCTTTTGTTTCAGATGCGCCTTGTAATAAAATTCATTCAGTACTAGCTGCACCCTTCGGTTTCACCTGAAGTTTCTCATAATTCTTTAATGTTCCTTATTAAGTAACTAGAGGAATAAAATTTGGATTTTGGGGTGTTTCCACACCTAAATAAATAGATTAAAAAAAAATAGACCAACTGTAAAATTTATTTAGCAAAATAAAAAAAAATCGTTCACGTATTTCGGTAGATAACAGTTCTTTTTCCCTTAGAACAACAATATTGTAGGAAGTTTTAGGTTGGCCTTAAAACTCCAACACTAGAGTAGGCTATATAGTTTCTATAGTTTCCGCTCAGGCAATACAAATTTACTTAGTTATTTTGGTATGGCTGGGTAGCAGACAGACGCACAATCTTTCGCATTAGCATTAGTGAGATTCTAATCGGAAAAAGATAAGTTCGAGGGTTGGAGGCAGGTCTCAGGGGTACGACTGATTCGCTTTAAGCGATGCAGTTCAAATCGGGAATTAATGAAGTTAATTCTGAAGTTATTGGTTTCAGGGATAAGTGCCGATAAAAGAAAATGAGCTTCGTGAATGCAAATGGAGGCTTTATAGAGAAATAGTGATTCCGATGTTCGATCTTATTGCTTCAATGGAAAGGGTTATTTTTGTTTTTATATTTAATTATTGCACTCTTTTTCCCTTGTATGCTTGTATTTTACTGTTGAACCCAATAAATACCAGGAATATTTTTTACACTATTACCTAAACAAGCTACATATTATGTAATAAAAAAAAATAACACGAATACCAAAATAATAAAACATCTCATCATCATCATCATTTCAGCCATAGGACGTCCACTGCTGGACATAGGCCTCCCCCATCGATCTCCAAAAGGGCCGGTTAGAAGCGGCCTGCATCCAGCGTTTCCCTGCGGTCTCTTTTAGGTCGTCTGTCCGTCTTGTGGGTGGACGTCCTACGCTGCGCTTACCAGTCCATGGCCTCCATTCCAGAACCTTTCGGCCCCATCGGCCATCTGTTTTGCGTGATATGTGCCCTGCCCACATCATATCATGCATATAAAACATCTACTCACTAACTATTCAGGATTCCTCACTTCCTTTCATTTTTCTCCTTTTTCTGGTGCTCACAATTTTTTTATCTCTTTAGGCTTTTTATTTAGCAAATTATTAAATTTTATAGTATTGTCATATTTTTCCTTTTGTTTTAAACATGCTGTTTTAGACGATAATATTAAATTGAGTCACACAGCGGGCAATGGAGAGAGCCATGCTCGGAGAGTCTTTGCGCCATAGAATACGGAACGTTTATATTCGCCAAAGAACCAGAGTCGGGATTAAAATTTGCAAGCTGAGGCGGTATTAGCTAGACCACATCGCTTGAAGAAGCGGTAACTGATGGGGACGAAAGATTCTTGAGTGGAAACCACGAACCGGAAGATAGTGCGTAGATATGCTTTTCACTGGCTTGACAGATGTTTTTTTTTAAATCTTTTAATAGGCTTGCGTTTGATTTCGTCCGTTTAGTGTGGAGGTAAAATCGGGAGACCTATCTTCAGCAGTAGACATCTTCTGGCTGATGATGACAATGTATTTAAAAAAAAAACTCGCATCCATCATAATGCTTCAATTTAGCATAGAAGACATCTTCATCTGGATTCTTATCAATCAGATCGTTGAGCACATTAATGGCGTGAGTCGTAGGACCATACCAAGCAGTGCCGGTGTGTAATGTGTGCATTGCCATTGTTTCAGTTTTTCAATGGGCAAAGCATAAAAAAAAACTTGTTTTGCAGATATTGCGAGTCAAGTAGCGATGGCATTTTTCTCCTATTTTGATTGTTTGCTTAGTTAATAGTAATCAACTTAATAATCTTAAAAAAAATGGAACATAAAGAAATATAATTTCATTTTGTAATTTTAGTAAAATTAATCAATGTAGGCAGGTGAGCAATATTATACATCTATAGCTGAGCTATGCGCCCATAGTTCTCTAAATTTTCAGGTAAACACATTTTTATCAAACTATAATCCAAAGACTAAAAATATTAAGCCGGTAAGAAGCTTTATCGCTAACATACACGCCTCCCATAACCATTAGAGCAAAGAATAATTCCGCAAATTGTCATAGAGCAGTTAAATGTCTGCGATATTAAACTCATTACGTCGGGAAAACTGTGTCGCCCGTCGGGTACGTTGAGAAAGTCGGGTATGTCAGTAAGTAGGGACAGACGAGCAAAAAAGCTTAAAAATTGATCAAATATTTTAATATTTGGTTATACTTAACGACTAGTTAGTACTTACTTTTGAAACAAAAGACTTTTTGTTTCAAAAGTAAGTGAAGAATCTATTGATGTGCCTTGGCAGTAAGACAGGCTAAAATCCCGTTACAAATGTGACGTCATAATATGATCTCTTATGATGCCATGTTACATATTTAAATTTTATTTCATTATAAATTCATCGAAATAAAAATTAAAAACGGTATATGCAAAAAAAACATGCTAAATCTGAATAAATCCGTATCAACAAATCAACTAAATAGTTATTATAAATATATAGACACGAAGTCCATATACACAATATGACATTGCCGTGATTTAACAGAGCTATTAGGCGTACAGCACGCGTCTGTAGCGTCTCATACGTAGTTTTTTTTTTTGTTTTATAAACTAAAATGGCTTACATGGTTTATTGCTTTAGTAAAAAAAACACGTAGTGTCACATCATCATAACTCCACACCTGGGCCTCACGAGTTTTTGGTTGATAATGAACCCCATTTTTTGTGTTAAACTGTACCTTGTGTGAGTTGCGTAATACGCCTCGCCCGGCGAAACCGCAAGCTTTTTGTAATTTCCAGTGACAAATGAACAGCGGACTGAGCACCGGGGGATTTCAGCGCGAGTTGATTTTAAAACAAAGATTAGGTGCCTCAGATAAGATATGCAAACGTAAATAGTGGACAAATACATTGAATTTTCCGCGATATAAAAGAGTAATCACCTTTTTGTTTTGCATCAACACTATTTATTATACGGTGACATCGTATTTATATCGTTATTTTTGATTCCAATTATTGAGGAAACAGTCGCGAGAAAATCATCAGCCAGAAGACATCCACTGTTGAACATAGGCCTCCCCCTTAGATCTCCACTTCATTTCTCACCATCCTTGTAACTTGCCATTTATGTAGGCGCAAATTTCTATTGGTATAGTTGTGTTTTTTTACTAATAATTTTAATGTGACCTACACTGAGTAGGCTACTTCAATATGTTGTGTAGGCAACTTTCCTCGCTCTATTAAGCGTGACTTCTCTAATTTCGACTAATCTTTGCAATAATTTTGGAGCGTTGAAACGCGCTTCCGTACTTTGCGTTTTGAGTTAATGCTCTCTCACACAGGCCTATTCATTTGGAATTTAACAACGTGTTCTAGAGTTATAACTTTCACGAGTTATACAGGGTTATACGTAAAAGGTATGCTTAGCCGAAACGGCATTATTATATTCATCAAACAATTTTTACCATTGGACCAACCTTGAAAAAATACATTTAGTAACATTATGCTTAGCGTCTGTTGGTAGCATAATGTTGAATGCCCAACCACAATAAAATACATAATTATTGTTGTACTATGGAACATCGGATTTTGTTTTTCACGATTTACGAATAAGGTTGACCTCAAATTCATGGACCCTCTTTCCATTTAGCATACCCTTTTCGACTAACCTTGTAAATAACAGTTATAAACTTGCCTTACAATTGTGTTACTGCGTGATTTCACGGTTTGGGTTTAATTCGCTCCTGTTCAGTGAGCGCTCGACAGATTGCTTATGGTTAACTGGCTGGTACGTAGTTACCTATATCACAGAAGACTCATTCTGATATTTGAAATTAAGACTCTTGCCACGTCAAAATAAAGTTCAAATTTTTTTAGACACCGTAGACGCGGTAACGCGCGCCCAGACTTTTATCACTGTTGTCTCTGCACTGTGCCTTCAGAGCTTATTTTGTTTTGACTGTTACAGAAGATATTACTTTAGGGCTCAAATAGGTTTACGAATCACTTTTTGTTTGAAAATTCAGTTATTCTTAAGTTTAAGGTACTTTAATTTATAAGTTCTGTTAAAAATGTACCCACTTACAAATATGTGTTGATTTTTTGTGGCTACCGAAATACTACGTTAGGTACTTGATGACGAAGATTTTCTGCTGAAGATCAGTAACTTACCAGGCGACCACTAAAAAGTATCAAGTAGTGAGTAGTGTAGTAGTAGCAATGTAAGTAGTAAGTAGTCACTATCCTATAGTTTTCTCACGAAACATATCAACCACTTAAAATCGTTTTCGCGCGTCACACATTTCGCCATGTTTTAAAACCTCTTTTGTGAAAGACTGCAGACTTTGCCATGTACGTATAGAACAAACAAAACTGACTCTCACTATAAAAGTTGCGTAGCAGCCATCAAAAGTGCGTAAACATACATCCTGGCATAAGTGACAGCCCTAAACCCCCACCACTACGTAAGCACTTACCATAAAATCAGGATAGTGACTGACATGGAAATACGTCAAAGGAGAACTGACGATTCTTCTGGCTTGTGTTGTTTGCATCATAAATATCGGTAAATGACGATCTTATCCGTATCTTAGGTGATACTTTCACGCTGCACACCTTCCGTCTTATCAGCTGCCGTCTGAACCAAATCGGAAAGTTTCGATTCAAGATCTTCATTCTCCATCTTCGTCATATCAACGTTGTCATCAACGTGACTAAGTACAATAATGCGTTATAACTCCCGAAAGGAGTATTGGCGCCAACGTAATTGTTCATTGTATTATTTTCTTAAGCTTGTGTATTTTCAAGCGTTAATGCCTAATAATGGTAGATTATTATTCATTAAACGTTTGTGGAGGTGCTCAATTGTGGGACACTGATATAACGTCGTGAAACATGTATTTTCGTTTTGTGTCCAAAGCTCCATAGAAGCCTCTTGTAATGTCTCCACCACTTTTCTAGGGCTTAAATTTGACTTGACCTGTCTTACTTTGCTTGACTCTGACTGTGACTATGACTTGGTTGACGACATTTAATCAAACATGATAATATTTTCTTATTTAACAGTGTACAAGACAAATGACAAATGCACAAGAAGTGCGACGCCAAAATCCTCACAGAGGACACAATAAAAAAAAGTCCCAATGGATATTGAAAACACGTGAAGTATCTACAAACTTTCTATCGCATAGCACGCCTCCATCTTTGTCCCCGAGTTCGTATTCAGATCACACTTTTACACCGCAACTTCCGAAATCAAAGTAAAGCAAACACTCGTTGAAAATGCGGTGTAAATAATAAAAAGGTACCTCGCATTACCCTTCAGTACCTTACGGTAAAAATACCTGTATCTACCGTACTACGGAACGTACTTGCCGTAGTGTATGGTACCGTAGAGGGTATTGTTGGACTCCCCTTCGTTGAGATTCAATATGCACTAGAGACGTGAAATATGGCGGGACATTGACGTTGGGGCGGAATAGATTTTGGTCATTTTTATTGTAACGGAAAAGCCTATTTTGAAACACTTTCGTTTATCCTTGGCTTTATACATTTTTGTAGAAACTTTTCTTGTCACATTGAATTCATTTAATTATTCAGCCCTCAGATCCAGACTAACAAGGAAGATATGCCTTTGTTAATTTATCATTCATGTCCAAATGTCCCAAATTTTTTTTTCGCTATGCCGCTAAAACACTTAACGCAAAAACTGTAAGTATGGCTCACTTAAAAAAAATTCACGCAAACTAAGAAACTTGTAGCGACACAAAAGCGACAAAAAATGGCGACAAGGTCGTCTGCTGGATGTATTCAATTAAAGGCAATTTTCAATATATACTTGTATATTATGTACAATGTGAGTTCATTATCATCAGCCTATAATGTTCCCACTGCTGGGACACAGGCAATGACGATAATAGGGCTTGACAGCTAGGGCTTTCGAAAAAGTCGTAACTCATTCATTACGTTTTTATTTTATTTTATAGAAGACAGGCTTGCGCTTGGCCGCCATCTCGCCTGATGTTAAGCGACGATGCGGTCTACGATGGAGCACGCTTGCCTTGAAGAAACCGATTCACTCTCGACTTGAAGACACCCAGATTGTAACTAACGGGGAAAACCCATTCAGGCAGCGAATTCCACAGACTAGCAGTTCGCACAATAAATCTGGAATCATAGCGCTTCGTACGGGTTCTCGGAATATCAAATAAAATCCCTAAAGCGGTAAATGTTCTAAAATTAAGTGAGAATCATTTAAAGAATGTCATCAAACACACCCTTACTGAAAAGGCTTTAGTATTGGTATATTTTATTTATTTATTAATAAACCAACAGCACAAATGCTAATACAATATTTAATTAAACTTATCTTATATTTCGCCAAAGAACCAGAGTCACCGACATAGCTGTTAAAATTTGCAAGTTGAATGGGCAGGCCACATCGCTTGAAGAACCGATAACCGATGGGGAAGAAAGGTTCTGGAGTGGAGACCACGAACCGGAAGACGCAGCGTAGGGAGGCCTCCCACTAGATGGACCGACGACATTGTGAGAGTAGCGGGCATCCAGTGGATGCAAAAGGCAGGCTGTCGTTCAGTGTGGAGGTTAAAGGGGGAGGCCTATGTTCAGCAGTGGACGTCTTCTGGCTGATGATGACGATGATGATCTTATATTTCAGCCAATAAAAGGCTTAATTCTATTAATTAGTTTACATAGTTGGGTAACAAAAAACCCCGGGAAGCGCTCTGAAAAATTATGTCGTGTTTAGAGCGCTTTACATACTTGAAAAAAATACTTAAAAATAAAACATGTTTGTACCTAGGTTATACAAAATTTACAAATAATAAACGGATAGGTAGTTCAACCATAATCACTATGTATAAGCGACAAGGACGTGTGGACTAGCTTTGCAAAAACAACCTTTAATATCATCATCATCATCATCAGCCAGAAGAAGTCCACTGCTGAACATAGGCCTCCCCCTTTAACCTCCACACTGAAACTTAATATGACCTTTAATATGCATATTATAAAACTTGTTAACTTCAATATTTATCTAAATATTGTTGGTTGTTGAGTTTTTTGTCTAAATTATGAATTGACGTTCAAAAGTTCGCATAATTGTACCTGCTTAAATAAATTACTATAAATAGGACTATGTAGGAACATAAAAGAATAACCATGTAAATAAATAAATCAAATATTATCAGCTCTAATGATTTACTAATGATTCACCTACAAAAGCCAATTAAAGATAATTTTTCCCATTGCAACACAACTAAAGCGAAGAATTTCCCTTCAAATAAGTATTATGTAAGTACTTAGAGCTTTTCTCCGTAATAGCAAAGGTAATAAGTAGTACCAATACTTAATGTACTCGTACCTCTAGTAAATAATTAATTGTGATATTCAATACAAGCTCATAGCCCGTCGGGGAGGCAGCCAAATCGATCACTGTGAACAATATAATCCGCTTTTCTAACGTTTCTACCTACCAGGTATATTCTGTGTAATTTGGTCTATTTCCCGTGGGGCTGCATTATTAAGCCTTCTTACTTGAATTTACTTGGTAAGTTCAAATGTTAGAGGAGACTTTCGTAGTTGTACGTTTATATATTGTACAACAAAGTAAAATATATTTACAGGTAAGATTGATATACTGTTTAATGTAAGAAATTAAAAAGATGGATAAGATAACTGAACCAGTGCAATCTAAGAACGATTACTTCCAAGCAACCTTTGGGTATGTCCTAAAACTGCGACCAGAACCACCGGAGGATGGGCAGCAGCGTCCTGTTAGTACACGGTGAACGTACTGCGATCTCCAAGCCGCCTGCCAAGCGTGGGGATTACGGCAACACCCCTCTCTAAGAGGGAGGCCTTGTTCAGCAGTGGACATTTAATGGCAGATGGTGTGTGTGTGTGTGTGTGTGTGAACCTTTGGGTGGCAAAATGTTGTTTTCTCCTTCTAAATTATATTTGTATTTCTTGTATTTTTTGTAGTTTTATATATTTTTTTAATGTTTATTGCCGCAAAACTACATATAAAATAAATTACGGTTTATACCGTTTTTTTTTTTTTATTTGCAAGGATATATTTCCAGATTGGTTCCATGTAAAGTTCATCAAGATCAGTTTAGTAATTTGGTATTAAAATCACTAGAAAAATATGTCATCTAAATAAACGAAATTGCGTATTTACTAATTTTGAATTCGGTTTTTTAAATTGATAATTACAACTATGTACATAATACATGGTACCTACTTCGATTTTGTTGATAATGTCAGATGCAATGGCTGTTCTGTAGGCTGTACGCATTATTTTTATAGCGACGCGTTATTAACCGACTTTGAAAGAGGAGGAAGCTTCTCAATTCGTGCCGTATTTTTTGAACTATTCTTGCCATCTTTGGAATGTAAAAGTTGTCAAAAACTAAGTAATTTTTTTAACAGAGACACCTTATCTTGAAATTATTTTCATACTTGCTACGCCCCGCGGTTTCATCCGCGATGAATGGTCTTATGATAATGAAAAATAGCCTATGTCACTCTCCGGCCCTTGAACTATACCCATGCAAATCAGGTCGAACCGTTGCTCTGTTCTGCGTGAAAGATGAACAAACAAACTAACAGACCAAAAAAACATTTCGCATTAATAAAATTACTATGATGCAAGATAACTACAGAGAATAAGTTGGCATTAGATACAAATTCTTTTAGTGTCACAAGTAGCAGCATTGCTGCTAGAAGGTATCCCGTCCAAACAGTTGCCACTTATGTGCTTTACTCCATCATTATAAAATAATATAAGTATTTGTATAGAATATAATAGAACAGAATATATGATTGGCCTTTACTATTTGTGTACCTTTATAATATTACCAACGTCAGTTAGTTAAGACGTCATCTTCTAAGAACTTCTTTCCTCAAGACTGTTATAAAGTTCTTATATAAAGTCTTCAAAGCGCAGGAAAATATGGAAGTTGCTTTAATTTTGTAATAAACTGAAACTAGCTTGTTTATTAGATATTATCTGGTGAAGTCAGCTGTGGAGGAAGTTTGAAAACTTTATTTTTCTTATAAACATGGGTTGCATGTGCTTTTCTACTGAGTTTTAATTGCGAATTTCAGGATTTTGCATACTTTTAGTATTTAACTTGATGTTTATAAAAACTACATATATGTAAGTTCATCATCAGCCATAAAACGTCCACTATATATCTATATATATAAAAGAAAGTCGTGTTAGTTACACTATTTATAACTCAAGAACAGCTGAACCGATTTGATGGAAAATTGGGGAGGTAGCTTAGAACCAGGAGACGGACATAGGCTACTTTTCGTCAGCATCTTCACCATTTTTCATCACTACGAGGGTGAAACCGCAGAGCGCAGCTAGTTGAATATATAGGCTTCCTCCTTAGCACGTCACACTGAATGACTACCTGCGATTCTCACGATTTCGTCGATCTATCTCTACGCTGCGTTTCTGGTTTGGGCCCGCTACCTTTGCTAGGAATAGAGGAGCTTCCAGGGACTTAGCTGCTGCCCATCCACTGGTAGATGATGGGTCACAGTGAACTCCATCATTATCATAATCAGCCTTTTAACAGTCCACTGCTGGATTTTTGCCTACCCCCGAAAGGGTGATTGGGCCATATCCACCACGCTGGCCCAGTGCGGATTGGTGGATTCACATACGCCATGCGTACGTATGCATGTTTCCTCACGATGTTTTCCTTCACCGAAAAGCCAGTGGTATGAAAATCCGTACATAAGCTCCAAAGAGGTCATTGGTACGGGCCGGGGTTTGAACCCGCGACCTCACGCTTTCAAGTCTAGCGGTCTCCCAAATGGGCTACCACGGCTTCTCCAATGAACTCCATAGTGGTATTCGATCCCTTGGTAGATCAAGTCAGTAGATCCTAGTGTATTGAGGGAATTAAATAGTCATAACAATGTCAATAATTAAAAATATCATGTTATTAATCTAGATGATAGATAGATAGATAGAAACTCTTTATTGTGTACACCAGAAATAAAAATAACAACACGATAGAAAACACTTACGAGCTAGTGCTACAAAAGGCGGCCTTATCACTAAAAGTGATCTCTTCCAGGCAACCTTTAAATGATTAACAGGTAGAAATTTCTATAATTGAAAAATAAGCAATAGTATCTTCTACATAACAAAAAAAAAACAATAATGAAAATTACTAACTAACTTTGTTTTAACATTACTCTGTAATAGATACCTAAACATAATATTATATAGATATTCTACAGTTATAACAATGGAGACACATACGTACCTACAGCTTTACAGTAGCGTCAGGGCTATAGCAATCTGCATACGGGAACGATTATCACCTAGCAGAGATATGCATCACTGGGGACTTGTTCCGCATAGATCAGCATGAGCTGGTTTCTAATCAATATCAAAACATACATCTATACATATAATGAGTGTGTACACCCCATATTATCACAAATAAGTACTATCTGATACCAGAATTTGGGATCGGGAAAATACCAATTGCGTAATTTAGGATAACGCCTTTTTGTTTCTTATTGATCTCTTGTATTTATGCACAGCGAAACGATTGTTATAAATATTTTAAACTCAGGCGATGTAGCGCTCAAACGCAAGCCAGTAATAATCAAAAACTCCCTCAACAAAAGGTATTGTTTTTCATATAGATACAAAAACTACCATATTTATTTTCTAAAAAGTTTTTCAAAATAATTAACCACTGGTTAGAAAATAGCGCCTTGAAATGCGTAATCATATTTGACGACAGGATTCGAACCTGTTCTATCCAGGTGTCGTCCCAAGTGCTTTAACCGCTAAGCTACGGTCACTTTTCTGTCGCAACTCAAAATTCTAAGGTCTACAAAGAGTCAATTTCTCTAAAATAAGCTAAGGTTAAAAAGCCAAAAAACAAAATTTAGCTGTGATAATAATAACTTTTACTTCGTTTATGATAACGGGTCCCACGTGGAACCTTCAAAGCTCGTATAATCACCGCGATGATAGGTCCTATAAACGTAACGATCTCGCGCATCTGTGAGCTTTACTTTCTGTAGCTCGTGTGATGGATACTTCTCGTTTACAATGTGTGTTAAGTTTTTATTGCGTCGTGATTATACCTGTGTAATTAAGGATTCTGAATATAATAGACCCTATTATGCCTAAACGCCATTAGATCCCAAAACAACCATTGCATATCACACACACCTACCTACATCATCGGCCAGTAAACGTCGACTGCTGAACAAAGGCCTCGATCTTAGAGAAGGGTGTTGTCATAATATCCACGCTTGGAAGGCGGCTTGGGGATGGTAGTACGTTCACCGTTTACTAGTAGGACGCTGCTGCTCATCCTCCGGTTGTTCTGGTCACAGGTTGGCATACTAGGGTCAAAGTTACGCCTATTTAAGTTAACTATTACTAGTAATCCGCTGGCGCAGCGACCCGAAGTGGGTCTTAGCTTCCAACACAAGTAGAGAACGCCATCGGTCCCAGGCCTCGACTTTTTAATCTTAGAACTCGTGCAAATCTGACTCTACGGCATCTTTTTAACGATATCTAGGTCGGCCGACGGGTCGGCAGTGACACTGAAAAAAAAACTAACTTTCCTAAATTTTGGAAGGAAAATGTCTTATTTTAGAAGAAATCGGTTTTGGAAGGCTCTCATTCTTTTGGACTCAGAAATAAAAATCTCTTTTGTTTTTTCTTCATTGTATTAAAAACCCAAGCTACACCTTCTTGATATATTTTAGTTTGCTAGCTGCTAATTATTTTATTAAACTAACCTATTTATTAACCAGTTTAGTTTAACCACTATAATAAACTTTTATCTGACCAATTAGTGTACTATAAAGCTGGCCCCGTTAATATTACAGACGCAGGTTGTTGCGTTTTACTCACAGAGCTTATTTTATTCTCGCTTTAGTTTAATCGCCTTTAAGGTCTAATTTTTAAATTGTGAACCGTATTTTCTCTCTCTCTCGCATCGCATATTTTGACAGTAGTTTGCCTAATTTGGCAGTTTTGTATTTAATTTTACGAAATAACACTAACTAAGGTCGAGAATGGAATAATCGAAGCTGTTTTCGCGTGGAACGCATCTATATATATGTAATGTGAACGATACGTCAAGTATGAGACTTTGGTACTTACTAACTTTTATAACAATTTTATGTCACACACAGTAAAATCCAACCTCAAAAATATAAATTACATGTACTTCACAACAGACTCGGTGCTTTTTGTATAGACTAATGAGCTTCCCAAACTTTTGAAACCACTCACCTCACTTTGTCACTTCCAGTCAGCAAAATTAATCAGCCAATTGCACCCCACAACTTTCCCAAACAAATGCTGTTTCTTTAAACTTCCATGTGCTTTCATTTCGTTATTCCAACCTTTCTGACCACGGAGCAGGTATGTAAGAAGAGGTGGCATATTTTGCTTCACAGCAATTTATGAATTAACGCAAGCAGAGGTAGGTTTTTTTAATGATGTAATGGGCTTGCGTTTGACCACAACTCACCTGATAGTAAATGATAGTGAGACCTAAGATAGGGCACACTTCTTCATGAGGTGCCTATTCACTGTTGTCTTGAAGAAACCCAAGTTGTACTTTATAGGGAACACCGAGAATGGGAGCGTATTCTATTCTTCGTCTAAGAAATAGTTCATTTTGTCATAAGAGTTGCTAAACTCTACCTTTTTCTACTCAATGATAGATGGCGGGTGCTTTTTACTGAAGCTTAACAGATACAATGTGGGGCCACCATTTTTAGAATAGTTAAAAAAGACTGCTTCATTCCCGTCTAGCGTGCTTAAAGATTTCTATCCTGCTGCGAAGCAACAAACTGCTGTTTAACTTTGCTAGATAATTACAAAATAGTACTCTACACACAAAATAGCAAGCTCTCTTATCATGGTTTAATGCAAAACAATGTAGCGCCATCTTTTGTTGAATAGTGCAACATGGTGCCATTGAGTGTGACGTCAAGCTTGTTTGGTACCACGGGACACAGTTGCTTATACCATGTCCCGTTTTTTTTCTATTTTTTTTTTCATGCCATACGTGGCAAACAAGCAGACGGGCTGCCTGATGGTAAGCAGTCACCGTAGCCTATGGATACTTGTAACACCAGAGGTGCATCAAAAATACGTTACCGACCCTTTAGAACTCGATTAACTCGCCTTTTGAAGAACCCATTGTTGTAGCTTCTCGGAAACACCGTAGAGGGTAGCTCATTCCACATTTTGCAGGTATGAGGCAAGAAGGATCGTGTGAATCGCACAGTGTGCAATTTCCACTGATCTATGATGTGTGGATGAGCCTTCAGGCGGTGGCGGCTAGTGCGATGGTAAAACCGCTACGCCGGCATCAGACCAAACTCGAGATCTTATATACTCCGTGTTTCCGACGCACAATATACCTTGAGCACCTTAGCGGTTATTACCTTCAGCAACCTTTGTTAGCGCCTCCGCTCCCCCACTGAATTTAAATGGAGAAATTATTTTCAAGTATTTTTCGGAAGAGAAGTTTTATTGTATTGTTTGATTGCGTGTCACTCTGATAGATGAAGGAATGGCTTTCAAATGGCGTCTCTTTTGTCGTTTGGAGGCTGTGTAATGTGTTTGGGGATCGGATGGTTAGATTTGTTTAAAAGTTTACTGTCAGAGCTCTGTAGGGCTTTTGGTAACTGACAAAGTTACTTTATTTTATACTAGATTTTATTTGCCGCTGCAACTGATGATATTAATATAAATGCATGATTTGAAAAAGTTCCGTCGTCTGTTTTATATCCTTCATTGCATAAGAAAAATGTATTAACTGCGATTCTTATTGGATGAGACTGGTAACTGGTATTAAGAGTAAGAAACGGAAGAAAAGAAGAGAGTAGAATCGGTAAGTGGTATTAAAATAAAAATGTACATGTTGGCTGAAAAGGGGTACAACCACGCTAGTTAGGTAATTGGGATAGGTACAATGTCTCTTTACAACTGCAAAACTATTGACAAGGCCATTTTACAGATAATTTGTGTACCTTTATTGTATAAATTGTGTCAAGTTAATTTTAAATTTTGATTTTTATCCTGTAAATGACGTCGTCTAGTGTATATTAGTTATGCCTAAGACCCAAAATTAATGAATTAAATTGAAGGTTAAACTCACTTCAAACTTAACACAAAAGATGTATCAAGTCACTGATGCTTAATATAAAAAATACTACATATTTTCTAATTGTTATTTTATCTGTTACATATTTAAAATAATATTATACAATCGTTTACTATGCACTATTTCTATGGAGAGAGCTATATTTGTGTGATAGAATCCGGAACTAGAATATTCACCAAAGAACCAGAGTCCCAACATAGCTATTACAATTTGCAATTGAAGTGGCAATGGGTGGCCACATCGCTTGAAGTCCCGATACCTGATGGGGCAGAAAGGTTCTTGAGTGGAGACCAAAACCGGAAGACGCAGTGGACCGACGACATCGTAAGAGTCACGGGCATCCAGTGGATGCAGATAGCAGGCTGTCGTTTGGTGTGGAGTTCTAAGGATGAGGCCAATATTCAGCAATGGATGTCTTCTGGCTGATGGTGATACGTTTTCTAATTCTGATCTAAGTATGAATGATATTCCTTCCTAATCTAAAACGCAACCGCTCCAAGCGCACTTAAAGAAATTAAATATTAAAACAGCAACAAAACCAGTATTTACTGAGTTCCTAAAACGGGAAATTAGGTGCAAACTGCGCACCCCAGAGATGGTCTCAAACAAAATAAGACAAACACAATTTGGGTAAGGAGTGTTTGCGAGTCGGCCGGATATCTATAAAATTACAATTTACTTTGCGACTGGGTTTGTTTCAGTCGTTACCTTGTTGCTTAGCGTTTTATTTCCATTTGTGGGTCTGCCTTTTGTTTGCTTTTGGGATTAATAAGTAGAGACCGAATATTTAAACCAAAACTGTGAATTAAGATGATATTTATAACGGATATATTTCGGAAAGTGTGCATCGGCTTTGCATGATCTAATTCCTCCCTGCCCATTTTTTTACCGGACTGCAAGATTAGGAACGAAATATCGACAGCGCTTTATGGTTGATATTTCGAAAACACGTACAAAGCGCTTTGACTCCACTTTTAATGTAGAAACTGCGGCTATGTGGAATGCTCTGCTAAATATAAGATCTAAATATAAGATGAACTAAATATAAGATCATAACCCTATTTTTAGTTAATAAATTTCATTGCATTACAATATTTTCACCAAGTAATTCCAACGTTATTTTTGTTTTTGGTTTTAATATGGCAAGTGCTTTTATATTCATTCATATTCATATTTATTCAAATTCAATGTCTCTCTGTATCTTTTATCGCATTTACAACGGGGAGTGTTCTGAAGAACTATTTGATCTGATGCCGGCGTCGCGGTTTTACCATCGCACTAGCCGCCACCGCCTGAAGGCTCATCCACATAATAGATCAGTGAAAATCGCACACTGTGCGTTTCACACGATCCTTCTTGCCTCATACCTGCAAAATGTGGAATGAGCTACCTTCTTCGGTGTTTCCGAGAAGCTACAACATGGGGTTCTTCAAAAGGCGAGTTAATCGAGTTCTAAAGGGTCGGCAACGTATTTGTGATGCCTCGGGTATTACAAGTATCCATAGGCGACAGTGACTGCTTTCCATCAGGCAGCCCGTCTGCTTGTTTGCCACCTATGGCATATTTTTTTAATATTTTTTTTATTATAAATTAAATTAAAATTATACTAATCAAATAATAAATAAGTAGGTACATACACGAATCAAATAGTAAAAAAAAAACATAAATAGTCAGTCATAATAAATTAAAAAGAAAAATTACAATTAATGTAATTAATTAATCCATATAAATTAAATTTACTCAACTTGTATAATACATTTATAAAATTCGTTAAACGCATAAAAATACTGCTTGATAAGCCATTAACTTAACAAATAAAAACAAAGTAACAATACTAAAACAGTCGGACTGTCCAGTGTCCATAGACCGTGAAAGATCTAAAGATAATCGAAATGCTCAAGCCCACTACCAGTTGACAGCGTACCCAGCATACTGGCGGCATTACCAAGCTGACTGGCATGCTTATGCGTTGAGCCAGAAACACGCCAGCATTTTAGTCACGCGTGGTATTAACCAAGCACTCTAAAAGATTTGATTTAATGGTCTTCATACAGAACGAATAATATATTTCAGTCATGCTCAAAGTTTGAGACGATTTCAATAAAACCGTCAAACATTGTAACCAGCGAATCACTCGAGGACTGATCCGACTGAAATATTCATGAAATATCCCAAAGTTAGTTCATAAAAATTATTACAAAACGTTCTGCATTGATTAAGCCATGAAAGTTTAAGCGGGAAACTAGAAAAGTCCACTAGCGTAGGGATGGCGACCCGGGAAACGCAAATGAGATCAACTCAAGGAAAGTTTCCATGTAGCTTTTGTACAAAGTCAAGTAGAACCTTTTGTTGAAGTGTTTTTAAAATCTAATTGCTTTTTATTGGCCGATAAACTATCAAAGTTTTAAGCAGTCTAGTTTGATTTTTAATCATAAATATAGTTTGGATGGAACCGAAAAAAGTCTGCCAAAAACGGAAGGGGGCGAGGTAACCACGTATTGCACACACTGACATATTCTTACTAGTTCTACAAACGCACACTGCAATATTGAGCGGCATACAACTGCACACGAGATGATCAAAATGTCATCAAATGGACGACCAAGGGGCACCCCTCCCCCTAAGAACTAAAGGGGATATAAAAATAAGTTTTATACTATTTCGGCGCAACTTTATAAGCATTATAGGTCAAAATTCAATGGTCGCATATAAGGCAGCAATAAAGTTCATCCAACCTTGTTTATTTTAGGTCATATTCCACAAATCGCTCAAATATTATTGTGTATTATTGGCCAAGATATCACTAAAATTTTAGACAGTTGTATGTGACAGATTCCTAAATAAGTTACATGCTTTTGGCGCAACTTTATAGGCTAGGGGTCAACATTTAATGGTCGATAAATAAGGCACCAATAAAGTTCATCCAACCTTATTTATTTAAGATCCTATTCCACAAATCGCCCAAATATTACAAAACAAAATCTCAATATTACACTTGGCCCAATTCCTGGCTGTTAACCTACCCCAGCCAGTTAACCTGAAACTCTGAGCGCCATGGGACCAATCCTAACGTTCGTTACCCTACCTTATCCATGCTCGGGCGAATAAACGAATTTAACCGAACAATTTTAACCCACGGTTAACTTCCCGGGAGCAGAGAAAGGTGAAATTTTTGGTTGTTACGTGAATTTGTACGCTTAATGAGTTAAGTTGTTATGTTTGTTTGAATTTGCCTTGTTGGGTCTTTCGCAGGTGCGTGTGTTGTGCGGGTATGATCAAACGTTAAGTTTTAGGAACTAGGACAAGACAGGAAATGGTTCAATGGTTCTCAGATCAAACAAACAAGAGAGATATTATGGTAAGGTGACTCAGCGGGTGTGGACGCATCTGAGATAGATAAGGCTTGATGCTTTTAGTCTAACTCATCCTGCATACGCCCGTGCCGCCTTTTTTTGCACGTGAACTATTAATATTAAGTAGTTTATTGGTAGTTTGTAGTTTGTCTTCCCGTGAACATAGTGCATGTAACTGCGCTTAAATATCGGGAGCTCATTCCACAACCTTAACACGGTAAATATCCAGTAAATAATCATATAACTTTAGTTTATTGGTGTCGCTGCAAGTATTAATCTTAGTGTATGTGAAAAAATTTGTATGCCATACTTATAGTTTTTGCCCTACGCTTAATGTGTAATGAAAATAGTAGAAGAGACACAGACACATTTGAATACTAACGATAATTTTATTATAATAAGGCATATCCCCCTGGTTCGGCTGATCTGATGCTGAGCTATTCACAGTGAGCCTAAGCTACATAACAATTCACATGTTCAATTATACTTATACACGGTGTCGATTTTCAGTTGTGCACCATTCAATAGCATGTATTAAAACTCTAGGTAATAGTAGCAATAGTTATAAAACCAACAGTTAATTTACGGACCAACAGTTTTTTTTTAAATATAAACCATTCCAGAATAGGACACCAAATTATCAGAATAAGTGCCGTACGCTAAGCGGGTGGCTGATGAAGACAATTACATAATTATAATTATGACAATTTCTCGCCACTTTTTAATCGACTTTAAAAGGAATGTTCGCAATTCGATCCGTTTTATACCCGACTATGCAATAAAGAAGGTTAATTTTTTTTCATGTTAATAATATTCTAGCGTTTGACCACCAGCTCGCCTGATGTGTTGTTTTTCAAGTCTGTGTATGTCATAAGGCTTTTTTAAGACGCCCTACGTTCAGCCGTTTGCGAGCTATGGTGCCAAAGACAGACACATTGATACAAAGTTAAATTTCGTAGTTTTGAAAACTCTGCATTACAAAACTAAGTTTCATCACCCCGCCATTTCCATTCATTCGTTTATTGGTATGTTATTCATCCCGTTTTACTCATACTATTTAGTTATAATCGGTATATTCCACATTGATCACCTGGGAATATAATCACCTGGGTGACAATAAGCGACTCCATTTGAATTACTATTTGAGTATCCTTTGATCACCTGCGCCTAGGTGACCATGGGCGACTCGATTCAAATTATTGTTTTGGTATCATTTGATCACCCGTGAATTAAAATACGTGCGGTTCTGCTTTGAGATCTTTGGTACCTGTCATAATAGCCAGATTTGCATGTCACTCATTATCCCCATTATCCCCTACTCTTCTGCCCATCATTGAGTCCACAATCGCGGAGTCAAAGCGGATAGAAGGCCCTCTAAATTATTCGCGGTCACGTATTTGAGTGTGTGGCTTCGGGCTTGCACTGAAATTTTAATTATATTTCCTGTTTTGTGTGGGGGAGATAAAAATTGGACTAATCGTGCAGTCGTCTGGGAGACTTAACTCTTATACCGGAATAAAATGATTTCCCCTTAACTAGAGCGCTGTGTTATGAAAAAATAATATTACCAGAAGGATTTTGGATTTATTTACTACTTGCTGCGGCCCTCGATTTTACCCGCCTAATGATGAAAAATTGTGATAATGAAAAGTAGCCCATGTCACTGCAGCACTTGAACTATACCCATGCAAAAAATCAGGTCGATTCATTGCTCTGTTGCTGCGTGAAAGTAACAAACAAACCAACAAACTAACAAACCACCAAACCAACAAACAAAAACACTTTCGCATTTATAATATTAGTATGATTTTGTTTGCTCTGAACTTCTTAACTTCGCAATACTTTAATGTTTTTTAGGATTCCGTATCCAAATGGTGCAATCGTGACCCTATTACTAAGCCTTCGCTGTCTGTCGGCTGTATTTTTCAAACCCTTATTGATACCCAGTTGACATTTTCACAGAATATTATGTTACGGTGGATTGACAAAAAAATAATAGGAAATTCAAAAAATAAAAACTAAAGGAGCTGTTGTTGGGTCCTCATACAACAAACGTTTTTTAAAACGTCATATTATCTGGTGAGTCCTTATTTTAAGTGTTTAAAACAAAGCATATCAGCGCGTCACAAATATTTTTGGATTTTAATCTGACGATTGACAGATAACATTATAAATATTTTTGGATTTTACTCTGACGACAGTACAGAAGATAATGTTAATCCCACAAAAAAAAACCTTTTCTGTGGTTAATTCCGTTTCTGCTCTTTTATGTTGCACTTTACCATCTCTAAGCGTTCAATAAATACTCACTGCTCGCAAACAAGAACTTTTACCGAATAAAGTACGAAGCTTGCATCTGGAATCAAAGTTAGAGACTTGGTCACCTACCCCAGCCATAACTTGCGAAACCAAGTGACGCCTGTTATATGGGGGCTCTTTACTTTACATAAAGTTAAGTGTGACCAACCTACTTGTGCAGTTAGAAAGGGGCGCTACAATCGAATTTTCTGGAACGAAATATTGACTCCATGTGAAATTTTAAGTACCATTATTTGACCAACTATACAGATAATTTGGTTACTGTGGTTACAGTTTGCTCTTTGTAATTGTATTACAATTTCTGTTTATTTTGACCGCTGAATTTCAAGAAGTTTGAATTGAATAATGAATAGTGAATTTAGTTGGTGGGCCTAATATATATAATCGAATGATACAAATTTAACAATTGTTTAAAATGAAATTCATTTGACTTGCAAATATGTGTCCGTTAATCGAAGAACCCCACGCAGGCAGCGTATTCCATAGACACTCCATAGCAGTTCGCACAATAAAAGTGGAATCAAAGCGCTTCATACTAGTTTTCATAATGCTAATGTACCAAGGTACGATAAGTAGGTACGGTAGGCAAGTTGGTATCAGGGTACTGGGATCTACGTGTGATTAGATGAACTCCTCCTGTAGGAGGAGTCCATCCACAATATTCATCATGTTTTAACACTCTCACGGAAATTTCAAAATTACCACAATCCATTTAAAAGAAATCTTCCAGCAGAAACCTTCCGAGATTTCTCACAACTTGGACAGTTCTAAAAGCATTAAAAGTCGAAATTGCCAAGAGCTCCGTTGACAAATGAAAGAAACTCGCAACTCTGAAGGGAAATGTACGCACATTTTTCTGTTACAATGTTGTCAATCAGTCACAGCCAGTCTTCAGTGCGTTCTCCCTTTTCCAGTTTTCTCCTTACTTTGCTGATTTGATTGAAATCTCCCTTGCACGCACCTGAGTCGCAGCTCGCCCATTATTCGAAGATAGTTTACCCCTAGATTCGAAGATTATTTCACAATCTGTCAAAAAGTGTCGAACCGAATGATATTTGCAAATACTTATAATTTAATAGCTCGCATTAATTATGGCACCAAATTTTCTGTAAGGTAATTTTCAGAATGGATATACTACTTTGAACTATAAGAAACAGTTTTAGTCATAATTTCACACTGTGTGTTTTATCATAGAACTAATACTAATAGTTAATTGTACAGTTAAATATGGTATAGTTGAGTTACAAAAAAACTAGAGATATTAAAAACTATAGATTTTGAGTTCGCACTAAAAAAAGCGATGAAGACCGGGGGGTTCATGTGCGCTTTACAATCTGACGGCACCCGGTTCAATTCTCGGCCCTCCATCAATAACTTTAGTACTTAAATAAATTATGTCCAGTTTCAATGCCATTACTGATCAGCAACGGTGAAGGAAAACGTGAGGAAACCGGAATGTACAAGAACCTCAGAAGTTGGAAACATGACATTTACCAACATGCACTGGGGCAGGGTGGTGTATCTATCCCACCCTCTCTCTCTCTCTCTCTCTCTCACTCACTCTGAGAGAAGGCCTGTGTCCCAGCAGTAGGAACATAATATCCTCATAATGATAATGACTAAAAAAACTAAACTAAAGGTAGACTAAAACCGTAGTAACTATTTAGTAATATTTAAGTGAGTTAGGTAAGTGTTCTTTAGCTAAATAAGACAATATTTTGATGACATAGGAATTAAATTAGTTTTTCACTTTTTTCGCGGTGTTACAGCAGTACAACATAATGTTAAGCATTTTTTTTAATGGAAAAGCTATTATTGATGTAACTCTAGTATTGTGGGAACGAACTTTATTAGTGTTACTAAAAGTGAATTCCACTAAACTTTTTCCACTAGCATACAAAAAAACTGCAATACTTTTATTAATGTAAATTTAGTTAATAGTTCCATTCCGCAATCAATTATAGCCCCATACATTTATTATTGCAATTAATTAACAAAACTTTTCCCCGCAGATATTTAATTAACAAAGGTAATTAATTTCAATACACCCGACGCAATCCAACGAAACATTTGTAATCAGACCTGAATCGGGGACAATGCTTTTATTAAATCCACAAACAGAATTAACGTAAGTAGCTACAGCCATCTACGTATATAAACACTAGACAGTTACCCATTTCAAACAGCTAATGACAACTAAATGAATGAATGAATGACTGAGTGAGTGAACATTAGATAGATGACAACTTTATTGTTCACATCAGCTCTGTGCATCAGCTACATAAAAACGAAGAACTAGCGCTTAATGCACTAGTAGCTGGTGTATTTATTGCTAAAACCAGCCTCTTCAGGTAGCTTTTGGATGAAAAGGATTCATAAAAGATGTAGGACGGGGTGGACGAAGTGTCTTATAATTTTTTACCTATACATAGTATAACATTAATGATATCTACCAAGTCTATCAACTATCGAAATTCGAATAACATTATCAATAATCTGTGGTATAAAAAGTATTTTTCATCATTTGACCATCTTGTAAGTAAATGTGACTTTTGCAACAGCAAAAAACATCCGTGAGAAGTGAAATAAGAAAGAGAAGCCTTTGTTCTGGTCTGGATCCAAGTCAAAACTTAAACACAAAATAAAAACCTGGGCACGGTGCAACTTACTTCATATCGTTCTGGCCACGGTAACATAGTCAGGAGGTTCCTCACTCTGCAGCACTAATATTACCTAACATTTTTAATGTAAGAAACTTAAACTCATCTGTCAACTGACACGCGAGTGGTAGTCTCCGTGATTTTATTTCATATTTCCGTAAAAATGTCGAGTGCCAGGTTGGAGGCTGCTTTCGGCGACTTGTCGAAGAAAGTGGCATCGCTGACAATTGGAGTTGCAGCTCAATCAGCATTGATTGAGGCGCAAAATAAGAAAATAGAAGATCAGCAACGGATAATTGAGAATTATTTTTCAACGATCAACGAGTTAAAGGGGGTAATTGAAGAAATGCCTTCTAAAATCACCGATCTTTGGCATGCAAGTCAGTCGAAGAGCGAGAAAGAGGTATCGGTCGAGATACCGACAGCATTGAGTGCGAGCGAGACAAAGATTTCTGCAGAGCCCATATTATCGCAGAAAAATATGACACAGCGCGCGGTCCGCGCTATGAAACGTGCAAATAAGGCTGCGTCCTCGGCAAGCTCTAAAACTGATGGAACTGTGGAAGTTGAGTGTCTCAGTACTTATGAAGTATCAAATGAATGGAAAGTAGTAGGCGGGCAGAAGTCAAAGAAGACCCATCCTAAGGCTATCCAGACTGGAGGAAATGTTCTGATTGATTCATTTCAAGCAATACAAAAAAAAAAGTTTTTGCATGTTTGGTCATTGCATCCTAACACGTCAGACGATTTAATAGCTGAACACGTCAAAAAAATTTGTGGTTCTGAGGATGTAAAAATAGAAAAGGTTATCCCGAAAACAAAAAGGGACTACTCTTCATTTATGATCGGAGTTCCAGAATCGACATTTGAAAAGTTGAACAGAGCTGATAGTTGGCCAGTGAATACCAGGTTCAATGAATGGGTGTGGTTTCGAAACCCCCGTAAGTCGACAACGGGTAACTGATGTCGTTGATATGGATATTCAAGTCTATTACCAGAATGTTCGAGGACTAAGAACTAAGCTAGATGAGTTTTACTTAAAAATTTTAGAGTCATCGTACGACCTATTTGCTATTACGGAATCAAGCCTGCATAGTTCTATAAGAGATGGTGAACTGATTCCGCCGGACTTCCAAATACTGCGATGTGATCGAGCTGATGGCCGTAAACACGGAGGAGTGTTTTTGGCTGCATCGTCGTTACTGGAGTTAAAGCGCGTCCCCGTCGGCAACGTAGACGCCGCCTTATTTGAGATCGTGTGTGCGACGGTGCACCGTAGAAACAAGTTTCTGTTTCTATGCTGTGTTGTTTACATTCCGCCGAATAGCATATCGAAGGAATATATGCAGTTATTTAATATATTAGAAAATGTGTGTGTTAAATATGATAAGGTTTTAGTTATAGGTGACTTTAACATGTATAGTGCGCCATTGGAAATGCATAGTTATTTGGAGTATGTGAACACTTTCTGTGGATTCTGCCAGGTAAATAATATCAATAATATTAATAATCGTACTTTAGATTTAGTATTGACTACGTTTTTGGCGTGTGAAGTGGAGGTACAATTATCGGATGAGCCGTTAGTAGGAATTGACAAGCAACACCCGCCGGTCTATATCAGCGTTCCGGCAGGCACCCCCCGCTCGCGGGGGCCGCAGGCGCAGCGCACCCAGCACACTCACCTCGAACATAAGAGAGACGTTGTTAATGGGGCTTTTAATAAACAGAGTTGGAGCTTTAATAAAGCCAATTTCTCGTCGCTTTACTATAAGTTGGAGCAAATAAATTGGGACAGGTTATATGAGCTTGGAAATTCAGAGGACGCTTTAGCTTATATGTATGCCGTAGTAAATAAGGCTATTGATGAGACTACTCCGAGGAAAAGGGATAAGGTTAATTTGAATAATTCTAGATATAACTACCCGGAATGGTATTCAAGTGATTTGATACGAGATATTAAGCAAAAGTGGAGATATCACAAGTTATTTAAAATGAGGGGGATGCAATGTGATTACGAAACGTTTTCTCGCTATCGTTCTCGAGTAAAAAATAAGTTAAAAGCTGATTATGAAGCAGAACAGGAAAGATTGCAGTTAAACTTTAAAGAGGACCCAAAATCCTTTTGGGGCTATATTAGGGGCAAGTAATCAAAACGCAGTAGGACTCGAGTCACAAAAAATGGTCAAGAGTTGAGTGAGCAGGAGTGTGCGGAAGGCTTTGCATCTTTTTTTCGGTCGGTGTATAGCGAAACGCGGCCGGCGCTGGACCCTGAGGCGGCGGAGCGAGCGGCGGGAGCGCGCGCCGGCGCGGGCCGGGTTCATGTCGGCCAGCTGAGCGCGCGTGACCTCCGGGACGCGCTCCACCGACTCAGGCCTAAGCGTTCCGTGGGCCCGGACGGGATACCCCCTTATATAGTCAAGGACTGTCGGTCGGTCTTAGAGAGGCCTTTGCTGCACGTCTTTAATCTGTGTCTCCGGGAGGGCCACTACCCAGGAGAATGGAAGATAACTCGGGTGATTCCTGTACCGAAAGGAGGTTCTGGTTCCGAGGTGACCGGATATCGACCTGTAGCGGTCCTGTCGGCGTTCGCGAAGGTATTCGAATCCGCATTGCACAAGTGTATCTACACCCAAGTCAGTTCGCAGTTGTCCAACGTTCAGCACGGCTTCCGGCCGGGTCGAAGTACGGGGAGTAACTTGCTTTCGTTCATGTCGTACCTGATGCCAGAGATCGACGCCGGTGGGCAGGTGGACTCCGCGTACTTCGACTACCGGAAAGCTTTTGATACTGTGGATAATGACATCTTACTAGAAAAGTTTGCAGCGATGGGTTTCACCCAACATCTGTTAAGATTTTTCGCGAGTTACCTGGGTGAGCGCCGGCAGTATGTCGAGTACGCGGGACATGAATCCGAACCGTACTTTACGTTTTCGGGAGTTAGCCAGGGCAGCAATCTAGGTCCGTTAGAGTTTATTATAATGGTTAACGATCTCCCGGAAGTCGTTAGGGATGCGCGATGTCTGTTGTTCGCGGACGACCTCAAGTTGTTTCTGTCGGTGGCAGACATTTCGGATTGTGAGCGGCTTCAGCGAGATATAGATAGGGTAGTGCAGTGGAGTGCCGCTAATAGATTATTTTTTAATACGGCTAAGTGCGAGGTGATTAGCTACGGGCGCAAGCTTGCGCCGCTGCAATTCCCGTATGAGGTAGATGGAGTGGCGATGACGCGCGTCGAGAGCGTGCGCGACCTGGGCGTGCAGATGGTACCCGAGCTAACGTTTCGTAAACACATTGTTGATATTTGCGGTAGAGCGTTTAGAAACTTAGGTTTCCTTCTACGGCAATGCAAGGCTTTTCACAGTACTGAGGTTGTTAAAGTTTTATACAACGCACTCGTTCGTAGCCGGCTTGAAACGAGCGCGATAATTTGGAATCCTCACGAGATTAAATACACCAACATGGTAGAGAAAATTCAAAATAAATTTACGCGTTTCTTATATTTAAAGGAGTGCGGCGTCTATCCCTTTTACCCGCTGATGTATCCGACCTTGTTTGTTATCGGCATGGTGGGGTACAGCAAGCTGGGTGTGAGGCGTGACGTCGCGCTCTGTAAGTATGTGTGGCGCGTGCTGCGCGGCCAGCTGAACCATCCCGAGGTGCTGGAGGCGCTGCGGCTGTGCGTGCCTGATGAGGCGGTGTCGAGGCGACGCAAGTTCCCTACCTTCAGCGTACCCGCGTCTAGAACAAACCTGCTCAGGTTTGCCCCGGTGTCACGCGCTTTGATGTTGCTCAATCTGGTCTCAGAAGGTTCCGATATTTTTACTTGTGGCCTGGCAGAGTTCACAGAAACGGCTCACAAAATATGTGAAAAACATACTTTCAGGGACATCTGTTGTTGACGCAATAGATGTCACTGAGAGTATAACGAGACGAATAAAATATATATATATATATATATATACAATACATTTTTGTACCTTAATATTAAAATAGTTAAAATTTATTTAAGTTGTTATAGCATCGCTTTGGTTTGTCTGTAATGGTGTTATAAGTGTTTTTGATAATAAATAAAAAAAATAAATAAAAAATAAAAATAAATAATCACTGAAAAATTAATTGAATACTTAAATAATTAATTTTCATTCATTTGATTCAGTAATCAGAGAGAGATAAAATTCAACAAAGATACGCTCAATACCAGACGTTACCAGATTTATTAGGAGCAAGGTACCTACTGCCCTTACTGTGTGTAAGAGACATACTTTTTGCTCAAACTGTTTACCAAATAAATTGTTACAGGATTTCTGAAAGATACACTCTGTCATATCTCTTTGTGTCCGAACACAATAGACACTTAGCGGGAGATTTTGCGAAAGGCTGGTCGTTGTTAATAATTTTTACCCCGAAAAAGGCCAGGTTTATGAGGTTTATGGAAGGTGGGCGGCGGGAGTCGTAAAAATGAAATTTGAGGCTCAGTGGTGTTTTTGGATCTTCGTTGATTATGGAGTATTAGGGTCAAATTTATATTGTTTTAGTTATTATATATATTAACTATTTCCAATGCAGAAAGAAAATGTAATTATTATTTTGATGATGAAGGTACCAAATGTTTAGTTTCCTAACTAAAACGTATCTCTGCATCTCCATAATAAGGAAGTTTCTAATTTATTGGTAAGCTAATAATTCGACATTTTACCAAGTTTTATTTTAAATGGGTTTGAATATGCTTTGCCAAAAAACTAAAAACAATTCTATAATAATACCCATTTAATTCAATAATTATGGTGACTAGCTTTAATACAGGTAAAGTGGAATGAAAAAAAAAATTACAACCATTGTCGGGTTTTTAAGTGTATGCAGAGATAAGCTTGTAGCCTCTGGACTACAATGAAAAGTTGAGCAATCTGCTTGTTAGATTTTGCTTTGTTCAAGTTGGTTCATTTTTGTAGATCTATTATAGATGTAGATATCAAGTTAATGTCCATCCGAACGTTTGCATGCAATTAGCACTATCTGTCAAAATCTCTAGTAATATACATCCCATCTCTCAACTACGATAAACATTCACCAACGAAGTCAGCGTGCAACTGGGTTAACCATAGATTTAGGATGTGTAAAAAATGTGAGGTGCCCTGTATGTTTGTAAGCACTACTGATTCGGTACTACTGAAAAAATATATCGTTGGGCCAGTCATTAGAATACGTGAATGGTATTTTACCAGCATTGTTGGGCCGCGCGACCATTGATCGAATAGTGCGCACGTTACCCAATCAGAAACCTAACATAAAGGAAAGCACAAAAACAAGCTGGCACGTAATTTAGCTCGCTTTATAGACAGATCGAATTACGTACGTACGTTGTTGTTTACCCTAATAAACGTCAAACGTAGTGCGGACAAGGGTCCGGCTTGGGTTTCACACCTACCGTCATTTCGTATTAGAAGCGGTAAGTGACTCTACCGGTATTGCTCTACCTTGTATATAAAAGTTTTTGCTATTCCAAGCAAATGCTACAACAAAGATTTTCTATTAACAAAATTGTATTCTATAAAAAACAACCTGTAATCAAAACGCCCGGTGTGGTTCAGGGGTAGCGCGTCTGCTTTATAAGCAAAAGGTTTGATTATTAGACGGGCAGATGTCCAATGATGAATTTCGCTCTGGGTCTGGGTGTTAGTTGTTCGTCTCATTTTCCTAAACTTGTGTATTTTCGAGTGTTAATGTGTAATGTGTGATGATTAATGGTGGTGGTTGGTTGTGAGTGATATAATGAGGTGAAACATGTATTTTTTTTCTTTGATAACAAATCTTCATAGAAGCTTCTAATAAAGCCTCCACCACTTTACTAGCGCATGAATTTGACTTGACCGTGACTTATTTTGCTCGAATTTGACCGTGACTATGACTTGTTTGACGCTACTTTAAACTTGTTTAGTATTACGACTGAAGGACACAGAGTCCATAGTCGTGAAAAATTAACATAGGCCCGGGGGCCCTTTATAGGGCCCGGTTATTTGTTGTAAATAAACCAATGGGCAAAGATCATCCTAGGACTACGCTGCCAACCTCGTACTCGTACGCCATTATTTCGCCACCAGAAGTCTTCAGACGTCCTTTACCGATTGTTAAAATTGGAAATGAAAATGTAAATTGGAAATTTACATTTTCCTTGCCTACGTTACTACCTAGCCTACCTAGTCAACCTACTAAAAAGCCTTACCAAAAGGGCTACCGCTACATTTTATACTAATTTAAACGTATTAAAAAAGTATCAACTGAAAAATCAAGTAAGTACCTATAAACACATACATTTATTCTTGTAAATGCAAAATATCTAAAAATAAGCAGAAAACTAGCGCTCTCAAGCGTTACTCACTCAATTCCACAATTCCCGGGTGTAAATTGCATTGTTATCCCATCCGCTGTCCACTCCAACTGAATTCTTATCTGAATGCGAGTAAATCTCAATGCGAAGGCTACTGAAATATTGCCCAGAGAATTGCTTCGGAACTGAAATGGGACGAAAGAAGCGAAGTTTTGCGTCTTGAACATTTTTAAGCGTGAAAACGTAGTTACGTAATATATAGGTTCTCGTTAAAGTTAAATATACCCATGAAAAGAGACTATTTAAAAATAAATATAAATAGGCCAAGCGAGATGCAGCCGCGCGCGCGCATTCACCTTGAAAAAAAATGCCTAATGCGGTGGAAACTATAGTTGGAGTGACCGGCTTAATCTTACGTGAGTAATTCCCGTGTAATATACAAAAAATGTGTGAAAACCACGTCAGTTTCTATAGTAAAATATAAATAAGCTTGCATTTGACGGCCAACTCGCATTAAATTCAGCGATCATCCTGACTTTGATGGAGCGCGCTTGCCTAGAAAAAACCGATTCACTCGCGATTTTAAGACACCCAACTATATAGGTAATATATAGTAATTTTTATCTCAACACTTCTTCATTATTATAGATTGGCAACTAACTTCTTGAAGAGTTCTAGTGATCTTTATCCCATCTACTGGTATTATGGAGCTATGACATCTTGTGTCTTCCGACCTTAGGCTTACCTAGTATTTTTCCTTTTTTGTGGTCAGCATTGTTTTCTTTTAAACTTGCTGGGCCTATAATGGACAATGCTCTTTTATCACGATCAGTAACTAGGAAATGGCTGAAATTTCGATTACAAATATAGAACTGTGTTCTTGCAGTGTATACTAATGTTGCAATTTGAATAGAAAAAATCAATCATCACTATCACACACATAATTTTATTATCACATCATCGCCATTATTAAAATTTTCATGACCGTGGATTCAATGTTCTTTAGTCGTAATATTAAACATGTTTACATAGTATTAAAAGCGTCAAACAAGCCCAAGACCTTCTAGAGACGGGTGTTGCCATAATCCACACGCTTGACAGGCAGCTTGGGGATCACAGTACGTTCACCGTGTACAAATAGGATGCCGCTGCCTATCCTCTAGTGGTTCTGGTGGCAGTTTTAGTACACACTCGGGTCCATCACTCATAACCTTGTTAAATTTACACTATCGTCTTTTTGTTGTGTGCTATTCTGGGTTTATTTTTGTCTTGACTATATACTATGAAGTTTCTAAAGTATGCACAGTATTGCATAAGTTTTTTTTCTTTCTCTTTCTTTATTTATTTCAATGATGCTTTAAACTTTTATTTAAATGTTTTATATTTATTTTGGTGGCCATATTAAATATGTTACAATATTAGGTATTGCACAATATTCTATTGTCATCTGAATTCAAGGTGTAAGCAGAATTTCAGCAAAATCGGTTGGAAGAGCTGGTCTTAATTTAGCTTGCAAAATTTGACCTCAACAAACTAAAAAAGATTTTGCAAGTTAAATAAAAGCCTGCAAAACACAACATGCGTCAAAAGTGATTAAAAATAACGCCATAATAAAACCTCTCAGTGCGTCAATCGCATAAACCTGTGAACTAAGTTTACGAGGTCAGAGATGCATTACTTATTCCACCCAAAAATTCGAGGCAGCCAATATCGCCGTATCAGCTCATATCATCGGAACCCTGTGCCATAAATATTTCAAGCCGTCGACCACGGCGCGCCGCGACACCCTTAGGCAAATATCTTGAACGTGACTGCACCATTGCAGATGGTCAAGACGGGTCGGTATGTAAAATTCAGTTGGAAAACCGTACTTGAAAATTCATACGAACGTGTGTGATGATTTGACGTGTAGTTTTGAGAGATTTTCTGATTATTTACTTTTTTGTTAAAATTTTCATGACCGTGGATTCAATGTCCTTTAGTCGTAATATTAAACATGTTTACATAGTATTAATAGCGTCAAACAAGTCATAGTCACACTCAGAGTCAAGCAAAGTCACGGTAAAGTCAAACTCATGCCCCTGTAAAATGGTGGAGACTTTACAAGAGGCTCCTATGGAGTATTGGAAACAACACGAAAAGACGTTTCACCTCATTATATCACACTCGAGCACGCTTACGAGCACTTAATAAATAAAAATTCACCGTTTACTACACATTAACACTCGAAAATACACAAGTTTAGGAAAATAATCCAATGAGCCGATGTTTTCTTCCACGTTGGCGCCAAAACCTCCAGAGATTATCTGAATAATAACGGAGTTACCATACCATATTTACCCACAAGCTGCGCGTTGCGGTTTCACCCACGTGGACATTTTCTCGGGAATAAATAATTTTATCGCACACTTACAAAATAATAATGTAGAAACGCACAAATTGAGGACTCAATGCTAAGCATTTTATATCAATCATCCACCAGGTTGGAAATAATGTATGTAGATGTGCATAAAACAATGAGTAAAATTTCAAATATTCATCTTTTTTTTATTAAGAAAAAACTATTCTATGTCACTCTTAGCCTTCCAACTATTTCTATGTAAAAAACCAAGTTGCTCCATTGTTCTGCTGCAACATGAAAAAAAACGAATAAACTTCCGCATTTAAAATGCCTGTATGGATATACCTACCTAACCCCTTATCTTAGACAATTAAATGATGTCTGTTAAATTGTTGGGTTTAAGGTTTTGTGATACTTTGATATTAATGAGAAACAGCAACGACTAATGCGTCAATAATAATTATTAATTTTACATACAAAGCAAATAACTAGGTACCTATTGTACGTAGCGATTGTAGCAATCAAACCATTCCAATTCGTATGTCAAAACCATACTGCTACCAAATACTCTGTCAAGCAAGCTCACTACCTCTAGTCAATCTTCCTACGTCGGGAGCACGATACTCCACTCAATTTGTCTACGTGGCATTACTGTATATAGCATCACGGGAGAGCGCGACCAACTTTTCTGCAGAGCTGGCCAAATGCAAGAACTATACATTTTCTACGGATTTAGTTTAGAAATTGCGATGGTAGCTCCCCGTTCAACTGTACAAATAAGTTGTTCGCTTTGTAGCATCACGGTATGCGAAACATGACGCCGGCAACATTTACGTTTCTAGTTTCCGACGTAAGCGGAAACGTCACTACCGCGTTCAAGAAAATCACGTCAAGTGACAATGGAAAATGGAATTGAGGTAGACTTTGAAGGAGGTGAATTTTTGCAATGTGGAAATGTGGTAAAAAATAATGGTAATTTTAACTTTCGTATTCCTAGGCCGAGAGGTAAAACTTTTAATTGGGCATATAATTATATTTCATCAAGGTATAAACTATACACTAGCTATACACTCTGTTAATTAAGACCGTTAGTTTCTCAAAAATAATAAAAAAATAAAAAATAAAAATAAAAAACAAATGAATAGCGCAAATATTAAAGAACGTAGTTAATATTGATAGTGATAGTTTTTTTTCTAGCTACTATGCTATTTGTGCATTACTTTTAAATTCACTTCTGACAGTAAAAACCCTTATAATTTAAAACCTTATAAAATATAACTTAAAACCGATATAAAAACCTTAAAAGTACGGTAAGGTGCTAGGTGGAGAAAATCTTTAAATATTTTGAAAAAGTAATTGCGATAAAATACAATTTTGCTATATCCTATGACGTTTATAGCTTAGTAATTAAAACCTATCAATAATCGTTATTTATAAGCCGTTATGAAAATTATGAAAAGATCTCAAGGTTTTTTTGTGTTGTAGTATTAAAAAAACCCTACCTAAAAGAACGGATTCAGTAACGGAAATAAATATAATAAAAGCAAGCGTTCAACACTCCGGCATTGTTATCTACTGAGCTCTGAGTGCGTATCCTTGTCGACACTTCAGAGTACGATTACACTCTCGTTCATTGATTTACAAACACATAGATGTTACTCTATTTTTTATATTTTTTTTGGGACTTATATAATACCAGTGACCCGCCCGCCCGGGCTTCGCACGGGTGTAATTTACGTGCGGAGCCGGGGCGGATCGCTAGTTATATATTTAAACCTTCCGTGAAAATTTATCTAACTGATGGTGAAAACTGCATCAAAATCCGTTGCGTGGTTTAGGAGGAGTTAGCGGCCATACAGACATACAGACATACATACGTGGAAAGCGACTTTAATTTATACTAGGTAGAGATAGAGATTCTAGTATGGCAGTCCTACTGTATGTTCTAATTTGGAAGAATCAAAATTAATCCACAAAATACAGACAACAAACAAACATAGTATCGATGACTCACTTGAGGTGACTCACATGTATCCGAACAGCTCCCTGGCTGCGTCCGAATCGGGTTCTGTTAAAGTGTCTATTAAAGTGTCTGTTAAACTGACCTATACCTAGTCTGTTCAGATGGTAAGTCACCTCAAATCTCCTTCTATCATGCTGGCACATCCAAGCAATAGATGTTGCGTCTTGTGTAGCTACATATGATAGTCTGCTTTCAATTATGATAAATAAAATTAAGGCATTTCAAATCCTCTGTCTTTAAAACAAAGTTGAATATACTTCGCAATCAAATGTAAACAAAATGCACAGATGACCTTATCATGGTGGTAAAGCACTTCTATTGCCCGGATGGCTACCACTCTCAAGTTGAAAATCTGTCGCCAAGCACCTAACAGTGTGTTATAGCATCGTTTGAGAGCTAGTTCCCATTTCAGGCTAATTGTGTTTACCATCTTTGATCACACTGTCACTTTTATATCATACTTAACATCAGTTGAGCTGAGGTCAAAACGCTAATCCTGTCAATCATAAAAAATCTTTAATAGTATGATTTAACCTACTTTGGAATCGGACACTTGAGTGCCGCTCCAATATTCATTGTCTTAAATATCTGTGCTCTCGGTAGAATTGACTAAAGTTACCAAGTGAGATTTGATTGTTATTTTTAACCTTCAAGCAAAGTAAAAAAAAACTTGTTTAAAATGTACACTTAGTAACTTTAATCAAGAATAAATAGGTGTTAGTGTGTTAATTAATTGTTAAATATGCCTACCTATTTATGTATCACATGCCTACTACAGCTTGTCAAAAAAGTTGATGGGGCGCAACTGCTAATTATTATTATAATGCAAGCGGTTTCAGATTATATTTTTTGCGTGTATAAGCTCGTTTTTGTAGACGCGTATATGCGCGCCTTTTGTACAATAAGCATAGACGCGCTTATATAAGGTCGAAAACTACGCACTGAGCATGAAAGACGACTCTACACGCTCTCTTTTGTTCTCCAGTTTGTAACCAGTGTGTTTCCAGTGATGACATAAACTGTACTGGTACTGAGACGTGGTCCTTAACTGCTGGCCTTTTGGAAAAATTCAGAGTCACAGAGCGGGCAATGAAGAGAGCTATGCGCGGAGAATGCTATCTTTGCGCGATAGAATACGGAACGTGGATATTCACCGAAGTACCAGAGCTACCAATATATTAAAATTTGCAAGTTGATGTGGCAATGGGTAGACTTCATCACTCGAAGAACCGATAACGATGGGGAAGAAAGGATCTTGAGTGAAGACCACGAAACGGAAACCGCAGAGTGAGTAGAATAAAAAAAATACAAAGAATACCAGCCGGTAGTCTCAAGATCTGATGAATGATTATCATATCGTACATTTGTAGGCATTTCATTTCAAATGCAGAGTAAACCGAGAGCAGAGAGATACGTACCTACGCATAAGTATCTATATCCTTTTTGCATTTTTGTCAAGGCCCGCGCTACTGAAAATGTGGGGCAGTAAAATCTGGAAAATAATTTCTCGCATGAGCTCACAGATATAGAAATCTGGAATAGAAGAAAAAAAAATAGATTTTATATTATTTTATTCCTTGTCACCAACTCGCTTGAAGGTAACTTTTTTTTAAATATATATATTTTACTCGCTTAAAATATTTTCGTGTTATAAATAATTTATTATTTTATTCGCCAATCCCCATAATTATAAGAACCAGTACATAACACGAATCTGCCACGTCGCTAAAATAAAAAACCAGTAAAGATGTATTGTGCAAAATTGACATGACGTCATCGAGGTAATTTTTAATTATTATTTTTTTGCTTCCATATGTATATGTGAAATTGTAAACGTAGGTAAAACGGAGTAATCTTCCATTCATACTAAGGTATATATATTTTTGTATCCACGATAAGCTTGGCTAAGTAAAGACGAAGACTTGGAGGAACTTGTTGACTTTCGATTTCAAAATACTCATATTTTACTTCACACAGCAAAGAGTTCCACATCCTCGAACATGCAGGGCTGTACTTCAAATACTAAACTTGACAGATGTCATATATTACGTTCATCGTTTCAGCCACAGGAAGTCCACTGCTGCACATAGGCCTCCACAATTGATCTCCAAAAGAGCCGGTTGGAAGCAGCCTGCATCCAGCTTTTTCCTACGGTCTCTTTTAGGTCATCTGTCCATCTTGTAGGTGAACGTGCTACGCTGCGCTTACCGGTCCGTGGTCTCCATTCAAAGACATTTCAGCCCCATCGGCCATCTGTTCTGCGTACCATGTGCCCTACCCACTACCACTTCAACTTGCTAATCCGGTGGGCTATGTCGGTAACATTCATTTGTCTACGGATCTTCTCATTTCTATTTCTGATCTCTTTGTGTGACTTTGAGGTTGTTGACAATTAAAAAAGTGGTTTTCCTCATCCAGTACCATTTTAATTCCGCAAATAGCATCTCGTTTTCTCCATCTATGCACATTCTCGCAAATGAAATGTAAATAAGTAGGAATATGGGACGTACCATTCGCTGCCATGACTGCGCCTGTTTGGATAACAGCGGGAGTGCTTTAATTATCAGACGTTTTCGTATCATTCCACCATGTTGTGATAACCAAATGAAATCGAATGTGGGTTAACTACATCGCTATCTACCCACGTATTTGATTTTGGTTTATTTATTGTAAGTAATTTTATTTAAACTGGCATGTGCTTTTGTTAATTAAACAAAATATAAGCTTACACTAACACTAGGTATATAATTATTATTTCTAAAAAAACGACTTCAAAAATTGTAAAATACGCAGTTTCGTTCACTTGGATGACAATTATATTATGTTATTTTGATTGAATAACCAAAACACTGAACGGATTGTAATGAAATTTCTATGAGACCAATTTGAATGTATACCTATCCTATATAGAATGTATATTATTAAAATCCGTATCTGTTGATGACGGAGATTTGACAACACGGACGGAAGTAACAAACAAACAAACACACATCGCCTTTCATAAATAAGAAGAAAAATATAATAACAGAATTCACAACCGGGCGATAGATCTACGGCGTAGCGTAGCTATATCGTAGCCGCTACGATAGGTCTACGAGTAGTAGCTCGTAGCCATAAACATGTAACTGAGTTTTTTTTTGCGCTAACATGAAAAAAACATGTCCTCTCCGTTGTGTAATTTTCCTAAACTTGTGTATTTTCGAGTGTTCATACGGAATAATTATTATTTATTAGTGTTTGTGGACCTGCTCGAGTGTGGAAAGTGATATAACGCGGGAACTTGGTATTTTCGTAAAATATCCATTTTTTTGCATATACCACAAAGTCATCTAGTCTAAAACGAAATTTAACCGATCTTGACGTGTGTCTTTGTGGTATATGAAAATAAGGGCGATTTTGGTCCCATTTTTTAAATAAAAGTAATTTTGGATAATTTTGTTTTGTGGCACTTTAGATTTTAAGCAGCGATTATTCTTAATTTTTTTTTGTTAAATTACATTATAAAATTTAGTGGTGACATGATTATTCAATTAGTTTCTTATAAATAATACTAGCTGACCTGACAGACATTGTCCTGTCTCAGAACTGTCAAACACGCAAATTTAAAATTGTAAATTTTATTTTTTTACATCTTGGTTTACATTAGTAGAGTTTTAGTAAGGATCCCAATTTTTTTGATAATATTATATAGCCTTTGTTACCCAGGGATAGTGTAGCATCCCAACAGTGAAAGAATTTTTCAAATCGGTTCAGTAGTTTCGGAGCCTATTCAATGCAAACAAACAAACAATCAAATCTTTCCTCTTTATAATATTAGTATAGATTAATGAAATTCTTATCATTCGTGTTTGTACGGTACTAATTGAAATAAATATATATTACATGAGTTAAACCATGGGACTCTGGTAGGTGTGGCGGTCCAACGATTTGGTTAAGTATATAAGCGTGTGAGATCAATTTTTACCTCACATAACGCTACGCAAGTACAGCTTCCGCATCAGAAGCAAACCCCAAAATATTACGCAAACTGGCGTGCAAATTCCGCATGAGGCCTTTCGTCTGCAAGAAACGCGTTAATCCACTACGAACTAGGTCACGTCTCGTAATATTTGCAAAGGAACTTAGAGACGTAAAGTAAAATTAGCTTACGCATTACGCAGGCCTCGAAGGAACATCAAGACCGGAGGCCACCTGCCGAAAACATTATTATCTCATTAGAGAAGCCCTTTCCGTTTCCTCAATTTGGCGTAAACAAACGGAATTTTAATATTATCCGGTAGAGGCCTGCTTTGTGATACGAAACAATTTTTGTTATTAATTCATAAGGAAACATCAGAAGCGGAATCCGAATGTTTCACTGTTAACATTATTACGACATTCTGTTTTGAATAGGAATTAGTCTTAATTATTTAAGGTTATGTGGAACAGGGGTATCAATCTGAAAGAAGGTCATTGTAAGTAGTTTTTTTATACTGGGTTACGTGAAAATGGGTTTATAGTGTACATCATTATGAACAACTTTTACTAAGGAACAAATCTGAAGGCCTGAAAAAAACTGTTATTCCACAGAAAACATTAACTGACACTCCTGACATCGATTTCTGGTGTTTCGAACACTGCAGTGGCCGTGGTTACAGGTCAATCCTTTTTACAAGTTACAGGTAGACAAAATATGTGTTATTTGTGTGTAATATGTTAACCTGATTTAATTATCAAACAATTTTATGTTTGTACGATTTTGAAAGACACCATTTTTATAAAGTTATATGATTATTTACGGGATATTTTCCGTGGTAAGGTTGTGGAATGAGCTCCCGATATAACGATAATCATATAACTTTAGTGAACAACCGTGATAACTTAAAACACCATTTTTATATTTTTAGGCTAACCATGGAAGTAGACACACTTAAACTAGAATGACAAAAATATCTAAAAGTCGGAAAAGAGAGCCTTAATCATCTTACAAACCTAAAAAAACTAGAGAAATTTGTTCAGCCGTTTCAAAGTTATGAGCTCTATTTATACTTGTATCAATCTACTCCAGCTGTCACAGCTAAATAAAGCTTGGGCCGAGTATAAGTCAGTTCACACTAGTCCAAGAGCTAACACATAATGTCACCTTACATAACAGATTTAACGGCTGCAGTCGGCACGTAAGCCGTAACTCTGTTCGCAGGTGTGGTTTCCAATAATTTTACCTTCGCATTGGGATTTCATAAAATTCGCTTCTAACTTTCAGTTTACAACCAGAAATATTATAACATGACAGAGATTTTGATGAAAATGAAAAATGGACACGAACA
This sequence comes from Agriopis marginaria, assembly GCA_932305915.1. Classification (NCBI taxonomy): domain Eukaryota; kingdom Metazoa; phylum Arthropoda; class Insecta; order Lepidoptera; family Geometridae; genus Agriopis; species Agriopis marginaria. Next base: position 5,763,085 of record OW029921.1, on the reverse strand, counting down.
AAATCACCAGGCGGCTTCGACGAAAATAAAATTAATGGACGGGCCATAACCATAGAACTTGCTCAGTAAAAACGAGTCAAAACCGTCGGACATATACTTCGACACCTAATTATAACCATTTACAGTACATTTGTTACGAAAACTAGATAGCGTTTTTTTGTTGTGTATTTACACTTCGGGAAAGCACACCAAGATATAATTTTGTCAGATGTTTCCTTATCATAACGATTGACTCGTGTCGCACTTCCTAAGGCTAGAGAGCGACTGAAACAATGTGACCACCGGCTTGCTTCTTCAATGCGCTTCTTCTGGGCCCGTTCATTAATTTTATTTTGGTCAAAGCCAGGCGGTACCAAGTTCGATCATTGGCCTTGCACCAATGACTTATTTAATGCTTAAACTTAATAAATTATGTACATTTTCGATGCCTAACATCGTGAGGAAACCGGTATGTCTAAGAACCTCAAAGTTCAATATGACATTCACCAACATGCTCTGTGCCAAAATCTAGTATATTCCCCGATTGTAACAACCTGGCTGTCTTCAAATCACGAGTGAATCAGTTTCTTCGCAACACATGCAATACGTGTGTTGCTATGAAACTGATTCACAATAGCCAGAAAGAGCCAGAGAATAGAAAGAAATAAAGCCATCTAATTCGTCTAATTTCCGTAGCAACAAAGCGTTAACTTTAGATGTTTCTAAATTTTATATTGTTATTCCGGGGATTAATGGAGTAACCACCTAATTTCAGATATCCGCATAAACTGCTAGCTTTTCTGAAAAATAAAGTGTATAGGTATCTGTAAGGTAATTTTTGCCAGCATGTTGCTAAAGAAAACAATTGTCTAGGTCTTCTAATTTCTCCGCAAATCAGTTTTTTGACGCTCCTGAAAAGTTGGTGCTTTCTACTTACGCCAGTCTTCCATGGGTAGTTCGGTATTATGTTTTCCGATTCGGCGTTTTTCCGAAACGGAAAAAAGTCACCTGCTTGGTATAGGTAGGTTTGTTTAGTCCCGTAACCGGAATCCTTTATCGGTTAACATTTATACACCTAGTTTATGGTTCATTATTTTAGAAAACAAATCCTTAAAATAAGAGTTTAATGCTATGATAACTCTAATTATATATTATCATGTTAAAGTTGACCACAGCTGACCACAAAAGAGACGGGTTGTAAAAGAAGAAAAAAAGGTTTAGAAATCTGCCTTCATACGAACCATGATGAAGTTCTATTAAACATTTCAAAACAAGTAATTAACAAGACGTACACGCCCATAATACCTAAGACATAATAAAATCAAATGGAAATAAGAACGAGGATTTAATTCAGTCAGCTATGGACGAGGTGGTTAAGTTAAGCGCTAGTTCCACGAGCTGTAATGAGCGGTTTCCAAAGTGTCATTTTGCATTATTTATCTCACGCTAGATGGCGTTGGCGACAGTTTTGTTAACGGTAAGTTTCAGTTTTTCACTTCTTTTAAAACTTTCCATGACGTGACATGACGGACAAACTTCTGTCAATCGTTTTTTTTTGTTACACTTCTGAATGAAAATTTTCATCATCATCATCAGCCAGAAGACGTCCACACTGAACGACAGCCTGCCTTTTGCATCGTCCAGCGACTCTCACTATGTCGTCGGTCCATCTATGAAAAGTTTGGATGGATGAAAATAAATGTACGTAAATATTTCAAAATACGTAACTATCACAAAGTTAGTAATTATTAAATTATTTTACAAGATTTTGTATTTTCAAACTATTTACGTTGGCTGAACGAATTCTCCACTGTCATGATAAAGTTTAATTAGTAAACACCAAAAGTTACGCGACCGCCATCTCTTGACGATGACAGAACTATAATAACAATGCCTAATTGGAAACTGCTCATTGGTCGCGACTGAGTATCCGCCTAGTAGAACCCTTCTACGCAGCAGTTTTTGGCGTAAACGCAACTCATAACGCTGGCCGTCGTGTTTTCCGTTAAAGCATTTGCAACCTTGATGTCATTTTATTACGAAACAACAAAGAACACATCACAAAAATATACAGACTTTTATAGCGGAGTCGAACGAATTTTTGTATAGGAATCGACCGGAAGACGCAGCGTAGGTAGGCCTCCCACTAGATGGACCGACGACATAGTGAGAGTCGCTGGCATCCAGTGGATGCAAAAGGCAGGCTGTCGTTCAGTGTGGAGGTTAAAGGGGGAGGCCTATGTTCAGCAGTGGACGTCTTCTGGCTGATGATGATGATGAATCGAGCGGTAAAATTTAAACGCAAAATCGCAACGCAAATTATTGAAAAAAAAATGCAGCCTCACATTTGTTAGCTTACTCACATCTTAGATACTCGTAATTATAAAAAATGGAAGCAGTATATAAAAATACAAGGCAATAATATTATAGGCCTGTTTGTTTTAAGGTGTGTCTATAGAAGCTAATGGCTATAGGTAGGCCCTACTATGTCTTTTTTATAAAACAAAGGACCTGTAAAAACGATATTAGTACCGATTTTAACCTTGAAATGCGTGAAAGGCTAATATGTGAATTTGGTTTTTATTTTGTAATTTTATGCAGTTAGAAATAGTTATGGCTTTTATAACAAATTTTGCTGCGCCTATAATACCATTACCCTATACACAAGTAGCACTCTAATGAAGTACCTATGTTGAGTTCTTTTTATCATTGGTTACTCGACACTACTTTTCCGTATAAAATAGCGCGTTCCTATCGCTCGTGGAGACAATCTCTAAGAGGATTAGTAATGAAGTCCGTACATCACAAAGGCTGTCAGTGACAGGATATCGAACAGGTACGGGAATTAATCCGATGCAATTTTATCTAGTCGTGCAAGAGGGTGTTACAGTGGGTGCATATTGTGAAAATTATTAAGGGTCCTGTATACCCTCTGCAGCTTTCTCTCTCGCACATTTTCACATTATTGAAGATATAAAATCAATGAGTGTGAATTTCCAAAAAGTTACAAAATCATGTCATGGTGTCTATCGTAACATTACAAACAAAGAAATTGTCAATTTGATATATTTTAATTTGACAAAGTAAAATGGTAACAAGTGATTTTTATTTCTCCTGTCATTTTATTCCGTCAAATTACAAGATATCGAAGCAAACATTTCTTTGTTTGTAATGTTACGATAGACATCATGACATGATTTTGTTACTTTTTGGAAATTCACACTCATTGATTTTATATCTTCAATAATGTGAAAATGTGCGAGCGAGAGAGCTGCAGAGGGTATACAGGACCCTTAATCACAGCAAATACTTATACTAAAAACTTTTTTTTTCTGCGCTCCTCAACTTCATTCTTGTAATCCTACAGTAGCCGTATTATTTTTCGGGACAAAAACTATAATAAGTCACTCTACGGCTGGCTCTGCAAATACATACACAAAAAACATATTTATTTTATTTTATTTTTATATAGTTAGGTACAAAAATAATCAGCAAATTATAAACTTTATTTATCCCTTGATCTATTTATTTTATTACACGCTACTTCATTTATAATATTGGTATGACGACTAGTGCCCTGATATTTTGCCTGCAATCCCCACAGGAACTATATTTTATTTCGGGATAAAAAGCACACGTGTGAATGGAATTATGTTGTTTGTTTGTTAAAAAAAAAAACCGGCCAAGTGCGAGATGGACTCGCGCACCGAGGGTTCCGTACAAACTTGTCCAAGTATTATAAGTTCAATAGTTCGCCCATCGAAGACTAATTCCGTTTTTCCGATTAAGTATCTCAAAAACATATATTACAACTAGCTTCCGCCTGCGGCTTCGCCCGCGTTATTCAAGGGAAAAACTAAGGAGTTCTCTGCAAAAAGCTTTATTTTAGGATGCTACTAAATACGTTTTATGTATTTCATCCTGGATATTGATGGTCGGTAGGTACACGGTGCTTTATGAGCAGGAGATCTAAAGTGAAATTCCTGGCCTGGCTGGGCCGCTTGCGGCCCAGCGAATCACCGACCTAGAAAGTTTTTTTTTTCTTTTTTGTACGACACTTGTGCTTGACACTCGCCCTCGCGGGCCGCTTGCGGCCCAGCGAACCACGCAACCTAGAAAGTTTTTTTTTTCTTTTTTGTACGTCACTTGTGCTTGACACTCGCCCTCGCGGGCCGCTTGCGGCCCAGCAAACACGCAACCTAGAAAGTTTTTTTTTTCTTTTTGTACGTCACTTGTACTTGACACTCGCCCTCGCGGGCCGCTTGCGGCCCAGCGAATCACGCGGCCTCAAAAAGTTTTTTTTTTCTTTTTGGTAAGTCACTTGTGCTTGACACTCGCCCTCGCGGGCCGCTTGCGGCCCAGCGAACCACGCAACCTAGAAAGTTTTTTTTTTTCTTTTTTGTACGTCACTTGTGCTTGACACTCGCCCTCGCGGGCCGCTTGCGGCCCAGCGAACCACGCAACCTAGAAAGTTTTTTTTTTCTTTTTTGTACGTCACTTGTGCTTGACACTCGCCCTCGCGGGCCGCTTGCGGCCCAGCGAATCACGCGACCTAAAAAGTTTTTTTTTTTCTTTTTGGTAAGTCACTTGTGCTTGACACTCGCCCTCGCGGGCTGCTTGCGGCCCAGCGAACCACGCAACCTAAAAAGTTTTTTTTTTCTTTTTTGTACGTCACTTGTGCTTGACACTCGCCCTCGCGGGCCGCTTGCGGCCCAGCGAACCACGCAACCTAGAAAGTTATTTTTTTTTCTTTTTTGTACGTCACTTGTGCTTGACACTCACCCTCGCGGGCCGCTTGCGGCCCAGCGAACCACGCAACCTAGAAAGTTTTTTTTTTCTTTTTTGTACGTCACTTGTGCTTTACACTCGCCCTCGCGGGCCGCTTGCGGCCCAGCGAATCACGCGGCCTCAAAAAGTTTTTTTTTTCTTTTTGGTAAGTCACTTGTGCTTGACACTCGCCCTCGCGGGCCGCTTGCGGCCCAGCGAACCACGCAACCTAGAAAGTTTTTTTTTTTCTTTTTTGTACGTCACTTGTGCTTGACATTCGCCCTCGCGGGCCGCTTGCGGCCCAGCGAACCACGCAACCTAGAAAGTTTTTTTTTTCTTTTTTGTACGTCACTTGTGCTTGACACTCGCCCTCGCGGGCCGCTTGCGGCCCAGCGAATCACGCGACCTAAAAAGTTTTTTTTTTTCTTTTTGGTAAGTCACTTGTGCTTGACACTCGCCCTCGCGGGCCGCTTGCGGCCCAGCGAACCACGCAACCTAGAAAGTTTTTTTTTTCTTTTTTGTACGTCACTTGTGCTTGACACTCGCCCTCGCGGGCCGCTTGCGGCCCAGCGAACCACGCAACCTAGAAAGTTTTTTTTTTCTTTTTTGTACGTCACTTGTGCTTGACACTCGCCCTCGCGGGCCGCTTGCGGCCCAGTGAACCACGCAACCTAGAAAGTTTTTTTTTTCTTTTTTGTACGTCACTTGTGCTTGACACTCGCCCTCGCGGGCCGCTTGCGGCCCAGCGAATCACGCGACCTAAAAAGTTTTTTTTTTTCTTTTTGGTAAGTCACTTGTGCTTGACACTCGCCCTCGCGGGCCGCTTGCGGCCCAGCGAACCACGCAACCTAGAAAGTTTTTTTTTTCTTTTTTGTACGTCACTTGTGCTTGACACTCGCCCTCGCGGGCCGCTTGCGGCCCAGCGAACCACGCAACCTAGAAAGTTTTTTTTTTCTTTTTTGTACGTCACTTGTGCTTGACACTCGCCCTCGCGGGCCGCTTGCGGCCCAGCGAATCACGCGGCCTCAAAAAGTTTTTTTTTTCTTTTTGGTAAGTCACTTGTGCTTGACACTCGCCCTCGCGGGCCGCTTGCGGCCCAGCGAACCACGCAACCTAGAAAGTTTTTTTTTTTCTTTTTTGTACGTCACTTGTGCTTGACACTCGCCCTCGCGGGCCGCTTGCGGCCCAGCGAACCACGCAACCTAGAAAGTTTTTTTTTTCTTTTTTGTACGTCACTTGTGCTTGACACTCGCCCTCGCGGGCCGCTTGCGGCCCAGCGAATCACGCGACCTAAAAAGTTTTTTTTTTCTTTTTGGTAAGTCACTTGTGCTTGACACTCGCCCTCGCGGGCCGCTTGCGGCCCAGCGAACCACGCAACCTAGAAAGTTTTTTTTTTCTTTTTGGTAAGTCACTTGTGCTTTACACTCGCCCTCGCGGGCCGCTTGCGGCCCAGCGAATCACGCGGCCTCAAAAAGTTTTTTTTTTCTTTTTGGTAAGTCACTTGTGCTTGACACTCGCCCTCGCGGGCCGCTTGCGGCCCAGCGAACCACGCAACCTAGAAAGTTTTTTTTTTTCTTTTTTGTACGTCACTTGTGCTTGACACTCGCCCTCGCGGGCCGCTTGCGGCCCAGCGAACCACGCAACCTAGAAAGTTTTTTTTTTCTTTTTTGTACGTCACTTGTGCTTGACACTCGCCCTCGCGGGCCGCTTGCGGCCCAGCGAATCACGCGACCTAAAAAGTTTTTTTTTTTCTTTTTGGTAAGTCACTTGTGCTTGACACTCGCCCTCGCGGGCTGCTTGCGGCCCAGCGAACCACGCAACCTAAAAAGTTTTTTTTTTCTTTTTTGTACGTCACTTGTGCTTGACACTCGCCCTCGCGGGCCGCTTGCGGCCCAGCGAACCACGCAACCTAGAAAGTTATTTTTTTTTCTTTTTTGTACGTCACTTGTGCTTGACACTCACCCTCGCGGGCCGCTTGCGGCCCAGCGAACCACGCAACCTAGAAAGTTTTTTTTTTCTTTTTTGTACGTCACTTGTGCTTTACACTCGCCCTCGCGGGCCGCTTGCGGCCCAGCGAATCACGCGGCCTCAAAAAGTTTTTTTTTTCTTTTTGGTAAGTCACTTGTGCTTGACACTCGCCCTCGCGGGCCGCTTGCGGCCCAGCGAACCACGCAACCTAGAAAGTTTTTTTTTTTCTTTTTTGTACGTCACTTGTGCTTGACATTCGCCCTCGCGGGCCGCTTGCGGCCCAGCGAACCACGCAACCTAGAAAGTTTTTTTTTTCTTTTTTGTACGTCACTTGTGCTTGACACTCGCCCTCGCGGGCCGCTTGCGGCCCAGCGAATCACGCGACCTAAAAAGTTTTTTTTTTTCTTTTTGGTAAGTCACTTGTGCTTGACACTCGCCCTCGCGGGCCGCTTGCGGCCCAGCGAACCACGCAACCTAGAAAGTTTTTTTTTTCTTTTTTGTACGTCACTTGTGCTTGACACTCGCCCTCGCGGGCCGCTTGCGGCCCAGCGAACCACGCAACCTAGAAAGTTTTTTTTTTCTTTTTTGTACGTCACTTGTGCTTGACATTCGCCCTCGCGGGCCGCTTGCGGCCCAGCGAACCACGCAACCTAGAAAGTTTTTTTTTTCTTTTTTGTACGTCACTTGTGCTTGACACTCGCCCTCGCGGGCCGCTTGCGGCCCAGCGAATCACGCGACCTAAAAAGTTTTTTTTTTTCTTTTTGGTAAGTCACTTGTGCTTGACACTCGCCCTCGCGGGCCGCTTGCGGCCCAGCGAACCACGCAACCTAGAAAGTTTTTTTTTTCTTTTTTGTACGTCACTTGTGCTTGACACTCGCCCTCGCGGGCCGCTTGCGGCCCAGCGAACCACGCAACCTAGAAAGTTTTTTTTTTCTTTTTTGTACGTCACTTGTGCTTGACACTCGCCCTCGCGGGCCGCTTGCGGCCCAGCGAATCACGCGGCCTCAAAAAGTTTTTTTTTTCTTTTTGGTAAGTCACTTGTGCTTGACACTCGCCCTCGCGGGCCGCTTGCGGCCCAGCGAACCACGCAACCTAGAAAGTTTTTTTTTTTCTTTTTTGTACGTCACTTGTGCTTGACACTCGCCCTCGCGGGCCGCTTGCGGCCCAGCGAACCACGCAACCTAGAAAGTTTTTTTTTTCTTTTTTGTACGTCACTTGTGCTTGACACTCGCCCTCGTGGGCCGCTTGCGGCCCAGCGAATCACGCGACCTAAAAAGTTTTTTTTTTTCTTTTTGGTAAGTCACTTGTGCTTGACACTCGCCCTCGCGGGCCGCTTGCGGCCCAGCGAACCACGCAACCTAGAAAGTTTTTTTTTTCTTTTTGGTAAGTCACTTGTGCTTTACACTCGCCCTCGCGGGCCGCTTGCGGCCCAGCGAATCACGCGGCCTCAAAAAGTTTTTTTTTTCTTTTTGGTAAGTCACTTGTGCTTGACACTCGCCCTCGCGGGCCGCTTGCGGCCCAGCGAACCACGCAACCTAGAAAGTTTTTTTTTTTCTTTTTTGTACGTCACTTGTGCTTGACACTCGCCCTCGCGGGCCGCTTGCGGCCCAGCGAATCACGCGACCTAAAAAGTTTTTTTTTTTCTTTTTGGTAAGTCACTTGTGCTTGACACTCGCCCTCGCGGGCCGCTTGCGGCCCAGCGAACCACGCAACCTAGAAAGTTTTTTTTTTCTTTTTTGTACGTCACTTGTGCTTGACACTCGCCCTCGCGGGCCGCTTGCGGCCCAGCGAACCACGCAACCTAGAAAGTTTTTTTTTTCTTTTTTGTACGTCACTTGTGCTTGACACTCGCCCTCGCGGGCCGCTTGCGGCCCAGCGAATCACGCGACCTAAAAAGTTTTTTTTTTTCTTTTTGGTAAGTCACTTGTGCTTGACACTCGCCCTCGCGGGCCGCTTGCGGCCCAGCGAACCACGCAACCTAGAAAGTTTTTTTTTTCTTTTTTGTACGTCACTTGTGCTTGACACTCGCCCTCGCGGGCCGCTTGCGGCCCAGCGAACCACGCAACCTAGAAAGTTTTTTTTTTCTTTTTTGTACGTCACTTGTGCTTGACACTCGCCCTCGCGGGCCGCTTGCGGCCCAGCGAATCACGCGACCTTAAAAAGTTTTTTTTTTCTTTTTTGTAAGTCACTTGTGCTTGACACTCGCCCTCGCGGGCCACTTGCGGCCCAGCGAACCACGCAACCTAGAAAGTTTTTTTTTTTCTTTTTTGTACATTACTTGAGCTTGACACTCGTCCTCGCGGACCGCTTGCGGCCCAGCGAACCACGCAACCTAGATTTTTTTTTTCTCTTTTTTTACGTCACTTGAACTTGACACTCGCCCTCGCGGGCCGCTTGCGGCCCAGCGAACCACGCAACCTAGAAAGTAATTTTTTTTTCTCTTTTGTACGTCACTTGTGCTTGACACTCACCCTCGCGGGCCGCTTGCGGCCCAGCGAACCACGCAACCTAGAAAGTTTTTTTTTTCTTTTTTGTACGTCACTTGTGCTTTACACTCGCCCTCGCGGGCTGCTTGCGGCTCAGCGAATCACGCGACCTCAAAAAGTTTTTTTTTTCTTTTTTGTACGTCACTTGTGCTTTACACTCGCCCTCGCGGGCCGCTTGCGGCCCAGCGAACCACGCAACCTAGAAAGTTTTTTTTTTCTTTTTTGTACGTCACTTGTGCTTGACACTCGCCCTCGCGGGCCGCTTGCGGCCCAGGGAACCACGCAACCTAGAAAGTTTTATTTTTCTTTTTTGTACGTCACTTGTGCTTTACACTCGCCCTCGCGGGCCGCTTGCGGCCCAGCGAACCGCGCGACCTCAAAAAGTATTTTTTTTCTTTTTGGTAAGTCACTTGTGCTTGACACTCGCCCTCGCGGGCCGCTTGCGGCCCAGCGAACCACGCAACCTAGAAAGTTTTTTTTTTCTTTTTTGTACGTCACTTGTGCTTGACACTCGTCCTCGCGGACCGCTTGCGGCCCAGCGAACCACGCAACCTAGATTTTTTTTTCTCTTTTTTTACGTCACTTGAACTTGACACTCGCCCTCGCGGGCCACTTGCGGCCCAGCGAATTGCGCGACCTAGAAAGTTTTTTTTTCCTTTTTTGTACGTCACTTGTGCTTGACACTGGCCCTCGCGGGCCACTTGCGGCCCAGATTTTTTTTTTTACGTCACTTGTGCTTGACTTACCCTCGCGGGCCGCTTGCGGCTTGCTAAATATGTTAAAAAGTTACGGAGTTGAATGATTGAAATTATCCTACAGGAACTTACATTTTGTTGGTTGGTTTGGTTGGTTGGTTGGCCTTAGTTTTAATCCAGGGAATATGCTACCTCCATACCAAATTTTATCGAAATCCGTTAAACAGTCACAGAGTTGAGTGATTGATGTTATACTACAGGAACCATAATTTTTTTTCGGGGTAAAAAGTAACTCATGTGATAATCCAAAGAATATGGTACCTTCATACCAAATTTCATCGAAATCTGTTAATTCAGGGAATATGCTACCTCCATACCAAATTTCATATAAATCGGAGCAGTAGTTTCGGCGGTGACTTCAGCCAAACATACACACTTACACACAAACTTTCGCATTTATAATATTAGTAGATAAGATTATTATAGTGTAGCTGAAATTTTATTGTGGTTAGTTTCTATAGCAGTATTACTTAAGTAAAAAATAAAAATGTTATTTGATTAATTGCTTATGTTTTAAATTTGAACCAAATCTGTAGGTGGTGAACGAAAAAGAAATGAATAGTGCCGCATTGTATATCGAAGATACAAGAAAAAGGGTCTTGACAGACGGACAGACAGACAGACGGACAACAAAGTGATCTTATAAGGGTTCTGTTTTTTCCTTTTGGGGTACGGAACCCTAAAAACGAACTGAAGTTGAAATATTAAAAGACAAACTTAACTTTGTAGTTGACAATTAGGCTCTTCCATACATTCCAACTACAAGATTTAAGTTTGTAATAGTAAAATAATTATTTTTAAATGATGTAACTTCAAATTTGTAACTTTCGGATTTATTCCTATATATGTGCTATGTGAACTTACTTTTTGTAAAATTTCATGATTCTAGGTCAACGGAAAGTACCCTATAGGTTTTGATTTCCCTGTAAAATCGCAAAATATGCGACATAAACGTTCATATCTTTTGATTGAGTAAACTTACAACTTTTATTTTTTTACAGCCGAAAGAAACCGTAGACCCAAGTATTTATTATAAATTTCAACTTGATACCTTTACGCGTTCTTGAGAAAAAGGGTCTTGACAGACGGACAGACGGACAGACGGACAGACGGACAGACGGACAGACGGACAGACGGACAACGAAGTGATCCTATAAGGGTTCCGTTTTTTCCTTTTGAGGTACGGAACCCTAAAAACATCGAAATCTCGTCATTAAAATTTGTAATTTATTTACGTGGAATATTTCCATCGCTTGAGACTAGCTAAAATTATAACAATCTAATAATTATACGAAGTCAATATTTAAAGCAATCACTAATAAATTATTGAAATTATTTAGTGATATAATAGGGTGAACAAAAATATTTAATCAAAATTGAAAAAAAGTTAGTTGTTTGATTGAATCAGGCGTTACTTTGCAGAAGTCCATCTTTAAAACTGTTTTTGTGACGATCTCCTAGTGGTTTTTAGTTTTACTCTTCTAAGTCACTTCAAGTACAATAAGGAATTTGGGATCAATTATTCTACTGCTTTGTGATATTAATTACATAAAAGAGAAAAATTAACCTAACCTGAAACATAAATTAATTAAATCTGTATCAAAAAATTCGAATAATAGAACACAAAACACAAAATTGAAACAACAACAGTTTTTATAAAAAGCTTTTAAGTTTTGGTTGATATTCCGAGAACCCGTACAAAGCGCTATGATTCCACATTTATTGCGAACTGCTAGTCTGTGGAATTCGCTGCCTGAATGGGTTTTCCCCGTCAGTTACAATCTGGGTGTCTTCTAGTCGAGAGTGAATCGGTTTCTTCTAGGCAAGCGTGCTCCATCGTAGACCGCATCGTCGCTTAAAATCAGGCGAGATGGCGGCCAAGCACAAGCATATCTAATATAAAATATAAAAAAACCATTTAATATTTTGCCAAATCTTAAATAATTTGCTACCACTGTAGAACACCGATTCAGATATTTAATTGGCCATGCAAGGTACAAGGGGCACCCGTTGTCCTTTTGTTACATGATGTGACCCGCAAGGGGTTATACCGTACTAATTGAAATTCACAATATTTTATGGTCCATTTGAGACGTTAATGGGATTTAGAGAGTCTAAATTAAAACACAAGTGCTTTAGGGTTAAGTTGATAGTGTGTTTGGGTTGCACTGACAGGTTTATTCGTGAGGAATGCAATTTCAGTCTGGCGGTGCTAGAAATGTTTAATGTCTGACTTATAGGATGCCTTGCAATGAAATACCGGTTTAGAATTACTGTCGTACAAAAATTATAGCTTCATCAGGCTACGCTAAAATACAGCGCTACATGGAACGGTGGTACAAAACCGAAAGGAGGTCATTGTACTGATTTGAAATTTCTTAGCCAGTAACTTATTCTCCGGTGCGAAGTCCCAAGCACACAAAGATTCAACGACCAGTCTCGTAAGAAGATTCTATAAGTCAGCAAGTTGGAATTTCTCGCTTCGGCCACTATCTGAAAGTGAGTTGCTTTAAATAAAAACAAGGGTTGTCTCAGATCGGCTCATTCGTTCTCAGATCACGAACTCACTTTGTTAAGAAAACACGCCGCCCTTTGACGGCGGCGCAGCCGGCTTTAATGCATATCTTGAACGGAATTATTGATAGAACCCAATACAAAATAGATTTTGAGCCTTTGACTTTTTGGGAATGTGCACTCCGGTTCAACATAAAAACACTTGGACAAATATATTTGCTTCAAATATTTTCAAATGCATCTAAATAAATATATCTTCAAATATCCTACTAATATTATAAACGCGAAAGTTTGTATGTATAGATATATGGATGTTTGTTCTTCTTTCACGCTGCAACGGAACAACGGATCGACCTGATTTTTTGCATGGGTATAAGTTCAAGAGCCAGAGAGTGACTTAGGCTTTTCATCACCATCATCACCATTTTTCATCACTACGCAGGTGAAATCGCGGGGCGCAGCTAGTATTTTATATATTTGCCCGCGGTTTTACTTGTTATCCTGCGGGAATCGTATTTTTTTCGGGATTTTAATAGTCTATCTAGGTTATACCCATTATACCATATTACGTTACCCCCAAACCAAATTTCATCCAAATTCTATTTAGCTTTTTTATACAAAAAGAGCAGCAAACAGGGAAGTGGTTCGCCTGATGGTAAGAGGTAAAGGGGTGTTACGGAGTTGAGAACTAAAAAATATACTAACACACCTACACGCAAAATTTCTCATAATATAATTATAATTATCATACCAGTGTGATGTGATATTTATATGATGCAAATAAAGTAACAAATTCTATTAATTATTGACAAAATATATACCTAGTTATCTAAGCAAATGCTTATTTCTGGAAACGACATTGCATAAAACCAAAATCTTTAAAACACCTTTCAATATTTTACTGAAAGCACTAAAAAAATATCCACCAAAGTTTCAAAATTATTTTACTGTTATTACTTATTTTACGAAAGGTAGAGGAGGATATTGAAAAAGTAAAAAAGGAAGTTGAAACATCTAATTTGGTATAAGTTAAGCCCTTTAACCTCGCAACGCGGAAACTTAGGTCATTTTTCAGAGTAAATCCGTTCCCCTCTATAATGAAACCAGAACTGAAGTGAACGTTTCGATTTCCGAATTTCTTATCCTTCATTCATTAGCAAGTTCAATCAGGGGGCCGTGGTTATTTATTACCTTGCATCGGCCCTCACAATTACGGAAAGGAAAAACTTTCTCTATTACCGACTCTCGGAGGCTTTCATACAAAAAATAAATTGTACGGAACGCGTGCTGCGTAATGGATTCGATAAGGCTTTTTCGGTTTCGATTTCAGATCGGTTTCAATTGTATCGGATCAGGAATGAACGAAGATTGTAAGAATATAGGTACCTATATATTTATGCTTTGTGTATATGAGGTTTGTTTGTATTTTTCTTAGAAACTGAATACCTAATGAACTCGTGATGTATATTTTCCGAAAGCCTCACTTGAGAGCCGGTTTTCATAACAGCTTAGGCATGTTGTCATCTTCGTACCATTAAGTAAGATAAGAAGAGCTATATAGAATTTTGTTCAGCCTATCATTATAAAATATATACATCGTACTATACAGGGTCAAAGGTAACTAACGTAAAACCTCTTAAGGGCAACTTTGGTGCATCAACAAGACTAACAACTTTTGATCTACAAGTTTTCGAAATTCGCGACAAAATTAGCTGTTCCATCGCTTGTTGAGTAAGTTTATATTAAAACAAGTATAAATAAAATAAAAAATAACCCCGATAAAAATTATCTTTCCAAACAAAAAAAGTTAAATCAAAACCGTTTGGGAGCTACGATGCCACTAAAAATATAACCACTCGATCGCGCACAAGTCATAATTTCCTTGTGCAAGATGTTAGCCACGCCAGTCGCAGGGGAGGGGTATCGAATGCCGCTTGTGATTGGAGACTCAACGCTATTTTAACTGGAGATTCAAATTAAGTAAGTCATTCATTCAATTCACGCCTAGGATTGGCCCGTTCGAAAAAGGTTAAACTGAAAAAGTATAACTTTGGCTTACGACGAGGTAAAGGATGAACAGTCAAGTGTTTATATCGTCATTGAATGCCACAGACAGACACACCGATAGACAAGATACACAGGCGTTAAATACTTATAGCAACCCTCTTTTGCGTTGGGGGTTAAAAAGTAGGTAAGTAACTTTCAAATCCTTTTATTTGCTGTGCAGGATTTTAAACTGTAAAAGTTCTGAATTCTGGTTGCATGGCATTGAACTATGCAATCGTGACGCTTACCATCAGGCGAGCAGCTTGCACGTCTCATCGGCAGTTGCACAAAAATAAAAACCTAACAATGTCCACCACACCTCATTTTATCACGATCCCACTTCTAATAACTTCTAGAAAGATTGTTTAACAAAGTAAAAGAAAACTAATTGTAGCACATCAATAGCCAATATCTCATCAATACAACCAGTTTCTTATAACAGGGTGTTTTCATCGTTGTCAACAAAATATTGCCCAACTAAGGCAATAACGAGGGCTGTTAGCCAACTTTGCCAACTTTGTCCAAGTTTTCCCACTTTGTCCAACTATTTTTGCCGGGTTATAATAGCCGAAGTTCGTGGTCGGACAATATGGCCGGCCAATCTCATTGGCGGAGCTGTCTTTATTCCGTTTAGTAAGAAAAATACGACGAACTCTGTTTGTTGGTGAGAATAGCGTTGTAAGACAAGTTTTTTGTTGCATTGTGATGCTTAACTGCTTCTGCGTGCCAAATATCTGCTGCTTTTCACTGAAAGTAATAATGTACTTTATTTTGCTTTTTTCTTGACTTTCTTTTATTACTTTAGTTTGAAAACAGGAAGACACATTACAGAGCTTTCTTGTCTTTTTTTTAGTATACCCGAGTGTTCATAACATTCAAAAGTCGTTTATGAAATAAGAGGGGCAAATGGAGGTTCAAAGTATAAATGAAGGTCCTAGGTTTCGATGGTAGAGAAGTGGTGGTTATCATTTAGGTATTCTGGTTAATTGTTTAAAATAAATAACGAATTAAACTTTTCGACGACGGATTTAACGACGGATTAAGAAGGCAAAATTGGGATTCAAATGTTGTGTTGAAAGATTTTTAACTACGAAGCTGGCATTTGACAATAAGATGCCTTAAGGAGTGTAGAGGTTTGCTACGAAATGATTTTGCGAAGGGCTGAATTAGTGGGGGGGGGGGGCAATTATAGGTTGCATAAATGCAATTTGTATAAAAACATGTTTTTTTTATTAAAGACATATTTTGATATTCAGGTTAATTGTTTAAACTAAGTAATGTTGTAATTTTTTATTATATTACACGGGAATCATTCACGTAAGATTAATCCGGTTACTCCGACTATAGTTTCAACCGTATTAGTCGGTTTTATCTTACGTGATAAATTTGTGTATTAATTCCCGTGTTATATAAATAAAATATGTGAAAACCACGTCAGTTTCGATAATAATGTTGTAAAATTGGTATTGTAATGTCGTGTTGATAGTTTTGTAACCACGAAGCTGGAATTCTACTGGTAAATTCCTTATAGCTTATGAGTTGTAGAGGTTTTTGCGAAGAGGCCGAATTAAGGGGCGCAAAAAGAAGTTGCAAGTTTATATGAATTTCTACGCGTACAAAGTCGTGGTAACGGCTAGTAAGAAATAAAATGCCGCTATTACCCGATACAGCTTCAACTATAGATGGGTACAACGTGAATTTCTAACCCGAAAAGACAACAACAACCCCTATTCCGCTTACACCTTTTCGATAATCACAGTGTAAAGACAATGTAATAGAGAGAAGAACCATCTATATATATTATATACTAGCGGTCCGCCCCGGCTTCGCACGGGTATAGATATTTAGCCTATGTCACCCGGGGATAGTGTAGAATTCCAACAGTGAAAGAATTTTCCAAGTCGTTTCGGTAGTTTCGGAGCCTATTCAATGCAAATAAACAAACAATCAAATCTTTCCTCTTTATAATATTAGTATAGATAAAATGAATCCCTTGGTCACGCCATAAGTTGAGAATGACTTTACCAATTCCTTGACTTTACTTTGTAGGATGTTCTTAAGGAAAGAAAAAATAAGAAAATTGCAGTAAATTGGAAAATTTCAGAAAACTTAACGACAATTTTAACTTCGCGCGTTTGACAGTTTGCGCATTTGATGAATATGAATTTACCAGACAGCAGTTTTTTTACATTCATAGCTAAGATAACGTCAGGATAACGTCTGTCGGGTCAGCTAGTATATTATATTTCTATGGATATCGTAGCATTTATTTCAACGTTCGCAGTGCAACATTGCTCGTATATTCCCATCGAGACTCCAAGTGATTTTATTTCGCCATCATAAAAGCTGAGACGGCAAGATATCGAAGTCGAAGCGCTTACTTCCCTACAATTGAACATCTAACATATCGTCCTGGTGCAAAAACCGGACAGTATCATAAAGGAATTGCAGACCGCAGCCGATAGCGTTCCATTTCATGTTATTACAAGGCTTTAGAGAGACTTTGAGACGGCGGTATTATTGATTTGTAGAAAACCTATCCGAAATAAAGATAAAAACAAAAAAAAACACAAAAATGCCTTCATAATAGGCGTGTGTCCAAATTTTTCATTTATAACAAACTAGTTATTGCCCACGACAACAACTAGTTTGTTATAAATGAAAAAAGAGTTGTACGTGTAGACTTTCATACAAAAACTAGGGGTGGCTCTGGTACCTCTTGTGAAATGGCAATGAAAAGTTTTTCGCTTCGTTTTTTCCTTTTGGTTATCGTTGAATAGGTATTTTAAAATGAAGGTGCGGTTTCATACATCACTTTGTTATACAGTGTATTCTTTGAATCCCAAAGTGGCAAAAAGTTGGTCCCCCTTGCTTTTCTACTATACTATTATACATGGAAATGTGTAACTTTCTATGCTTGACATGAATTGAAATATACTCAATAAAATTGATGTCAAACCGAAAAAAAAAGAACATAAATTGGCTGCATTTCTAAACTTTTATTTTAATAATATTTTATTATATTTCTGTTTCTTGTGTAACATATGGGTTTTTTAATGCCTGAAATGATTTTTTAATGCTGGTAGTTATAAAGACCGTTCAAAATTATTCCGTAGATTTTCTGATTACAACTTTTTAAGTTGTAAAACTGTAATAAATTCAAGACGTTCTAGCTCAAAGGTCATTGACCTTTTCTTAAAATGATTTTGACTAATGTAGTTTTACTAGCTGTTGCCCGCGACTTTGCACGCGTAGACTTTCATATAAACTTTCAGTCCCCATTTACCCCTCTTTAATTGGGCGTTTTCGCAAAATACTTTCTTAGCGAACCTCTACATCCTTTAAGGAATCTACCTGCCAAAATTCAGCTTCGTAGTTCTAGTAGTTTTTGAGATTTCGTGATGAGTGAATGAGTGAGTGTATGTTAGAGTCATATGCGTGTTTCGATATAATATAAAATCATAATTTCAGTGATTAACAGACTTTTAAGTACAGATAGTTATCGATTGGCAGCAACGATACTATCATGGTTAATGAAAATAACCAAACGCAATTCCAAACTCATGTAATTTATTTTAGTATAATTATATAGAATTTATATATATATATAGTATATACTATATCTGTACATAATATAAATTGAAGTCGCTTTCCGCATCTGTCTGTCTGTATGGCCGCTAACTCCTCCTAAACCACGCAACGGATTTTGATGCGGTTTTCACCGTCGGTTAGATACATTTCCAAGAAAGGTTTATATATATAACCCGCCCCAGCTTCACACGTAAATTACACCCGTGCGAAGCCGGGCGGGCGGGTCGCTAGTAGTATATATAATAGATAGTGTATAGAGAATTGTAATTTGGTTGAGCGAATGAATCAAACCTTGACGACCGTATCAAATTGGGGTGACGAAAACCTCGTCAAATTCAACGCCAACAAAACCCAAGCTTGTCTTTTTTCCGCAAAAAAGTGTCCATTCTCGCTATCTCCACTGTTTCAGAATGTTCCTGTACCTTTGACAGACCACCTGGAACTCCTAGGGTTGTCTCTTACACCGACCCTTAACTACGGCACCTACCTAGAGTCAAAGGCTAAATTAGCTGGTAAAAAGTTGGGCGTTCTGAGTAAGGTTAGGCGGTATTTCACACCGGGGCAGTTGCTTACTCTATATCAAGCTCAAGTCCGATCGTGTTTGGAATACTGCTGTCATCTTTGGGACGGCTCAGCCAAATATCAGCTCGAAGCTCTTGAATCGGTAGACCGGCGTGCTGCTCGTCTTATAGGCGATGAGAAGTTAGTGGCTAAGAAACTTCTCAGTCTAGAACACCGCCGTAAAGTAGCGAGTCTGTCAATTTTCTACAGGATTCATTTCGGAGAATGTGCATCAGAGCTACATGACCTTATCCTGCCATCCCCTTTTTACTACAGGACAAGTAGAAAAACGGCCCACTACCACCCATACATTGTGGATTTTCCTTGGATACGTACCAAACGTTTCGATTCTACGTTTCTAATCCGTACGGCCAAAGTTTGGAACAACCTGCCAGCTTCCCTGTTCCCTGAGAGATATAACCTGGGCCTTTTCAAGGCCAGAGTGAATAGGTATCTTCTAAGTCTGCGTGCTTGATCTTCGACCACATCGTCGCTTACCAACAGACGAGCTGGTGGTCAAACGCGGACTTATCAGCGTTAAAAAAAAAAAAAAAAAAATTATGTATAGAATAGATCTACGCTTGGCCACCTCGCCTGATGGTAAGTGACATTGTGGCCGAAGATGGAACACGTTGATCTAGATGAAATCTATTCTCTCGCCTTCTCTATTTTCGTTTCATTATCATTATAAGTATTATAAGTATATAACATAATATCCCAGACCAACGAACCGAACCTTTTTCCTCTCACACATTTCTAATGTTCTCGTTAATGAGTAATCATTCCACCATTAGGTCAGCTGGGCACACGAAAACTGCAAAAGATTGCTATCAAAGGTTAGTTAGTGGGAAATGATCTAGCCTGAAGAAAGTAATTGACCAATCTTGCCAAAAGTAGCAACATTTATTAGACGCAAAGGGATAGATGGCAAGTATGTTTTTTTATTATTATTTATTGTGACATTTTTGGTAACAGGCTTATAAACTGTTTTCACATACAGGTAGGTACACTAATATAGTTTTGATGATAAAACCATGAGGCCGGCATCAGATCAAACCGTTCAGAATACTCCCATTTGTAAATGCGATAAAAGATTTTGGTCCAATGATTATTGACCTCACCGAATAGCAAGAAGGCAAACATATGGCTATTAATCAAATAGAACATTAACAGGCGAACAGCCGCGTGATTAGTAATCAATATCAGTTACACGTCTTGACTCTAATCAATCGACTAATCATAGTAATTAATCGAGTTTGAGATGCACCTGCATATCGATCGTCCGATTCACAGATCCATTGTAGACTATGTCTAATAGCTTCCTTTTGTCTATGCTAATAGTCAGTTACACTAACTAAACCTTACCTGCCGATACCCATTTGACACTGATTAATTGTGTCCTACAGATATAAGTAGGTATTTGTTATATTGTCAAATAAATATATTTTATTTCTTACCTCACCTCGCTTTTCCTGGCATTACGTCGCGTCTTCTTGCCTGGCTTCACGTAGCCTTGCCTCGCCATCCTTTTTTCGATATTTATTTTTATATTTCGGAGAGAATGCTCGTTGGCCATCATCATCGTCACCAGACACGTCGTGGGCGTACGGTGGGAAATCGTGCGATGAAAATGAGGAAACACTGTTGAGCTTATCACGAATTCACAAGGTAGACATGAAACGGTAGGACAGTTCCTGGATATCACTTTACGGTCGTCGGGTAGTGAATGCCTAACACCGAGTCGAGCTATAACACTATGGCTCTGTCAGAAGCGCTAGTTGCCGACTGACGCGACGTCGGCGCGCTTCTCGTTTCGTTTTTTTTAAGCCATGATGGTGTCCGGATGCCACATATATAAATGTATCTATGTTTGGCCACCAACTTACATCAAAAATAGCTCTCTCCAAAGCGACCTTGAACTTGTGGCCCACTCCAACTGTAAGTTTCCACGTTTCAGTACCGTAAGACCACAGTAAGACTTTCGAGATGACGAGAAAATTCTACGTAGTTTTCCAAGCGCAAGCGAAGTAAGGGGGGGGCTATGTTCAGCAGTGGTCTTAGAACGATGATGGTGATGACGATGAAGCGAATCAACAGTGATCTGTGATAAAAGTTTAAAAGTAGACGAAAATTGCTACAAGCAAATACAACCATTGTTTTGACGACAGGATGACTGTCGATATTTCTATTATTTAGATAACACATTTTCAAAAAATCAGTACCATATAATTTTATGATTATTTACGGGATATCTACCGTGGTAAGGATGTGGAATGAGCTCCCAATATATATATATATTAAAATATATAATGTAGTTATAGTAAATAATCATATAACTTTAGTGAATAAAATAAATAAATAAATATTCGGGACATTTTTGCACACACGGTCATCTGACCCCAAACTAAGCAAAGCTTGTGATATGGCTGCCAGAGACTGATATATATACATATATAGGTTTAAATACATACTTAAATAGATATTAACACCCAGATATAGAACAAACACAAATGTTCATCACACAAATGTTTGTCCTAGGTGGGAATCGAAGTCACGCCCCCAAGCTCAGAAGGCAGGTTCACTACCAACTCGACCAACGGGCTATCAAATAACCGTGATAGTTTAAAAAAGTGTTTTCAATCAGTACCATGTACCATTGTATGTACTATGTAGGTATCCAAGTTATCCGTTTCAAGCTGAAACACAGGTAATGTTTGTGGAAGGTGAACGGCGAGACTCTTAGTTTGTGTTTCCTTTAACTTTGATTGAAACTCTCTTTATTCTGGCAAATTGGTAAAACTTTTCCAATTGCTTTTCTTTCGCGGTTATGTAATGTAAACCGGTATATTGGACTAAGTACAGTCAGCTACTAAATTGACTTAAAACAAAAAAACGTTACAAAAAGTTTTTAGTCAGGTTTTTACAATATTTTTGCAGTTCTAAAAAAATCTAATATCTAAATGTAAAAAGTCAGATCTAAACAAATAATTAAAATAAAAATACTAAAGTGTATGTTGCCCGCAACTCTGTACACATAATAATAATAAATTATCAATGCCCTTTCGGCCCGTTAGCAAAATCCTACAAAAGCGAATCTCTACACCCGGAATCTACCTGTCACATTTCAGCTTCATAGGTCAAGTCATCATCATCATCATCATCATCAGCCTTGAGTGACCCACTGCTGGGTATAGGCCTCCCTTTGTTTATGCCACTCTCCCCTGTCTCTCGCTATTCGCATCCACTCGTTCCCGACAGTATTTCTAATGTCGTCAATCCACCTCATCCTCGGTCGGCCTGGGTTCCGCCTACCTTGTCTCGGCCACCATAGGTCAAGTAGTTTTCTAGAATTCACAATGTTTTAGTCTTTCAGTGGTATTTGTCATCATCATCATCATCATAATCAGCCTATAAAGGGTTACCACTCACTATGGGACCAATCCTGAAATAGTGAAAAATACTTTTCCATAAATTTTGTCAAGTGTCACCGTTTTCTATGGAACAGCTGTTTTTTTTCGCGATTTCACTGTCGTCCCAAAAATTGTTCATAATGATAAGTATAACGACCTCTTATCGCCTTAGTACCTACAGTTTATCGGCCTTACTTATAAACGTTACTTAAAAGTTAAGCAATGCTTAAAATTGCTGTCTACTTCTCGTTGACGGAGATTGTCAAAGGTGAAAACAAGACAGAGGAATTTTAAACTTTGCTCAACTTAAGTAACGTTTATAAGTAAGACCGTATATGCGTAACCGCGGATTAGTCCACTGCTGGACATAGGCCACTGCCAACGACGCCCTTTTACTCGGAGTGACGATATACGTAAAACATCTGGCAGTAGCTGGTAGCGAAAAGACGACGACGATAAGGCTAAGTGGCGTGCATTAGGAGAGATCTTTGTCCAGCAGTGGACTGATTGGTACTGGTATAGGCTGATTATGATGATGATGATAGTTGCTTCAGTTTTAGTCTACGACTACCATTTTTGAGAGCTGAAGCTAAATCTAAGACTAGGTACAAGAAAAATACCGTAACAGTAGAGTTACAATCTGAGAACTACAATCTAGGCATCTTCAAGGCTATTTCCAGTAGCCTATGTTCTATCTATATTTTATTTGTACACTTTTTGGCTTCAACCAAAATAAAGTGAATGGACGGGCCCTAACCATTGAACTTGCTCAGTAAAAACGAGTCAAAACCGTCGGACATATACTTCAACACATAATTATAAAAATGTACAGTATATTTGTTACAAAAAATTGATACCGGTTTTATTTGTGTACTTAGGTACACTTCGGGAAAGCATACGAATGCATAATTTTGTCAGATGTTTAGTTATCACGTAACAATAGACTCGTGTTGCACTTCCTACGGCTAGAGACCAACTGAAACGAAATGAGCGCCGGCGCTCATTTTGTAATCTTCAAAAATGCGTTTACTGTGCGCGTTCATTCATTTTAATTTGGTCGAAGCTCTGGGGTATAAATATTGGTTTTGATAGCAGGAACCGGGAGTAACAATGAAACATGTGCTGGCAGTTAACAGACTATTTAGTTTATACATGGGCGGTAGTCTTACCATTATGCGGGACCTACTGCCATTATCGGAAACTACACGAAACCACCACACATACAAGGGTTCAGGATCGGTTGTCGACGACTGTACCCAACCTCCTGTTTTACGATGTTCGTATGAAAACTCGGAACAATATCCAGTAAACCAATACGTAACTCAATTAAATGTTCTATGTTCTTCTTAGTAAAACACACTGGAAGTACGTAACAAACAAAACAATATATTGAGGATATATTTACGTACTTCTGGTACCTATAATGTAGTTATTATTTACTCAGATCCATAAGTAACAGCTAAGTGTAATTGGATGAAATTTCTTATCGAGTTCAAGCTCAAATTTATTTACATCACACATTTATTACATGTTTAGCAAGGCCATGGGTAGGGGAGGGCTTAGTTAAGTCTGTACCACTTTACTAGGGCACGACTTGGACTTGACTGTGACTTACTTTGCTTCACTCTCACTATTACTCGATTGCCGAATTGAAAATCTTTGAATATACTATCACTGGCAAATGCACAAGATGTTGAACGCCTAAATCCTCTCATGAGACAAAAATCTGCTAGAAAGTAGTATACGTACACAGAAAAGGTATATAGGTACCATCCAGCTCGTCTCGTCTGTACAATGAAAATACGACAAAACTCTTTTATTATGACAATTAGGTAACAGTTGATACCCAAAAATGCATTACATTATGTTAAAAGTGAAGTAGACAAAAAACACAGTTCTTGCAGCTATGGGTCCTGCTAGTTCTTTGATCTTGCCTACGTACCTGAGCTTTTTTGGTTAATTCGCCAATGTGAATTTTTTTTTTTTATTGATATGAAGATAATTAGCTGTTTGTCTACAACACACTTGATTCACCCACGCGTGTGTATAAACTTTTTTATACAAAAATATAGTTTTAAAGTAAATTTAATAGATCACATTTGGCATTATTATGTCAGTCTATTGTTTTTTGTCAAAATAAATCGTAAAATTGCCATCCATTGTCATTATTAGAAAAATATATAATTAGGTAGGTATGTAACTTTAACACAGCTTTAACATTAAAAAATTAAACTTTGAAAAAAAAAAACTTTACATGATTATGTTGGATGAAGTGTCAAATGTGTCAAAAATCTATTAAATTGGCCCTACTTTAGTTATCGTATCGACGCGTCGGTCATGGTAAAGCGAATTGTCGGAATTCATGCTTGGTTTGATATGCGACCACCTGGTAATTAGGTGGGCCCATATCAAACCGTAATTAATATTTAAAAAAAAAAACAGATTGAGAACCAACAGTAACTCTTATTGAAGTCAGTTTAAAAAATAAAATATTCTAGCTACAATTTCAACTCGCGTGTATGTATGACCGAAGCTTCCAGATGCATTTCATCAAACAAAGCTTTCGCTGCAATTTTTTGCTCGCATTTGTTCCTGCAAGTATTTTAATTATCTGACGATATACGAGAAGGGAATAAGTAAAAAGCATTCTAAATGTGAATATAATACCCTGAGAGAGATTATCCGGCATTCTTTAGGAAAAACGCGCTGATTGCGCTACTTTGCCATCGGGGACGTTTGTTTTACATGCTTTATTGTTTAAATGCAGCATAGATGGAGAATTTGTTAGTCAGGATTAATTTAATGCGATTTTAAAGGCTTGACTCAAACCCTAACTTTTAAACAACTTTGACCACAACTTAAAAAAATAATTACCTTGTTTATTTTATCTTCTCCTATTAGATTCACATAAACAAAGAAATGCCGTAATCAGAAAATCTTTTTTTTTTTGTTTTGAAGCTTCATCACCAACTGATCACGCTATTGTGATCACACGTATGGTCAGTTAGGTACTTACTCAGTTAATGATACGTGAAATAATATTAGATTATACAACAATGGAAAAAAAAGGTTATTCAATTCGAGGGACTAAGTTGGATCCCGAGAGCAGCGAAGGATTCCAGAATAGAATCCTGAGCGGAGCGAGGGATACAAGGACCTTTTTTTGTATAGTTGTAGCAACTTTTTACTCAATGACGATATATATTATCTTTGTTTTGACTATTGATTACGAGAAAATAAATAGGTAATAAAGTATTTATATATATCACATTTTATTATATAATTATGTATAATAAAGGTTTGTAATATGACCTATCAGCATGGCCATTTACAAGTTTCTATGTCTAATAGTTTAGAAATGCAGGGGGGAGATATGAAATGAAAGCAAGGTTAATACATAGCTTTTTTTATCAAGTGTATATATTATATTTTGTGAAATAAGGCCCGCCAAAGTGGCAAAATTTCTTCCCCTTTCTTCTTCTTTGGCTATCAGTTTTTTAAAAGTTAATTATCACTAGGTAAATAGGTACCTAAAGTAGGTTGGATTACCCATAGACCAGCCTTTCCCAAAGTGGGCGATAACGCCCCCTTGTGGGCGCTACAGGCCTAAACGGGGGCGGTAAGAGACCCAGAAAAAAAATGGGGGCGTTGTGTAGAGAACCTACTGCGCTCAGGTTTGAAATTAACTCTTGCGAGTTATAGTAAAAGTCTCGTTTAGAATTAATGTTTAATCTCCGCTAATATAGCTCACAATAACTGATTAATTTAATTTGAAGTTATAGTCATAGTAGTCATAGTACTTTATTGGTAACAAATTACAGGTACACGTCACAGAAAATAATTGATAATAAAATAATTTAAAACTATTACAATAATCATAAAAGAAATCACATTTTCATACACAATAGAAAAACAATAATAATATAATAGTATAATAATAGTCAAAAATAAAATTAAATAATCAAAATTAAATTAA
The DNA here is from genome assembly GCA_932305915.1 of Agriopis marginaria. Taxonomy (NCBI): domain Eukaryota; kingdom Metazoa; phylum Arthropoda; class Insecta; order Lepidoptera; family Geometridae; genus Agriopis; species Agriopis marginaria. The sequence continues at coordinate 5,737,032 of OW029921.1, read as the reverse complement.
TTTCATCTTTGTCACGTCATTGAAATTATAGAATGCCTGTTCGACAAGCCAGTTTTTTAATTTTTGTTTGAAGGACTCCCTCGATGGAGCACTTCTCACCTCTTGCGGTATCCTATTGTAAATGAGCGGTGCAGCCACATGCACCAATTTAGCAGTCCTAGCGAGTCGGTGAGGCACCGAACGTATACGATGCGCGTACCGCAGCGCGTCGGACGCGCGCGTGTCTCCGAGGTACCTGTACTCCTCGGGGTGGTCCCTGACGTACAATGCTGCCTGAAAACACACGAGACTTGGGACAGTGAGTATTCCCATGGACCTGAAATACGGTAGCGCAGATGTATCTTCTGGCACTCTTGCAATTGCTCGTATGGCTCTTTTCTGCATTCTGAAGACGCGCTCCCAATCGGCAGCACGTCCCCAAAGCTCGATGCCATATTGGAGTAAAGAGTGCACAGAAGCAAAGTAACATTGCCGGACCATTTGGTATGGCAAGATCGCTGACACACGCCACAGCGCAAAACAGGCGCGGCCTATCTTACTGCACAGCTTGTCTATGTGATCTTCCCAAATCAGTGCTTTGTCAAGCTGGAAACCCAAAAAGGTGGTCGATTGTACTTGTTCCATTTCAACACTGCCGACCCCCACTCTGAGTGGTCTGTAGGAGCGACCTGCCAAGTTGAAATGGACAAAATTTGTTTTACTTGTATTTAACATTAATCCATTTATTTCGAACCAAGTATTAAGATCGTTAGCCACCTTATTGAGTTTTCGCTCGAGTTCATCCACCGTTGGTGCCGTAACTATGGCAGCTACATCATCTGCATACAAGAGGACATGTCCGTCCCGTATGTTCTCCGGCAGGTCATTGAGGAGGAGGGAAAACATAATATTGGAGAGCGAGGAACCCTGCGCGACCCCAATAACCGTCCTCAGTGGCTGTGACCTTGCCCTACCTCCATCTCCTACTACAATTTGACATCGGTCCGCCATAAAATCAGTGAGCAGGTTCAGGACAGCACCCTCAACTCCATAGTGTCTCATTTTAGCCGCTAGAACATCGTGATCAGCCACGTCGAAGGCCTTTGAAAGGTCGCAGAAGATTACTGCGACCTGCTGCGAGCCCTCGCGAGCTTCGAGTATCCGTCGGATCACTTCTCTAGCCAGCGAAGTCGTGGACCTCCCGCTCCGGTACGCGTACTGCCTGTCGCTTAAAGCTTGGCAATCCGCTAGGTACTCCGTCAACCGGGTGCTCAGACCATTTTCAAAAATTTTTGCTAGTCCGGGAATAATCGAAACAGGCCTATAACTATTTATATCTTCCTGTTTTCCTTTTCCTTTATACAAAGGTGATACTTTATAGTGGTGGTAGTCTATAGTGGTTTTTAAGTAGGTGAAAATATGGGGGCGATAAAAAATAATTTATTCTCAAAGTGGGCAGTAGACAAAATAAATTTGGGAACCCCTGCCATAGACGGTCTAAAGATAATCCAAAATGCTCAAGCCCACTGTACCCAGCAAACTGGCAGCATCATCACTCTGAATGACAATGCCAATGGTAGATAGGTACTTAATTACCTATTAGGAATACGAGGGATTACGTGTACCTACCAGATAGTAGATACAATTTTAGATCCATAAGCTTCACAGTACCTATGACCTTTCAAACCATAGAACTTTATACCTATGTAAGTTTCATAACGTAAAAAATACCTACCGTTAACGTTTGAAAGTTTCACGGCACAACTGGTTGCGATGGACGTGCAACGCTTCATTTTCCGCGGCCGGCGCCACGCCATTCGGACGTGTTTATTTTTCATTTCCGGTCCGGCCGAGCCCTCGGGCTTTGGGACCCATGCGCCCCTGGGGTGACTGTGTAAGTGAACAGGTGATAGCGGATTAGCATAGTTTAGAAAAGTTTTACCAATTTGTCAGAATAAAGAGAGTTTCAATCAAAGTTAAGGGAAACACAAACTAAGAGTCTCGCCGTTCATCTTCCACAAACATTACCTGAGTTTCAGCTTGAAACGGATAACTTGGATACCTACGATCGGATAGTACGTACAATGGTACATGGTACTGATTAAAAACACTGTTTTAAACTATCACGGTTGTTCACTAAAGTTATAATATGATTATTTACTATACTATACTAGCGACCCGCCCGCCCGCCGGGGCGGGTCGCTAGTTATACCTAGTATATATAAACCTTCGGTAAGAATGTACCTAACTGATGGTGAAAACCGCATCAAAATCCGTTGCGTGGTTTGGGAGGAGTTAGCGGCCATACAGACAGACAGACAGACAGATGCGGAGATAGAGATAGAGATTAGCAGCAACCTAAATTAGAGATTGTTATAATGTTATACGATTTTAATTAGTTTGTCGGTATTTACTAAATGTATTTACATAGATACATAAGTAAACATACTCGCAGAACACTTTTTTGAGTGAATTTTATACTAAACCACACTGTTTGTCACTTACACCATACACCAACACACAACGACGCCGACTGCAGAGCTATGGACCCGTGGAATGGACTGAAATAATATTTTAATTAGGCTTTAGGTCCTTATGAATGTTTTGTTAATTACCGTACCGTATACACGCCCAGTTAATTCGTAAATACGGTTAAGTGCATATTTTGATAATATGCCGGAACTCTATTTCAGAAAAGCTTTCCGTGTTCCGTTTCCCTTATAATCCTAATAATATTTAAGCCGGATATGGTTTAAACCATACTTAACCATATTTATCAATTTAGGTTCTAAATCTACTAAATTCTAATAAATAAATAAATATGCTGGGGTGTTTCACACCGTAGGTACGTGGTTCGGCCTGTGGTGTGCATCGCCTACGATATTTTTTTCATGCTGGGTCCAGTTGAACCGTTTTGTCAATCGATCATTTGTACCCACAGATCTATATTATGTTCCGTGTTTTTGTACCTATTTATTTTCGATTCGATTGGGTAATTCGCACAACTATCAAAAGAAAAAATATATACGCGTTGACTAGAGAACCTCCTCCCTTTTTAATAATAATAATAATATAATAAGGTGAACGGTCTTATAGCGAAGAGCCTCGACCAACACCTTAAGAGGCTCTCGCTAGACAGTTGGGTCAAGGGTCAGATGCAGAAGGCGGTAATTCTTGACACGGCTCGCATTGTCAGGAGGTTCCTCACTCTGCAGCCCTAACCACCGGTAGCTTGGGCCCTGCCCCGCTGCCGGCGGCACTCTAAGTTTAGTTTTTTTTTTATAATATTTTGTTTTTATATTTTATTGTAAAAAAAACTTAAATTTAAGAACGAAAATAAATATATGTGCATAATATAGTAATAATAATATATCACTTTATTACTTTTTTTTTTTTTTTTCTTTTTCGTTAGTTAAAAATATGTTAACGGGGAGAAATGTATCTATATATACAAAAGCGAAATTCACTCACTCACTGACTTATCACAAAAACTACTTGACCTACGAAGCTGAAATTTAGCAGATATAGATTCCTTATGGGGTAGAGATCCGCTACGAAAGGATTTTGCGAAAGGGCCTAATTAAGGGGAGGAAATGGGGGGTTGGAAGTTTATATGCCACGGTTTTTATTTTTACGCGAACAAGCTTGCGGGCAACATCTAGTAGTCTGCATAAAGAAAAGGGTCCCTGCCAGTTTTTTTTTGTATATTTTGATTGTATAATAGGCTTGCGTCTGACCGCCATCTCGCCTGTTCTTAAGCGTTGATGTGGTCTGCCATAGAGCACGGCATTGCACTCACAGAGACTCTGTGGCCTGCCTCCAAGCCTGACAAAAGGCACTAGGATTTTCATAGAAACACACCGGCGCGCCATGCAGGCAACATCCCCAGAGAATGCCCATCCATGCCATCCTCCACAAAAACTTGATACGAAGGTAAGTAAAATGATAATTGCAAAATAATCCAATCATGTGTGTAGGTACCTACCTGCCTACTAAGGCGCCTTCTCTACATAGTATAAATTAAAGTCGCTTTCCGCTTATGTCTGTCTGTCTGTATGACTGTATAGCCGCTAACTCCTCCTATACAACGCAACGGATTTTGATGCGGTTTTCACCATCAGTTAGATACATTTTCACGGAAGGTTTATATATAAAACTAGCAACCCGCTCTGGCTTCGCACGTAAATTACACCCGTGCGAAGCCGGGCGGGCGGGTCGCTAGTCTATACTAATATTATAAAGAGGAAAGATTTGATTGTTTGTTTTTTAGTTTGTTTGTTTGCATTGAATAGGCTCCGAAACTACTGAACCGATTTGAAAAATTATTTCACTGTTGGGATACTGCACTATCCCCGTTTGACATAGGCTATATATCCCGGCTTCGCCCGTGCGAAGCCGGGGCGGCCTACTAGTTTATTTTAAGCACGCCAATTTATTATACTCAATAAATTATTGCATACTAATATACATTATTATTATGAAATTCACATAGGTACTGTTGGAATAGTGTTACAAAAATCAATCTGTTTCACTCCAACCTGTAGATAATTAGATCTTTCTCTTTCGTACATATTATTTACATTAAACTAAACAGTGCCCTTATTGTTTGTATAGATTTAGAAGGCTTAGATGAGATTTTTCAGTCTTGTTGATTCCGCGCCTCAGTAGAGAGCACACACACCTCTCCTGCTAATGACGATAAATAAATGAGTAGTATTTTAAATCGTCAAATATGTCTTTCATTGGCTTCCCAATTCCAACAGGTTATGGTTGCCCAGTGATAAGAAAAAGATATTCACTTTTAAATAACAAAGAACGCTTCAAGTGATGTGTATAAAAACTTTGTGAACTGTGTTAAACGACATCTCTAGTGCTCACGGTATTCTAAGTGACTTTTACAAAAGTAATAAAACACGAAGATTTAAAATTCAAAAGGAACGTTAATCCTTTTGGCACAAACAAAGAAAATATAAACTATCGTCTACAGTGTGTGGAAATATAGAATACTTAATTTGTTATATGAACTTGATGTGCTTCAATGATCGATCGATGGTGAAACTCCTTTGGAACCAGATAGTGAGTGGCATAAAAAGCAGAGTATATCGAAGAATACAATAAAAGAATATCAATCTGATTCTATGCCTGGACTGGCAATTGAACCAATAACTACGAAGCTGTGAAATATAATACATTCCATTTATAAAAGAAAACGACTAGCTACAGAACTCACTTGGAGTAAACCAAATTACATATTTGAAGCTGAACGGAGTAAAGCCCATAATCTAACATTTCCTTAAAATGTTATGATCTAATTGTAAAGTTAATGGTTGAAGGTGTTTATGACCCTTCCAAGCAGCTATGTCGGTGGAATCACTGCTATTGAAACACTTGAACAATTGAAATGAGACTCCTTGACCAAATTCAAAATGAAAGACACGACACAAGTTTGAAAGTGCCCACAGCGGAAGTAACAATACCAAAAGCAATACAACAATCAAATTTCAACCATTCCACTAAACGAAACTGGAATTTAAAAAAAAAGGAAATATAAGACAACATTTAAATATAAACATGTGACGTCATTACTGCGGAAGAAATGTTCATAATAAAAAGGATTGTCTAACGAGAAAGGCGAGAAGGCCGAACAACGTTCTGAATACAAGATAATTGTATAGACAGTCAACATAACTGACCGTGAAACATGGAACACCACAGGATTTGCCTGTATGGTCGAGAACGGAGACTACGGGTATCGTCGTCATTACATTTGGAATGAAAACCTTTATAAAGGCAAAAAAGAAAGGCAATCACCAAGAAATACACAACACAACCATAATGAGGATACTACAGCATGTTCTATTCTGCACAACAACAACATCAACACGCTGGCTAAAACTAAGTTTGGTTAGCTGGTAAAACCGTCGATTTCAGGGTTCCGCAAATGCGGAAGTTTGCAGATACGATGGTTTGCAGATTTACAAAAAGGGTATGGTGATGGCAGAAGGTGAGTTTTTTGAACAGTTTCATTGGCATTAAATCTATATGCTTGACGCATGTGTATGCCTGAAATGAAAGCTCAATCAAATAGAGTCGTAAACAATAATAATTTTTAATTGTGGCATAAATGACTAGGCTACATTGACAAATCAAATTTGTAGAAATAAAAAGCAAGCAAATGTTTTATTGAGAGGATAAAAGATATTAAACTATCTGATAATCTTTATGAAGCTTGTATGTAATGTATAGTATAAAACGACCTCTATTTAATGTTGCACACACTGCATAGTGTATACGCAGTCCATCACTCCTTCAACACTTCAACACTTGACGGCAAAAACTAATTTGTGACTTTTTGTAAATGAACATGTTTACCACTGTATAACGGTGATGTACTTAAAAGCCCTTATCTCAGATATTTTGTTGTATTTTGGGATAAATATATTACGAAATGTGAAGCTCATTTCGATTTGAAGATTATCAAATTGTTTTGTGACAATGGTTGTAAATATGATCGAATGAAAGAGTTCTGTTTGCAAAAAGGTATTAGCTACCACATAACAGTGCAAAATATCTGTGAAGATATTTTTGAAAGTACGTACAATAAGTATGTATAATCACAGAACGGAGTCGTACCATGCTAGCTGGTGCTAAATTAGACACAAGTTCTGGGATGATGCTGTGTTGATTGAATTGATCAATACATATCTGACAAAAATCAGCATCAGAAGCACTGAATGCGCGAGACGCAATGCAAAAACACCATTTTATATAACCACCATAAATTGTGGCGTGATAAAAAGTCACAAGAATGAACAATAACTTGCCTGTGTTTAGTTAAGAGGTTAAACCGATCAGAATCCTTAAAAGGCATATTATTTGGCTGTTGAAACTGTCAAGATCCTTGACAGGTTATTTTGGTTGGTTTTGTACTGAATATGGTGTGGGATGTGGTAGGTCCACGAAAAGTTTGGAACTATCAGAGATCAAGCAGACCGTTGAAGTCTACAGGAATTTTCCTGAAAATTCCAGTAAATCTGATAAGGCCTTGCTCGGTTAAGAGCAAGTGCAAAAATCTGATAAGTTAAAATCAGATAGCTGTCGATCTGATATGATGAAATCAGATGGCATTAAGCATACCTTGTAAATCTGTGAAAAATGAAACAGATGGGCAAACAGATGAACGACTATTCATATCGAAAGGAATTGACTCCGTCACAAAATGAGCGTGATAATGATAAACTAAACTTTATACCGAATGTAATTTATAATTGAAATGTGATGATGTGAAAAACTGGTGTATCTGTAAACTATTTGTTACTAAGTACTTATGTAAAATTTTGCATATAATTTTATGCAATTTTGTACTCATACATAGCATACAATACCTCAGTAATCAATCAGTGTAAGTATAAAAAAAAAAAAATGCTATCTTGTAAAAGTGTGTGATTATTTAATCACACACTTGTAAAATAAATTATACATGAAGACTTGTACTAAAACTAGTAGGTACATAGAAGTATTATTATGGATTGTAAATGGGTAGGTATGATTTAAAAAGATGAGTTATTGAAAACCTGTATGCATAAGAAGCTCGATTAATTGTTTATGTTTTCCATCAAGAATATTAAATAACTTTAACTAGAAAAACTTCATCACTTTCGAAAATATAATTTTCACGAAAATAATTTCAAATTTATGCTACTAGCTGTTGCAAATCGATTTGATTATCTTGTCCATCCCATGGACATTCAAACAGCATATATTTTATAACAGAAAACTATAAAGAACAATTAGACATGAAAATTCCTGAAGGAATCCTAAATACTAGAATCCTAACTTGCTAATTAATCATCGCATCGTATGTATTCAAACCAAAGACTTTCTAGTAGCTTTACTTAGTTTGTGATTAAAATAATCCTCACGTTAATGGTTTCGCATGTTCAAACGAATTTCGTTTGATAAAGGTTTTTCGGTACTCATCAGCAGATCAAAGCCTATTTATGCAGCTAAACACATTTATAGGTGCAAGTGATATAAAAAAATATACAAGTGTTATATCGATAACGAGTTAATTTTAAACTGAAATAAATAGCCATTGAATAGCCATGAAAACCATTTTTTTTAAGTTTCCTGGCAATCTAAAGTTGAACGATCTAAATAAAGTCATATTGGATCAGAACCTTCGATATCAGAACATATACATAAAGGTCTTTGAAAAGTTCAACAAATGAATGATTAGAAATCTGATAATGGAAACGAAAGTTGATTATAACATAACGCAAAATATTGTAATGAAACCACAAAGGCTCCTTATAGAAACTTGGTACCTGTTAATGTTATTGTTATGGTCGGTACAGTTACAGGCTTTGAAGAGGGTGTGAACTTTGCTGTAAACATCCAAGTCGAAACAAGAGCAACCATTTATGATGGTCATATTTAAAAGGCTGTTATGTTACGTAGTGTATACTCGGCGGCTCGGATTGAGTCAGTGATTAGTGTAAACATATTTTGAGTGGTTTCTTTGACTAGTGAATTATAATGAAAGAGCTGATGTTTAATTATTTGAACAAGGCACAATATGCTAGTTGTAAACAAAGCGTCTAACTAGTGATGGGGCAGCTATGACAGAATACAATGTCTGTGATTAGAAGTTGTTAGTGACAATATTAAGATGAAGTATTGGCTCAAGTTGTGGCTCAAGTCCTAAATATTTGAAAGGATTATGGAATGAATACAAATACTGTAACAAGTAATAAAAAGATAGGATTGTATTGTCAATATAATATGGTTTGTCAAGGGAACTGTAGAAAACTATATAAAAATTTATTAATTATTATTCTATTACTATCTATGACTTATGTTCCCACATGTAATCAGAAGTATCAGCAGCAGCTGGCTTACATTTTAATAAAATCATTACTGACAGCGATTTCAACTATAAAGGTTTGTACCTTGTATTTGTAAGATGAATTGGTCTGATTGGGGTTTTCTGGGTTTTCCCCAATCCTGCGCAACGAATGTTGGACCAAGATGATTGTATCCCCAGACAGAGTAGGAAGAAGGTGTGTTGTGTGATATTAATTGTAATTAAATTTGGTTAGTGTACTTTTATGAAAGAGATTAATTTTTGAGGGGGCGTGTTGGAATAGTGTTACAAAAATCAATCTGTTTCACTCCAACCTGTAGATAATTAGATCTTTCTCTTTCGTACATATTATTTACATTAAACTAAACAGTGCCCTTATTGTTTGTATAGATTTAGAAGGCTTAGATGAGATTTTTCAGTCTTGTTGATTCCGCGCCTCAGTAGAGAGCACACACACCTCTCCTGCTAATGACGATAAATAAATGAGTAGTATTTTAAATCGTCAAATATGTCTTTCATTGGCTTCCCAATTCCAACAGGTACCTACTTACCTACCTACAATACCTATTAGGTACTTACATAATGACCTTTAATTGGGTATAGCAACAAAGTACGGAGTGGATCGATTTATTCCATAAACTAGCGACCCGCTCGCCCGGCTTCGCACGGGTGTAATTTACGTGCGAAGCCGGGGCGGGTCGGTAGTTATATAATATATATAAACCTTCTTTAAAAAATTATCTAATAAAATTTAACTGATGGTGAAAACCGCATCATAATCCGTTGCGTGGTTTAGGAGGAGTTAGCGGCCATACAGACAGACAGACAGACGCGAAAAGCGACTTATGTAGAGATAGAGAAGAGATAGAGAAGAGAAGAGATGTAGAGATAGAGAAGATTGGTTTGTTTTTTAAATACCTACCTAGGTACTCATCTAGACTATGGTAACATTTTGCAAGCAATAGGTAGGTACCTACGTCTTCTAGGGTTTGGAAAATAGATTTCAATTTTCTGTCTTTTATCTGTACTGGTAGTTTATATATTTTGATGGCCATTGTATTTGAGCTGGAACTATGCATTAATTAGATAATTTATAATATGCATTAATATTAATAATTTAAAGGTTGGTAAGATTAATTAATGTTTATAGAGATCTTATTCGACAGTTTCAGTCATCAGATAATTTTCTGAAAACAAGCGGGTATTATAACGTACAATAGATCTAGGTACCAATTTAAATTTCCTACAAATCCTGTCATCGTATCGCATTGCATTTCCCGCACGCTACGCACGTAGGTAACTTACGCGCGCCGCGAAATTGAGATAAACGAACCGACACATTGGAAACGTAGATACCTACGTTAGGTAATAGAAAACATAAATAGAGATAATACGTGTATTAAATCGCATAAAAAATAAACTAATAACTAAATAATTATTATAGACTTATTAACAGCTGCAGTAGATATTCTATAGTTTTTTTTTTTATTAGTTACTGACTTCAAAACTATACTACTCAATGATTGTTTTATTTATTTACATCAATGCTATACCCTACATAGTTAAAACAGAGATTGTTTTTTTTTTTTTTAAAGAGAGCTGAAGCAATTTCGAAAAAAAAATTGGACCATCTCTGAAGTATGACCTACCAAACGATAAAAGGATCATCAAAATAAATTCAAAATTTGGCGGAGTAATGGCGTAACAAACACAAAAAACTGAGTACCTAGATTACCTCCTCCTGTGGTCGGTAAAACAAAATCTGATCACTTTTTGCTAGCTTTTATAGTTACATTTAGTTAAGCTGGTAGCAGTGAGATAACATATTAGGTACTACAGTGATACATTTAAAGATAATGTTTTATTCATCTTTTTACAATGTGCAGACGTCAGAGCAACAAAAACTTGGACCGAGAATCCAAGTTTTTGACCGAGTACCTAGACGTGTAGGTAGAGCCAAAATTTGAAGGGATAAAACTATATCGAATTTAAAGACGACCTTTGACCTATTTACTAAATCAGTAGGTATCTTTGAAGCTAAGTATAGGTTTTGAAAATGCTTAGATGCTCTTTTATTCTCGTACACAGCGCACGTCCTAGCGTCCAATATTGAGATAAACGAACCGTCACATTGGATGCGTGTCTGCCAGTGCCAACCGTAAACTACTAGTAGGTAGGTTCAGAGAGCACGAGTGAGGAAGCATCAGTGTTCCAAAAATCACGCACACAAAGAAACGACTATGGCTATAAATCGGATAAGGGTCACGATCCTTCTTGCCTCATACCTGCAAAATGTGGAATGAGCTACCTTCTTCGGTGTTTCCGAGAAGCTACAACATGGGGTTCTTCAAAAGGCGAGTTAATCGAGTTCTAAAGGGTCGGCAACGTATTTGTGATGCCTCGGGTGTTACAAGTATCCATAGGCGACGGTGACTGCTTTCCATCAGGCAGCCCGTCTGCTTGTTTGCCTATGGCATAAAAAAAAGGGATGCCAGCTCAGATCAGACAAACAAGGGAGATATGCCTTAGTACAATTATCGTTCGTGTTCAAATATCTTCATTTTTTCACCTTACAGCCAACTCCTTACGCGGTCTCAAACTAACGTTAAAACCGCACAGTTCGGCAAATCACGCGAACATGAACCTTATACTTAATTGCGGTCGCGCAACATTTTTCCAATACCTAAACTGGTTTGTTTTAAACAGCTAGCCGTAAGGCCCCAGGTCGTCTTATAGATCCAGACAGCGCGACATGGAATGGCGCGTCGTGCAGGTGACAACGCCCGCGCTCCAAGGCAGGGGCACAGAAGACATAATAGACAGCAGGGGGATTTGATTAGGTAGCAGGGTTACTGTTTATCAGTTAGAATCCTCTTAAGGCGGCTTCATTAAGTCAAACTAATTAATAATATAAAACTAGCGATCCGCCCGCCCGGCTTCGCACGGGTGTAATTTACGTGCGAAGAAGGGCGGGTCGCTAGTTATATATATAAACCTGCCTTGAAAATGTATACTGATGGTGAAAACCGCATCAAAATCCGTTGCGTGGTTTAGGAGGTGTTAGCGGCCATACAGACATACAGACAGACGCGGAAAGCGACTTCAATTTATACTATGTAGATATAAACAAAAACGTTTTTGGGGATTATCGCGTTCACGTCGTTGAAAAAAACCACCTTTTGACATAAATTATGAACCTTAAGATAGCAATTTTAACGACTAAAAAACGTAAAAACACGCGCTATTAACTTACAAGACAAATAAAAACAACATTAAAATAGGATATACTCTTTATTAAACATTAAACAACCTTCTTTAATGTTAGCAACATACCTACCTAAAGTTTAGCCTAAATACAAATAGCCTTATTTGACTCAAGAACGCTTTAACTATTCGTATCGCAGTAACAGATATGATAGAGGGCCATTCAAATACAATAAATAGCCTTCGCAGACGAAGCACCATCATAAAAGCTTGCGCGACAAATAAAAGATACGGCTTAAAAAACAGCGCAGTGCGGAAAATCACGCAAACGCGAACCGTAACGCGCCGAAGATAAGGTTTGCGGTCGCGAAACTTGTCGCTATCAGCTAAACAGGTAACAGTAAGGCCACCGTAGGCCGTAGGGGTGTGCCTTATTATAGACTAGCGACCCGCCCGCCCGGCTTTGCACGGGTGTAATTTACATGCGAAGTCGGGGCGGGTCGCTAGTTATATATTTAAACCTTCCGTGAAAATGTATCTAACTGATGGTGAAAACCGCATCAAGATCCGTTGCGTGGTTTAGAAGTTAGCGGCCATACAGACATACAGACAGACGCGGAAAGCGACTTTAATTTATACTATGTAGAGATGTCCGTTTCTGATTGGGATTGAAATCGCGATCGCGTGCTATCTCGCTCACGCGCTTGTTGCGAGTAATATACGAACGGGGTGGGTCGCAATCACAATCCAAAACGAACGGACTTCCATAATAACCCCACTGGCTGTCCAAGGAGTTCGAAAAAATAATACTAAACGTACGTATAAGACAGTCCGCACTGTGACATTAGCTTAGCGGAAAGAGCGCTTGGGACGTCTACCCCGCTGCGGATCCAGTCGGTCATAACTTTTTTGTTTATAACATTTAAAGTGTGGACCAACACCTCGAAAAATAAAAATTAAATACGTACATACGTATTTTATTTTTATTTTTTACAAGACTATGCAACGTGTCTGTCGCTGAGAGTCGCACTTATTTGCACGCTTCGCATAGCACACTTTTAGATAGTGTCGTCTGCGCAGGCCTATAACATGAGAATCAGAAAAACTAGTTAGCAGTACATAACTGATTGCTACTTAAAGTGCTAACAGACGCGCGGATTTGGTTGACCGGACCGTCGTGACCAACGGGAGAGAAAGAGTGAGAATAAATATATGTATGTATATCAGTCTCTGACAGCCATAGTACAAGCTTTGCTTATTTTGGGGCAGATGACCGTGTGTGAAAAAATGTCCCGAATATATAATATATAATTATATTTTTAAATAGATAATAACACCCAGATATAGAACAAACACAAATGTTCATCACATGAATGTTTGGTGGAGATCGAACCCACGTCCCCAAGCGCAGAAGGCAGGTTCACTACCAACTGGACCACCGGGGCAATCAAAAGAGTAAGAATATAATATTTCTCCTCTCTCCCTTTGGTCAGACGACTGTCCGGTCAATCAAATCCACATGTCTGTTAGCACTATTAGAAAATTAATGCCTACCTTTTTGAACAAAATAATTATCTATACATATTAAGTTTTTCTGAAAGGATGTACTAGACCGAAAGGACTTATAGTATAAGTAATTATAATTTGAACCACTTTTAATATGAGACCAACCGTTATTAAAACGCGAAAAATAAACAGTTGTTTCATAGAAAAGGTACAACCACATTTGATCCATTTTTCGCGATTTCAGCGATTGACCTATGGCAAGATAAGTACAGTGACCTCATCCCGAATTAGCATACTCTTTCAGAACAACAAAACAAAAACGCAAACGCAAACGCGTTAAAGTAAACTGTTACTTTACAAACTATTTTAATATGAATATGTAGAGTGATAAAATTTACATTATGAGAGAATGTGTAAAGAATATCACCACTTGTTATTTATTCGGAATTTCGAGCACAATACAATACTTATTTCTCTCGTCTATTATCACAGTCCAAAGCTAATATATATGCATATAATATATATAGCATTGTGATAAGTAAATACGCAAATTATTTCTAAATTTTCGTAGAAATTCTTACAAAATTATCTTAAAACAGCCTACGGGACAGGGGGCGAGCTTACAGCGGGCCAAATCTAGAACATTCGACATTGTCACAGTCACTCCCATGTCCGTGCTGGACGTTTAGTCCCAGATTTGAAAGTTTTCAAAAACTTTTTTCGTTTACGTTATTGTTCCATACATTTTAGTAAAGCGCCTCTATCGGAAACGTGGAGGAACTAAAATCGGTAGTAATCGGCGGTATATATTGCTTCACGCTAATACGAAAAAAGTTTTCGAATACCTTTTAGCCCAGCAATGTATGGAACAATACGAAAACGAAAAAAGTTTTCGAATACTATCAAAACGTGTATACAAGAACTGCTTGTAAATAAACTCGCACAACGGCAAAATGATAGAAAAGGGTTGGCAACTGTTAAAGTGGCATTATAGTATAAGCAAGAACGTTTTATACCCCAAAAACGTCCTCGAGTATAAGACGCTGCGCAAACGTTGACAGACATTTTTGTTGTCACGGCACACCCAGTACCAATCAAGTGGAAGCAACTGGACACAAAGTCTGCGCAGAGACTGGCTGATTTCACACTATTTATATAGATATCAAATATTCATTGGGAGCTTGTCCGACACAAGACACAAAAGTGCCCACGTTTGCGGCCTGCCTAAGCTAATACTTAGTTATAGAAATTTTGTCAATATGACATTTTACATATCCATGTCATTTTAGGGATACAAAAAAAAGGTGCTATCCTCGGATCAGACAAACGAGGGAGATGTGGTAAAGTCGCGTGGCGGGTGCAACCGTGTCAGGCCATAATCAGACTTTATGCCTACAATCAAACTCACCCTGCAGATGACCGTGCCCTTTTTATTGGACTATTAGTTTGTTCACTGGTATCGTAGCAAGTTTCAGTAAAAATATTCATCCTATTTATCTTCAAAATATTGAAATGCGCGAGCGAGATAGGACGCGCGTAGCATGGGCTCATGAAAGAACCTTAGGTTCTTTACAAAGAAAGTTTCTCTAAACTTAACTACTGCAAAAATAAATAGTTCAAGGGCCTTACGGCCAACTGCTAACGCGGTAACTAACGTTAAATCCGCTAATCAAAATCACGCGAACGTGAACCTTAACACACCCAGATACTGTTTGCGGTCGCGTGATTTTCCAACTGAACGGATTTAACGTTAGTTTGATGCCGCGTTAGCAGTTGGCCGTAAGGTTGTTATCAATATTTATCAGGAGATATTACAAAATGAAAAACTAACAAATAACAAGACAGTAATAGGTAAAATAAGGATTTTACAATCTAAATCACAACTTAGTAAAAAAATAATTTTGACTCAATAATGGCATTCAATATTTTCCATTTCAAATAAATAATAATTTTTGAATAATCATAGGTATACACTTATGATTAATGATTAATTAAGATCTTTACATACTTATTTTCAAATCTAAAGTAATTCTACAAGGTTACGCGAAAATGGTGTAACTAAGCCGAAAGGGGTCCAAAATACCCATCTTTTTTGATCAAGTTTTGATATTTTTCGACAACTTTTTAGTGTTCAAAGGGTAAAAACGGGACCCTATTATTAAGCCTACGATGGCTGTCTGTCCGTCCGTCTGTCTGTCCTACATATTAACGGCTATATCTTTCGAACCGTAATAGATACAGTTGAAATTTTCACAGAATATATAACGTTATGGCGGATTAACTAACAAATAATAAAAAAGTAAAAACGCAAGGGGGGTACATACCCACACAACAAACGTATTTTTGTATTAGCTCTAATGTAAAAACGACAATACGTACAAGCGTCAAACTTGGCACGATTGTAGTACATACTCTAAAGTATAACAACAAATAATAAAGAATGGTCAAGTGCGAGTCGGTGACAAATTTCTGTTCATTACCAAGTTATTATACTCGAGCGTCTGTAGCAAACTGCGTAGCAAATTACTCCGACGATTGGAAGGCGTTATAATAACCGGTAATTCGGTTACTTGGACAACCTTATTGTATTTTGTGGTGGTACGGAACCCTCAGTGAGCGAGCCCGACTCGCACTTGGCCGGGTTTTTCGTTTACATATTGTTCTACTAAAGTTACTGAAGTTATCCAATGTTATGAATTAAAGTATATATATTTCAATGATATGACACCAATTTCCAAGCATCTGGATATATGGGAAATAAAATATTGATAAATTAAAAATCTTCAGCCGTCCCATCCGCCATAGACAAAAATATCGCTCTTGCATCCGCTGTCTTAGTTGTCATCTCAAAACAGGACAATTTTAACGTGTAGAAATAAATCACTTAGAAACGTTACTTAAGGTGGTATGTTTCACATATGGCGGGAAATTCAAATTTCAAACAGTTTTTTTGTCCTTGTGGCTAGGCCGGGTTATTATTGTAAGCGATCATGATGTTTGCGCAAATTGATTATTATTCTTTACAAAATCATGTAGAGCTATTTATCTCTAATGCACATTATGACTTACATTTGTCAATAAACAATTTTTTTCTGTTTCATACGGTTTATTGAAAAATGTAAGTAATATGGTGCATTACTGTTAAATTGGTAAAGAACAACCAAAGATTTGCGCAAATTAAAATAATTACCCGGCCTAGCTACATGGACAAAAAAAACTGTTTGAAATTTGAATTTCCCGCCATGGGTGAAACGTATCACCTTAAGTTAATCTATTTCTAAAACAGCAACTTAGCACGGCACGGGCCGTGGACAAATTGTTATTCCACCGTTTTTATCCCGCGAGGAAGAGACAAACGTATCGAAATTCTAGCTTTGTTACGTCAAAGCGCGATAAACACGGTGGAAAGACAATTTTGTCCACGGCCCGTGCTAAGTTCTTTCTTGTGATGAAAATAGTGAACGGAAAAACGAGTCAAAACAAATTAAATTAACTTGGCGTTTCTAAAACCGAAAGTGTATAAAATAAATGCGCAGAAATGTCGTCAGTATGGAAAATTCAAGATTTCTTGTGTTTATAAAAGCAGATAACGTGATCTCGAGTAGCACTATGATTAAATAGATTTTCGTAACACACGTCACATTGCTCGCCTCAAAGGCTCTAAACGCTTCTAAGTTAGTATCAAAGAAGCAATAGAAGGAAAATGGTCAAACTTAACGCTAATTTCTTCAGCAGACCTTATCAAATTAAGGTCATATCAATTGCCGCTCTTATAAAAGCAACAAACTACGGTATTACTCTAAAGCCCGTTGCACACAATATTCACAGCAACTTGTGCAATTACTAAACATAAGTGCTTGCGCAAGTGTTCAAATATATGTATATGATTGGTCACTTTTACTTACAAGAAAACAAGTTATAAAATTTCGTAAAAATAGTTTTCTTAGTAATAATGTACGTGCTAATCATATACATTTAAATACTTGCGCAAGTAGGCCAGTTATACAGACATTTATCAGGAAACCCCCGCGTGTAGCATTTTTTGTACCTACTATGACGTCATGAGTTTTTTTTTAAATATAGAATAGATCTACGTTTGGCTATCAACTCGCCTGATGGTAAAAGACGGTGTGGCCGAGGATGGAACACGTAATAATGGTAATTAAGTACAGAATTGGAAGAGTTTTTACGGTTTACTATGGCACAATTTGTAATTTTTAGGGTTCCGTACCCAAAAGGTGTAAACGACACCCTATTACTAATCTACGCAGTCTGTCTGTCCTACCTTTTAACAGCTGTATCTTTCGAACCGTAAAGTACAGTTGAAATTTTCACAGAATATGTAATGATATGACAGATTAACTAAAAAATAATAATAAAGACAAAAAGTAAAAACTAAAGGGGGTCCCAATACAACAAACTTTTTTTAAAACCTATTTTTATATTGGCTCTAGTGTCAAATCGGTAATACGTAGAAGCGTCAAACTTGGCATAATTATAGTACACACTCTAAAGTAAAATAACAAATAATAAATACTGGCCAAGTGCGAGTCGGTGACAAATTTTTGTTCACCAAAGATAAGCAACCGCCACCTGGGCGTGATGTAAAGGGGGTCCCAATACAACAGTTTTTTTAAACCTATTTTTGTATTTGCTCTTGTATCAAATCGGTAATACGTAGAAGCGTCAAACTTAGCATGAGTCTAAAGTAAAATAACAAATAATAAATACTGGCCAAGTGCGAGTCGGTGACAAATTTCTGTTCCCCAAAGATAAGCAACCGCCACCTGCAGGTCTAGCATGGGCTGTGGATAAATTGTCTTTCCACCGTTACTTCCACGCCTAGACGCGACAAAGCTAGAATATGGATATGTTTGTCTTTTTCTGGCGGGATAAAAACGGTGGAAAGACATTTGTCCAAGGCCCGTGCTAGGCCTGCTGGGCGTGATGTTGTCGTTTTGCACTACGTTCTTGTACTTTAGTAGTTAAGTTAGGCCAAGACATACAAAACAGGTGATTTGCGGGGTCTATCCTAAAAAAGTGATAAGTTACGTATGATAATTGTGCAAGCTTCAGCATTTTATCGAACAAGCTTAATATAAAAAATACAAGATAAGACCATTCATAACCAAATCTTTAACCTAGCTCTCATACAAAAATAGTTTCAAAAATCACATTCAAGAAAATACTAGCGTTAGTGTATAAAAATAAAGATTCAGTTTTACAAAAATGAAATGCATTCCTTCGAATCACAATGTTTAAATGTAAAATAAAGCTTGATTCACATTAAACTGGACCCGGATAAGTATAGACGGGCATTGACCTAACTTTTTCTTGCAGCCCAGGAACATTAAAAAAAATACGCGCGGCTTCGTCTAGCGTAGCCGTGCCAACGCCTTGGAGACGATAAAACGCTTTGGTTTCGAACCTGCATTCGGTTGACAGTGAATCGTTGAAGTGATGCAATGCCAATCTGCCAAAAAGCCAAAAAAGCCTAAAAAATGCCAAAAAGCCATCCTCATATTATAGATGCGTGGAAGTCTCGCACTGTTCGATTTGATCGATTGTTTCTGCCACGCCTGTAAGTACGACCTCTAAGTTGTGGAATGGCTTACCACCTTCGGGTTTTTCCTCCAAAATATAACCTCAATTGCTTCAAGCGAAGAGTGAATAGAGTTCTCAAAGGTAGGCAACGCACCGGGTATTGTAGGTGTCCATAGGCGACGGGGACTATTTACCATCAGGTAGCCCGTGCGTCGCTTGTTAAAATAATATGATATTTAAAAAAAAAAACTGATCCAGATCTGATATTCATATGTGCTGTGACCTTTAGGCGTCAGCGACGATATGGCACGAATGAAGTTTTGATAACTACAGGAATCACCAATTTTCTTTTTCTTTTATTTATCTTTATTTTATGCCATAGGTGGCAAACAAGCAGACCGGCCCCCTGATGGTGAGCAGTCACTGTCGCATATGGATAATTATAACACTAGAGGCATCTCAACTACGTTGCCGGCCCACTGAATTCGAAATTGAGCCATATATGACATAAAATAGGATTCGCATTACGACGGCTCAACAGGTCCCAGGCCCAGAATAATTTGAATCGTCCTAAACGTTGTTCATATAAATAACCTATAACTTTTTTCCATTATTACTCCAGTTAATAAGAATGTCGGAATTATCATCGTCTATGTCAAGTAGAAGGTCTTCTTTCCCGTCATTCTGTCTCTGATTTAGAACAATATCTTCATCTGTACCTTGGAGATTGACGTAAGATAGGGACTTTTTCTTCTGCCCAAGATCAAATATTTCTAAGTCTTCGTCTTCTTCTTCATCAGATTCCATGGTTAAGGGCACACGGGACAGTTCAAGGTTTTCCCTTCTGTCGTCCGACTGTAGAACCCCGTATCGGAATTGATTTGACTCGTTCGTGCCGTTAGAGTTGCCCGCTTCATTGTACTTGCTTTTAGTCCTGGAATATGTAAATTATAAGGTTATTATGCGTTCGACTTTAGTCATACTTATTAGAGATGGACTAAATAGGACTGTTTTATTAACAGTTATCAGAAAACATCTCGTTCGGTTACTTGGATGGCATAATACTGTCATCCAAGTCACCGAATTTTCTAGTTATTTTGATTTAATAGCCAAACTACTGAACTGATTTTGATGAAATTTCTATGGGAACAATCTGAAAGTATAATCCATTCAATTAAAAAAAATATTTTTCAACTCAGTTCATAAATGAAGGAGTACTGAGGTAAGAAACATTGAAAAAAAAAAAAAATGAGAACCCCTCCATTTTGAAGTCGGTTAAAATTACTTTAACTGCGCTATAGTTGATTTTTTTATGTTTCTTTAATAGACCAAAGAGGTTACGAAGGGTCACTGTACAAAGTTTTATATCTTGTTTTTACACACGTGACAATTCTGGTCAGCATATAGTTGATAGAGCATATCATAACATACCTAGATTAGCTTATAGTTATGTTTGAGACTAAGGTATTTTTTTCTGTAAGTGGAAACTTGTTATTGGCTTGTTTCATATTATGTACTATAGAAACTAACGTCAGCGTGATTCATTATTGAAACTAATAGACGGCTAGTAATCACGGGTATTAATGTCGAAAAACTCGACTGGTGAGATGACAATTATAAGATGACTAGTAAACCACTCCTGCTTCGCACGGGTGAAGCCGGGATATATAGCCTATGTCAACCGGGGATAGTGCAGCATCCCAACAGTGAAAGAATTTTTCAAATCGGTTCAGTAGTTTCGGAGCCTATTCAATGCAAACAAACAAACAAACAAATCTTTCCTCTTTATAATATTAGTATAGATAATTAATTATGATAATTATGAGATCCCATTTTTTTATATCATAGGTAAAAACATCTACAAGACACACAGATACACACATAAACTTACACCCCTCTTTTTGCGTCGGGTGTCGTTGAACAGTCAAATTGAAAACCTCTTTTTTGGAAGCCAGTTCAAAACAGTACTACTACCTATTTAGCACTATCAGTTCTAACAGACCAATCAACAGGTAGCCGATTCTATTTAAAAACTAGACTGGATGACTCATTGGCATTCCAATCAGAATTAAATTACGAAACACGTGTCTACCTCTTGTTTTGTAGCAGACAGACTGATTAGCAAGTAATATGAAAAGAATAACAAATAACTGGCTAAGAGGGTGTCGAGACTCGAGACACGTATATGGTAGGGTTCCGTTTTTCGTAGCCAAAGGCATATTAATTGTGGTTACAATCATCATAGTTCAGAAATTGGTGGTCACAGATAAATTCGAAAGAACGAAGCTCTGTGGACAACCAATTTTCAGAGATAACATAACATATTATTTTTATTAAATACTAGCGGTCCGCCCCAGTTTCGCACGGGTATAGATTATAGCCTATGTCATCCGGGGATAGTGAAGCTTCCCGTCAGTGAAAGAATTTTTCAAATCGGTTCAGTAGTTTCGGAGCCTATTCAATGCAAACAAACAAACAAACAAACAATCAAATCTTTCCTTTTTGTAATATTTAGGTTTAGTCGAAAAGAAAACTACTTGAGAAATATTCTTTTTGTCACTTTGGCGGGCTATATTTCACAAAATATACACTTAAATTCACTTAATATAAAAGTGATGTATGAAACCTTGCCTTCATTTTAAAAGACCTAGATTCAACGATATGGGAACACGAAGGTGTTCAGAAAAAAAAAAAACATTTCATCCCCATTTCATATGTACCAGAGCCACCCGCCTAACACACATTTTTTTTTTACACTTTTAAAATTTAGATCTATACTTAAAGTGTAATCGTGCCAAGTTTCAAGCACTTGCTTTAATAACTATAGAAGTGAGAAGGTTCTAAATTTTAACGGACGGACGGAGAGACGGACAGAAGAACGGACACACACACAGACAGACAGAACGAATTTATAAGGGTTCCTTGTTGGGCTACGGAACTCTAAAAACCGACTGCTAAATATTCAAGGTTACACGAAAAGGTACTAAGCCGAAAAGAGGTACTTATCTAAAATTGTACTCATCATTATGAACAAAGTTACATACACCTCAAAAATATAAAAATATTGCCCTCCTTAGGAGGTCGGGTAATTACACTCCAAATATTTTTATCAATTATCATAATGCATATCAATCTATTTTAAATTCATACCACATATTGTTGCATTATTTTTTTGATTCAAGGTCCACATTATGAAATGAATAAATGATTATGAATTAATATCAAATAAAATAGTTTGATTATGAATTGAGATTTACCGAAGGATTGAGGTAAACTTTTCTAATGCTCCGTCGCCGCTTGTCTCAGTGATTAGAGACGTGACAGTAGTTTGTAGCTCTTCTATTAAGTACACAAAACCTTTCACCTGTTACCACGCGACCCTTTCTTCATAACCGTTTGACCCCTTTGAACCCTTTTATCTATCTATATAAATAAAAAAATTATGATGTTCGTTGGTAAGCGCATCACTTGAGAACTGCTAGGCAGATTTGTATTTTTTTTTGTTTTAAAATGTTTGGAACAGTCCAAATTCAGTTTTAATAGAAAGAAAAATTTGTAAGTTTCCTGGTTTTTTTTGAATACGGGAAAACTGAACACCTTTTTGTAAGGGATTTTTGTATGAGCTAAAGACTATATCTCATTTGGTATAAACAGCATATTTTTTTTTATTATAAATGTAGTCTAGCTCTTGACTGCTGCCTCTTTAATATTAAGCTATGACACAGTCACAATAGAGCATGCTTGTCTGCATGCTTGCATGCTTTTAGAAGACAGCCCTATTAGGGTATTGTCCAATATTTTTTTTTTATATTTAAAAAGAAGCTTATAATAAATAGAGCCTATCAACGAAAACAAAATTAAATTAGTTCAAAAATAAATAAGTTATAAGGATTTTAATTTCATGCTAGATAGAGAGCGCACTTTAGCACGTGATGACGTCATGCCGTGCGCGCGCCATACAAATGCTATACTAACACTCGCTTTGTGAGGAAGAGACAAAGCACGCGCTCTCTCTATCCTGACCAAGAACTTTAAACGCTTATATCACAGAGATTTATCAGCCCAATTTAATATATTTTTTCAGTATATGTAATGTATTTAGTTATATCTTTCGCTAAGCCAGGCACCAAGATTAGAATTATCTGGTAACACGCATTCTACAGTCTAGCAGCATTATCATTATCAGCTTTTCGACAGTCCACTGCTGGACTTTTAGCCTACCCCCGAAAGGGTGATAGGGCCATATCCACCACGCTGGCCCAGTGCGGATTTGTGGTGGAAAAACAGAATCAAGGCATTTCATTCAGGCAGCGTAATGGAATATCAACTATGAAAAGTTATAGGCTAATTGTGCAAATGAAAATGGTCCACAATGGTCATGGATACACGATGCATTCTTTGTAATGCATAATTTTTGCTTCAATATTGTAATAAAAGTTTTACATACCTATAGAATATAAAGTATGCCATAGCTAACAGGGCGAATCCACCAAAGACAATGAGACCTCGCTTCGTAGCCTCTGGGTTGCTGAGGTCCCACTGTTTAGACGCTTTCTCTGCAGTTGTGCCATTATCTTTTATAACTGTGGCATTGATGGTAGGTAGCACAGTTGATTCTCCTGTAGTAGCTGGAAATTTTAAATTTTTAAATTTATTATTATAATTATTTTAATAAATCATAAATCTCAAAACTTGCCAAACTTACTAAACAACACCTAACAAACAAAAAAATAAAAAAGTTTGGGAGCTTCGATGCGGACACACAGATACACACATTAAACTCATAACACCCCCTCTTTAAGTTTCAGGGGTTAAAAAACTTACAAAAAAGATTATAATAAGGTGTGTAGTATTTTTTATAGTTGACAGGTTAGTATGACCACAGTTTAACTATACAGTTTTATCTGATTTATACTGATTCAGTTTCTGGCAGTATGTGGTTTTGGCATCTTGCATGAAAACCATTCAGTATCTTAATTCAGCGCTTGAATATAGTGACGCTGGAATCTGGATAATTATTTCATAATGTAAAATACATTTCATTCCAGTCCAGTGTCCACACCAAGGACGCTCTGGGAAGCCTGTGCAGGCATAAGCCAGCTGCTGGCTTTCCTGGAGGAGACCGGGTGGCCGAATTAGCTGCAGCCGGGTGACGCAAAATAATAATAAATAAATAATAAATTTATTCCATAAAAACACATTTTCAATGTAGCGGGCATTTTCTGCAACTAGACCATTCATTGGCCCATTTACACCCCATGGCATACTTACACTCAATATAACGCCATTTTTAATTAATTTCTTTGCACTCACACAGTGTATCTTTAATCTGCTGATCGTTAATTTCTACATAGTATAAATTGAAGTCGCTTTCCGCGTCTGTCTGTCTGTCTGTATGTCTGTATGGCCGCTAACTCCTCCTAAACCACGCAACGGATTTTGATGCGGTTTTCACCATCAGTTAGATACATCTTCGAGGAAGGTTTATATATATAACTAGCGACCCGCCCCGGATTCGCACGTAAATTACACCCGTGCGAAGCCGGGCGGGCGGGTCGCTAGTTTGATATAAATTGCAACTTGATAACTTCACGCGTTTCTGATAAAACGGTCTTGACAAACAGACAGTGATCCTATAAGGGTTCCTGGTTTTCCTTTTGAGGTACGGAATCCTAAAAACTGTCCAATAGCCATTATGTGACCAGATTTATTCGTGTTATGGTATATCTGACTCTGGCTCTACTCTCTTGCTGTAAGAGCCGATAGAATGTCTCAGCAAATGTCTAGAATAACAGTCACAAAGTGAAGAATGAGATATTATTATCCTTTATTATACCATATTCACATGCTGGACTAATTAGGAACACAGGAAGTACGTAATTGACTGTACTGCAGGTATTTTATTTATTACTCCGCAGAACTCTTATCGGGGAAACCCACACACGTTACAAGGAAAAATGAATTTATGAGTTGTTATGTTAGCGAAATATCCAATATTTATCTTAGTTCCATATTTTTTGATAAGAATGACTTTACGGGTACCTGTTTTTAGGGATTCTATTTAGGTGATTGCGATAAGTTGCGCAACGGCAAACCGTATCTCGGCGCGTTCACTTTCGCGTGATTTTCCACACTTCGCAGTTTTGAGCCCGCATTAAGAGATAGCCCTAACGCCCCAGACCGGGTGGGCGGTCTGTTTATATTGAATTTAGTGGACTCCAGGATTGTTAGGGTTGTTTCTTTTTAATTCAATTTAGGTTTGCGTTTGTCCATATCATATATAACTAACTAACTAAATATGAACTTAAAGCAGACTAGGATATAGCATAAAGATCCGGTTTACTCTCGAGTTGAAGACTTCATATTGTACTTTTCAGACAACACAGACTCCGGCAAAGAATTTAACATCCTCACTGTGCATATAAAAATGTGGAGAAAAGCCCTTAGCGGCAAATTCCACTTACCTGGCCCGCCCTTTGCAATTTGCTAAACTTGCAAATCTGAGCAGCTATAATATCTGTGACTGTGGTTCTTCGGCAAATATTCTCATTCCAGATTTTATCGCGCAAAGAAACTCTAATAATAACTCTTTCCATTGCCCACTGTGTAACTCCTGAGTTTTTTTAAAAGGCCAGGTGTTAAGAATCACGTCTCAGTACCATAATAAAAGTCATCACTGGCAACACACACTGCCTAAGATGCCGCAACTTAATTAAATTTGATCTCTGCTAGCATGTCAAATGTCAATGCAAAAATGATAATGCATATTAACTATTAAAACTCATTGCAGTTGGCACTACCACTACATTACCTTCAAGACCTAAAAAAAAATGAGGCATGCAAGGTTTAAAAAAAAAATTGTGTACTTGCAAGTATCTAACTTAATAATGACCTGTGAATGTAACCCTCAAAGATTCAGTTTACAGTTTTACTTGTAAATGCAATTAGACCCCAAGATCAATGTGAAAACCTCATATTTCACAATTTCAGCAATTTTGAGTAGGCACTTGAGTGATTGTATTGACAATATTTAAATTAGCGATGACTATTAAACATTGTAGCACATCTCAGTGTATCAAATAACAATAAATTCATCTATTTATAAATAAGATATAGTAAATAGCTACGACAACATAACCTACCTTTAGGAGTATTATTTGATATCTTTGAAGAGTTTTTGGATGAAGGATTAACATCATTTGCAGGTGGTGGCAGGTTCTCTTTTGGGACATTTTCCTCTAAAACTTTTGAGGGTGTTTGCGTAACTGGTAGAGAGGTTGGTTGCTTAATAGCATCTGTGGGCTGTTTAACCTCTCCACCAATACCTTCACTGGGCCCTTTTGTGTCTGCAGAACCGGCAGGCGACTCTGCCGCCAGGTTTTTCACTACCTGGCTAGCACTCGCACGTCGAATCCGCATCAGTGTTGCAGCGTTGTGTACCGAAGGCCACAGTGAAAACCTTCGATTAAAGTCGTTATCAAGTCCTTTGAGTAACCCATCTCGGTAGAAATCCTTCGGCTGCACACAACTCAGGATCGCAAGTAACAAACCACAACGTAATAACATAGTATTTTTCACTTTGCACAAACTTTGAAAACTACAGAGGCTTATCCTGATATGTAGTATTTATCATAATTTTTACTGGTAGATTACCAATATCTTAATGCTCAAAACTCAGAACGAACGAAATGAATGCGAATTACGCATACATACGAATAATACACGACGAATGAAAAAATAAAATTTGCAGTTTGCTTTCGCGTTCGCGAAATCGCTGACGTTGTCAATTGTCATTGCCAGTGTCATTTTTGTTTTTGTTTTTTCAACCACTGCTGAGTACGTCAAAGTTATTAAGGCCATGCCGCCTTATCATACGTATAATTTTACTCTCTTGGATTTTCTAATCTCTCACAATAAATATACCCGGCCATTACACTGTACAAAAAATAATTTGTTCTAATGTATTTTAATTCCTACGCATCGTTGTCTTTGCCTATTCTGAGAAATACCGAAGCTGCAGTGCAAGTACCGTTCTTTATCGATCATCAAATTTGACAGTTGAGATCGTCAAATTCGATATAATGCCATTTAATCAGAACTCACTATGATCGATTCTATGGCATTTTATCGAATTTGACTATCGATAAAGAACGGTACTTGCACTGCTAGTTCGTTTCACCTAGTAGGTATCATAGTTTCACCTATGGCGGGAAATTCAAATTTCAAACAGTTTTTTTGTCCTTGTAGCTAGACCGGGCCGGGCTTTCTGTGAACGGATGTTTTGACGTTTATCTAGTACAAGTTTTAGTCTGGATAAGTGCCGTAAACGCACCCCTGTGTCATTGTTGTCGTCGTTGTCCTCCCAAACGCGCTCGACGCTCCAAAAGCTCGTGACTCTCGTGAGCATTCTTCCCTGAACAATTTGATAGCCCGTTTGTCCCGTTGGTAGTAAACCTGCCTACTGCACTTGGAGGTGTGGGTTCGATTCCCACCTAGGGCAAACATTTATGTGATGAACATTAGTGTTTGTCCTATTTAAGCATATTTAAGTTTGTATTTAAAAATATCATCATCATCATCATAAGCCAGAAGACGTCCACTGCTGAACATAGGCCTCCCCCTTTAACCTCCACACTGAACGACAGCCTGCCTTTTGCATCCACTGGATACCAGCGACTCTCACTATGTCGTCGGTCCATCTGGTTCGGAGTCCTACCTACGCTGCGTCTTCCGGTTCGTGGTTTCCACTCAAGAACCTTTCTTCCCCATCGGTTATCGGTTCTTCGAGCGATGTGGCCTGCCCATTGCGACTTCAACTTGCAGATTTTAACAGCTATGTCGGTGACTTTGGTTCTTTGGCGAATATCCACGTTTTGGATTCTATCGCGCAAAGAAACTCCGAGCATAGCTCTCTCCATTGCCCGCTGTGTGTATCTGAGTTTTTCCAAAAGGCCAACAGTTAAGGACCACGTCTCAGTACCATAATATGTCATCACTGATAAAAATCTAGTCTATTTAAAAATATATAATAATGTATTTAAGTATATCAGACTCTGGCAGCCATATCACAGGCTTTGCTTAGTTTGGACTTTGGGCCAAAGTCCAAACTAAGTGAAACCTGTGTTAATAATATGCCTGCCACAGACTGATATACATACATACATAATTATATTTGGGGTCAGATGACCATTACACATTGCACACATTGTGTGCAAAAAGGTCCCGAATAGATATTTATTATTGTAATTAGGTATTATTGTTAATATTAATTTTAATTTCTTATTATAGTAAACAAAGAGAATAAAATTAAAGATAGTAAACTTCTTTTTTCTTTTTTATAGAGCGAGTCCAATCGCCTTTCAAAAATATTTCACAGATATACACAACACATAATTATAGGTAGTAGATCTGTGCTCTAGACATTTTTGGGTATCGAGTAAACCTAAACACCGAAACGAAACACTTGCGCGTTTTAAGCGTCCTCAACGCCATCTAGTTTACTGGTGTATCACTAAACAGCTATGTCATAAATAAACACGGAATTACATAAATAGATTGTGGTATCTTGCCACCACAGTGCCTAAAGACAAGACAAGGGTCTTTGACCAGTGTGTGTTGCCAGTGATGACATATATGGTATTGAGACGTGGCCTCTTGGAAAAACTCAGAGTCACACAGCGGGCAAAGGAGAGATCTATGATGCTCGGAGTTTCTTTGCGCGATAGAATCGGATTGTCAAAGAACCAAAGTCACCGACATAGCTTCACTTCGCTTCGTCTAGCTTGAATATACCTACAGCCTCAAAGCTTTATTTCAAAGAAATTTATAAATACCCTTGGAATTTGAATATAATAGGGTTTCAAAATCCCATTATTTTTCATTATTTAAGTGCGCAGCGTATGTAGGCCTCCCACTAGATGGACCGACGACATAGTGAGAGTTGCTAGCATCCAGTGGATGCAAAAGGCAGGCTGTCGTACAGTGTGGAGGTTAAAGGGGGAGGCCTATGTTCAGCAGTGGACGTCTTCTGGCTGATGATGATGATGATGAAGTGCTACTTATTCCAGAGTAAGTTCGGGTAATTGTGAATGACATTTAAAAGTAGGCTCTTTTAGTTCTGGCACAAGGTATAATATTCCTTTTTCGTACAGGTTTACCCTCGCAAAAAAATATATCTCTAGGTATATTGGGGTAGAAATGAGTGCCTAATCGGAAAATTCCGATTTTCGGCATTAGCAATGCAACTTACCTAACACAAAAGTTTCTACTGTTTATTTGAATATATACCTACTTACAATTCCTGTGGAAGGATTTGGGAAAAAATAAAACGAACAATCACGTATTAATTATTTAATTAATTTATTCAAATAGACATTTACATAATATTATTCATTATAATAGATAATAATTTTATGTAGATTTTCCAAATATTATTTTTTGGTTTCTCTAATGTGTGTGAATATGGGGGTAAGTAGGCAAAAGATCTACCTACGTATATGTCCACGTATCTATAGATACATACTTATTTCTCTATACGGTATGTAGGAACCTACATAGGTAGGTAAATATAATATAATTTTTGTTCGAAACATTTTACGCCGTAAAGAGTATAATCACCTACAAATTGAACATGTTAGAAATAGTATAATGTTATATATCAAATGGCTTATTAATTTTCCACTATTGTAAATCGGCAGTGATAAATAAGCCAAAGTCGCTGTTGGTTCTATAAATGTAACATCGAAACATTTACTCTTAACTTTTAAGAGGGCCTGAACATCTATCATTTTCATACAAACGTACCTATTAGGTGGTTATTTTTGTTTAAAAAACTACTCGTCCGAATTTGATAAAACTTAGCATTTGGGTAAGTAGGTACATTTAAATTGGCAATGGGAATGCTTCTATATACTCTTTTAAAAAATCCGTAGTCCCCTTGTTTTCTTTTTTTCCTAAAAGTGGGTAAGTTATTAAAGCTGTATTTTATGTCAATTAGAATAAACGCAGAGTTCCGTCAATACGGGGCGTTTTTTTCTGAAAACCTTGCATAATAGGTACATTAGTATAAAAATTACTTAAAGTCCGGAACGCCTTTAAATACCAGAAATAAATACAAAGAACTCTAAATTCTTAATCTCTCGTCGTAAATCACTAAATTCATTCAAGTATAAACCCATAACTTGCTACAATCACTCAAACTCTCACATCGTAAGCACACACAACTCTCAGACTCCAGAGCAATAAGTTACCTTACAAGTTATTTTACAAAAATTAATAAATATAATTACCGTAATCGAATATGAGCTATTTATACAAAATCCATAACATCGAACTGATATCACGCATTAAAACTCGACGCCTGCTGATTTGAGACCGGCTTACAAAAATAGATTGCACATAAATAATTATGAAAATATATTGCCAAGAATAAGTTACTTTGATCGCTGCGAAACCTAGTTTCGCCCAACTTTGATAAATTGAAAACCCTTAACCACAGCTCTAATGCTAGTTCAAATTTGTTAGCACAACATTCAAAGTTTTAACCATAGTATTATAAGTTAAATTCTAGCATTACCACAAAAGTTACTCCTGCTAATACAGCGTTATAAAAGTGCATTGTTTGTGATACAAAAATTTTCATTTTATGGCCCCGTTGCAAAGATGTCTAGAAATCAAACACGTCCAAAATGTCCTGCACCAAGCTTTCTGTAGACCGAAAGCGGAATTTTCTCTACTCTTACTTTGTATGCTCTCTAATAAGTACTTTAAGTCAGATATTATTACAATTTTAGACACATGACTACCCTCTTATTTATTTATTACTATCAATGTTAAAGTTTTATAATAATTCTACTCACTTATCTCCAACGGTATAACTAGTTGGCTAGTTAATAGGTATAATTATGATGGCTAATAAATTTTCTGAAACTTTAATAAGTACTTTTAGCAATTAAGTAAATGTTAATTAATTCTTTTGTTGACTCCATAAATGCAAGACGTCATTGTTGATGACAACTTTTGTGAAGTTAACGTTCTCAACTCCGATATTTTTAAAATCTTCCTATAAATTTAAATTCCCCCATCTTACTTTATTTGATTTTAGTCATGAAATTATTTGTCCAATATTATTATGATCTTATCGCTAAAACCATGGCACACAAATTATACCTAACAGAGGAGGGAACACTTCACAACTGGGGATGTTGATTCGTTCAAAAACATTTTATTACGTAAGTATGTAAATATTTCTCATCAAAAGATAAAGAAAGTCACAAGAATAGAAATCGAAATATGAGCAAACTGCTTACGTATCAAAGAAAATGAGCTGAAAAATATGTTTGGTCACATCAAAGTCTCCACAGTCAGTCTTTCAAGAAACCTAATTTTTATTGAAACTGTAAAAGTACATATGGAATGTGAAAGAAAAAAGAATAACCGAAGATAATAAAAATATTCGTAATAATAACAATGAGCTGCGGGGCTTATTTAGTGCGATATTTTTCTACCGTGTTAAGTATACTGCATTATATTGGATCCGAATCCGGGAGGACAATAAACCACTCCTACGTGTAATCGTACTAATCCATCACGCTAGACTAACAGTTTATGTATATCGAGATGACATCGAAACTATCGGCGAATTGATTATCTCTTCTTAACTATAAAATTGCTGTCCCGGATAGGACGAAATCGGTAGATACATCCTATTTCGCTCTAGGATGTGTCAGTGATTGGACTGTGGCCTATGCAGCCTGTATTCACTCCAGGCGCGCTTTGTAGCTGGTCTTCCAGATTTCAGCGAGGGTCACAGCTGAGTGGAAGCGATGGAAAATGCAAAGTGGGAGAGTGAACCGCTGGACGAGAGACCAGGCCACAAAGCCGTAGAAGTCGAGTTGCACCTGGAATAAGATAACAAAATAGTTAAGTAAGTAACAAAATTTCTTGTTTTTTTTATCTTATACTGTTTTTGTGTGTTGTGTTAACAACGCGAATTCTTTGTTTAAATGTAATGTTCTTAAGAAGGTATACACTATGCTTTAATTATGCGTAGAGTTCCAAGAGTAAGTCATCAAACTAACCGGATTAGCTAGAACTTTCTGCGCCTCGAAGGTGTAGATGAGCCACATGGTAACGTTGCAGATCAAGAGGAAGGTGACGGCTTGGCGTGCGGGCTTGCTGCGTTCCTGCTCTGGGAGGTGAACACGACGCCGGGACACGTCTGCTATGAACAGTAGTTGCAGAACCACCTGAAAATATGAATTGAATAGGTTGTTTGGTACCTATAGCGAAACGATCACTAATAATGAGTTCAACGATAAAGAGACTTCCTGACAAATACATTTCAATAATACCTAGTTCACTTACGTTGAAATCATACCCTAAAAATTTATAAAATCATGTCAAATAGTTTTTTTTATTATCTGATCTTAACTAATTAACTAGGAAGCTACGTTCAAATGTTGTGAAACGGTCTTGTTTCAGGCTTTTAATTTATCAAAGGGCACGTAATTTTTTTCTCAAAATATGTTAATGTTACCGGCAATGTATTAAATTCGTTACTATACACAATGTCTAGGTATTCTGTGGAACGTCTAAAATGGCCAGCAAAGCAGAAATAAAATCTAGTTATATTATAAATGTGCATAATAACATCTTTAATTATAATGCCAAATTTGTAATCGGTACGTAATGTTTAAAACCAATTTAAGTAATCGATTAATGATATCTCAGTTTTTGCGATTATTACACACTGAAATTAAAACAAGAATAGCTGAACTGCAAATATTACAAAATAAAATCATCAAAATTAAATTTAATTACCCCTACCTTACAGAAACTAAAAAAATCTATATAGAAACAAAATTAATGAATATAAAACAACTATACGCTTACAACAGTTGCATTTTTATACGAAAAACTATTAATAAAAACGTCCACACAAACTTGGTGTTTACAAAACGAAAACAAAATGTTTCATACCCCTGCACTCGCCGCGCTAGCTTTATTGCCCTGCCGAAGATACGAACTAATTACGGCAAGACTATGATTACTTTTGAAGGAGCGTGCCTTTATAACAAACTACCCTCGGAAATTAAAAACACTAAGTCGTTCAACACATTTAAAAAGCTACTTGCTGAGCATGTTATGACAACATAAAACGAAAGCAAATGTGTTGGACGAATAATAATTGGATGGATGTTATGTACTTTATATACTTATTGTTTTGTTCTACATGTTTGTATTGTATTTTATTAAGTTATTTTTGCGACGACGAACTATAAATTTATTGTTAGCAGTGTTCTCATGGAAGTGATGTAACATCTTATATGAGAATAAATGTCTATAAACCTAAAACACTTTTAACAAATTTTATCGTGTAAGTATATTTTAACCGATTTCAAACAAGGAGGCAGGTTCTAAATTCGGCTTGGTTTTTTAAATATATGTACAGCGATTACGCTGGCATTTGTAAACCAATTCGCGTGTTTCTTTTTTTAGGTAATCCCACAAAAATTTAATTTAGTAGTTTTTAAACCAGCTCAAATTATAGGACTTTTGCTAGAATGCCTAAGAATTTTGCAATAACAAATCACTACAATACTTTTGTTTTGTCTTTTGTTCAAGTCAAAAACAAGGAGGTATTCATGCATTGATGTGTAATCGTATCTAGAAATAAACTAGTAGTTCGCCCCGAACAGAGGTTAAAGAAGGTTTTAAGCATTCCACTACCATAGGTTTTTCTAAAAATCACTTTCACTAAAAATTCTAAAATAAAATAACTTTTTTTAAAAACCAACTTCAAAATACCACAAAACGACTGTTTGATTAACTTAAAATGTTACTTTGTGTAACATACCACAAAGAACAAAATAATATTTTTACACGTATTTTGAAGTCAGATGGGAAACAAATACAAAATAAATTTGGAAAAATTTCAATCTAAGTTTGATAATAAAATATAGTTCCCGCCCTTCAAAATCCGTGTAAAAATATTATTTTGTTCTTTGTTGTGGTATATTAACTTAGAATGTTGTGTTTTGTGGTATTTTGAAGTCGGTTTTTTTAAAGATATATTATACAATATTATCTTGCCTGGAAGAACAATGATATGAAAATAATAATTTTTCGCATTATTTATTACTAAAAATACGTACAGCACAATAACATATCAACCAAGGCGTTGCTATAGGTTAACTAACACAAATTTAAAATACAATACTATAGGCACAATACTGTATTCAATAGGTTCTTAGGCATTGTCTTTAATACCATAATATAACACATGTCCGGTAACATTAGTGTATTCGATCTAATAAAACAAAATGAAATGTCATGTAAATGTCGATACGCCAAAAAAACAATGATACCTATTTTTTATTATTATAGCTGGTACTTACTTGTAAAACGCTCAGGCATCCAGTAATCATCACCAACAAGTTTGGTTCATGAGTGAACGCGCCCATTCCTCCAGCGATGACACTAAATACTGCATACACGAAGAGACCGAAGGCAGATACACGTAGCAGAATATCGTTCAGGTCCGATTGTTCTTCAGAACGGAACTTCAGCGATTGCACCCTGCGAAGAGGCTCGGTACAGGAAGGGGGAAGTGAGCTCCATTTTAATACTCGGCCACTGGTTGTGGCAAGGAGAACCACACACGGTAAACAAAGAGGGCAGTTAGCATAAAACAAGGAAAATTAAAATCGAAAAATCATTAAATAACGTAAATTAAGCACAAGAGTGCAAACAAAACGTTTGGAGCCAAATCATAAAAGGAATGAGGTAGGTATACAATAGGTGGTACGGGAAAAGGAAAAGAAAATAAACGAAATTAATGAAACGAAAGAAAAAACAACACAACTGAAGTGGGTAGTAGTAACACGAGCAATCAAACTAATCCTAGTATCAGAACAGCTTTGTTTTGATAGGTACATCATGCACTAGGCCAGCACCGTGGATTAGGCCTCATCCTCTCTCACTCCTCTCTCTCTTTCTCTCTCTCTCTCTCTCTGAGAGAAGGCCAGTGTCCCAGCAGTGGGAACATGAAAGGCTGATGATGATGATAAGGTAAAGGTACATCATATTCAGGAATTATAGTTAATGGGAGACAATTTTACAGGTCCATGTTTTGTCGATATCTTACCGTATAAATCCAATCAAAATGGCCAGTATTGACAGAATCATCAAAGCACAGTGGGAGACATCGGCCAAGTAAATCGAAA
This sequence comes from Agriopis marginaria, assembly GCA_932305915.1. NCBI lineage: Eukaryota > Metazoa > Arthropoda > Insecta > Lepidoptera > Geometridae > Agriopis > Agriopis marginaria. Next base: position 5,701,707 of record OW029921.1, on the reverse strand, counting down.
GACGCTTCAACTCCTGGTGTCTGATCAGGACGAAGAAGAGAATCAGGCAGATCAATGAAGCAACCAGTAGAAGAAGTCCACAGAAGAGGCCTTTGGAAGCACCAGCGCAGTCGACTCTGTTTCCTCGCTGAGCTGCCGCCAATGCTGCCGCCCTGCGGGAGAGAACAGCCTCCAGACGTCTTTCCAGATCTTCATCGTTGGCCACGCTGCAACCAAACGCGAGGAACTTCAGTCCACGAACGCCACAGCAAAACTACTGTACTACTTATTTAGTTCATGCTGTAAAGGACTCCCTAAGTGTTATGTTCAAAATTTGTGCATCATATCTATTATCAAATTCAAACTTTGCTTTTAAGTAATTATGCCTTGAATGAAACAAGTTATAATTTTTAATATGCGTGGAGTGAAATTCTCAAAAATTATCCTTGTTTTAATTTGTATTATTTATCTGTGGGCCTTTTCAAACATATACATATTGGTTTTGGTGGTAATTTTTGCAAAAGTTAGTAGTTACAAAAATGTGCCTTACCTTGGATAGCGACCAATGTGCTTCCACATAACGTAGATAACCGCAGCGCCAATTAGGGAATACTCTATGATGAATGGATAGAGGTAAGGGGCTGAGTCAGTGACAATAGTGCCCATAATTGGGTTCCGGCCACACACGGTCGTGTTATCTATGTTAGCAATCAGCGCAGCGGGATTCAGGTTATCAAATGATTCGAAGATTTCAGCAGTCTTGTTGTCTGAAATATTACAAAAACGCTAAAATATATCCAATAATAATAATACAGTAATAGCAAAATTAAAATTTTAAATTAAAATATTTAACGACAAATAACATGCACGAAGGACACAATGAACCAAAACCCAAAACAGACGAGTAGTGTGAAATTTAACGCCTGGACAAAATGAGACAAACTCAATTGCTAACTAAACTGCAAATAAAAAGTGCAACGGCGAAAAAAACGTGAAGACTTTACGGGATTCCGCTGACAAACCTGGTACGTGTGGTGGTTCGTCTACGCGATAAGTTTCGACATTATTGCCCCATTCGTCATTATTGGTGACGAAAGACACCGAAGACGAAGACGGGAACCAAGTAGAGATAGCATTAACAATCGGTTTAACTGTTGTCGTGTGAAGGTACTGGAAAACTTGAAGCATAGCTGTCTGCGTTGGAGTCATCGGTTTGTAGGCGTCCGTTGTTAGTGGTGAGAAAGAAGTGGTCGTAAAAGGGTTATCGTTAGGCCACTCCTTATACTCGCGCCCGTAATTCTCATTGTCATAGCCTATTGTGCTTTTTATGGTGTCGATGAGCTTAAACTTAGGATAACCACCACCCATGTTATGATATGGTGTTGGAGTGGTCGCTGAAATTAGTTGAAACACATTATTGACATTTATGCATGCAATGGAATTATTTTGAAGGGTAAGACATCTAAGCGTAAAAGTAGCTCGTACTAACTTGTCGTGGTAGATAGGGTGGAAGGAACAGCAGTGCTGGTGGAGGTAATGACATTCAGCAACTGTTCACCAGCAGTTTTGGTAGAGGTTATTGCTGAGGATGCAATGTTTGCGGCAGCAGTGGAAGCAGCACCAAACACTTTACCGGAATGTCTCAGGGTGTGCTTACGGATGACTTCTGGTGATATGAAACAGTTAATTTTTAATGAAATTTTGTACCACAATACCATGCAGAAAATGTATCATACATAAATAATATTACGTGTTTGATGAATTTGCAGTTAGAATTTATAATGAGGAAGATTGAATGTGAATAGAAAACAAAACAGTAAAAGTAAGACAAAAAAATCTTAAAATAGAGTAGAAGAGATAGCAGCATGGATGAATATCTTACTTCCAAGGACGCCCTCACCAGGTACACCCTGAGGATTCTTGATGTGATAGTCAGTGATTTCCTTCAATGATTCAAGAACCAACGTCCTAATCCAGACACAAATGTTCGTTGCCACCACGTGCATTAGACCAAACCGAGCGATCACTTTAAATCGGTGGATATTCAACTAAAAACAAAAAGTTATTCTTTAAATTTCAAATAAAAGTATGTACTTAAATAATATTTTTGTGGTTTGTGATTTACTGACCCGTGAATTCATAAAGATAAAATACATTTGCATGAAAGTAAAAACCATTTGAAGGACTGGATTCACCCCTTTTAAAATGAGGTAGCATGGAGACTCCAATGGTAATTCGAAGAAAGTTCCAAATTCCAAACCATTGTATATCATTGTTCCAAGGCCGAACGCTGTAAAACAAAATTTAATTTTATTAATCAAGGTATAGGTAACAAGAGAAAAGCTTGAGAATTACATAGTTACATACCAATAGCTCCAATTCTCAAGAAGAAACTCCCATGGCTGTGATCATTTTGAGAAGTCTTGCGCCTGCGTACCGGTCTTGCAATAGGTCCAGCTTCCATCTCCACGATATCTTGTTGTTGCTATAAAAACGTAATGTTGTGTTAAAATATTACTTCATCCTTTTTATCGTTTATTTTCAGTCCCAAATGCACTCACTGCAAGTTACTGGTAAGAATTTCAGGTACGATATCAAAAAAAATTTAAATCCTGAAGTCCAATATACAGGGATATAAGGAAATGGTATGAAGCTGAAAGGAGGTCATTGTACTCATTAACAACTTTTACTATGGAACCCGGGCGTGTTACCAGTGATGACATACGGCACTGAAACGTGGTCTCTCACTATGGGCCTCATAAGCAAGCTCAAAGTAGCACAACGATGCTCGGGGTTTCTCTACGAGATCGAATCCGAAATGAGGAGATCCGTAGACGAACGAAAGTCACCGACATAGCCCACCGGATTAGCAAGTTTAAGTGGAAGTGGGCAGGGCACATATCACGCAGAACAGGTGGCCGATGGGGCCGAAAGGTTCTGGAATGGAGACCACAGACTGGTAAGCGCAGCGTAGGACGTCCACCCACAAGATGGACAGACGACCTAAAAGAGACCGCAGCCCTTTTGGAGATCGATGGGGGAGGCCTATGTCCAGCAGTGGACGTCCTATGGCTGAAATGATGATGATGGTGATGATGACTATGGAACCCTGAATTCGCGAAAAAATATATCAGCTCTTCCATAAAAAACGGTCATTGCCACTCGACAAAATGTCGAGATTTCAGGTATAGTCCCAAAATAAATAAATTTGTTTACAATAATAAGTATAACGAACGCTTTTCAGCTTATCATACCTTTATATTATAACCCTGTAAACTATTAATATCAAAAGCAAATTATTTTGCAAAAATATGCATTGACGACATTTCAGGATTTGATTTAACTAGCTCATAATGCAAATTAGTATCTAGTCTACTCGGGACATTGTTATTTTTTTTATTTTCAATTGGATGCACTTATTTTTAGAGCCATAAATGAAATTTGCCAAATACACACGGAGTCGAAATTTTCAGGAAGCAAAATAATACAGCGACATATACAGGTCAAGCACTATGAACTACTACAACAGCACATCCAAAGCTCTCTGCAATGAGACGAAGGTATGGTACACATGAATCCAAGCGGGATGCGTCAAGGACCTCACCTGTTCCTGCGCATACAATTGAGCCATTTGTAATTGTAATTGCTGTTGTCGAACTTTATCGCGCATCTTACGTGGGTACACCTCCTGCCCAAATGATATGGAAAAAACAAAAAGTAGGCAGCGTAAACAAAAAAGGGAACATGCGCCTGGTGGACAAAGCTAACAGAAACCGCAACTTTGAAAATGATAACCATAAAAGTGCTGTATTCACAAAAGTTAAAATTAAACAATATTTTAAATTAAATTAAATTATCGTGAGGTTAACTAAAACAATACGACACGCGAAGCGACAAGAGAATGTGTATAATTGTTAAAACAAGAATAATGGATGTGCTGTGTATGATTGTGCAATGATATGTTCTCACCTGGAATTGACTTTGTTTCTTAGATTCTTTGGGTGGTTTTTCTTTATCTTCTTTGCCTTTGTCCTTCGATTTTCCATCTTTCTTTCCATCCTTCTTCGCATCTTTACCGTCTTTTCCATCTTTGCCTTCTTTCGCCTCCTTGTCTTTGGTTTTCTTTTCCTTTTCTTTCTTCGGTTTTTTTTCTTTTGGCGGTGGCTTAGGTTTTGGAGGACTACCACTGCAGCAAGCGCTCTCTGTACAAGATTAATGTCACAATTTTAGCATGACATTGGTATATAAATGTTTGATTCTAAATCAAATATTGAAAAAAAAAACATAAATCCAATAGAGATAGAAGTATTTCTTACCTTGAAGGAGGAAGCAGAAGACGTAAAGCAAGAATACTATGCTCATGCCATAGAGGTAAGTGAAGAATCCTTCGTAGTAGTAGAGAGGCAGGTTGTGGGTGATGACATCGCTGATAACGTAGGCGATGCACACCACGACAAGAAGTTTCGCGTAAATGAAACTGGAGATGATGAATAGAGAAGTTCTGAAACAAAAAATATAATTTTAAATTTATTAAAAAGATATATTTGGCAAGGAGATCAAAGAACACTAAAGAGTCACATGTGATTTCCAGGCGACCAAAGTGGAATAGATCAAGCACCATGTAGTCATGTTTAAGTAAGTCTTACGACCAATATTTATATTGAAAAGAGCCAGGGAAATCATTAGCATTTTTTTATTTATTTATACTTAGTGTGAATCAAGCCGCAAGACACACATATTATGTCGATAACATGTTTGAAGTCATTTTGTGTAAGCTATACATTATTGTCCCTCATTGTTTTGTATTTGTTTAAAAAAAATACGGAACTGCACGCAAAACACTTAACTTATTACTCCAGTTCTGGAATACAAACCTTGTACCTTGCCTGTCAGTAACCCATTAAATATGGTGGTAAACTATGCGATAATTTACAATTATCACAGTTATAATATAAAATTACCTAGACATTCGTAACAATAACAAAGTAGGAATTAAATTACTTAGATAATAAAAAGTATGTATAAGTATTTTAAAGATTAAGTACCTAATGACTAAACCTGGCACCTAAATATCAAGACATCTAAAATAAAAACATCACTAAACTAAAATTACCAGTCACAAAGGTAAAAAAATAAAAATGCTAATTCTCGTACTCAATTGCTACCACTTCCAATGGAATAAGAAACGAATGCACCAAATTACTTCAAAACGAACGCCCACCGAACAAAGGAACCAAAGCTTGAAACCAGCAAAATCTACACCTACTTTTTCGACGGCTTCGGCTGAACGCATTTTAACTCCATCTCTTTGTTGACCGAGTTGTTCTTCTCAGCGATGGCGATGTCACTGCCCTGCTGGCGGTGCTGGCCGACCGGCAAAGTCGCCATATTGTCTACCGAGTCCAGCTCCACCGTCGCCACTTTCACCTCCGCATCAGCGGGTGAATGCTTATCCTTCCTCATTGAAACGAATGCTGGACCTTCTCACTTTTAACCACTCATAGTATGCTAATCAGCTTTTTTTTGTGGAGAGATTAAAGGACGGGGTAGGGACACGGCCGCGACGGAGGCCCGGAAGTGCGAAGGTGCGGTCGAGACTGCCTCTCGCGGAGACTTGCGCAGTAATGGATGCTGCGCGAATTGCTAGGGGCGGCACTCCCTACAGAGAACGGACCCTATATTAAAGAGGGTCGTAATGTTTTCACGGTGCCGCGATTACTCTTGTTATTGGAGGGAAGAATGCATCGGGACATCGGGGATCGTTGATGTTTTCATTTGTAGGGTGATATCTTTTGGCACTTTATGCTCACCTAACTCATAATGTCGTATGTCGATTCAATCATTCTGCAAAGTTAGCTAAAATGTAAGCTCATTCATTTGGCTGTCTATATAAATTCTAATTATGGAAGTCTGCAGGTAATTACGTAGGTAGGCAACTTTGCCAATAAAGTGGGCACAGTAATCGAGCAATACCTACAATCAACGCTATTCATTATTCTATAAATTAGAAAAGATCTTTGGTCCATTGCTTGTAGTCTAGATGGTCATTGGTCAATGGATCAATAAAGGAGGTATTGGATTCTAAAAATAATATAAAGCCGAAATTTTGGTAACCCTATCTGAATCTGGCGGCACGCGGTCGATAGAGGCGCGTCTCTGGGATAGCTTTTGGAGGCTGCGCGAGCGACCCACTGACCCGGCCTTTCCTAACACACCCCTAGCATCCAAACTACGCTTCTTTGTGCCACCCCTACTGCACATGCACGTGCCTAAACGCGCAATATCTCAGAAAAAGGAGTCCCGATGAAAGGATGAAAGATGCCATTCAATGGACGGCTCGGCCGTGTAAGAGGGCGATGAACTGAGACAAGTTTAGATTGCAGTAAGTATACCTACGTAGTGGCAGTTGTTTTGGTGGCGAGTGGTCATCAAAAGTTTTTATGAATAGAGTTTCGGGGTTGGAGTGCGGGGTAAGAACTTCTAGGACCATCGACAAGGGAAGTATTGGCATTTTGTACTAAGTAATAGCAAAATTACACTACGTTCTATTTTTTACCGAATCCAGGAAGAATATTCTAAAGTATTCAGTATAGTTTTTATATTATTTGTGTCTATTACTCCGACATTTGTTCTTGATTGATTCTTTTTTAGGGTTCCATTTTCAAAAGGAAAAATGGAACCCTTATAGGATCTCTTGTTTGTCCGTCTGTCTGTCTAGGCTCAAGGGAATTAAAATCTATGGGGTAGGTACTTCCCGATGACCTAGAATAATTAAATTTGTCGAGAAGCAAAATCTCAAAGCACATATATTATTTAAAAAAACCTAAAGTTAATCACAATTTAAAAAAAATGCTATTACAAACTTACATTTTATAGTTGAGGAGGTGAAGAACAAAACCTCACATTTCCAGTTTTTCAAATTTTAGAGAATACATAAAAAGCTCTTGACGGAATTTCTCTTTTTCGACGGAAAAGTGTGGTTGTGTTCGAAACTCTCGATTTCAAATGAAAATTTATATAGGAAAAGAGGTGTTTTTGACAAGGTTTTACTTACATGCTTCAATCAATTTATCATTTTTTGCCCAAAGAAAAAAAAAAGAAATTTTCATAAGTAGAAAAGTGAGGTTTTGTTCTTCACCTCCTCAGTTGGTCTGTATGACCGGAGTGTGTATGGAGCACCTGTTTGCCAACTATAAATTTAACTTGTGGAAGTGGATGAATTCTGTCTACATACATAATATATTTATTAGGTTTATATGGATCCAATGACAATTTATATTATCTTTGTATGAATCCCTCAGGGTACGAGTCCTACTCACACTTGTCCGGTTTTATTTTTTACATTGATAATTGCTGATATCAAAAGTACAACGTAGTTAAGTACTTACGTAATATGTTTCCTATTAATATTTATTATAGTAGACAGGCTAGGCGTTTGACCACAGCTCAGATGATAAGTGCCGCTATGGTCGGTGTGTTCATCTATCAACATAAATCCTAGATATTTATTAAATCAAATGAATTGTGTAGACACGTCTATAATTACTTTATAAACTTTACAGTAATCAACGTTTATCAAAGTACGCATTTAAATAGGAATTTACTACAAATGAGTTTTAATGAGTTGCTGCAGATTATGAAGTCATCGATAAACGAATGACAACAATTATAAACGCACCTGCGTTTTAAAGGTGAGAACGCACTGCGACCTGCAAAAACGACCCAACTCCCAAGACGAAGTAGCGATTAAACTTAGATAAACGTATTTAAATAAATTAAGGCCACGGTCAGCAGCCACAGATTTCAGCCACACTTAAAAAAAAAGAATGAGTAAAAAATCACTGATAATCAAAAACACCGTGTGGGCATTATCTTTAGATTAACATAACAGCTGGTACCTGCTAGTATAACCGCATGACTGCTCATCCTTTACCCCGCATAAGCCAAAGGTTCTAACAAGTCAACCTAAACACTTTTGAGTGTCCAATCACAAGCGTCGAGTCGCGTCGCGTCTCCAATCCCATGCTGCCCGCGACCGACGTGCCTTCGTTTTGCAAAAGGGAATTTTGATTACATGCATGATCAAGTGCATAAAGCAATTTTCGTGTTGAAATTTTATAGGAAGAGATAGAAAAAAATCACTAAATTGGTACCTACTACCTACTTATCCAGTAAACCGATTGTGATGAAATTTTTCAAGAAACTATATATTATGAGGGCGGACAGGACACATTTTTACCGGAAAAAGCGGAAAATCACAACCGCAAAGCGCAGTTAGTATATTTATAAGTAGCTAATAGAAATATTAGTGCTGTTTTACCTCAAAGCCTTGTATTAATGACCGCATCTTAAATAGGGCTATTGTGTCACCTTTGTAATTAGTAGTGTCTAGCCAAGAGTCAGATGCTAAAATCACCAGTTGCATCCTAAACAGGGGGGAATTGCGTAATAATTCAGTTTTAACTCCGTGACCTCCTTTCAAATGTACGACATTAACAGTCTTTGTTAATGTTCTTGTGTCGCCTTTGTTAGTCGGCGGCATTATTTCGGCTTTTGTTTTATTGTAGGGTTAGATTTTCATTTAATTTTTTTCATTACGCGCGTGTTCATGTCGAGCTCGAAGGCGCGGGCGCGGGTACGGCGGAGCGAACCAATTCGTGTTTATGTTGGCTGCCTGACGTTTGCGAGCTTGTCCGCTACTTCCACTGCACATACGTTTTGTACGTGAACACTTGCATAATTATGAGCACTAAACAAAATACAAGCTAAAAACTACAAATACAGTTAGACTACCCACATACCGTTGAAGGTCATAATTATTAGACTATTTATATTATTACGTTTGATATTTATTACGCGCCCGCGCCCGCGCCCGTACCCGCGAGTTGTCGTGAATAAGCAATTAGTGGCCAGTGGAGTTTTTGGCGTTACCTAAGTTAGGAGTAATTAACTAGGTTAAACTGTCAAAGACAGAATAATGCTTTTTGAGTAGTTATATAAGTTGAGTTTTATGCTGTGGTTTTATGAAGGTAATTTGATTTGAGTATTTGAGTGTTGTTGAATTGAGTTTTCTCGAGCTTTTTCCGCAGCTGCGGTATTTTTTTTTGTATAATAACCTTATAAACGTAATACAATCCACGCTATTGTTTCTGAGGTTCCTAGCAAAGAGCTCTAGCATAAGTGTGAACCTCTTTTGGTATTTTATGTGTGGTTTGTCGTTATTTTTACTTGGTGACCAAAGAAATCCAAAAAGGTAGGCAAAATTTCTTTGTTGGTGACAAAGAGAACATAATCGCCGCTAACGCTGAAGAAGTGGGACTTTCATAGAAAAAATATTTATGAAACAGACGGACGGAAAACGGTGTTTTGTGACGCCTATAATGATGTGAGACGCCCATAGAGACAAGCTTAAATATGTTAGAATAGTGTAATAACGTACTTAGAAGTTGAATTCGCACCCGTTTCATACGAAATGGGTGCGAATTCAACTTATACTTTTTTACGAATGTATATTCGAGAATTAGTATTGAAGTTGCGCAAGACTTCTTGGTGATTAATAATGATCATTGTCATAATACCTAAAGCAAATCTAGGACGCAAATATATTACGGTTCATTAGAATTATTTTGGATATTGGTTATTTGTTAACACACGTAAAATTGCATCCAAAGCAGTTACCTATTTCACAACAAACACACGCAGAACTCTGTGATTTTTAGTGTAAAAGAGGAAAAGTCTACGTTAATTGTAGGTAGATAGTTTTTTTATATAGTAATGCCGTTAACTTTAATTGGCCATAATTGATTAGATACTTTGACCCAGTTTGCTAGGTACGCTACCAACTGGAAGTTGGCTAGCGCATTTAAATAATCTTTTGTACTTCAACATAGATGAATCACGAGCAAGTAAAGGATTCTAACACTAAGAAGCGTTGTGATAATATCAAGGACGTTGTAAATCCCAACGTTCTTGGGTTAAACAGAAACCAAAATGTTTATAGCTGAAAAAATAACAAGGTAATAAGCAATAAGTAGTTAAAAATAAAATACAGATATAATTATAAGCTCTACATTTTAACGGTTGCTGACCGTCTGCTACGAAAAACTAAATATAATTTTGTAATTTATTTTTTTAAAGCACTCAATAAGGCTTCAATATTGCAGTAAACACTCCACAAAGTGGTCTATTAGTTGTGTTTACATCGATGTCGTTAACTCATCTATGTCATAGCTAGACATAACGGCCTTGTCTTTCTGCAGTTTTGCAGATATCTAGCGATAAATCATAGAACTATCACAGAATACATAATTATTAGTACAAGGTCTACAAGGTACTATTCTTTCGGGCGATGTCAAAGATGAATGCTGAAACTTTACATGGATGATTAATCGACTGCCCCGGTGGCCCTGTTGGTAGTGGACCTGCTTGCCTCCTGCGCTTGGGACGTGGGTTCAATTCCTACTTATATAGGACAAACATTGATGTGATGGACATTTTGTGTTGTGACTTTACTCATAATTATTTGATGTCTTCGTTCACATATTTAATACAGTAAAATCCGGTTATTGCGTTAAAAGAGCGGCAACTTTGAGTCGGGCTTACCGAACATTGTTACAACCGGATTAGCATTCATCGTTGTCTACATGTTTATTACAGTAAAATCCGGTTATTGCGTCAAGAGAGCGGCAACTTTGAGTCGTACTTACCAAACATTGTTACAACCGGATTAGCATTCATCGTTGTCTACATGTTTGTTACAGTAAAACCCGGTTATTGCGTCAAGAGAGCGGCAAATTTGAGCTGGGTTAACTGAACATCTTTACAACCGGATTAACATTCATCGTTGTCTACATGTTTATTACAGTAAAATCCGGTCATTGCGTCAAGAGAGTGGCAACTTTGAGTCGGGCTTGCCGAACAATGTTACAACCGGTGTGACGTTGCGGTTAGCGCCGTCATTTATTTAAGAAAATAAAACAATAATATTATGCGGAACCAGGTGTCTTTGGATAATTTGAAATGGCTTCGTAATTCCTTGCCGCGACCTCACGGAACGCTAAAACGCAATTACTACTGCCTAAACTGTGACCGCTGTGCATTCGACGCCGCGCTCTGGGTGCAAGGAGTAACAGAGCCGATCTACTTGTGCTGACAAATAGATGTGCCGCATAAAGTGATTTAAAAAGTCTATCATCCCTCTAGGGTGAGTTTCTATTATTGTTACTACTACTACTGTGTCATTTCAGTGCTTTCTTAAAACTGTATAATTATTACTAAGCTGTTCTGCCGCGTCTAGCTGACGGCAGTTAAAGGGTATTTTGTGATCGCTGAGTCCGCTCTGGATTCGCACCGCGCCACCGCTGGAGACTAACCTTCACGCTACCCTACATGGCCTGGCAGACAGTACTTTCCGGAACGAAATACTAATGCCTACCTCGTTCCAGGATTTTTTTACTTCACGGCACGACCTACTCACCTCCATCTACTATTGGACGTTGCCTCACTCCCTGAGAGCAACCCAGGATTGTCTGGACAGCTCATCCCGGGTCAATTGCTACCTACTACCTGACGGCATCCACCAGGAGCGTATCCTGAAGGCACGACGCGACCGCGAGTGAATAGCGTTCAGGCCAGTGATCCCAATCTACATCTACCTACTTGGTGTGAAAAATGTGCGGCCGTGCAATGTTTAAATGAACAATACACCCTGAAATAGTTTCTATGTGGTTTCCTTGCCTAGCCGGCACCCTAACCATCTACCTACCTGCGAGCAGTGACGGGTACGAAAACTACTGAACCCACAACGCCGCAGTGGCGCCCCAAAACGTGAATTATTGCATTGCCTAACATTTTTCGCACTAAAATAACTTGCAGGTCAGCCTATATTTCTATTGTTCGTGTAAACGGAGCGGTGATCAGCGAACTGGTACGTATCTAATTGTGTATAGTGGTCATTTATTTCTCTCTTAAACTATAAATTTCTCTCTTAAACTATAAATTCAAACTATTATGTATTGTTTCTGTGATTCTTAATTGCTTAACCTTTTGTTTAAAACGAGAAACAAAAAAAAATTTTTTTTGTGTCATTTAATTTTACTCCTACCTACTTAAAAATAAAATATATACGTAATAGTTCGCAATTTGTTATCATGACTGATTTTGCATGAATTAGCTTGCAAAACGCATCACTACCTTACATTCACCTATTCGTAGTTAGTTTTTTCTCTTATTCTGTAACAGAACAGCTGATTAATTTTCTAGCGCTTGGCACTACAACTCACTAAATAACAGGTATTGTATGCAGTATTGTAGAAATTGTATTTTAGGTTATTTCGTTGTATTTAGTTGCATTGTAAACATACATACCATTTTTTTAATATAAATTGTGGTCTAGCTATAATGGAAACTCACGCTATAAAATTCCTACTGCTAAATAAACATGAACTATCATATGAAGTTCTTATCAGAGGCGAGGAACCAGCGGCCACAGTTCTTAAACTACGAAATCAAATAAATAAATTAACCGAAATAATCCCATCAGACGATATACAGGAATCGGGTATTGATGCCGAGGTGGATTATGATGGTGTAATCATATCATATAAGGAACTAGGAATTCGTTTAAAATCACTACAAGAAAAATACGAAACAAATCTTTTCGAACGCACTAAAGCCCTGGCGAACCATATATATTATCGGTTAAGCCGAATTGACAAAACTATTATTGCTGATAAGGTTAACCGACTGCAAAAAGAGTTCAACACTCAATGTTCTTTGTTAGCTAAAATGGCAAAGATTAACGTAACATACACTGCGCAGCCTGAGCAGTCAACTTCTACCCAACAAGTATTGTATGGTGTTCCAACTACTGAACCGTCAAGCGGTGACCGTCATCATATTATGGACTTGCAAAAACTAAAGTTCAATGGAAAGTCATGTGTGCATGTGTTTATCCAAAGAGTGAATGAGTTCTGTACGTCTAGAAGTATACCTTCTAAAAAATTGCTCACTTATGCAACTGAAATTTTCACTGATCACGCATTACACTGGTATCGTAGTATGAAAAACGAAGTGAACAATTGGGAAGATCTTACCAAACTACTTATAGCCGATTTTGGTCAATTCGATTTTGACTACAGACTAATGACTGAAATTCGAAACCGTACTCAAGGTGACACTGAGAATATTGTAATCTACCTTGCAATAATGTCAGAACTTTTTGCTAGGCTGTCTAAACCACTACCTGAAGCTGAAAAATTAGAAATACTTCTACACAACATTAGGCCCTGTTATGCTAGCATACTTGTATCACACGGAGGTAGTATTGATTCTATAGATACACTTCGAACGCTTGCTCGTAACTTTGAACGTATCCAATCTTTGTCTGCACAGTTTCGTGAACCACCTAAAGTCACAACGGAAACTCTAGCACCAGACCTAGCATTTACCAAACCTCAAGAGAGCACACAAAACAAACAATATCCTAAACAAAATTATTATTCTAACAGATTTACTAATAATAATAATTATCAACCTAGTACATATCAATCTCATAATAGATATACTACTACAAAACCTACTACCCAGCATACTAGCGGGAACACTTACCCCAAAACTGTTGCTGCTATCAACAGCAATCACTCGAATGATGGTAAGCGGTTTTGCCCTCGATGTCGCACTAACACTCACAAGCTACATCAGTGCAAGGAAGAACGGTTTATTATTTGTTTTAAGTGTGGGAAGAAAGATGTTAAATATCCAGATTGCACTAACTGCAACCCTCAACCCTCACATCCAAAAAACTAGATAGCTTAGATTGTTACAACATACCTACAAGTAACTCTGAATCAAAAACTAGCGAATCAGAATGGAAAGAGTGGCTAAACTTCATAAAACTATTTTCTAAAAGCTACACAGTTGCAACAATCTGGAATCAAAAACCTAAAAATGATATACGTCCTTATGTATCTATAAAAGTAGGCGACCAACCTATGAGCGCACTTCTTGACTCCGGATCAGCAGTTACAGTGCTGGGAGATAACTCACACCTACGATTACTAAAAACAGGTCTAAAACTATTAGAAAATGATAATTCTAAATCATTTGTGGCAGCTAGTGGTCAATCAATGTCTGCTATAGGCTATATTAATCTACCTATAACCTTTGAAAATACTTTTCATATCCTGAAAGCTTTTGTAATACCATCAGTCAAGACATCACTAATATTAGGTGTTGACTTTTGGCAAAAATTTGAATTATGTCCTAAATTTATCAAATCTATTACTCTAACAAACGATACTATGACTAACATCGCTGCACTAACCGACTGCTCGGGAAAGCTACGTTCGTATAATGAACTTACTGATGTTCAACGCGTAACTGCTGATAATATAGTTGAACAGTTTAAAGCTATCTCAACAGAAACACGTGGACTAGGACGAGCTCATCTTGTAAAGCACTCTATTGATACAGGCGATTCAACTCCTATACGTCAGCGTTATTACCGACTTTCACCTGAAAAGCAGCGTATACTAAGTAATGAGCTAGATGAAATGATACGCTTAGCAGTAGTCGAACCTTGCGAGAGCCCCTGGTCGTCTCCTGTATTATTAACACCTAAGAAAGATGGCTCCATGCGATTCTGTCTCGACAGCCGTAAATTAAATGCTGTTACTAAAAAAGATGCGTATAAACTTCCTTATGTATCTGAAATTCTAGACAACCTAAAAAATTCTAGATTCTTATCTAGCATCGATTTATCTAGGGCTTACTGGCAATTACCAATTCAGGAAGCTGACCGAGACAAGACTGCGTTCTATATACCTAACCGGGGAACCTATCGTTTCATTACCGTACCTTTTGGTCTGACTAATGGTCCAGCTACTCAACAACGACTAGTAGATCTACTGTTTTACGGCCCTGAATTTGAGAACTCAGTGTTTGCTTTCATAGATGACATTATAGTTAGCTCTCCTGATTTTGAAACGCATATCGCACTCCTCCTGAAAGTTCAGAAAAAACTAGAGATGGCAAATCTTACTGTCAATTTTGAAAAGTCACAATTCTTTAGGAGTGAGTTGAAATATCTTGGATATGTTGTCAACTCTCAAGGACTACATGTTGACCCTGGTAAAGTCGAAGCTATCCTAAACTATCCAGTGCCAACTAACAAGAAAGAGGTAAAAAGATTTCTCGGAACTGCCTCTTGGTACCGAAGATTTGTGCCTAACTTCAGTGCTATTGCTAGCCCACTAAATAACCTAACTTCTACAAGCAAGAAGGCTAAACCTTTTGCTTGGACTAAAGAAGCCGAAGATGCTTTTTCTAAATTGAAAGAATGCCTTGTTTCTGCCCCAATTCTTTCTTGCCCTAATTTTGACTTGCCCTATGAAGTTCATACTGATGCTAGTGATTGTGGATTAGGGGGGGTATTAACTCAAACTATTGATGGTATAGAGCATCCTATTGCTTACATGAGCAAATCTCTCTCGCCACAAGAACGCAATTATAGTATCACTGAACGAGAAGCTCTAGCAGTCATAGTAGCATTAGAACATTGGAGGTGTTACTTAGATAACGGCAGAAAATTCGTAGTCTACACTGATCATACTGCACTAAAATGGTTTCTAAACCTTAACAATCCAACGGGACGTCTTGCTCGTTGGGGTATTAGACTGTCATCATTCAATTTTGTGATAAAATACCGGCGTGGAACTGATAACGTACTACCTGACGCGCTATCGCGTGCTTTTCCAGTTTCAGCTATTGATACTTCTCCTAACACTACCAACACTACAGATCAATGGTATCTAAAAATCTACCATGGTTGCCAGAATACAGCCTCTTCATTTCCTAACTATACAGTCAAAAATGATAAGCTATACCGTATAATGAAAAGCAAATGTACACTAACGCAGGAATTTGACTGGAAAGAAGTTGTACCACTTGAAGTTAGAGAACCTATCATTCTGGAAAACCACGCGGAACTAATTGCTGGTCACTTTGGAGTATTTAAAACTTATAAACGAATAGCTCTAAAATACTATTGGCCAGGAATGCATGCTGATGTAGTCAGGATGGTCACATCTTGTGACAACTGCATTTCCCACAAGCATCAAAATCATGCTATATTAGGTGAAATGGGAAGACCTAAACATTGTTCGAAACCTTTCGAAGTCTTAAGTACGGACTTGGTAGGACCTTTACCGTTTTCTCGAAAACAGAACAGTTACTTGCTCGTAGTAACGTGCTGCTTTAGTAAATATTGTCTTTTGTTTCCTATCAGACGTGCCACTGCAGAAATCATTACTAAAATACTCGAGGAAAACGTATTTCTAGTGCACGGTATCCCTAATACCGTAATAATGGACAACGGAAAACAATTTGTTAGTGCTACGTTAAAACAAATGCTTGCTAAATATAATGTACCTAATTTACACCTTACTCCAAAATACACACCACATGTGAATACCGTGGAAAGATATAATAAAACTATAATGACAGCAGTTTCTACATTTATTACTGATGATCAACGCGTTTGGGACACATTTATACCAAAAATACAATTTGCGATTAACAATTCCGTGAACGAAGTGACAGGCTACACTCCTTCATTTCTAGTCTATGGTCGGGAATTGATTAGTTGTGGTTCTCACTACATAAATACTGAACCAACGGACATTGACAATCTAATATTTCAACCACGTGATCATTATGCTGAAAACTTAGGAATTCTTTCCACAATATTCAATAAAGTACAGTTATCTCTATTACAATCGCATAGTAGGAATTGTAAAACTTATAATCTAAGGAAGAAACCTATGGAATTTAATGTAGGCGATGTGGTGTGGAGAAGAACATTTTACCAGAGTGATAAAGAAAAATATTTCAATAAAAAACTTGCACCTAAATATATTAAATGTAAAATCATTGCTAAGAAATCTCCTCTAGTCTACGATTTATCGGATATGAACGGTAAAATTCTAGGAACTTGGCATATTAAAGACATAAAACTAACTAATTATAAAGACTAAGTAGGTGTTATACATAAATAACTATTTTTTTATATAGCCTATTCTACCTAACATATGTATAGTTAAAATAATAATAGAAAACTACCCTAGATTTATATTATGCAAATTAAAATGTTTTTTCTTAAACTTCTAAACGATCATGTACTTCTAAATTAGTAAATGATCCAATTTAGTCTCATAGGTATAAACCTAAATAACTAGGTATGTCATGGTAACTTTCATGCTAATGTAGTTACCATACCTTATCCTATCTACAATGGAAAATAGCCTAGGTTATATACAAGGATATATACTACATATATATCTAACTAAATAGCATTACGAACGCATGTGCTTCACTAAGTGCATACCATATAGTACCTAGTAGCTATTACAAATAACTGGTATTATTATTACTATATGAAGAACCATTAATAAGAAAAGTACCTACCATTGCCTGAAATATTAACTACCACCTACCTACACTATAGCGAGTCATTGTACTAAAACAATAACTCTCACCTATGCTGTTTCGAGTTACATGGCTACTGAGCATGTACACTCTGTATGTTAGGGTCTGTAGGCACCTCTCGAGTGACGATAGACAGAATGTAATAAATAATGAATGGTGAAGTATGAGAGTATGAAAGGTGTATGAGAGAAGGACAGCATGGAACTTTAGTGTAGCGAGTCGGATTTTTTCCTTAGACGAAAAATCCTACGCTTTTTGGCGGGGTACTGTGACGTTGCGGTTAGCGCCGTCATTTATTTAAGAAAATAAAACAATAATATTATGCGGAACCAGGTGTCTTTGGATAATTTGAAATGGCTTCGTAATTCCTTGCCGCGACCTCACGGAACGCTAAAACGCAATTACTACTGCCTAAACTGTGACCGCTGTGCATTCGACGCCGCGCTCTGGGTGCAAGGAGTAACA
The DNA here is from genome assembly GCA_932305915.1 of Agriopis marginaria. Classification (NCBI taxonomy): domain Eukaryota; kingdom Metazoa; phylum Arthropoda; class Insecta; order Lepidoptera; family Geometridae; genus Agriopis; species Agriopis marginaria. The sequence goes on along the minus strand of OW029921.1, from coordinate 5,683,779 downwards.
GAGCCGATCTACTTGTGCTGACAAATAGATGTGCCGCATAAAGTGATTTAAAAAGTCTATCATCCCTCTAGGGTGAGTTTCTATTATTGTTACTACTACTACTGTGTCATTTCAGTGCTTTCTTAAAACTGTATAATTATTACTAAGCTGTTCTGCCGCGTCTAGCTGACGGCAGTTAAAGGGTATTTTGTGATCGCTGAGTCCGCTCTGGATTCGCACCGCGCCACCGCTGGAGACTAACCTTCACGCTACCCTACATGGCCTGGCAGACAGTACTTTCCGGAACGAAATACTAATGCCTACCTCGTTCCAGGATTTTTTTACTTCACGGCACGACCTACTCACCTCCATCTACTATTGGACGTTGCCTCACTCCCTGAGAGCAACCCAGGATTGTCTGGACAGCTCATCCCGGGTCAATTGCTACCTACTACCTGACGGCATCCACCAGAAGCGTATCCTGAAGGCACGACGCGACCGCGAGTGAATAGCGTTCAGGCCAGTGATCCCAATCTACATCTACCTACTTGGTGTGAAAAATGTGCGGCCGTGCAATGTTTAAATGAACAATACACCCTGAAATAGTTTCTATGTGGTTTCCTTGCCTAGCCGGCACCCTAACCATCTACCTACCTGCGAGCAGTGACGGGTACGAAAACTACTGAACCCACAACGCCGCACCGGATTAACATGCATAGTACCTAGGTTATCTGTTTTAAGAAATTCATGAAAATTCAACGTGTTAATTTATTTTACTTGGTTGTGTTAAGCAGTCGATTGTTATAAGCGAAGTTATTATAGCCAAATTTGACTTTCAAAAAGCTCAAACTTAAGAGGCTCTACTTACTACAAATCCACAAAGCTTGTTCCTTAAGTAACCTTGTTTTTGGCTCTGAAAGATCTAATTTTCAGTAAATCATAAGGCGACCTTACTTTTCCTGGGTAAACAAATCCGAGTTCATAAAAGCCTACTGAAAATTTACGGTTCTTCCAACATCAAGGTGAAATCTCTGACTACGGCAGAATGCCTCTGTCCACACTTAAAAGCGTTTGAAAACATATTTTTACATAAATTTGTTCTTTATAACGAAGTTATACGGTTCATATTAGTATCCTTTTTTAGTTGCTAGTATCCTTTCAGAATATGGTCCATACGTACATACGAGTCTGTATGGATCGTCGAGAGTATTTAATCGATTGGTCTGTCCATCCATGGGATGTGGAAGTGCTTTGATTACAGCTTCCTCCCCTTTATTTATTTTTAAATTGTCCGGCCAGGTTTTATTTGTTCCTATATGAGTAAAGGACTTTTTGGTTATGTCACAGACTATGTTTGTATTTGGAATAGCCGTAAGCTTACACTTACATCTCGGGCATAAGAGCTCATTGAGAAGGAGCAAAACCTTTTTTTGTTCGACAGAAATTTAAAAGCTCTCTCCCCGACCTAATAATTTATTTCGCAAATCAACATTTTTGAGGGGAAAAAATGACTGATTGAGAATTTAACTGCCAATTAAGCATTATCTTTAGAATAACATCGAAGACGTATTAAAGCCATTTTATATTTTGGCGGAGGAAATTGAAAATACCTCGAACAAACAGTCCTTCGCCAAAATAAATATCAACATGAACAATGCTTTTAAATATTTCCATTCACTCTCAGTGACCCCCTTATTTTTTCTAAACGTGCTTACAAGATAGCTCTTGTGAGAAGCGATCCGGCAAGGCATTTTGATCCTCCTCTGCTCTTACATTATTTTATGGTTTATGGTACCTAATTATGTAGATACCTACATGAAAAGCTGAAGCACCAGATAAAAGTACGCGTCTATATTTCACTCGCGCAAACAAAAACTCGAAGAAAAATAGTTATTTTCTATCCCTCCGCTATCGTATAAAATTTCAACAAGAAAATTGCTTTATACCATTTGCAACAACTATCTATACCTATGTACTTTAAACTAATTAATTTGCAATTTTATTCTTAAGATATAGCCCAATAGTATTTTTTTAATTCTCAGTCGAGATTTTTTTGTCTGCCTGTGTAAGCTGGCCGTTGAGCGCTGTCTTAATTTGATTGCCATGCTTAGGAGAGCATATTTTGCTTGACCTCTAGTCAGGCAAGTTATTCCAAAATTTATAGGTAGTACCATTGTTTAGATAGGTACCCTAGCGTAGATTTATTACTTACCTGAGTATGTCACTATAAATAATTCATTGACGGATCTCGCAGACAGATTAAATAGGCTAAGAGTTACATATATTCATGAGCAGGCGCACCGTTCCGATATGACTTGGGAATCTTAAGCCATCAATAAAAATGTATGTGGAAAAAGGTTAGGTATTCAATCTCTATGAATTTATACAAGTGAATGAATGAAACGAACAAAAAGTTTGAAGAATGTTGTAAGTATACTCAATCAATCATCATAAGCCGTGTAATGTCATTGAAGGCGATAAGCAGTTTTTACAAAAAGCTTTGATTCAGTTCTCTGAGTTGTTAATACTTTATTTATATTTTTTTTGAGGGGGAAATCTTCCAATGATACCCGGCTGCATTAGGGTGCAACCAGGTTATGTGGGATTATACCCACTAAAACCCCGGTGACCAGCCTTAGTGCTTGACAATAGGGCTCCGGGATCTCCAGAGGAACGCATCGGAGCCCTAGGCACTGCGCTACGGCTCCTCCCGAGGCAACCGTGTTGTCTCAACCCCTTCGTCCACGACAACGTTGTCGTTCTCTCCCTGGGCACGCTTAAGTGGATGGTCAGAGCTTCAACTTTGACTATCCTGAGCCCGGTGGGCCCCTTTTAGTAGCCTCTTACTACAGGCAGGGGGTACCGGTGCCGTATTCTATTGCCCCGGCACGAGTTGTAGTTACCTACGTATTTACATTATATAGATATCTATTTCGACATGCTTAATTTACGCAGTTCTAGTATATAACTAGGTAGTACCTACTTCTAAGTAATCCTGACTGAAGCCAGTGTCTTATAGAATACGCCTTTAGATCCCCCAGTCTGTCATAAAATCTACCTTTCTGTTAGAGAAACTATATAACTTGGTAATCATCGTTTCTTTGAAATAATCGCAAATTACCAAAAAGGTACATATTTCTGTGATGCTGCATTCTAGGTTTTTGCACATAAGTCTGTACCAGGTAAGTACCCAATATACGATATTTCAGTGAAATATAAAAAGAAAATGTTTTTATTCGTTTTTTTTTTATATTTTTATTATTGCAGCTGTTAGATGAAATAAACGCTTGGGCCGAGTTTAGTAGTAAATGATGAAGCTACGTAGTGTGTACACTTACTTGGCATTTTTAGGCGTGGTATCGGGTTGACAGCAAGCCCTATACCTCAGAATAGCGTCAGTGGGCGATAGGGCTTCGGTCTCCTCCGGCAGGGCGTCGCACTCGTCCGTGACGAGCGGCGCCCTTGCCGGAGATGTGTGCGACCCGTACCCGTCGGAATTCAGCTGAAATACGAGATGTAAGGATTACTTTTAATAAAATTAAAATCGAGCAATTTGATTTTGGGTTTCCTCATGGAAAACAACTATTTAAAATGCTGGGTACGCTGCCAACTGGTAGTGGGCTTGAGCTTTTGGATTGTCTTTAGACCTTCAACGGTCTATAGGCAGTCTAACTGTATTTGTAGTGTTCGTTTTAGCTTGTATTTTATTTAGTTAATAAAGGCGCTTGCCCAGGAAAAAAAACTATTACCTGTCATCTAAAATTCAAATCTAGTATGATTCAAAGGTGTTCCAAGTTAAAATCTTTACAATAATGTAGGTAGATTAATTCCGTAATATTAATATTGTGATAGGTAAGTATAGTTTAAATGATTTACCAGCGAGTGTCTAAAAACTGAAGTAATCATTTCTTACTCTCTGAAGAATGCAATTTTTGAACTCTACCTACAAATAAAAATAAATAAAACAAGTATTTTTTGTTTGTTAAGAATTGTACTATTGAAATAATTAAACATTTAACAAACTGGAAGTTTCTACCAAACTTAAATAGGTAAGTACGTACTGGCACGGCAATGTGGACGCACTTGCAAGTGCATCAATGAAATTAAAACAAATGAATTTTAATAAAGGTAAGGTAGCTACATGGTAACATTCTAAGGTGCAATTTAAATCTATTTTCTACGTGGGTATAGATAGCTAAGTTTTCTAAAATGGTTCATGAACACTGCAATGAAATAATTAAATAAAAAACGCGTTCCGGAACACGCCAACAGCGCCACAGACGACGCCAACAGCACTGGTAGAAATTGAGAACCAACACGGGACAAATAAGTTTTCTTCGTGGCGTGTTGGTTCTCAGTAGCGCTTTTGCCGTCATTGACGCTGTTTGAATGAATTGAAACGCGCCATAAGTAAGTAAAACATGTAAAGTAAACTCATAAGACAATCAAGAGATCTAATAATCATCAAGAATCAAGAAACATCAAATAGTGGCGCATGAGGCCTTGGAGGTGGAAGAGGGAGACGAAATTTTTCCTGCGGTTGAACTCACAATGATTTTATTTTCGTATTGTCTCAAGTAGGTACAGATGGCAATAAAAAAGCATGACTGCTCCAGGATACAAGATTTATTAAATGAGCAAGCTACCAAGTATTATTTATTATCTTTATCATCATCAGCCGTTTATTGTCTACTGCTGGTTATAGTCTCTCAATGCACGCCACTGAGCTCGGAAGACACTTTTCTGCATTGATTTTAGGTACCCGTAATTTTCCGCAGATCGTCAGTGGTCACTCTACTTGGTCGCGTGTTCTCCACTCTATAGAACTTATCTACCCCATCAATCAGTTTTTCGGGCAATGCTTCCGGCCCACATCCAATTCACCTTACTAATACTTTGAGCTATGACGTTAACTTTGGTTCTATTTCGGATCACTTCGTTTCGAATTCTGATCCATATCGAAACTCCGAGCATAGCTGTCGCCTTAGGTCACCGAGTGACTTTGAACTTGTGGACCACTTTAACCGTGAATATGCAATGGAGGTCATAACGGCTAAGACAAGGCGAGAAAAGAGTACCTATTACTTGGCCTTGTGCGTGTATCAACTCGAGTCAGGGTCTGCCACTAGTCTAGTGCCACTTGTGGCACTAGCTCGTAAGTGTTTTCTATCGTGTTGTAATTTTTATTTCTGGTGTACACAATAAAGAGTTTCTATCTATCTATCTATCTATCTGTTTTTCTTCTTCTTTTTCTACACGATCTTGGTGTTTTGCATGGGGAGCTCATAAGCTTTCTTAGGACATCAGCGCCTTCGCTGTTTAGGCTTCCGTAATGGACTTGCTCCAAGGAGCACTGCGCTTTGAAATCTAGTTAAATCTAGACCCTGGAGCAGTCTTCATGTAATGGTAATGAAACGACATCTCACTTTGACGATGGTGCCGACCTGGGGGTCCTCGCGCGGTGGCGCTGGCGGCGGCGGTGGGGGTTGATCTCCGTCCGCGGCGCCCAGCAGTCGCTCCTTCATCTCGTGGATGTAGGGGCAACGCTGCATCGCGATGTAGAACTCGCGCACGCGCACCTGTAACAGAACAATACTAATTTTAACAAGGTATAAAAAGTTACTATGAGCCGTGGTTAGGTAGGTGGGCCGGTCTTATTTGTCGCAGAACTGATAACCATTGGGGTAGACGTATTCTAAAGTGGAGATCACGAATCGTCATACGTAGCATAGGACGCCCTGAGACTCATTGGAGTGACGATATACGTAAAGCAGCTGGCAGTGGCTGGATGAGAAAATACGAAGATCGGGTTGAGGGGCGTGCTTTGGGAGAGGCCTATGTCTAGCTGTGGACTAGTATAGGATGATTATAATGATGATGAAGAACCAAAAACCCAACTGCATCTTATAACACTGAATTGATATTTAATTCCAGATAAAGAATAGTTTTGCATATATATGATTGGTGCTCTTACTTCCCAGGTCTCTACCCAGGTAGAGATTCAGGTCTCTCTAGGTTGGTGATTTATGAATGTAGGTTTTTTCTCTTTTGTATGATGTAGTACTTTCACCAAAAAATTTAGCCGCCATTTTGGCCATAAAAACGAATCTAACGATTCATACATCAAAATCGATCAATCCGGCTGTAAGAGGTAATATAAAATATACTATATTAAACCGGGGTTGTGGATACGCACGACACTGGAATAACTACTTCTCTTTTTATTTCTTTAAAATTGTTCACTTCCATATTTTCCATATTTAAGTCTGTTGATAATAAGAAAAAAAATCATTAATATGCCTACCCTAGATATGCGGGATGGTATGATAAGTCAGATGAGTTGTTATAACTGCTTTTTTTATTGGCAAAAATGTCATCGCTGCGCCATAATATGATAAGAAAATTTGGAAAGATATGAAAATAGCAGGCATGACTTAGTAAAAACGAGTTTACTGTATTTTCCAAGCACAGTTTCCAAGCTACTTAAGATAAGGATTTGATCAAATACAATAATAATATATCCACATGGTCATTGGAAACGATGATAATTTTGACAGAAAACGTGACGTGGCGCCACTATCTGAAATTAATTTGGGACCTACCCTCATAGAGTATTTACTAAATATCGAAACCATTTGTCAGCCAGCAGCACAGATTAAATAGCCAATCTATAATATTCATTACATGCTAAAATCAAAACCAAATTCCCTATAAACCGCTACATCATAATTTTAATGCAGCTAGCTACAATTAGATTATACTCGTACACCGTTCGATAAACACAGACACTGACAACTAATCTGATTCCTATACTGATCACATCAAATTGATGAGGAAGTGGAACGTTTGCTTGCCGAGATGGAATAGGTACCTATCTACTTAGAGATACAGCCACTTATCTTTTACTTACGTACTTAGAAGCTTTCTTTTGTAGCAAATTTAAAGTGACTCCCGCTCTGGCTCGTTCCTGGTGCAAAGATTGGCCATTGCCATTCAGCGTGGGAATGCTGCCAGTATTATGGCACTTTTGCATCAGGAACAGTACGGGGCGGGCATTTTATTTCACGTAAATATAATTATGTAATTTTAAAAAGTTTGTGACATTATATTACATTATGTCACAAACTTTTAAAACAATATTGAATGTTATAAATTCTTTTTTTTTTGTACAAAATACGGAAATATTTTAAAGATAATGCCCATTATCTTAACTAACCCAATGTTAACTAACCGTTCTCGACTTTTGTATGAAGTTTATTAACTAACTAACTATTCTAAATTGACGGATCGATTTGAAACTTTGCAAGTACACTATTTCACGCCGAAGCAATTGTTTTCAGTACTGCTTGCACGTTTGGGATGGATCAGCCAAGAATAATATTATACTAGCTTCAGGCGTTGGAGTCTATTGAGAAACGTCAAAACGTGCCAAGTCTTTTTCTGCCAGCGAGAGATGTCTAGTGTGATCGCAACATGCATTTATAAAGAGCTCTACTGTGCTTCGGAGTATACATTGACCAGTTAGGTATATAGACAATTCAATAATTAGATGACCGACAGTTTTTGAATGTAAATTGTGGAACTCGTCAATGTAAATAAAATTACTTCAAGTGAGTATCAGAAAATTAATGAAAACTTAAAATATAAACTAAAAACTATAACTTAAAATATCTAAATAAAAGCTAAAATTAAACTAAAATATGATTTAAAACCTAAAATTATTACTACCAAACATTAAAATTTAAATAAAAAAAAATAACAAATTAAAACCTTCAAGTGAGTTAGGTGTTAAATGTGTGGATTTGGTTGACGAACCGCCGTCCAACCAACGGGAGAGAAAGAGTGAGAATAACATATTTCCCTCTCTTTCACTCCCGTTGGTCAGACGGCGGTTAAAGTCAACCAAATCCACACGAATGTTAGCTACTTTAGATGGTTGAATGATGCTTTCGGGCACCCTGAACTTTGTCAAAGATTTCTATAAATCTAAGACGAGAAAATAACAGATTCTTATAAGCAAAGCACGCAGAACTAAGCGATATAAAAAAGGTCCTTGACAGACCACTTGTTGGGTCTACGGAAACGGGGTTCATAAGCAATCCCGCAAGACTCCTCCGCACCATATTTTTGTGATAATCCGCACGTTCATTGAATTGGTTTCTTTTTACGGAAGGAAGGGCGTGGCACGTGATGTACATTTTGATGACTTATGCGGTAACTATTAAATCAACTTTGTTTTTGACATCTAATTTTAAATTTGCTTTTTAATAAGTTATTAAGAAAGTAAGGAAGTGTCCTTGCTCTGATAAGGTACTCACATCCGAAGCTTTGAAAAGGTAAGCAACAAACACACGAGATTGAGTTATTTCCACATAATAATATGTATCTACTTTATGCGTAAGACGTATTAGGTGGTAATAGTGTAATTTAAAAGATGGTGGCCGATCGGTAGTTTGTGTGATTTACAATCTAGCGGCATCCAGTTCGAGCCTCGGCTCTGCACCAAGTAGGTACTTATTTAGTACTTAAATAAATTTTGTGCAGTTTCGATGCCATCGCTCAAAATTAATGGTGAAGAAAAACATCGTAAGGAAACCGGTATGTCCAAGAACCTCAACCGTTCAGACATGAAATTCACCAATATGCACGGGGCCAGCATGGTGGATTAGGGCCCGTCCTCTCTCTCTGAGAGAAGGTATTGTCCCAGCAGTAGGAACCTGAAAGGATGATGTGATATAGGTTTGTAAGAAAAATATGCTTATAGATATATTTTTTAATGTTACTTACATCATTTTGTTTTTATCTAAAAGCGTTATTTTTTTCCATACTGATGTAATGTATTTCGTAAGATAGAGACCCCTATTGTATACCTAAAATTTGTGAATAATTAATTTTCTAAACGTAATAGATATTATAAACTTCTTAGGTAAGTACCTGCCTACTACTCAGTCTACAAACTCTAACAATTTTCGAGTAACCTACATCACAGAGTCAACAGCCGGCTCTACACAAAACGTGGTCGTCGCATACAAATGATTGTTCATTTGGGAACAATGATCCTCAGGTAGGTAGTTGAAGTTAGCTGACGGAGCTGACAGAGGGCTTTGTACGACGACATGAGAATGAAATCGTGTGTCGTGCGTCATCAGTTCTGGGAACCTCAGATTTAGGAAAGTCAGATGGCTGTTGATGTGTATATAATATCTTTAGTTAGGTACCTATTTTATTAATGCTGCGATAGTAAGAGACTACTTGACTACGTAGAGAATTTAGCACTACAATTTTCCATCCCCAACCATCCAGAAGCAGACCGCAAGGTGGAAAGATGTGGACATGAGAAAGTATGGTTTCCGAAGACTATGTCGAAAATAGAGCAATTTGGAAGAGACAATATAGACAATATTTTATTTGTAACAAAAATCCATTATATAATACACATAAAGCTACACACAAATATAAAGTTAAATACGTTGGACTTTTTGGAAGAGAAAAGTAAGGGGGGCTGACCCCGCCACCATGTGGGGGTTCATAGTCGGGAAGCAAGAGAGAGAGAGAGAGAGAGAGTTACTAGCACAGTAAGTTATCAAGCTATGTCGTAAGTAAAATTGGCTATTAGATTCATGTCAAAATGTTTTTTGTCAGTTAGGCGAACAAGTAGCTTGATGGTAAGCGACAGTGCAGATGATAGTGGCTCAAGTAGATCCACAAGTTAATTATCTAAAATAAACCGGCCACATGCGAGTCGGGCTCGCGCACTGAGGGTTTCGTACCACCACATAATGTTAACTACTAAAGTACAAATAAAAGAAGTGCAAAAAGACAACATTGTTGGAATAGTGTTACAAAAATCAATCTGTTTCACTCCAACCTGTAGATAATTAGGTCTTTCTCTTTCGTACATATTATTTACATTAAACTAAACAGTGCCCTTATTGTTTGTATAGATTTGGTTTAGAAGGCTTAGATGAGAATTTCAGTCTCGTTGATTCCGCGCCTCAGTAGAGAGCACACACACCTCTCCTGCTAATGACGATAAATAAATGAGTAGTATTTTAAATCGTCAAATATGTCTTTCATTGGCTTCCTAATTCCAACAAACATCACGTCCAGGTGGTCATCCATCCAAGTCCTTACCGCGCCCGAAATTTGACGAAATTTTGAAAATATCTCTTGTTTTCCTGTGTTTTTGAATAAAGTAAAAGATTTTACATAATTTTCCTACATGGTATAAAAGACCGTTTCAAATCAAATTGAATTAATTTCGTTATCAAATTGAATAAGTGTACAAATTTTTCTATATCTTTGTGTGTTTCAGTATAATTCACCTTAATTTAAAAGACGTTTTACCAAATTTTGCTGTAAGGCTCAAACATTAAGCTGGTTTTAGTAGATATCATAGTTGACTCCGGATGACAAAAATAAAGTCCATTGGCAACAAAGTCTTCTATGGAATAAGAAATGCACATTTCTCATACAATTAAATAAGTTATTTTTTTCAATATAGTTTTTTTTTTTTTCGGAAAGTAGTGCAAAAGTATTCGTTGTTTTTGGGTATCCAGAGCATTAATTCACCAAAGTAATAAATATTATAATGACCTTGAAAAGAAAACACGTTTCAACAAATCGCTGGCTCACTATTACAAGGTTCTATGTTATTTTCTTCCACGTTCTGTAATTTCAATTTATTTTTTTGTTTTTCATAAATATTGACTTAGCAGGCTTTATGCTTGAGAGAGATACTTTAACTCAAGCATAAACCCTGCTAAGTCAATATTTATGAAAGACATTTTTTTTATTGAAATTACAGAACGTGTAAGAAAATAACATAGAACCTTGTAATAGTGAGCCAGCGAAATGCAAAATAATACTGCTCTACAATAACTGAAAACAAAGAGGCTGTGAAACTCTGAATTCAGGTTAACGACACTTAAACGTACCGTTGCGAATTGCATTAGGGAATTAATACAGCTCAGTTGGTGCCTGAATGGATGTGGAGAGTTTTTTGTGCAGTGAAATGTTTCTAAAAATTTATGACACCTTTCGTAACAGTAAATACACATTGTAAAATTATAAGTCAAACAAAAAAATATTTATCGTCATTGTAGGTAGTAAATCCTTTTTTATATAGATAACTATAGAGAAGATTTATTAAAATTATTGTACCGCCACCAGGTTTGATTACAGACAGACGCCGGGACAGGTAAAACTAAATAAAAGCTTGTAAAATACAGTTGAATTGAGAGCCTCGTTTACTGGAGACTTATTTATAATTGTTAGTCTCAAGTTTAATCACTGCCTTCATTCTTTCAACGAAAACCACCGAGAAAATAAATCAAAACAACACGAAAAAACAAACCTTATACTGACACGTATACATAATACAATTAAAGTGCTAAGAGTTTTACTCTGGCAACACAATGTGGGTGGTATTCTAGACCAGTTTGACCGTAACTGGATAAATCACGGCGACAGACGAGACTAAAAATAAAAGAAAGCACTCTTGATGAACGAAATAGATATTAATGTCCGGGAAAGGAATAAGAAACTAAAAGAAGTATGAGTCTTGTTGAGGAAAAATTGATGTTGAGCAGATTGAAGATTATTAGGAGAATTTTGTGTTCATCGGTTTTACCCGCGGATTTGTGCCTGTTTTCTCGCAGTTTTCCTTACCAACAATTTTCTTTTATTCACGTGTTTTTTTGTGTGCGACAAATTATTCAGATTTTAGTTGTTATTTGTATCAGTTAGTTATCAGATAACAAAATATTATGAAGTTTACCCTCAGACCTATATAGTTCTGTGAGTTTACCGAACGTTGCCCAGCTGAGTTGGATTCGCCGATTGACCTCCTTCTTGAAGTTTTCGACTGTTTGTCCTAGGTAGACGTACGCGTCAACAGCTTCAAGAACTGAGTCCCCAACTGATACTGGGGTGGGCAGTGGGCACAACATGGATATTTGACCTTTGTCTTGTCCATGTTTATTCTATGACCCACCTGTTGGGAGACTCGATTGAGGCCTTCGAGCCTCATGCTGAGATCTTCCATGTATGTATATGCATGTTTTGTGCATTCCATAAAATTTACCCATGGGAAAATGACTTCATATTTAATTTTTTCGTGAATTTTTCCGATAATAATATTATATTAATGCTTATTTTGCTATTCGGGTAGATTCAAACAAATTAAAGATCATTAAAATCAGTCCAGCCATTCTTGAGTTATAAATCGTGTAACATACACGACTTTGTTTTGTATAGATTATAGATTCTAAATTTTGATGATCGGTAGGATTTGAACCTGCACCATTGGGTATACGCCCTGAGCACTCTAGCTGCTAAGCTACGGTCGCTTTCCACGGCACGAGGTGGTTTTTCCGTTTGAGCAAATTAATCTGAACAGTTTGAAACTTTTCAGTAATTTACCCAGTGCTATTTTTCCACACAAATGCTATTTTTCCACACAAAGGATACAGCAATCGATTGAAAACTAGGCCAATGGGTCACTGTACTCAACGCGAAATACGATAGTTATTAGTTATGTATTCTCAGTATGATACTAACTGTATTTGAGTGAATCTAATATAGATGCAATATATTCTACTACACAAAAACAGTTGTACTTATAGATCGTTAATGGTCTAAAGATAATCATAATGCTCAAGCCACTACCAGCTTGTTCAGCATGCTGGCGGCATTACCATGTGCATGAAATGCAATATTATACGTTGACTTAGAAAAGTACCAGCATGTTTGCCAAAAGAATAAGTTAAAGAAAAAAAAAACCTTTTTACAATTTCTGTTTGATAAAACTAAATACTATTTACGGTAAACAAGCTTTTGCTCGTTGTTTTGTCTAAGACTACGACTTAAATGTCAGCCTACTAATCTATGTCACTCAAAAATTGTGTAGCTCTCTATCAGTCAAATAATTTTAAGAATCGGCAAATCGGTTAAAAAAATTCAGAGATTACAAACTACTTTCTACAAACACACAAAGTTACAAACTTTACCTTTACCTCTTTGTAATATTAGAGTAGATGACTATATAATTATGTATATTTACAATAAAGTTAGTAACAGACAAAGTTTCTTCTCAAAGTTTAAACTCATTCTGCACGCTACAACATTATACCTAATTGTTTCGCACTGACAGCTCAGAAACTAATCATAGATTTAAATTGATTCCGTCAAGGCTTTACGAAATTTGATCTTGTCCCATTAAGTCTTGGCCTGAATTGGGACATGTCTACAGCTGAAATGTAAATTCGTTCGTGACCTAATTGAAGAGGGGGAATTCAATAGCTGGTGCAATGCAAGGCATGTTTTTTAATTCGTGTGGAACAGAATATCTATAACACTGAGTTATAAATATATTATAGTAACTATAATATAGTAAGTAGGTATTTTTTATATCCTTTTATACTGGATAACCTATTAAAGAAGCACTAGCTGTTGCCCATAACTTCTTACGCTTAGACGTTTACAAAACTTTGAACTACCATTTGAACCCTTTAATTTGGCCCTTTTGCAAAATCTTTAATCCTTAATTTAATCTTAGCGGGCACCCTATTAAGTTACCTAAGTGCCAAATTTTAGCTTCGTAGGTCAAGCAGCTTTCCAGATTTGCAATGGTTAGGAAGGAAATAAAATAAGGAAAGGAGGTCTATTTCCAGGAGTGGTATGATACTAAGAAATTAAAAGCATAAAAAAGTTGACGTGTCGAAGAGAAACTCCATCAGGTAGAGCCTTTTTTTCTCTGGAAAGACGACGAGCATTTGTCTGCTTTAGTTTCGTCTACCAAAACCTATTGCCTTTTATCGTGTGGTTCTACTACTAATTTGATGCTGGTCTGTACTGTTTTGCAGGGCATTTCACTGCTGTGGTGATGGCAGATGGAGCAAATCCCTAACAGAATAGTGACTACGGTACCACTTCGTAATAAAGACCATGGAAGACCGATCCATACAAGAGTCAAAGACATTGAAAAACTTTTAGGAAACACCAGTCTGGTCTCAGACTACTCCAGACTAGCCGCTAAAATCCTGGCTGCTAAGAACACCAAGGAACGTCAAAATCAACCAGCTCAGAAAAAGATAACTCCGGCCAGCGAGTGGATACAATAATGATTTTGTGTGTACTTATTTTAGATATTACATATACATAGCTCTGTTAAGATTACTGAACACGGAACCATGTCGACTCAAGCGGCCAACGTCTGGCACTTCAAGCGAAAGCTTCGCCAGTGTCTTTTTGTAAGTCGAGCGTCTCAACAGTTTGAGCCTTTCTTACACTCAGCTCGAGTGTTTGCGGTCGCGATGACATAACGATCATCACCATTTTACGAGGCCATTGCAGGTCAGCGGTTTTTAATTCGGTTTAGATTTTTAGCATAAGATAAGAAACGAAATATTGCGCGACCTTTTAAACCCCTTTACGCATCGAACGGGTCCGATAGCGCCTAATTCGTAACTTCTTACTAATATGATAGCTAGCGGGATAGAGTAACTATTGCTTAAGGCTTCTTGTCCATATTAGTAGTGACATAGAACATAGGACGAATATGCAATGAAGGCGAATATTTTTTTACGCAACATACAAGTTTAAAAATACGTTATTGAATAAACATTTCAAAAACCAAACAGGTGGAACCATAAACCATAAAACGGCTTTGAAAATTATTTTTAAACGCGATCCGACCGAACAAAGTTCTCATTAAAGTAGGTGTTCTATAAAAATATGCGTCAAAAGTGGGTCAACCGTGGAAAACAGTGTTTAATGAACCTTTACACTGACCGCCTCGTAAACGTTAAGGTAAGCATGAACCTGCACTGAATGGCTATCGGCGAAGTTATAAATATTTTTGTAGATTTTTATATACCTCTCCTTATCGCTCTACTTGGGTAATATGAAAATATTTTAACAAGACTAAGTCTTGAAAAAAGTTTGTTACAGCATTTTGTCTATTTTCAAGCAAGAAAAAAAAAATTTTCTCATAAACCTATACTCACTTACTCACTATAATAAAGCAGATCTAGTAAGTTACTTACACAGGTAAATTTGTAGTAGTGAACGTTGTAACTAACTAACACTGGAAAGTAATCTTGAAAGTCGATTTTAACTTAACTTTAATGTCTACTTCTAAATGTCGTGTCGATTTGAAACTTTTGCAAGTATGTATTTGTAATTTGGATGACATGTATAGCCGTTGCTTTTTTATTATTTAATAAAATCGATGAAATTCGAGGCTAAATGCACACTCCGTTATAAGCCATACTAAATCTAAATGTCATTGTCAAAGTTGAAACGTATATATTTTTACTAATGTGATAAGTTTGAAATCGCGAAGAAAATATCAACTGCTCCTAATGACTGTTTTACCTTATTTACTTAAATCAATGACTGCTCCCATACATTTTGTAGTTTGAATGACCGTTTTCCATAGAACAGTGGGCGAAGTACCAGTATTCGATGCGTAAAATACGTATCAAAATTGATGCGTATTTCAGGTATCGAATACTCGTAAGTAAATAAATAAACTTCGCCCACACCTTATATTTTTTTAGCAATTTCAGGGTTGGTTCCATAGTAAAAGTTGTTCACAATTATGGGTATCATGGACCCCTTTCGGCTTAGTACAATCTTTCCGCGTAACCCTGTAGATAGAACAAAAGAAAAGCCAAGAAAAACTGTAGTTGTGCTCTAAACGGCGTCAGGCCTCCTGACTAGATACAATGTTGTTACTTCATCAACGAAGAGGGGTTGAATAAAAGCTTTTATCTCTTTTCATCGCACGTAAATAGCACAAACGGAAACCAAATGTGGGTTGAACTGGATAGAAGTTTCAATCTTGTATGTCGGCTGTATTTCCTCTCATGAGGAAACTAATGTCATTTCAGATGGTTCAGAAGCTTTCAATGTTGCTCGCGTTCTTAAATGCGTTATGGGCACGAATGGAACAATTGATTTAATTTATTCAATAGATAGGGTATGTTACAATTACTTATCTTCTTTGATTTTGGTCTCAGATAGAATTTTGCGTACTTGCTTTTGCTTTTGCAGAAATTGTAGATTCTTTGCCAAAGGACTAAAGCAAAATATACTCATTTCAAATGTAAGGAATCTTGAAAATTAAACGTTTGAGTTGACACTGGCGATAAACACGAATCATGTAGACTATACGATTAGTGTATACCTAATACAACTATGGATCTACACTGTACAGCGTTAGTGAAAAAACCCACTCGATAACTCATTTTACTAACTTACCTACTTAAAAAAATATGCTACCATTTTGTTTCGTGGTTGATTGTTCTTTCATCAAATAATTTTTCAATAGGTTTACGTTTTCAAATCTTTATTGAAAAGTGAAATTTACTATGGAGGTTTTGGCGAGGACATTGCCAATACTTATTCCGAACAGTAGAAACTAAATTATTTTATTTAAACTCAATTAATTCTGTTAAACAGAGTTTCTGATTACATTTTTGTCACGACTAAATCCCAAGAGGATACAAACATATAACCACAGAAAAGAAAAAAAAAACTCTTTTCTGTGGATATAACCACTTAAAACCATCTCAAGAATTGCGAAAATGTTTTTAAGTAAGGCCGAGCGTTTTACATCGAGATAATTTTTCCGTTGTCATTAGTTCGTGTCGTGACACAAATTACAAAAAAAAAGTCAAAATAAATAGCGTATATAATTAGCGGATAGATCATAAATAACTACAGGGTTACGAAGAGAGGATATTCGGCTGAGTACAACCTTATCGCGTAACCAAGTGTAGATAATTCATAAGGTTTCCATCAAGAGGTTATTTAGGTGGTAGTAGGTAGTAGGTACGCGTAAAGAGCCAGTTCTGTGGCTACAGAAGAAAATCTGCACTCCATGCTTATATGAAAATAATAATTTAAAGTGCTCCTTGCAAAATAACCAGCTTTTTAAGGGAACAGCTGCAGAAAATGATTAAGATCTCTTCGTTTAGAATTATGCAAAGAACCTGCTGCTGGCGTCTTTAGTTCGCCAGATGTGATACTTAATGTAATATAACAATTAAATTATGTTTTATACCTACTACTCGATCCAACTACTAATTTCATTGACTTACATAGTAAGGACGGGGCGAATGAAGTTTTCCTATAGTACCAACTCAATGGTGCTAACAAGGATAGTGAAGAAGGAAGTAGGCTTCTCGCCGACTAAGTTGGTGCGCATCGCGTCTTTCTTGAGAGCAAACATAAACAGGCTCATTTGTATTTTATCAACAAGTATAGGCATGTTACCTCAGATCAGACAAACGGGGGAAATAGTTATGGCAAGGTGACGTGGTGGTTGCGAACGTATCTAGCCTAAATCAGGTTTGATGTTTAGTTGAACTCACCCAGCTTAGTGTTTTATTTGTTGTTTTACTTATTAGTTAGTCCATTGGTGTTGCTATAAGTTCTTAGTGTGTAAAAAAATATAAGTGAGCCGTACTAACAGCTTTTGATTTTTAGCTGTATAGTAAAACAAACTTTTATTTTATTATTTTTTTAACTTATGTAAGTATTATTTTTATTTTGGCGGCCATTTTGAAACTATTACAGTATCGGGTTTTGCATATTGTATATTCACTAGAAATAAGGTGTAAGTGTGCAAATTTCAGAAAAAGCGGTTAAGAGGAACTGGTTATAATTCAGCTTGCAAGATTTAACCTAAACAAACTTATATACAAACATTGCAAGTTAAATAAAAGCTTGTAAAAAAATATGAAAAATGGAGACATTCAAATGTCTCCTATCTAAAGCATATCTCTCCTGTTTTTCTGATCTGAGCATGATACGATCCGACGTAGTTTTAGTTATATAACTGAGATTTGGACAGACGGTGCTCAATTTAAAGTAAAAAAAATATTGGGACGCATTGATCGGATCGTCTCTTGATATTTAGCTCTATGTCTAATATAGACAATAATGATGTAATGCTATCAAAGACCCGCAATGATGTACAGCTCAACTTGGCAACGAAACATCACTTGGCACAGCTGTGGATGTAGGTCGCAAATAAAATAATGCATGTGGAAGTATAGGTAACCAAACGGCCGGTACATTACAAATACAAATTACAAAAACGTTTATTGATATTCATTAAAGATTAAAGATTGGATAATGATTATTTTATTTTCTTTGTGACATTTATTACTTGACATTTTAATTTGCATTTTAATTTTTAATTTTAATTTTTAAACCTGACAAAACTATGACTGTTAATTTTAATTTTTCGTTTTGTATCTAATTTGTGTGTATGTTTAACTAATTTAACTGCAATTATTTTATTTTATCGATCAATATTATTGCATGCTGTCTTCACCTGTAATTATTGTGACATTTAGTTATATTTTTATTTCTGTTTAACGTTTTGATAAATTGTATTGATGTACACAGTGTAGGTGGACTTAATAAATAAAACTTAACTTAGATAAAGTAACAGTAAGTAAGTAAAAAAATAAGACTAAGAAATAAAATAAATAAAAAAAAAAAAAAATATATAAGAAATGGTTAACTTCGCCGATAAAAGTATTGAGATCTAACTGGATACCAATATCGTCTCTATCATCATCATCATTTCAGCCGTAGGACGTCCACTGCTGGACATAGGCCTCCCCCATCGAGCACCAAAAGGGCCGGTTGGAAGCAGCCTGCATCCAGCGTTTTCCTGCGGTCTATTTTAGGTCGTCTGTCCATCTTGTGGGTGGACGTCCTACGCTGCGCTTTGGTCGGTGGTTTCCATTCGAGAACCTTTCGGCCCCATCGGCCATCTGTTCTGCCTGCCCACTGCCACCGGTTGGAAGCGGCCTGCGGCCTTATTATAGAGGTTTGATCGTGATCGAGATTGCATGCCGTCCCGTTCGCATCTACTTACTCGCATCACGTGCGTAAGTGAGATGGCACGCGATCGCGATCACGATCCGAATCATCCATAATAAGGCATCTGAATCCAGCGTTTCCCTGAGGTCTCTTTTAAATCGTCAAATAAATTATTTATTTATTTGATGATAAGCGAGCAGCATGTGCTAATGTGCCTATAATATATAACACAGTGTCAAAATTTAGTATTTATCTGTTAAGATTATGGCCTTTATTCTTATCCATCTGTCCAGTTTGTTTTTAAACGCATTTATTGATTTAGAAGCGACCACATCCTCAGGCAACCTGTTCCAATTGTAAACGAAATACTAGTCTCCACAACGAAATACTAGTCTCCAACAGAGACATTGATATTTTCCATTAAAAGTTACTTCCGTTTCAAAGGCAATTAAAAAGGATATTGCCCTTTAATTTGAAAAATTCTTTACCTATTGTATTAAGTAAGAAATTACTTGTTACTTTATAGTTTGCATGTTAGCATTAAGTTTAAAAATTTATTGTTACATATTTTATTAATTATAAATTTATAAACACCCACAATGATGTTATTATAATGCACCTAGGCATACCTACATAGTTTTAGAATGTGATAAAGATAATTTAAATGTAAATTCAATATTATTTTAAAACGATTGCGTTCTGTTTTGTATGATATTGAATAAATGAAATGAAATAAAAATAAATAAAACGACTCTGTTGCTGAGGATGTCCATATGTTGACTCAATTTCTGTTTATTTTTCACAACTACATAAACATCTCAAGCCAGAATCTTCGAGCTGGCTGTTCCGCTCAGTTTGCCTCATAATATCATAAAGAAATTAAAAATAAAACCGGAAACGTGTCGTCCTACATTTCCAGCGCATTTTCAGCCCTGTTCCATTAGACTGTTTGTTTATGATCCATTCTCGGTTTCCTGGCCGTTAATTTTGTTTTACCGAATAACCCATGAAATATTACGTCTATTTAATTTCCTGCTGAACAACGATAGTTTAATAAAAAGAAATAAAGTTTTGGACTCTAGGTACATAATTCTCAAGATTTTTTTCGGCTACATCTCCAGGAAGAAATACTCAATGGAAAGACCAAGTAGTCCAAGTTCAGGTAGCAGGAAAGAGAGGTCGTGGCAGATCTCCTACTCGCTGGATGAAGTTCTCATTACGACGGAAACAAAACGTTCTCGTATTGCGATGAACCAAGTAAAATAAGAAGCATTGCAAGATCAGCTAGTAGCACAAGGGCAAGGAACAGGAAAGAGAGTTCGAGGCAGATCTACACGCTGTACGGTGTCCGGATTAAGACGGAAATGAAGTGTTCTCTATTCGATGAACCAAGTAAAAGACTTAAAGACACAAAGACATACCTACCATTGAAAGATCTGCTAGTAGTACAAGGTTTAACAAAAAACTTCTTTTGTAAATTGCATTCGTAAGTTGATATGTTGAGTGTTTCCAATATTTGAAGAATCGTTATTTTCAATAAAAAATACAGATCTATTAAATAAGATCTATTTAATACATAATATGAATTTTCTATAGATCTTTCTATCTGATAGAATCAGAACGCTAAATATAGAGTTTTCTTTGCTATTTTCGTAAATAAAATAAAATAAAATGCCTTCATCATAATGTTTATTTAGTCTACACTACCATTTGCTTTTTTCTTTATTCTAGTAATATTATACATCTATATTTTTTTATTCACATGTTTTAGCGTTCATATAATTTACTCCATCTGTTTTTATAAGTAGAAACTTTTAAATGGCCCCTTTGTCTCTAGCTAATTATTAACTCTGTTAAATGAACAACTTTTACTATGGGACCAACCCTGAAATCGCGAGAAAAATACCGCTGTTCCATACATTTTGTCGATGTACGTTTTCTATTGAACAGCTATTTTTTCATAATTATGAGTACAATGACCTTATTTCAGTTCATTACAGTCGATATGCCTAACCCTGTGCATAATCGTCTTTTTTATTTTAACAAGTTAATAATTTAAGCATTTTAGTTTTGGTACACAGGAAACCATAAAGCCAAACTATAATATCAATTAAGCTAAACTCTTTTAAACCGGTAATTGAGTTTTTCCGTAATCCAATGTTACAGGCGTGCAAAGGTATCAAAGGAAGTTTTATAGGCTTTTAAAAAAGCTGTAAGAAATGCGATAGGGCGGCCATTACCTACTTAACACATGCTTTTTTACATCAGCAAAGTCGCTTCAAAGAAAGTTTTTTTATGTGCAGTGTAAGCAATTTAATTTTATGAAGTTACATGCGTCGTAAAGAAATATAAAGAGTTAATAATAATAAACTTTGCTGCACTTCTCGCCGATACCTTAGAGCATTTAATCATGGGAGTGGCCAAACCAAGGTTACACTTCCCTGCTTTATATGTGGCCATATGACCATCCATACAACATTTTGTAGTTACGCTGTATTTTATAAATAGTATTATTATAATGTATTTGTATGTCTATGCCTTTTAAACTACGTATTACATTATTACAGCACACCCCGTCCTTTACCTCTTAGGTAAGTCCTCTCCATACTATGCCTGGAAGAGATCGCTTATAGCGACAAGGCCGCCACTTATTTCACTATTTTTAAGTTGTTAGTTTTATATTTGTTCATTTCTGGTGTGAATTAAATTGCGTTTTCCAGTTTATTACATGTGAAAAAATAAAAATACGGTCCGAATTCAGAAACTTCCTTCTTTTTCGAAGTCGGTTAAAAATAATAGACTTTTTTTCCATGTGTATGTGTTTTTCGTAAATGATTTTTGAAGCTCGTAATAGAAGCGTCATAATTATGTAAAACTGTTAAAATAAAATATGTATTTTGATTACTACAACGCTCAGTACAATGTTGGCATTGTCATCTCCCTTATAGCAAAGGTGTGTGAAATCGCAAGATAATACACTGTGTTTGGCTGGTCAATGTTTCTGACCTTTCTCAAAAGAGTTGCAGACAAAATTGTAAAAAAAAAACAATAATTAGTATAATGCGTGATCCCTATTCTTTGGAAAGATCGTCTTCTTGATCTTTGGAATGACAGAAAAAAAAACTGTCAGTTGTTTATTGCGTCGGCGTCTCCCATGGTTAAATGCTCCAAGACTGGTACAGATTTTCCACCTCAATTTCTCATTTGCCTGTTTCTCTTTTCATGATGATTCCCAATTATAAACACAATCAATTTTAAACCTTACTAATGAGTTTTACAGTTCAAAATAAAACTATTGGCAAAGCAATCTGTAGCTTGCAGACGCAGAGTTGGTTTTAATAATTAAATTCTGAATACGCAGCGAGCCTTTTGTTGGGGCTGAATCCGTTTCATGGCTCAGTTCCTATTTTATTCACTTTTCATTTATACTTTACTCACTTTTTAGGGTTCCGTACCCAAAGGAGGTAAACGGAATCCTATTTTGCTAAGCCTTACGTGTAAGTTACTGACGTAGCCCACCGGATTAGCATGTTTAAGTGGCAGTGCACATAGCACGCGGAACAGATGGCCAACTGGGCTTAAAAGTTCTGGAGTGGAGACCACGGAATGATAAGCGCAGCGTTGGACGTCTAAGATGGACAGACGACATAAAAGAGACCTCAGGGAATCGCTAGATGCAGGCCGATTCCAACTTCGCTTATGGAGATCGATGGGGGAGGCCTATGTTTAGCAGTGAACGTCCTATGGCTGATATGACGATGATTATGATGAAGTCTTATGCGTACAAAGTTACGGGAATTTAGCTAGTATATAGGTAAAACTACTCATCGCTATAGGTAGGAATAATACAAGAATCTAGCAAGCTTAGAGTAACTAAGCAAGAATGGAATGATAATTTAGTTGACATATTATTGCATTGCAATTATACAAGCGTCTCAGTGCTTTCCTTTTGTTGAAATATTTTAATCGTTTGGAAACTTACGCTGGAAACTGTTTTCACCTAATTATTACATTGTTTTTGATGTTATTACGAAATTCCGAGTCCTTGGTTGTAAATAGAATACCGGTTGGCATACAGAGTAGCAAATGCGATAGACTTTGTTTATAACGACTGCTTATAGCGATGATTTGTATGAGTTTTGTGTATGAGGACGTATGATAGAAGATAACGTTTTTATCTAAGTGAAAGACAGGACCAAAAATTTTTTTGCTTCAAAAGTGTTTTTTTTAACCTTTGTTAAAAGATCTGATAATCTTCAAACGGCTGACAAACCACAAAATTGGTTCTGCCGTTTGGGAGCTACGATGCCACAGACAGACATAGATACACACCCCTCTTTTTGCGTCAAGAGTTAAAAATTAAAATACTCTCACAAACAGGTTGAAAACAAAACACTGTTTTAAACTATCACAGTTGTTCACTAAAGTTATATGATTATTTACGGGATATTTACCGTGGTAAGGTTGTGGAATGAGCTCCCGATATTTCGGCGCAGATACATGCACCATGTTCTCGGGATTCCACAATAATTTATAAATCAGTATAGATAACGAATTTACACTAAAAATATTCCAATATGAATAAAGTATATGCAATTTAATACATCACATTTCATTCTCACACTTTATCAAAATTCAACAACGTAGCCTTGTAACTAAATTATTTATTTTTAGGGTTCCGTACCCAAAGGTTCATAACGGGACCATAATAATTATTACTAAGCCTACGATGTATGTCTGTCCGTCTTTCTGCCCTACCTTTAAACGGCGGTATCTTTCGAACCGTAATATATAGCCAGTTGAAATTTTCACAGAATATGTAATGTTACGGCGAATTAACAAAAAATATTTCAACAAACGTATTTTTGTAATAAATCTAATGGGATAACGGTAATACATACAAGCGTCAAAGGCACGATTATAGTACATGCTCTAAAATATAACAACAGATAATTAATGGACAAGTGCGAGTGGACAAGTTTATGTACATTACCAAGTTATAATTGGTAATTTCGTTATTGCATTTTGTGGTGGTACGGTACGGTATCCTCGGTGGGCGAGCCCGACTCGCACTTGACCGGTTTATTCAAAGTTAGAACTGCTTAATTGCTTAACTTTCCACCTAAAAAATACATATTTATTTTAATAATAACAAAAGAAGGCAATTTCACTATTTACTTTGACTTTGCTAAGACTGACAGATGTCAAATGTGATTTAATTAAATAAGTACTTCAGGTACTTACTGAATTAAAACATTTTATAGTTCACAAGCGATATATGTAGTTATTCTTATTCTAAAATCATCGATTGCAGATCAAGAAAGTTGATGTCATTGCAAGTGACATCACCGCTGGTGCTCTCCTAGTTCGAATGCGTATTTCTGGGCATGACATATCCCTTGGCATAATTTGGTCGGTACGTAGTTTATATGCGTATTCAGTCCACATTACACCAATCTAATTTCAGTTTTAAGACTGTCGAGTGTCGATATGGGTCAGACATTTCTAAATTACTAAAATACGTATTATAGTACACTGAAAAAAATCCTGAAGTCTTGTCATCCACAACTGATTCCTTCCAAAATATGACCATTTGCGAAGGGAAAGGTCTTATTTTTGAAGGAATTCGTTTTGGAAGGCTAGGTGTCTAGTTTAAAAGCCTTCTCACATGTTTTGACGGAAAAAACAACCAAAACTGGATTTTTGGCGTTCAGATACTAAAAATTCAATTTGTGTATTAAATAGATCTGGATTATTGAAAAAACTGCGTAAATTTTTGGAAAAACTCTACATAACAACTTTACCTCCAATTTACAAAATTAAATGTAGTTTTTCGTTAAACTCTCGGAGGGAGAGAGTGGTTTTTGTTAAATTACTGACATAAAAGAAACAACTTTTATTGTCATACTTGTTTTATATTCGTCTTGACAATTACGGCTTTTTTATATTTTTATGCCCGAAAATCCAGGTACCTAAAATGGAACGATGCATATTTTTGTAATACGGCTCTTAAGTGACCAAGGCGAAGGTATGAACACCTTTGAAGTACAGTGTTTGCGAAAACCTTGACCTATTTGGAACATCCTCGTGGAGGGAAAAGAGAGAGATTTTATTGCGTGTACAAGCTGAATAATAAAATTATGATAATATTCAGAGAATTGTGAGCATGGGAAACCTTATAAAAACCTGTTGATGCAACAGAAGTATTATTGTTCCATGGCGGTAATTGATTTACAGATAAGTTCCTAAATTATGGCTATCCAGCCATTGGTCGTATACTTCCGTTTACATTAACGATCTGTTTCCAAACGAATCTGGAAATAGTACACGGAAGTCAGTAATGGGGCAATCGTTCCAATAACCAATAACTACGTTCTGCTAATCGAGTACGTTTGACATTTGCGACGCACGAGGAAATCACACACGTTTCCCGGCAGAAGTCGCCTGATGACGGGGTGCCGAAAACGATCGTAAGGGTTTCGCAGTTGGGTGGGTTTTCGGTTGCACTGCGGACGGGTCACCAACCTTTTGACACTGAACCTCTGTCACGGCGGCTGTGTCCGCGGTCGATTCGGAGAAGGTAACGCCGCGGCGAGCGCGGCGAGTGTCGACGAGCGCCAGGGCGCAAGCGTCGCGGGCCGGCTTCGACGCGCCGCGCGCGGCTGATCGCGCTCGCGGGCCGAGACTGACACCGGCTTCGGGCTTCGCGAGTTCGCGCGTTTTCCCTCGATTTCCCAGCGCCGGCGTGCGCACATCAAGCCTGCATTGTTCTGCAAATAGCGGGCGCTCGACGCGAGGGCTGGGCCGCTATTCAACCGAGCGCCTTTCAACGGACACTGGACCGTCGCGTCGCTTTACCTACCACCTACTACTGATGCAAGCGGTCTACTTCGCTTCGTGAAAATTAGTGCCGCTTGTTATACAATTCTAGATTACGCGAATGTAGTTCCCGTGATCGCTACGTTTGTTTTGGAACTAGTAATTTGCAGTCAACTCTTATTATTGTTAAACTTTATCGAACTCAAATGCCGACATTAATTCTCGTTTCTATTTTCATTCTGTCAAGCTGCTAGTTTTACATGCTATTTGAAGAACGTAAAAGGGCGATGTGGCGTCAGCAAGTCGACACGGATAAACAATCAACATGTTGGTAGAGTCGATCACAGACGTCAATCGGCTGACACACAATGGGATTCTAAGAACGTACGTGGCCCCAATGCACGCTAATGCGTTTACTTACTCCAGGGAAACATATTTCCCTTGTACAGGACATAGTTACATGGACAAACAGGCGGGTGTCTATTACAGACATGCACGCGGGTGTGTGGGCTCGTCCACTGACACAGTTATAGTTCATCGAATAAACTAACTGTGGTACAACTTTATTAGTTCTAGCTCACGTGTGGAATACATATAATAAAATTAATAGATGGATTCTACCTACATCAGACAGCAAAATCCTCCCGAAGGTGGACTACTTGATTGTCTTAGAATACATTCGACACCTATAACGATAATTTTAATATAGCTGAAACTCGAGGAGCTAATGCTCTAATTTCCTCAACAGATGCATATTATGTCGACACTGCAGTCTGGTATGGTGTACTGTTAACATTGAGTTAGAAGAAGAAAAATTCAAAGTTACACCGGAACAGAGTACGGAACGGAGAACAGTTTATACATACAGAGTATGTATAAAGTGGCAGGCGGACATTTTTAAATAATTGCTATGCTATGACCTTATGACTCAAATATTATTTGGAGTAGGTTTTCTGTACCTGTAATAATTATTTTGTTAGCGTTAACTTGAATAAATTTGACTTTGACATTTAGGTACTTTTTAATATTGTCCTGGCTACGGCAATGCGCAGCCAAAAAATATTTAAAAATAAATTAAGAATACAAATATGGAATTTAAAAGGAAACTAAAACATAGGTGTTCCTAATTTTTACATATTTTCAACTGATCAAATAAAACCAGCGGTTGACAGTAAAAGGTTACAATAAAGGTTGAAAAAGTTGACAATAATTATGCGAATGTGCTTCCCTATTGAAGTTAAAAAGTCAGTTAAAAAATAATACTTTTTTTTAATTTAGTACGCATACATAGAATAACATCTCAACTCGTCCCATACTTAACAGACAACATGATGACACGGTGTCCAAATAAGGGTGATTAACGGATCTGTTGATCATGCCAAACTATGTGCTGAACCTATTAGCATTTCAAGTGGCTTTTCTCATACTTTGGTTGGCTTCTGACCAAAATGCCACCAACTGTGATGTCCTATTGAAGGGCTTTACACGCCGAAGCCGTCGAAAGCCGCTGACACGCGTCGACTTTACTCTCTAATAACTCATTTCATGTAAAATTTTAATTGCTTATAAATTTTTACAACGGTTACTAAGATGATATAGAGATGCCTCAGCGAACACAAAACACGAACACAATCACAAAAAACCAAATCAATGAAAAAATAGCGACATGTATTGTGTCGCTATTTTTCAAACATTCTAATTCTACTGAACTACGTCACAACCTTAGATCAGAAAACAATGGAGATACCTATATGGTAAAGTAACGTGGTAGTTGCGAACGAATCAGGCTTTAGTCAAACTCACCCTGCAGATAACCCTGCCGTTTTATTTGCATGTAGACTATTAGTTGGTTCGTTGATGTCGCTGCAAGTTTCTTAAAGTACGTATCGAAGGAGTCAGCTGTTAAAGTAAGGTAGGTACCTTACATGCAGATTTTGCGTTAAACGGTTTAGCGGTATAGTGAAGAAAATGTATGAAAAATGGACCTATTTAAACACGAACGATAATTGTACTCAGACATATCTCCTTTGTTTATCTGATCTGAGGTGTGAACTAATGTGTTTAGTTTTACCTTACCTAATCCAAGAAGCGTTTGCATTAAGACATTCTATGCCTATCTATAAAGTTTTTATACTTTACTTACATTACTTTATTATGTATCGTACCTACTTCCAATTTACAAAAGTAGCTTTTCGTAAAACTTTCTAACCTGGGAAAGTTTGAGAGTGGATTTCGTTAAATTACTGACATAAAATAAATTAATGTTATGGTTTACTTGTTTTATATTCGTCTTGTCAATTACGGCTTTATTTTCGTTTTATGCCCGAAACTCCAGATCCAGATATTTTAACCTATAACAATTGGTACGGCTCATAGAAGATATTGTAGAAATTGAAAATAACTATAGCATTAGTCGTATATTCTCTAGACGCTACTTCGAGTTAATTAGTTCCGCTTTAGCTCGGTAATTCTATTACGGTAATTTTAGTAGTCATTCAGTCTCTACAGACCCATAAACTATATTTGAATAGAGATAATTGCTTCAGTTGGTGTTCTAGAAATTTACTTATAATTTGTTAGTTCCTCTACTTAAGAATATTTTCTTTCTTTTTATGCCTAGGTACGCTTTATATCTTTCAATTCCTCGTCTAAATGTTTGTTTGTAAAAAAAATACCCTCATAAACATTCAATAAAAATATCTTGCTTTACTCACATGCGTGATACTTCTTACTTGCGAGAAGTTAGATAAGCTTACCTAGAATTTATGCTGACACATAATATTACCAGACGATAGTCAAAATAATAATATATCAGTATTTCAATTACTATGAGAGTCACTTACTTAGAAGCTTGATTATTTTTGTAGTAGGTACCTAGGTAAGTAGGAATGTATTGCTCTAATAATTTCATCAAAATTGAAATAATTTATGTACATCTATTGTAGGAGTATACCTAACAGGAACACTCGTATCATAGGTACGCCCGTTTCTAATAATTACAGAGCTCTAAAAACTAAAACACCATAAATCCTCGATACTCACATCTTGATTCCGGCCTCCAAGCACCAGACTATTTTCACCACTTATATTAATATTACAACGCACACGCACCAAAAATGTTAAATTTGTATCAACAACGCTTTAAAATACACAAATATATCGCAACATTGTCGGTAAGTAATAACATAAACAAATTGGAAATATTCTCGCGTACGGCACGCTTGAAAATGAACAAGGCTATGAGGCATGAGCAGACAAATAGGTAGGGATATTATGGGAGTGAAAGAGAGGGGGCAAAAAACACCATAAGCTTTCGGCTGACTTCGGCAAGTTCCGTAAGGCGCTTGTTGAGTCGGAAAGAAAGTTTACTATGGATATGGTTAAATACTCTTACCGTGCTCTTACTAAACTTATAATATGTTTTTGTATGCTTTTGGTATTAATATGAAACTTAGTGGCATGGTAATGGTCATAGAATGTGGCTGAAAAAAGGTCTGTGTATAAAAATGTTATAGACAATTTAAAAATTTGACGATCAGCAGGATTCGACCCTGCACCATCGGGTATACGCCCCGAGCGCTCTTTCCGCTAAGCTACGGTCACTCTCCTGTTGGCCTCTAAATTCCTGAGCTATCTTTCCAACTAATAACGCCATGTATAATTCTTACTATCTGCAATTAACCATTAGGCTAGAACCTTTACAGGCCCCAAAGCTGTCTGAGAGATGACGCCTTTTTACTAACTCGAAAGTAAATTTAAATTTATTTGTAGTGTTGTTCCAGATATTAATGTTGTTTCATTTTTTTATCGCCAATAAGACCACAGTTGACGACCAACTTGCCTCTTGGTAAGTGGCGATGTTGTCGAAGATGAAGCACGCAGAGTTAGAAGAATCCTATTCACTCTGGCATTGAAAAAGACCAGAAAACAAGGAAGCTGGCAGGTTGTTCCAATCCTCGGCAGTGCGGCTTAAAAACTTAGAATCCGAAAACCCGTACGAAGCGTTTTGATTCTACATTTATTGTGCGAACTGCTAGTCTGTGGAATGCGCTGCCTGAATGGTTGTTCCCCGATGGTTACTATCTGGGTGACTTCAAATCGCGAGTGAATCTGTTTCTTCATAGCTTCAGGCGAGATAGTCGTCAAACGCAAGCCTATAAAAAAACATTTGGTAAGTTTCTAAAGTAGTAGAAAGGGGATGATAGGCTAAGGTCATGTAGCTCCGATGCACATAATCTAAAATGAACTTTACTTCACTTTCCCTTCACTTTTCAGCTAATAGCTTTTCATTCATGTTTCTCGTGTTTGTACAGTAGTAATTGAAATAAATAAATATGCTTATGGACGTGCCTGTTTCTTTTATCTAAAGAATCTGTTGATAAGATGAAATTATTGTGAGGTAAAAATTTGTTATGACTTATTGAAATAAAATCTCTAATTTTACGTCCTTTTTGAGAGCAAAAGTTTATTAACATTGTGTTATGTGTATGCGTATAAGTAAGTGCGATTTTTCTAACAGCGCAAGTCCACATAAATGCACTAAACACTGCAATTTCACTGACATGCCACAAAGACTAACTTACAATACATGGAATATTTTGTCCGACAATACATTGATGTGATTAATGCATGTCACGTATCATCCGATCTAATCATTCTGTTAAATAGGTCCTTTGTTGGACCTATTATGGATTGCTATTAAACTATGGGAGAAATAGAGACAAAGTATCAAACAATAAATGTATCATAAATGTATATTTCTAATTAAAAAAAAAATTGCAATAGAATGATAGACAATCAGAAAAAGATAAAATAACCTAACCACTGATAGAAGGATAGAAAGAAAAAGTGGTAAAAGATTTCTAGAAACTCAACGTCTCCGTTCATGACTATAGCATGGATTAGGGCGATGTCAAGGAAAGGCAAACATGACGTACATTAAGTTGTTTTTAATTTATCTTGATAATGTTATAATTTATTATTTGACGTAGGTACTTACCTGTATGGTATGGTACGTGCGGTCCGCGGTCGCTTGAACCGCGAAACGACAGGTTGATAGACCTGACACACTGTCTAGATATTATTATTGTTCATTTCATACCACGGCCCGCACGTCATAAAATCAATTCATAACTAAACTATTAGCCGCACAAATCTGCCATTATCAGATGATTTATTGCCATTGTGTGTAAATCTGTATTCATCCATCCCCGCCCATATCCATGCTATTCTCACACTGACACAAGACGTTGAATGGCCTGCCACAGATAAAATAACAGTACAAATAACACATGGGGGTGGCATTATTGCAGTGCGACAAATGTTTCTGTATAGTGAACCAAATAAAGGAACTAAAATGTTATAATGAACTTTGTCCAGGAAATGCGATGGTGACTCCCCCACTCACACTAAAAAGAAGATGGTTGAATTGTAAGGGGTTCGACTACCCGAATGTCCCATACGTTTGTGGCATTTCACACCGTACCAATATAAATAAAAATAGATGACTCATGCCTTCGCTTTGCGCCTCCATTCATGGTGTTGTTTTTACGATGCTCGTAAAAAGCTGTTGGCCTACTTTTTTGTTTTTATATATTCTGTTTCGCCATGTGCTTTGAATTTCAGTGACGTAATTAGAATCATAGAAACTAAAGACGTAGGTATACCAATACTGCGTAAGCGTCTCTAGAAGTACCTATTGTAATTTCATTATGGAAGTGGTTTTCATTCATACATTTTGCATTCTGCTCTCGCATGCGCACCTTTGTTTTAGGTCCATCAGGTAATTTGCACCGTGTGTTAGACGCATTAGTGTTCCTTTTTAACCCACCCCAATTTCTCCGACGTAGTTGAACAATTGTATTTACCTATAGGACAACCGGAAGTCACAGTTACAGGTCCAAAACGCAGCAGCGCTTAGTTGAGAACACTAGAATTAGAAGCAGCTTAGGCTAAGCTCGAGCAAGTTGTCGTACATAGTATCATCTATGTTATCATCTATTTAGCTTATTGTGCAATAAATGATTTGACTTTGACTTTACCTTACTCTATATCAAGATCCTGAAACTTTCTTTCTATTCTGAGAAAGTATCGTAGACCTAGACCTGTCAGATACGCATGCGTTTCGTAGTTATCTGTATAAGTTCTGCGCTGAAAAATACGAAAGAGCGAAAAAAACGATTTCTTATTATTGGAATGTCATTAATTACAGTTTTTTTTTTGTTTGACTTCCTCCTTGACTGATGTGAAGCGGTGATGCGTATGCTTATGCATGTATATCATATGTATATACAGCTATGTATGCTATATAATGACAAATTGATTGTAGAACATTCTGCCTAGAAATCATCTATGAAGTGAAAAAAATTAAAAGTTATGATGATGTTTTTAGACATAATTTTTTTTTGTCTTTTTTATTTAACGCGGTAAGGGACGATGTGGTCGAAGATGAAGCACGCAGACTTAGAAGATACCTATTCACTCTGGCCTTGAAAAGGCCCAGGGTCTCTACATTAAAGTAGGGCTTTGTCCCTTACGACATTTGAAATTTCCACAGTCGATGTGTATTTTTATTGTATGACTTATCGTACTTCGATCTATTTATTTCTAGTCTTTAAATTCCACACAGGTTTCGTTGCCCCATAACCACCCACATTCTCCGAGAACCGCCGTACAACCCGTTGTCGGCAGATACAAACAAACGAATCTCTGAACAAACATCATGCGCGTGCGCACGGATTTGTTTACGTGATGGCCAGCTGTCATAATAGCTACCTGTTGTGTGATTTGAAATTTAACTTTATCATGCTATCAGAAGCTATTCTCACCATTATTGTCTATTAAACTCCACCTTTTTTTAGTTGGCTTTTCTTTTTATTCTCTCTTGAGAGGATTTTATGGATTAAATGGCATTATACAAGATTCAATAGTTTTCAAAAACTTTTTTCGTTTACCTAGGTACTGTTTATTGTACCTTCGAACTGGGCCCCGATCCTACTAAACCAATTGTTTTTAAATTTTTATTGTTTTAATTTTAATTTTAAAATAATTGCCAAATTTTTACACTAGAAAAATACCACCACCACCTTATATTATAATTTAGTATAAAAAATAAACTGTCACTTTTGAAGCAATACATTAAACGATTAAAATTAAAACAATTACAATTTAAAAACAATTGGCTTAGTAGAATCGGGGCCCAGTTCGAAGGTACAAAATTATTATATTATCATCATATTATGGCAATTAAAAGCAGGTTAAATTCGACTTCCGAGTTTTTCCCCAAAGTTGGTTAAAAGTGAAGCCAACAAAATAACGTTTTTGACACAGTTTACGAAGTCTAGTTTAATCAATCATAGTCGAGTATTCTCAAGCAGTTTGAAAATAAATCCAAGTAGTGTTGTAAGTTCACGCGATGTGCCGGAAACGGGTTCACTGCACGTTTAATGTAATCATTATTCAGTCTGTGGAGCTGATAAATTAGTTTATCTCTTTAATGAATTATGTATTCTTCGTAATTATACAACCCGCATGTAGTTTTTAAGAGCATAAAGCTCTCACAAACAATACAGCTCACAAAACGCAATCGTTAAATTTAAGGTATCTGAATTTTCGGGCATATGAAGTAAATTTTCGAAGAAGAAAATACAAACAAAAGAAAACCGACTTCATGACTATACCTAATATATACCAACATGTACAAGATAAACTTGAAGTAGAAAAATTATAGTTGAAAATACAGATCTATTTCATACAGAATTTTCTATAGATCTTTCTATTTGATAGAATCAAAACGCCAAATATCCAGTTTTAGTTCCTTTTTACGTCAAAAAATTGGAGAAGTCTCTTAAGCGTGGTATTCTATAATGTTTACTCTTAAGCAAGCATGTATATAGTAATTAATTAATTTTTTTACCTGCAATTTAAAAAAAAATGCCATGGGTGGCAATGGCATCAACCTAACAGACGGTCTGTCTGACGGTAAGCTGTCAAAATCGCATACTTGTAACCACCATCAATACTTTTGGTGAATCTTGTACACAATATTATCATTATCATCATTTCAGATTGACATAGGCCTCCCCCATCGATCTCGAAAAAGGCCGGTTGGAAGCAGACTATGCATCCAGCGTTTCCCTGTGGTCTCTTTTAGATCGTCTGTCCATCTTGTGGGGGTGGACGTCCTACGCTGCGCTTACCGGTCCGTGGACTCTATTCCAGAACCTTCCGGCCCTATCTGCCATCTGTTCTGCGTGATTTATGTGCCCAACTTTGTACACCACAGGCTTTATTCTTTATTACAAATCATCACATCTACTTCGAAAATACTTAAAGCCAAAACTGAAATAAGCACCGACGACGTTTTATTTATATTAAGTATTCAGTTACGTGCACATCTGCACGTTGTACACTATGATAAAATGCTGTGTAACGTGTGTTTTCGTGTTGTTTTGAAATCTCAATAGAAGCCTCTAGTACAAAGTTATCACCACTTTACCTAGGCTAGACTGCGACTCGACCATGAGCTATTTAGCTTAACTTTGATTTATTTGAAAACATCATCTAACGACAAATTACTTAAAAATTACACTCGACACTGACTAAATAGATGTTTTGAGCTGAACCTGAAAAAATAAGTCAAAGCTTAAAAAGGGAGGTATCTGGACTGTTTGATTATAATACTTAATTTCCATCCACAACCTTAATTACCACGGTAAATATCCCGTTAATAATCATAATTATAACTATAATATTTCATTTTCTTGAACCGTCAAGTAAATTTTATTTTCTTTACGTTATAGTACCGTAAAGTCAATCAACAAGCATATATAAATACAGATCGTTTTGAATAGTCTTCATCAAGTTTACGTTCCTACTAAACTAGAAATAGGTGCAGTGGGTACTTTTTTCAAAATCAATTTTATTGCGGTATCATAAAGTCTACTGTATTTTTCGTCCTACTTACGCTCGGTTAAATTAGTTCTTTTCATAAAATATTAATAAAAAGATTAGATGAAATTGTTGGACATGCTAATGGGGATGAATTTAGTCAGTTGAAGAAGTGGTTGGTAAAGGAGTGCTTGTATGAAATGGAAGAATTCCTATAGAAAATGGCATGTCGTTTTTATGCTTATGATTTGGCTTGTTGATAAATTTATAGTTTTTAGTTAATTATTAATTCTTTTGTCATATTTATAAATTAATACAATTTTTCACGCCCTTACCTTTAGGGCTGTTAATGGATGAACATTTAATATTCTAAGACCTTTTATACCCAGTGGCAAGCAAATAAAAACTTTGACTCTGACTTTGACTTTGTTTAAAAGTGGTAATGTAGGAATGTTACCCAAAACTATTAATATGCACAATGGTTGAAATAGCGCTCACGTTCACTGGTCAATATGTCAGTCAAATGTCAGTCTATAAAATCAAGTTCCGTTGGACATATCCGATCGATTCGTCATCAACAGTTTGGTATTCTAATTCTTAGCTAGAGCTCAAAGGAGCGTTTGTACTGATTACAATATTGCATATAAGCTTTGTTTGAGTACCTAGTTATTACTGGTTATAAAAACGTGTACCTTAATTGGTAGTGCCTTTGTTTTAAATTCACCACAACATTGTTAGATAAAAACCACGGGCATATTTCTACAAACTAGTCGTAGTTAAAAACTTAAATTCTTTCATGGAAACAGATGTTCTGTATTCTTCATACTCTACCATAATATATGACTGGTTACTCCAAAGACGGGGTTGAAGAGGTAGTCTAGACGTTGCCGTGACGTGCCATAATTTTTCTCAAGTGATAATCATGTTTATAGGGTTTTCTAGTCTAGTAGTAATATCTATTACTAGTAATATCCTTTTTAGCATGCCCGCTCGGAAATGTATATTCATTAAATCTTCGAAATGTGAGATAAGCAAGTGAGATGAGCAATGATTAAAAAGATTTGGACGGAAGAAAAACTGCCGTTGAAAACAGAAAAAAGTATGAACCACCTAATTAAGAAATGTACATTGCTTATTGTATTATTATGTGTTTTTTTTTAATGTTTTATCAAACTACCGTACGCAAACTATATCGAAATGAAAGAGTTTGATCTAAGAAGGATCTTCATTATTTAATTTAAAAAATACGTGAAAAATATCTGAAATACTTACATAAAGAAAAAGTAGGTGATATTTTCATAGTTGTTATGTTTGGGTTTTTCATAGTTGTTATAAGGGTTGGTCCCTTAGTAAAAGTTGTTCATAATCATATTGTGACCATTACTATGGCCCCTTTCGGTTTAGTAGGTACACCCTTTCCACGTAACCCTGTATTATGATTATAACTTAAATTTTTACTAACAATCATCGTATGTTAGGTACATCGATTTTTAATAGCTACGATCACCTTCGCAACCAGTTACGATCGAAGCGAAGTTATCTTTAGTGACTGGCAGTGATCAAATTCTGCAAAATGATTCTGGTAAAAGCCGTGCTTGCAACTGATTTGTATCAGTGACACGTAATTCGATTAAACGGCAGCCGGTGAGTCATGCAGCTTTATGCTGACTATCACAGTCAGCGGTCAGCCGGCTGGAAACAATCTGCATTCACCTGTCCAGTTATTTCAGGTACTAAAATATACAGTGAATGTACTTTATACGGGGTTACGCATATAGACTGTACTGAGCCGAAAAGAGGTCATTGTACTCATCATTATAAACAACTTTTACAATGGGACCAACCATGAAATCACGAAAAAAAACAGCTGTTCCAAAACGGTCATTGACACTTGACAAAATGTATAGAGAAAGAAGAAGAGAAGAGAAGCCCGATATGTCCCGATATGAAACGATAACATTTAAAATAATATGTACATTCCTCTATGATAAACGTACTGCGATCCCTAAGCCGACACGAGCCGACTACGAAACGATAAAAAAGTCTAAAAGTAAAAACGAAAGGGGGCCCCATACAACAAACGTATTTTTGTATTAGCTCTAATGTAAAAACGGTAGCACGTACAAGCGTCATACTTGGCATGATTATAGTACACTCTAAAGTATAACAACAAATAAATAAATAATGGCCAAGTGCCGGTGACAAATTTCTTATCATTACTAAGTTATTACGGGTAATTGGGTTAATTAGATGACCTCATTTTTTATTCAAGGAATCGAAATGCCATATTTTACTAATTTTGAAGTCAGGTTTTTAATTTGATAGTTATTGTATATTGTGGTGGTACGGAACCATCAGTGTGCGAGCCCGACTCGCACTTGGCCGGTTTTTTTTATATTACCTGGAGAGAACATTTTTTTATTCTCCATACATACAGTGAGTAATAAATTACCATGTGGCGCCTTAGTAACTGCCAAACCCAAATTAACTACTGTAACTACGCCGGCATTCCATTGTATCCGCCTTTAAATTAGATATCGCTCGAGGCTATGATCAAATTAAAGTATACATTGTGGTGTGAGAAACAGTAGCCTAATGATTAAAGGCTGGTCGGTAGCACGTCGTGAACTGGTTTTGAAGAGTCAAAAATAAATTCTGTTTAGTTTAAAACAAAAAGTAGGTAGACTAACGAGGCTATATTTTTTTTTCATTTAGATTTTTGAAGACTTTAGAGTTTTTGGTTTCACACATCATCAGCCATTAAATGTCCACTGCTGAACAAGTCCTCCCTCTTAGAGAGGGGTGTTGCCATAATCTCCACGCTTGGCAGGCGGCTTGAGGATCGCAGTACGTTCACCGTGTACTAATAGGACGCTCCTGCCCATCCTCCGGTGGTTCTGGTTGCAGTTTTAGGACATACCCGGGACATCGTTTTTGGTTTGGTTTGTGTCTATTGTGCCCATGATGGAACGGAGAAGGATGCATTTGGGGCATAAGGTTGTATGTTGGTATGTCTGTTACCATTTCTCTCCAAAATAGCTTGACCGTTTCAATGTTTTTTATTATTTGATAGCAGGATCAAAACTTGTCTTTCAATTAGCTATTCTCCACATTAGTCGTGTTTTTTAAATTGAATTTACTGGTTTACGCGGAAAGGTTGTACTAAGCAGTTTAGTGCACCCTTTCCGCGTAACCCTGTATAGTGTATACTTGTGTTCAAGTTGTGCTTGAAGTGGTCAAACGCTGTCAGCTTGAGTGATTAAAAACAAGATATGCAATAAAATAAACATGGCCTGAACATGCGTTCTAATGCTAGAGATCAAAGTATTATGTTTGAATCCCCCCTCACAATCCCCTGAGGGCGAAATTAAATTCAGTAAGCAAAACTTGGCTCGATTATTTTCTACCTTCCAAAATAATGCACACCAATACTAGGACTGTAAGTGTACGGCAATGCACATTAATATTCAAATGTTATCTTAGCTTGCATGAGGGTGCGCCAGACTGCCTGCCGCTTATGCAAGGGGTGGTAGGGGTCAATGAACGCACCAAAACAAAAGCCCACGCACCACCTGTGGCCCGCCACTGGCCTCGATCGATACCCATCACTAACGAGCTTCTTGGTACCATCAAAACCTTCAAAACATACAACCGATAATCAACTGTAACACGGAGACATAGAGGTGACAGCCAAAGAGCACTCATTCCCCTAGCTGGACGTCCTAACAGCAGGGACACAAGCCTTCTTTAAGTGAACTGTAAGCCACTGCATTTCAACTACTCGAAGGCTGGAGGGGACAGTAAAATGTTTTGTCTTTGGCATTGTAGGTAAGTATTTAGTGATACGTATATCGCAACTTACCTCCAGAAATATCGCAAACCATTTTTTTATTTATGGTTTGCATCTGACTACATACATACAGAGAAGGAATTCAATGGCGTATGTGAATCCACCAATCCACACTGGGCCAGTGTGGTGGATATGGCCCAATCACCCTTTCGGGGGTAGGCTAAAAGTCCAGCAGTGGACTGTTAAAAGGCTGGTTATGATGATTGATGATGACCTGACTACATTCTGCCTGATTTCAAGCAATGATGCAATGTGTGATGGAGCGAATCAATGGGTTTGATATTTGAATACTTAGATGGCAAATGACCAATGTAGTAATAGCAAAATTACCTAAGAAGGTCTAAATCAAAGGCGATTTAAGTCTCTATTGTACAACGCATAAAAACGCATGTTATCAAATCAAGCTAACCACAACATGAATTACTGCTTATTGGCGCAGTGCCCAACGCTAATGAACTTCCACGTTTAAAAATACCCTTGAACCTCTCAGGGGCAAAAACTTCCGAAGTAAACTGTGCTAAGCCCGCCTTCTATCAAACTTGTCATTCCAAAACTTAGCGACTGAAAGTTCGAGATACTTCGGCAGAAAGTTCGGCAACTTTACCGTTACTGATAGCACCTACGTCTTTTTAATTCCTACTGGAAGTTCATGGCTTTCTTATACCTACAAAGTTATTTTTTTGTAAAGGAAGCCTTACGGTAAGTGGATAAGCATAGTGATGCTTAGGAATTCGATATCCATAATTTTCCATGAATTACCTTTAGGTAATCAATACTGAATCGCATCATTCCTGATTGCACGAATAATCCTACAAAGTCATGTAGCCATTTTCACTCATCATCAGCAGCCATTAAATGTCCACTACTGAACAAAGGCCCCTCTTAAAGAGAGGTGTTGCTATAATCCCCGTGCTTGGCAGGCGGCTTGGGGATCGCAGTACGTTTCTGTGTACTATTAGAATGCTGGTGACCATCCTCCGGTGGTTCTGGCCGCAGTTGTAGGACATATCCGTTTCCCATTTTCACCAAGTCGAAAGGCACGTCAGTTCTTCTATTGCCCCAAAAAATACAACACGTCAAAAAGCTGAACACAAATAGAAATATAAAAATATAACAACAAAACTAGCAACTCACATGATACAAAAACAACCATCACAGCGAGTGATTCTCTTGAGAACGGAACCCCACGCGCATGCGTGAGCCAGATTAATTAGCTGACTCACGATAGTCATGGTGCACTTTAGATTGATGGGAAAGGGGAGAATAGCTTTGTTTTTGTTTGATACGATACTACGAAGGTACGCGTGTCTCTGATTTGAATTTAAAACAAATAAAACAAAACAAAAGCCTAATCAGAAGCTATGAAAGCAAGGAATATACTACTCTCTCTATGAAAGCTACCTAGATAGATACAACCAAGTCTGTTGTCAAGGTTAAATGCTCAATAGTATTTTTGCTAATGCCATGAAACGATGTAGCGAACGAATTGGTGCATGTGATTGTGAACGAACTGATACCGGGTTTTATTATTGAAACTGACGTGGTTTTCACACATTTTATTTATATTACACGGGAATTACTCACGTAAGATTAAGCCGGTTACTCCGACTATAGTTTCAACCGCATTAGGCGGCCTTTTCCAAGGTGAATGCGCGCGCGCGGCTGCGTCTCGCTTTGCGAGACGCAGCCGCATTAAACAGCCTTTTCACCTTGGAAAAGGCCGTCTAATGCGGTTGAAACTATAGTCGGAGTAACCGGCTTAATTTTACGTGAGTAATTCCCTTGTAATATAAATAAAATGTGATACCGGGTTCTTTAATTACCCAATACTTAGTTGATATATGAGTATCTCTGGCAGATATTAAGAGATGAGGAGCTTTCGACTGCTCGAATCCGCGCAATTGATTGTAGCGTGTGTATTTGTTATACACGTGTTAAATTGTTTTTTACTACCCCTAATTTGTTTAAGAAGTTTACTGGTAGAGCAGGGCAACGATATTTTGTTTTATTCTTTAGTTAGATAGGTAGTTTACTCGGCAGTTTATCTATGCTTACATTATTGTTTGTAGTTTCAAAAACCTATAAACTATGTAAAATAATATCGAAAACAGAGCATATTTCCCTAAATTCCCTTTTCAATACCAAAAACTTGTTACAACATACGAAGCTCTGTTCTTCATTTAAGTCGCCACTTTGAACCTCAATCAACTTTGCAAAACAAATCACCATTACTAGCAAACAAGCAATCTCCTCAAGGCAATTGCAAATGGTAAACTTGAATAGCAGACGAAGCCAAGATTACGCTGACCGCCACATTAATATGGATGCAGTCATACTTAATTCTTAAGTCATTATGAAATCCCACAAACCTTGAACCCGGCTGCGAATAAACTTGATTTTAAATTGGCAATAAATATTCCGGTAGCATTGCTTGAGCAGTTATTAACTGCAGTCGAAGTTTAATGTGAGCTTTTATGATTTCATCATATTCCGCCCTTTAACAGTCCACTGCTGGACTTTTACCCTACCCCCGAAATGTTTTTATGATTTATTACATCGTAAAAGCTAAAATGATAGTTTGCAGAGACATGTCAACTAAAAACTAGTAATGCTGGAAGCAAATTTGACCCCACAAAACTTTCACAAGTAAACGGCATCTCTTTTAAACCTGATCGAATAAATATTTATCAGTAACGCTACTCAGATGCCGAGATGAGCTGAGCGTTCCACAAGAAGCGCGTTTAACGGTACCAAGTAGGCATTTACTGTGGGAACAGATGTTGACAATCGTGATTGCTGCGTTGCAATGTACGGAGTATAAAATGTAGTACATAGTTTAACTGCAACAAAAAAACGGGTTGCTTTCTGGCTCACTAGAACCGCAAGAGCAACCACAGATAAAAATTCAATACAGCGAAACCATAGAATTAAGACTGCTTGCTTGCTATTATGTTTCTGTCTTAGGGGCGGAAAGAAAATGAATTGAAAAATCATATGTATCAATTATTACTTTGATCGGATATTTGGTTTAGTTAGAATATCATGGCAAATTAGCATAAAATTTCGGATGCCCCCTCTTAAGTAATTCTATGATCGCAACATTTAGAAAAAAATTGCATTGCTTTTTTCCTTAACTTTTCGCGGAATTTTAGATTGGGGTCTTTGAAAGGAATACTCTTGCGTCTGTGATCAAACATCGCTTAGGTACAAGAAAGTCAGTACAATTAAATTACACGACAAAGTAAATAAGAACGTAGCAATCCCTCTCTTTTTGTACCTTTATATTTGCCACTCAGATAATTGGCGATTGCTATGACATTGCAAAGAGTTAATATACTTTTGTCAAGTTAAAGCACTGCGTCTGTATCTACACTATGAACAAATTCAGCACAGACCTTGACTAGCAAACCAATCATTGAAGGTCTAACACCGTTCAATAGTGGTAAGTACCGGCTACGTTTCCGAGTATAAACGATTACAGCGTGTAATTGCTCATTTAAAATTATTAGGTATTATATGCCAAACTTTGAAGTTTGGAATAAATATAACATAGATATCATTTTCTTGATTAAATAAATTCAATCACCATCGTCAGCAGCAGCCAGAAGACATCCACCTTTGAACATAGGCCTCTCCCTTAGAACTCCACACTGAACGATAGCCTGCCATCTGCATCCAATTGATGTCCGCAACTCTCACGATATCGTCGTTCCATCTAGTGGGAGGCCTACCTACGCTGCGTCTTCCAGTTCCTGGTCTCCACCTAACCTTTCTTCCCCATTGGTTATCTATTATTCGAGCGATGTGGCCTGCCCATTGCCACTTCAACTTGCAAATGTTGATATCTATGTTGGTGACTGTGACTCTTCTGCATAGCTATGTAGCTCCGAGCATAGCTCTCTCCATCGCCCGCTGTCTGACTCTGAGTGTTTTCCAAAAGGCCAGCAGTTAAGGACCATGCACCTTTTCGACTCACATCTTTACTCTAAATTTAAGTTCTATCATAAAAATCGTCTATATAGCTGCAGCGTCCAACAGCCATTCTAGGTCAGGTCATAAATTAATCATGCACAACGCCACTGTTCAAGACGACCCATTAAAACTTCTATTACGCAACCTGTCAGATAAAATGAAATGGACATAACTCATTAGGCGGACAATTAAAACCCTATTGCGGCCATTAGCCAAAATGGAGTCAACATGCAACGGATAAATATCTGAGAGGCAAATGGCTCTACCCTACCTCTGTTTATGCATGTGTCAATTTAATATCATGACAGTATTCATTTGTTAGTGGTGTTACGCTCAGTAAATATTATCTTTGAAACTTTAAATATGAATGCGGAAGTGTTTTTTTTTATGAAATGTGAAAGCATATGACTTAGGTACTCTTTATTTAGGATTAAGCATATAGACTGTTCTAAGCCGAAAGGAGGTCATTGTACTCATCATTATGAACAACTTTTACTATGAGACCAACCCTGAAATCACGAAAAATAAACAGCTGTTCCATAGAAAACGGTCATTGAACACTCGTCAAAATGTAGTTATGGAACAAAAGTTTTTTTTGCGATTTCATGATTGATTCCGTGGTAAAAGTTGTTCATAATGATGGATACAATGACCACAAATGATTAAAAAACCACAAAAAGAAATAAGTATATGTATTATAATTTTCTTTGCTAACACTTGCATATACTGTATAAGTCTATTAAT
Source organism: Agriopis marginaria (assembly GCA_932305915.1). Taxonomy (NCBI): domain Eukaryota; kingdom Metazoa; phylum Arthropoda; class Insecta; order Lepidoptera; family Geometridae; genus Agriopis; species Agriopis marginaria. Next base: position 5,640,680 of record OW029921.1, on the reverse strand, counting down.
ATGAACATACTGTATCTCCCTAAGTACTTAAACAAAACAAACAACGCCTGATGAGAGAGGCGCCTTGTCAGTTGTTTGATCAAATTGACTGTCAATAGAAATGGACACAAAAAGAATAGCAACTTAATTGCCTTTTATGAAGACGCCATAAGTCGCCCATCTGACCTGTCCGTCTGTGTCATGGACAAGTAAGTTTTTATGTAACCCACATCTATACTACTATTCCTCGCGACTTTACTCGTGACTCCAGGTTTACTGCGTTTTCCAGGATAAAAAAAATGCAGAAAATCTGGAAACGAAATCTTTGATAGCCAGACTAAATTACTTTCGCATATAAGTGTAATATTTAAGTACCAGCGGTTTTACTTGCTATCCTACAGGAACTCTTTTCATGGGGATATAAAGAAGCCTATTGTTAATTTAAGGTATAAGCTAAGCTACCACCACACAATTTTTTATTCAAATTCATACAGCCGTTACGGAGTTGATTTGATTGGGAACAAATAAACACACACACACACACAAATACACACAGTCATATAGTTTTAAACTATCGGATGACATTTTGTGTTCACATAATATTAGTGGTGGTAAAGTCAATTAACTTTTTTTACTGACTACTTTTTGTCGGTTTCTGCACTACGACTTTATTTTTATATTCCAAGCTAAATAGAATTTTGATGTGTGGAAAAACCAGTTTTAATCTTTTTTATTACAAATTGGCACATTGTTGAAATATGCAGTGTTTTACTAATTAAGTACCTGTTTGACTCTGACTAAAATTCAACTACAATTTGTCGATTTATGCCTGATTCAGCACGCATAAAAAATTGGTTTCGGCCCTAAAAACGTTTTTTTCTTCTTATGTTCCCGTTTTCCACTCCTGTTTCGGTCCTAGTTTTTATGAAGATAAATGCTTGTTTTAGTACATTTGTGGTCAAAACTTTTTACACTTCTTGACTTAGTTCCCTTTATATTTTTGTTGCATTTTTTATGGTTGGTAGACTATTTCTAGGCACTTTATGTCAACATTTATCACCCAACTTTTCACGGACATCTCTTCCAAAATTGCAATGTGTAAGTCTTTTAATTTAAACTATTTGATTGAACGTTGTAATGGACCTATTATCTTCCAAAATACTAAAGAGTAAGACCATAATTTTTTAAACTATTAGATTAAATTTAGTTTGTTCTATACCTATCCTGCTAAAGATAAAATTATTATGGAACAATCTGCCTACAAATCATTTTGGTAGAAAAAAATAATTAAAAAGATATGATGTGTTTTAGGCAATTTTTTTTTTTGTCTCTACTGTAAACTAGAGCTGTCCCTTACGACATTTGAAATTTAGATTTTCGAAACACAGTCGATACAATTTTGTGTAGATAATTGTAGTCATTGTAGTGTGATTGGTGTTCAATTGAAATGACAACAAGGTACACAAACAAGGACAAGGTAGGCTACTTAGGTAAGGTAAAATCTTACCTGACCCAAACAACCTACCTTCTGTTGGCCACAAACTGATGCAGCCAGTCGTCCTACACCAACCTCCTCGGTAGAGTGCAGCCTTTATGGGTGAAGAGGCTGGCGAGCACGACTGACACGGCGCGTAACTTGTTTTGCAATAAACGTAGTTTTGTAGTTCATAAAAGGCTTTTTTACTCACTATTCTCTTTGTTACTCGCTTCTGCAGTTCTGCACCCGTCGGCCGCTAACACCTTGAATAGCATTTCCAAGTAAATAATAGCTAAAGGTTGGCGAGCACGACTGACACAGCGCGCCACAAAATCTTAAAACAATATTTTATTTTGTCAATTAATGGAGTTTTGTGGTTCATAAAATACTGTTTTACTCGCTGTTCCCTTTTTTACTCGAGTCTGCACCCGTTGACCGGTAACACCTTGTAAAATAATATAATTTCCATGTAAATAATGCTTATTAATTTGGTAATGCTAATGTCAGATTTATGCCTAACTTTAACTAGATCAGTGTCCTAAACAACAAAGAATAGTTATCCAGGTGCAAGTTATGCAGGTTAACAAGACATGAGAAATAATTTTTGGTATCATGTCAAAATAATCGATTAAAAGTTTCCCTAGAAAAACTTAACAATTTTGATCTAACTGATTGTGACAAAGGTACAAAATTACTACTTGTTTGCATTCAACTCGATTGTTCCTACGCAAGAACGCAACATGAACCTTGAATGCGCCATTCAATATCTTGACAGACATATACAAATACATACAATAATTGTATATGCATGAGCTGTTGAGCTGAATAGACCGGTAATTGCTTGGTTTATCATTACATGCAGAGATTAGTATCTTTAGGTAGATAAACTACGCACTAAAACTGCAAAGAACTGCTAACTAAGACCTTAGGTACGTACATGTTTGTCAAAGACTAAAACGTACACTGACGTAGGTACATAGCCAAGTACATTATTTTAGTTCTTAACGTGTGTTGTATTTAATTTCAACGTATTATAATCGCAAAAACCTACAATATAATTAGTATTTTTAAGCTTTCTAGGTAACAATATAGCTAAGAGCGGTGGCTAAAAGTTTGTACAGCTACCTTTTTTTTTTCCTCTGTGAGGAGTTTGGCGTCGCACTCCAGTACATTTGCCAGTGTCAGGTATTAAATTACTATCAACTTGATGAAATGTAGTCAAACAAGTCAGTCACAGTCAAGCAAATTAAGTCACGGTCAAGTCAAAGTCATGCCCTAGTAAAGTAGTAGAGACATTACAATAGGCTTCTATGGATCTTTGGAAACAAAACGAAAATACATGTTTCACCGCGTTATATACCTATCATTTGAACCCTTCTACCCACACTCGAGCACGTCCGCGAACACTTAATAAATAATAATCCACCATTATTACGCTTTAACACTCGAAAATACACAAATTTAGGAAAATAATAGATCGTTGCAACGAGACGACATGTTTTTTCATGTTGGCGCCAAAACTCTATAATAGGACTTATCAAAGAGTTTATATATACCTACCAAGCTAACATAATACTATAAAAAAATATCGATTATCAATATCGAGTATGGTCATTAGGTAGGTATTCTAAAATGTCCCTACTATAGGATTGTGTAGAGTCACGCAGCTTTTATTTGGACCCGTATGCAATTGGACCTCATAAAGGTACCTACTTACTAGGCATTACGCCTGCGCAGTGCAACGGTTATTGCTTGCGTTAGTGCCTTTTGTGTTACGAGTTACGAGCACCTGTACCTATTCCAGTAATATACCAACCATTTTACAGATCTTTCTTCTTAACCAAATGCTTGTTGAAGGCAAAACAGCCAACCAGTTTTTAATGTTATCATTTTGCAGACTTACAGTTATAAGAATGTCATTTCACTGCCACATGAGTAGCGAGTAGCGTCTGAAGTGTTGTCACCGTACCCTAAAGAAAACAAAGTAAAAAAAAACACACAATGCTTACGCTTTCATTTTCTCGTGTCGGGAATTACACGCTGAGATGTTCCATTGTGTCCATTCAGCATCTGTTATACGTGCACTGCCTTTGCCACTTCAAAAAAAAACCAATCCTAAACAGTTTCTATGCACTTTCAAACTCGTTCGTATAAAAAAACGCGCTAAAATCAAAGTTCGAATTGCCACCTCTTTAGTTTTTATGAAAAAAAATATATTTGACAGCGTTCGAAATTCAAATGCGAACGCGCGATCAAGTCCGAAGCTCGACGGCAACTCGATGCGAATCGAGCGCCGTCCGACGTTCTGCCATAGCTAGAACCACGGGGTTTATTGTACCCACACCGCGGGTCTATTGTACCCATGCCATGGTAGCCAGACAGAGAACCCTCCTGTTAGCTATTTGGACTTATAGGTATGTATTTGCCACCCTCGCCCCTCCTCGCCGAGCCAAACAGAAGTTTGGAAGTTTGCTCAAGTCTATAGTTCGCCGACTGCAAGTTGCAAGTTCGATCGATTTTGTCATTTTCTTCACTAGTGGGATGCATGTGGGTTGCATTTTAAAATGGAAGTGGGTGAACTAGCGTAGGTTTTATAATGGAAAGGGATTAACAAACTATGTAGATGATTTATTGCTTTTTTTTAACACCATTAGAAAAATTCATAAATTCTCGCAGATTCGTATATACCTACCAAACACATTTTAATGCTTAAAGAAGCGACTTAATTTTAGAACAAAAAAATATTTTAAAATAAGTTAACTAAGTGTATATATTAACACATAATTATTACGTTTAAGTTAACTCAATCTAAAATAAACTTAATTTACACAAGGTTATGTCATAAACATAAGGTCTGGCAGATCATATTAAGGCCCGTTTGGACTTTGATTAGTGCGAGTGCAAGTGATTATTGATTAGTAATTTAGCAAGTGATTAAAGTATACACTCGCACTTATAAGTTGTGTTCCAAATGTGTTTAGTACTAATCACAGTACTAAACACCTGCAGTATTTTTTTTTTACTAGCTCTATTGTTTTTTTCAGTATATAAAGGTAGATACTCTTTGCTTTATTGTCCACTCGCTAAATATTGGAGAGAAAGGCTATTATTATATTATTATTAATTATAGACACGGCTCGACCTAGAGATCGATGCAGAGGCGAAAGTGCTCATGTCATTGACTGCTTAATATTAGATTACCTAATAATTATAACTGGGGCGCCAGAGATTTTAAAAATAAATAATAGGTTTACGTTTGATCACTAAGATACGAGTAATTGACGTTAATTGTCATCGTTAACTTTTTTTTTCTTTTATTATATAGGTACGGTAAGTACTAGCTATTGCCCACGACTTACTACGCGTAGATTTTCAAGCACAGTTTTTTCTTTAATTCAGCCCTTACGCAATGTCCTTTCTTAGCGTGGTCCTCTACACCCCATTAGAAACTTACCGGCCAAATTTCAGCATCAAGTCGAGTAGTTTTCTAGATTTCGTGATGAGTCAGTCAGTATATGACTGAACGGTAAGTATTTCGTATTTAATTTGTTTAAAATATGCTAATTACACCATAGAATTAAAGATTAAAGTAATTATTAAAGTAATTGGTCGCCAATTACTTGTAAAGGTAATTGATATTGATATTTTTATTCATCATTACAAAAAATACATGTCAATTCAATTAGGTAAATAATAAAATTATAAATTACATTAAATTATGTCACAAAGACAATAAAAAAATATGATAATATCATTTGTAAAAAATTAAAATACAATAAAAAATATTGCACTAAAAATAGGTTAAAAATTATAATCAGAAAAATAAAAACAACACTTAAGTAAGGTAAGGTGATCGCTTACTATCAGGCGGCCCGTCAGCTTGTTAGACAACTATGGTATAAAGTTAATGAAAAAACTTAAGATGGACATTTTTTTTTAACGCGGATAAGTCCCCGTTTGACCTCCAACTCGCCTGTTGCTAAGCGACGATGTGGTCGAAGATGAAGCACGCAGACTTAAAGTCAAGTAAAGACATCTAAGTGGGACTACAAATACGCTGCCAACTGGTAGTGGGCTTGAGCATTTGGATTGTCTTTAGACCTTCAACGGTCTATGGGCAGTCTAACTGTATTTGTAGTGTTAGTTTTGGCTTGTATTTAGTTTGGTTAATAAAAGCACTTGCCCAGTTAAATAGACTATAAATTATGATCACATACGGTATTTTATGTTTGAGAAAAAGCTATACACGCTACTCGGTGGCTGCATAAACAACAAGCTAACAACAAATATTTCATGAAACACGTTCCCAACGGAACTCTATGCTGTACCAGTCGATCTAGTTTGTTTTGATCGAATACTGCCAGTCATCCGGCATAGAAAGTCGTCAATCTTGATCCGAGTGAAAGCTATCGAACCAGTGGATTGGTAAACTGTCATTAAACGCACGCTAAACGAGGGGCATCTACACTGGAAGAATACCCTGCACTTTATTTTCTGCTCTAGTTCTTTAATTTTTTTATCGTTTTTCGGAATTTAATACGCATCTTACATCATCTTACAAGCGACGTTGCCTACTTTACGTCTTTTTCCGTAGGTCTACGACTTTTAGCCTTTCTCTACGAGCTAATGTTTACTTTTTAAATGTTGATTTGTATTTTAATAATTTAAATTACAATTTTCACTGGAATTAAATATAAAGTGGATGAATTCATTATAAACTTAGATATATTGGTTTACGTGTTTACAGGTAATCAAAAGGTCATCAGCCAGAAGAAGTCTACTGCTGAACATAGGTAACTCCACACTGATCGACAGCCAGCCTTCTGCACCCACTGGATGCCCGCAACTTACGATGTCGTGTTTCTAACTAGAGAGGAGGCCTACCTACGCTGAGTGTTCCGTGGTCTCCACTCAAGAACCTTTCTTCCCCATCTATTATCGGATCTTCGAGAGATGTGGCCTGCCCTTTGCCACTTCAGCTTGCAAATTTTGTCCGTGACTCTGGTTCTTTGGTTAATATCCTAGTTCCGAATTCTATCGCGCAAAGAAACTCCGAGCGTAGCTCTCTACATTGCCCGCTGTACGACTATAAGTTTTTCAAAAAGCCAGCAGTTAAGGACCACATCTCAGTCATAATTATTATGTCATCACAAATCAAAAGGTAGTCAGGCTAAAATTAAAAAAGTTCGAAGTAAAAGATTAGGTACCAGTAGGTATTTAAGCACAGTCATTAGATGCAATGTATACGACGCAGTGTGAGGGTGTCTGAGATTCAAATTTGGGGTTTACATAGTAACTATTACTTAATCTATGATGGGGTGTAACGAAGTAGTTATATCTAGGAAGGAGGGGTAAGAAATAAATAATTTATGAATAGAGGTGGCACTGAATAATTGTATAAATTCCGCACTTAATTATTATACGTAGTATAATAATACCTAAGCATACTTATGTGACCGCATTTGTAGCTTTCGTATAGCCTTTACCTTTTAGATTCCGCGTATGTATATATTGGGATTATTCCAAAAAACCCCTTGAGCGTCAAACGAAAGTGTAAAAGACGCTATTACAATCATCTAGTCACTTCTAAATTGAAAATGATTTAAGATCAGAGACAGTGGAACAAAAATCATACCTACCTAATTATCCATCATCATCAGCCAAAAGACGTCCACAGCTGAAGATAGGCCTCTTCCTTTAACCTCCACTTTGAACGACATACTGCATTTTGCATCCACTGGTTGCTAGTGACTCTCACAATGTCGTCGGTACATCTAGTACACGGCCTACCTACGCTGCGTCTTCCGGTTCGTGGTCTCCACTCAAGAACCTTACTTCCCCATCGGTACCATATTATTTATTATCTACTACTATTTATTACATTTTCAATAATCCCTGCTCAGTATCTTCTCGGCTCTATAACACCCCGTACTTGCGATGCAAACTGTCTCTGCACTCCATTCACCAAGTGTCTATCGATCCAATTCGCATCGAGGGGTGTTTATTGCACCCCTAGATAAAACGTACGAGTACGTAATAGGCACCTTAACTGCATTTTCAAATATTTTATCCCAAAGAATGCTGTTAAAAATTTCGTTGTAATATTTTGTTTTGTTTTATGTTGCAGCATTTACGAGTATGTTGCATGTTTCTAGCAACTTATTTGCATGAAAGGGGCTGCTCGGATGATAGGTTTTATGCTTAATATATATTTTTTTTACTAGGTTTTATTGCGTGTTATTACTAACACGTTTATTGTAATAACAATAGACTTTTGTTCCGATGTTTCATTTATTACAAATAACAGGCTTAATGAAAGATATAATTACATTACACAAACTGAAGAAATAATTTAAATTGGCTATTAAAATTCTGAGATATAAGCTTTTAAAGTTTTAAATGGAGATAAAGAGTGGATTGTCTCTCCCTCACCCGCAAAGCGTGTGTTAGAATAGCATTTGTATGGCGCGCGTACAAATTGACGTTAACACGTGCTACTTAGCACGTGATAACGTGCTATAACGCTCTCTGTCTAGCATGACATTTTACATAATAAAATAAAAATTCTTTATTTTTGAAATAATTATAATTTTATTTTATTTGTGATCAGCTTTTCTATGAGGTATTAAAAATGTGTCATCTGTCGCCTATCGATTGTATCGATTTGAAAACTTGCAAATAAGTATGTAGGTACATTTAAAACCTCTTGTAGGCAGTTTGATGGAACAGGAACATGATAGGCTGAAATGATGAAACATTAGAGCAATATGTATAATGTATATATTGCCTATATGCATCGGTTTATTTGACACTGACATAGTTGTCTGAGCATTTCATTTGCTGCGTTTTGCTCCGGTTCAATTGACCTAGATATCAATTACGAATACTTGACAAATATATCTTTGACGGTATTTCACAGGCCAATCTACTCGCACCATACTCGTAACTTACCTAGGTACTTACGTATAGCCTAGGCTCACACATTGACAATGAAGAAAAAACAAAGATGCATGAATATAAATTCTCGAAGAAAACCCCAATCGAGATAGATATGTGGAAATCCTAGACCGTCCAGTTTTCCACTTCTTTCTTCTGCGGAATGGCAAGGCGTGGAATGGCTTCCTCCAAAGGTCTTCCTTAGAAAGTCTTTCGCCGAGGTTTATTATTTTTTCAAAAAAAATTCAATCACCACTCCTGGCTGGCAAAGCATAGACAACGCTGTTAATTTTGTAGGTGTCCATCGGTGGTGGTTTCGGCTTACCATCAGGTGGAATGTATGATGACCGCCGCTCTATTCATAAAAAATATATTTAAAATGATGGATATCTTAAAAACGTCAAAAACAAAAATATAACATAGACTAAATCCACACTAATCAGTGCATTTAGTCTACATTTGTTGCAAGCTAAATTAGACAATGTTAAGAATTGTATTTAAATCTGTTTGTAGGTGATGATCTCTACGAGATCAAACCGTTAATGAGGAGATCCGTAGACGAACGATAGTTACAGTCATAGCCCACCGGGTTAGCAAGTTGAAGTGGCATTGGGCTGGGCACATAGCACGCAGAACAGTTGTCCAATGGGGCCGAAAGGTTCTCGAATGGAGACCACAGACCAGTAAGCGCAGCGCAAGACGTCCACCCACAAGATGGACAGACGACCTAAACGAGACCGCAGGAAAATGTTGGATACAGGCCGCTTCCAACCGGTCCTTTCGGAAATCGATGGGGGAGGCCTATATCCAGAAGTGGACGTCATATGGCTGAAATGATGAAATGTAGATGCGGATGATGATGTAGGTGTTGATTAATAAAATGTACCTAACTATCTAAATTTATATAAGTATGTATGTAAACTAAGGAATTTTTTTCGGGAATTTTGTACCTACTAGTTAGATCCAATATTCATGCGTGTTTGAATCAATAATTTAGTAAGTAAGTAGATAGGTAGATACAGGTTCTAGGTAATTTAGTTGAAAATATAACCTTAAGCCAACGACAATATAATCAGATTATTTTTGCCTCTTTCAAAGAGTCAAATTCAAATTTGAGTCTTTCAAAATACCACATTATTTCCCTGGGTCATCTCCAGCAGGTAATTGTTATACCACAAGGTTATTTTTGAAAAAACTGCATTTAACACATTCGGAATTACTTTTACATCTCCATAAGCCTAGGTATTCCCTTATGTAGCAAACTTATAAATAATCAACTTCCCCAGTAACCTGTACCTATTAAGAAATAAAATAAAAACTTGGCACAGTCGTGTATGGTCCATCTCCCGATATACTGACTAGTATCGCATTGGATACTATACTCATTGGTGAGAGTTGTCTAACTCTAGAAGGTAAAGTAACACTTATCGGTCACGTATAAGGCAAACGGACAAAATTATTGTCATATAGACGCTTTTCACTCACATACATGGTAAGGAATGTGGAAGCATTACATTATATCTTCTGTGGCATTACTTACCCGGTGCTCAGTGGGCTCAAAATTTTTATGTTTTAACTAAAGATAAGTACCAACGCCTTTGATTAATACATAAAAATAGGTATAAAGCGGTCAATCGAACACAGAAAATAAATTAGGTACACAAGTTTACAAATACTAGTCAAATCATTTCGAATCAAGCAGCCCAGATTTCAGTGTCATTCCATCGTGGTTGCTATGTCAATATAATGCACAATAATGATTCTAGCTAGGCCGGGTACTTACCTAATAGGCATGATGCCTAATATTTTTACTACCTCATAAAAAGCTGATCATAAATAGCATCATCGAAAACAAAATTTAAATTAGTTCAAAATAAATAGGTTATAAGTATTTTAATTTCATTCTAGACAGAGAGCGCACTATACCTACTGAGGTATGACGTCACGCCTCAGGCGCACCGTACAAATGCTAACCTAACACACGCTTTACGAGAAAGGGACAGGGTATCACCTCACTATCCCCATCTAAAACTTTAAATGCTCATATCTCAGAGATTTATCACCCAATTTTTTTTTGATTTTGTAGGTATATTATGAAATGTATTTAGCTATCTTCATCGCTAAGCCTGTTTTTGTAATATATTAAACATTAGAACACATGCCTATTATTGTAAATGATCGTAGTGTTTAAAAAAATCGAGGATGATTCTTTACATTATCATGTAAAGCTATCTTTCAGTACCTTACCGTACTTTATTACTTACGTTTCTTCATTAACCGTTTGAAATAATTAATATTAATTATTAGTTAAGGCACGTTACTGATAAATACATAATTGAATTTGAATTTAAAATTGAATTTCCCGCCATAAATATAACATTTCCGGGGAAGTTATAGCGCGTGGCTGTAGCGTGGAGTAATTTTGTTTTTTATAAATTTTCAGATAACAGGGTTGTACTTGATTATGTAAAGCTAGTATGATAACAAAATAAAATAAAAGAGATACATACTTTTTCAACTACTAATTCAAGCGACAAAGTTGTGTGAATATGAGGCGCTAAGTGAATCCTATTCAAATTAAAATTGATCATCTAGTCAATAGTAGAATCCATCATCAATGTAAGCCAAGGTCCAGACTGGCACAGATAAAGCGCTGCTCTGAATGACAAATAGAAAAGCATAAGGGACCATTCAAACGCGCACGCACGCTTTTGTGCTCAAAGAGTAATGGAATCCGTACACTCTTCTAATTGATTCTATACATTATTCATACGAGAGCCTATTACTGTCTACGAGTACGGCACTCCTAACAAAACAGCGGACTTTAACGATATAGTCCAGTTGGAATGATTTGAGGTTTGAATTTTATTTAGGCCTCTAAAGTAATATCCCATGGGAATTGACACAAAAGTGCTGATAAACCTAGAACTTAGAACATTGAGTTTTGGCAGTTTTAAAATTTTGTCGTATTCAATTTATTTGGTGAGTAAGTATACAAATTATTTAACACAATATGTGAAGTTGATACCAAGACGTAGGTAGGTACCGATTTTTTAAAATAATAAATGTATATCATGCTGAAATATAATTAGAGCTTGTAGTGTTATAGCAGTCATTAAAATCAAGACGTTTCAGATTCTGATACTTTTAAAACTTAACGGTCCGTAACGACGAACTTTGAGGACGTTGCAATATATTGCATTCTACAATAAAATATATTCTGATTCTGACACGAAGTCGCACTGCTTAGGCACTATCCCCACAACGAGTTCTGCATTCTTTGTAATAGGTTAGGTATATGCAATGCCTTGGCACCGTACCTACACAGAATAGGGGTCAGACCGCAATGGTCTCTGAAGAAATTAGCAAAAACTCTGAACTCAGAACTCTTCTGTAGAAAGTTCCGAGTCCAGAGTTTTTGCTTGTTGGGCTATCGCCTTTGGCGTGTACAAACCGAAAGAAGCAACCGAACGTAGGTGCAAGTGCCACTAGAAATCTCACGTTCATTTGCCATCCCTGTTATATGTCCGTATAATATAAAGCCTTTTCGCAAACGTATCGCTATTTGTAGACACTAAAGAACCCGAGCGAATCCATCATTCGCGAATGATCGCTTTCGCTGATATGTCAACATCAACATAGATAGCCGTAGATTTAAAAAAACATAATTTCATACGATTCCAAGAAAAGTTTATTTTGCATGTTAACATTAAACATCCAGGAGACAATCTTAGTGCTAGTCTATTCACAGTTATCTCCTAAACAAATAAATAGTTCACAAATATATAGTTAAAAACATTAATCTAATATCACTATAAATTTACAAAATGCATTCTCAAAAATGTAGGGATTCAAAACTTACAACGTGAAATGGTATAATAAATAATCAACAGAAATATTTGGTGTAAGAAATATTATTATTTCTAAATGAATACCTACGTAATTATTAAAAACTATGTGCTTCTAAATAGAAACACAATGTTTCAACAACGTTGGCGCAACGTGCAAACGTTGTACATAATACATTACAATGAAAACATAATCCAGAAGAAATTAGACATAAGTATATGTACATATTGGTACACACAGACAAATATCTTTAACATCAAATACCCAATGGATGGTTACAAATACCTTTCTCGAAATTAAATCTCACTTGTCACATTTGAGTATTTAAGTTGTTATGAGATTAATCAAATAATATAAAAGGAAAGAAGTAACTTAAATAGACAATAATAGGGAGAATTTTGAGTTAAAAATATTAACTAAACATGTTCGTTTCAAGAAACCCGGAGCAACAGCTATATTAATGAAAATAATAATTCATTGGTTACAACAAACGTTAATACAAACAATAAAAATATACATTGAAATATAGAAGTATACATTAACGATCTTATTTAGAAAAGTTAGTGAAAATAATCTATGTTTATGATCACTCTCTCTACTTTTCGCAAACGGAAACTGTCATACGTGAAAGCTAATTTTAGTTAGCACTCGTTTAAATAACGTTTCTAAATAAAGCCGTAAGTATATAATATTCATTATATTCAATGATGGTTTCAAAAGTTTTTCACAGTTTCAAGAGATTATATAATTATCTGCACTGCATCTATGATAGATAAACAATATTTTAATAAAAAAATATTTAGAGGATAAAACTAAAATGTCAAATGTCCTATGTCATATGTAATCAGTCATGTGCTGAAAAAAATATTCATTCATTTACATTTATTCATTGATTCGTTTATTTTGTGCATCATACTTTAGTTTTGCTCATAATCGTTTAAAAATAATGTTTTAATATACTAACTCGTGAATTTTTTATGTGGTATTGTTATTTATAAACTTGAATTTTATAATAACTTTTATTACTATGTTACTATTGCAAAAATAAATTGGTGTGAAATCACCATGTCAAAATATTGAGCAAGATTTGAACATTATGGCTAAGATTGTCAAATCACAAAATACTTAGAAAGTTTAGTTAAGTTAATCTATCTTTAAAATAGCTTGGTATCGTTTTCGCGCATGACAATTTAACATTGACAGGGCCATTTAAAGCATAGATTACCTTCATTATTAATTATTATTGGCGTTTCTGTATCTAGGGCCGTTTAGATATTAAATAATAATAAAATATAAGCATATGTAATGAAAAAGTTGAAGAATAATGTTTAGCTTTAGTTACAAAAACCTACAGAGTACCTAAGTAAACAGATTTTCACATTCCAAGCAATCATTATACCACAGACCTTAATAAAAAAATTGTACGACCGGTACAAAAATTTCGCGAAAGGTTGTTTTAAATTGATTTCTATGGTTACATGTATATTTAAAAATAGTAGCCACACTAACCTACTCACTAATTTTACCATCATAAAGTTATTATACAAAATTTTATAAATATAACTGTTATTATGTACAAAAATCATAACCACAAAATGTTGAAAACAATCTATTATAAATCTAGGAATCTGTTATAATCTGCAATTAAAAATAATATGCATTTTTATAATGTACCTACATGGACGAAATAGCTAAGTCTATCGACAATCATAAGTTTTTGGTGTCTAGTTATTCCAAATCATCAATATATCGTTCTATTCTTGTTTACAACCGTACTTTTACGAATCTCTATTACATAATAAGTTCCCAAAAACTTTCTACTTCATATAAAACTTTGGTGTTACTTTTACCTAACTACTGGGTCCTCGGTACTCGAATTACCTACAATCAAAAATATTTCCAAAATACTGATGCTACATTCTCATCGCAAAAATATCGCTACAAAATTCTAATATTTTATGTTCAGACTATGTATTACACTCTTAATAATATAACATTATTCGTCCAAAATCATAAGGATTTTAAAACTGTTGTTCATCGATGATCAATATTCGTCAAAAAAATACGATCTAAGTCGATTTTATTGTTCCCAGTTTCAACTATGGAAATGTTTACATTATTATCGCTGAAAAATGTTGTAACAAAAATGTGTAACATAACCTAATGGAAGACATTTTGTTTGAATTCGAGTGCGCAAATATGTGATGCGTTGCTGATGAAAAATTATCATGAAATGTGGAATGTGGTTCATGATGTCTTTGTTTTCTACAATAATGTTTCCTTATTAATAACTAGAACTAGAAAAGTAAATATGAACACAATTTACATCTATAGGGTCACATACATCAACAATACAATCATTAATAGTACTTCGAAGAAAATAACGTCAAAAATAATAAAGCGCTAGATAAATCAATATCTGACCCGTCTTTCAAAATACTGTGTTAAACATAACCAACGTATTGATTTATATGATACTTAAAGCGATCTATAAAGCTAAAAATAAATAACACATTAAAATATTTAAAATACAATAACTTAACATAGCAGTCAACTTTCAAACCGATAGCACACGAGAGAAAATAATATCACGATTATGCCGTCATATCTAATTTCGAAAATGTTACTATAACTAATGTTATATGATCAAGTTTCATAAAATATGTTTCCGATGAGGATGATTCTGAATCTATGGCACTAACACCCAACTACGGCACGATCTACGAGAGTACCATATTCATTCACGGTTAATACCTTCGAATCCGTCGCTACATATAGGCCGGCTTCATCTTGTATGCGCGTTTCCAGATCTCACACAAGCATACGGTCGAGTGAAACCTGTAGAATATCGCCAGGGGCATCGACACGTGTGTTATTATAGTCCATGCCCATAATCCATAGAAATGCAATTGCACCGGGTGTGACTCTGCTCTTGACTTTTCCAAAGTATTTATCGCCCACATTGCCAGGTTTGTCACTAGTAAGAATGTTACAATCTCTCTTCCAGGCTTCTTCCGCAACTGCTCGGGGGTCTTTGCAGACCTTCGACTGGCGTCTAATATAAACATCGTCTGACACGTCGTCTGGATCAATGATGATAGAGCTGTGATCAAAATCAGGATTGTGTTCTTTTCTATTGTAAAATGACCGCCAATGATTGTAAAGGTTCCATAGATGAACATGCCAGTTTGAGCTCCGACTAGAAGAATATTATCTAATTCTAAGTTCCTGTGACCGTCATATTTCAAATTTCTCACGCAGACCATCCCAGCTAAGCTAGCAAATGTTGTCATCGCATACAGCCCCAATTCGCAAATGTTAACTTCCACAACAGCTAATGTCGCGTAATCTTTTTTCGAGACGAGGACGAAGAATAGAATCAGTGAAATGATTGTGAGAACCAGAACAAGGATTCCGAAGAATAGTCCTTTGTGGGCTCGCGCGCAGTCTACGCTATACAAATGTGGCGATTTTTTGTACGCTAAGCCTTCAAGGAGTCGGGCTTTCGCAATGGCTGCTGCTACGTCTTTTGATGGATACTTAGAGATGTTTTTCCACATGACATAGAGAATAGCAGCGCATATCAAGGAGTATTCAATCGTGCATGGAAATAGGAACGGAGAAGCATCCTGAACCAATGATCCCATTATGTTGGTTCGTCGACACTCAAAAATGTGATGAGGTCCTTTCAACCCTCGAGGAACTCTCAAATGCGCTGCAGCAGGATGCGATGGGGGCACTTCTGTGGCAAGCGACGCAAAAGCTTTCTGGAACGCTGAAACGTAACGAATTCTTAATTAATTCCTGAGAATACTCGAAGCTAAGTAATTGAATGCCGTTTAATGTTCGATCGGTTGGCGGCATGCCACTCCGGAATTTAGGTCAGAATGCTTTCCGGGGTCGAGCGCTAGATCGGAAAGCCATTGAAATAACTCAGCAATGTCTGTCGTTGGAATGAGACCTCTCCTTATTTTAATTAAAAATCTGTTTGGGCTTCATGCAACTAGATCGCAAAGGTATGACTTTTTTGGAATCTAAAGCTTGGAATTTTATGGATTTGAAAACAATTGACAAGCATTAAATATTGTTTTATGACTAGTTAGTGGATGAAGCGTAGGGAAACACTGGATGCAGGCCGCTTCCAACCGGCCCTTTGGAGATCGATGGGGGAAGCCTATGTCCAGCAGTGGACGTCCTATGGCTGAAATGATGACTAGTTAGTGATTCTATTGTATCGTAGAAACTGGCATGATCAAGACATATTTTATCAACAAACAACGGGACAACCAACAACCTAATAACGTGAGATAATCGCAAATAATAATAATGTGACTCTACTTTTAAATTTAGAATGAGTTCACGTTTTCACGATTACTTAAAAAACTGCGCGTGAAACCGAGTTATAAGAATTGACAATAGCAAAAGTTCGCCATAAACACGTGTTAAAAGAATGAAAGGGGTTAAACAAGGATAAATGACCAGAGGCCAGGGGCGCTCACTGCGCAACAAATTATGCGGGCAGGGGAGTACAAAACGAGTGCAGAGCTCCTTAGAGGGCCATTTTAAAAGTGCCCTTTTTGTTTAGATGGGAAGTAATATCGTGTCCTTATAATGTTATTAATGGTCTTATGATGGTGTTATTTTTGTCAAAATATTGTATTTCTATTTTGATAAAAAAGAGGGATCTTAAATATTCAGATGAGTGACCGCAAGTGTCTTTTACAACCTGAGTGTTACTGAAGGTTGTTCTGACACTTCAAAATGTAGGTCTTGATTGTTTCTCCTACAAAACATGTCCTGAAGGCCTTTTGCTGTCAGAAACTCTGTCTTTTGGAACTAATTATTTTTCGACTCACCCACCCACCAGCAATCCCAAATCTTCTTATTTATTTCAATGTCCTTCCCCCCAAAGGTCTATCCACCGAGTTTCAACATGCAGCGTTTTAAAAAGGGTGTCTATAAAAACTTATACGAGCTGGCAACACCGCTAGTGTTGCAGGTATCCGTATAGTATGGTTTCTGTTTACTACAGGAGGACGGCAAGCTAGTTTGCCGCTATTTAAAAAAAAACTAAATTCAAATTTTATAAAGACGAAAATCAATAAAGAACAAAGAGCACCTTTCCTATAATTATACCTTTCAATCTGTCGTCGATAAACTGTTTGCCCCAATTTGATTTAGGTCGGAGAGATTGGGCATAATTTACTCGTAGAAAGAAAAGCAAAAAAAAAACAATGAATAGATACTGTAGGAATCTAAATGTAATGTAACAATCACAACTATAATAAAACGATTACAATAAAAAGATTAGCAACAAAAATATTAACAGCAAATATTTTTAATAGTTGTATTATTTATTTAAAACAGCCCTGCGTTTTATCTTCACCTCTCGTCTGAAGTTAAGCGATGATGCGGTCTATGACGGAGAATACTTGCCTAAAAAAACCGACTCATTCGTGACTTCGACACCCAGATTATAACTGAGATACTTTAATCAAAATCGAAAATAAAAATATCAGCCAATTACTAGTATTGTAAACCAGAAATTGACTTATCTATGTACTACGTTTCTGGATATCTCAGTTTAACCCATTTATAAATTCCATGCGTTCACTAGAAGCTTGAGAGACCGCCTAATCGCACTGAACCGGACCGGATACTAGCTCTTACACTTTCTCTGAGGGCAGAGCCTCCTCGGCAAAGAGCAGAATGCTCCAGACTGATCTCCCCACCTTCCTCCCTGGGAGAGAGGAAGAACGAGATTGATTGCATTTACTCGTAAAAAAATAAATAAACCAAAAAAGCAATCGACATTTACCTAACTTACCAAGCCTATGAGACAGTCCAATGGTTTTGTTTTCAGGGTCGTAGAAGGTAAGGATCTCGTGTTTGGTTTCCTGAACGAGCACGTTCAGCCACACACTGAGATTCGTTCCCACCATATGCATCAGACCGAAACGGGCCACTATTTTATGCTTGTATACTTTCATCTGAAAAAATATATCTCCTGTTTAAAATCTAGATTAATCATAGAGATTTTATGCTAAAATGACATTTCGAAGTTTAATCGACTCGATCTCATTAAACAAGCATAATAACTTATAAAAGACATGATCTTGTAAAAGAAATATTATTTGGAATAATTACATAAACAGCAAGTCCCTTTTCTTATCCGTCAGAAAATTTTGTGGCTATATTATCTGAAATTTGTTGGGATTAGCCACAAATGTATACCATTAGGGAAAAAACGACGACATCTGTTTGATTGTTTGCAAGATACTTAAAATACCGATAATTCATGTTTTAAGAATATACGATATATTCTCTGAAAAAAAAAAAACATTATATTTATAACAAGCAACGGACGAACCAATCCAACAACAAGTCTTCTGTGGAGTTTTTAGCATACGCCAGGCATATTTATTAGCCTTTTCGCGTAGACGATCTGGTTCATTCAGCTATATCTATACTATCGTAATATATCTATACTATAATTATTATTATAAAAAGGAAAGATTTGATTGTTTGTTTGTTTGCATTAAGTATACCCCGAAACTAAAAAAATAAATAAAAAAAATAGGGATCCTTACTAAAACTCCAATAATGTAAACCAAGGTGTAAAAAAATAAGATTTACACCCGTGCGAAGCCGGGGTGCGTCGCTAGTAGCCAATAAAAAGAATAAGAAGGTAAGTATGCCTACCTCGTTATTAAGAAAGATGAAGTACATCTGTATGAATATGAAAGCCATCCTCGTCGCAGGAGTAAGCGCCAGGAGCACGTTGTGGCAGTTGGTGTTCCGCTCCAGCTCCCAGTACTGGCCGAACTCCAGCCCGGAGTAAATCATGGAGCCGATGCCAAACGCTGGAACATTGTGGATGAAGAAATTAGATTACATGGTAAAATAATATGAATATGCCCAAAGACCAGAAGGTACCAACTCTCTTTGAAGGTACAACTCCCTTCGAAGGCGTCTTCGTACTTCTCGTCTTACAGGAGATGGATGACGGCTGCGTATTATTATGGATGTCCGTGTGATTGCGATTGTGATGCCATCCTGTTCACATGTATCTATTTACGTGCACTAAGCGAGCGAGACGGCACGCGATCGTGATGACAATCTGATGGCAAGCGCTACCTGCGCATAGAATGGGTGTTCGCAGGTTCCCTAGTATTTTATGCCATAGGTGGCAAACAAGCAGACGTACGTAGTACGGGTGTACCAGGGAACTTGCGTGAGCACATCAAAGGTGTGCACCAAAGGTGTGCTTTCAGTAGCTTTACCTAGTCTGTGGTGTGCACCGATCGGTCGGTACCTACTGACGGAGGACTAAACTAATTGCAAATACGGAATAGCAATTGAAAAATAGCGGGAAAAGGTAGCAGTAGAAAGAGGTGAGAGTGCGTGTTAATAGAGTGCGTGTCTATGTGGTATTTAGGGTTCCGTAGCCCGACAAGGAACCCTTATAAGTTCGTTCTGTCCGTCCTTCAGTCTGTATGTGTCTTTCCGTCTATCCGTCTGTCTGTCCGTCTGTGTTTTTTAGAACCTTTTATCTTCTATAGTTATTAAGGCAAATGCATGAAACTTTGCACATTTACAGTTTTAGTAAAGATCTCAATTTTAAAAGTATAAAATTATTATAATTTTCCTCTTTTGTTTTTTGTCGCTGCACCCCCTCATGTTGGGTATCGTTGAATATGTCTATTAAAATGAAGGAAAGATTTCATACATCACTTTTTTGACAAGTGTTGGTCTTCATTTCTATATACTATTAGAAATAAAAACTTGTAACTTGCCATGCTGGTAGGTTCAAGGCACGTAGTATATCTGTGGTTCAAGGCATCAAAATAGGACAACGAGAATGTATTTTTTGTCGATTGTTAATGGATATTCAGATTAGTCAGTTAAACTAAACAATGCCAATCAAATGTCAGCCAATAATCACCAATCCAAGAACCAGAAAACAAGGTGACAGATTCATTCAAATTAGGTAGAATAAAATTAAACAAAACACTCAAGGCGTAGTTACAACAAACATTGTTATCCATCCAATAGACTTGATTGAAAACTTAGATTATAAGGGTTCCACTAAACCACTGAACCAAACTCCGAAAATGTTCCGCATGGTCAGCTCAAACTACTAACTACCCGCTTAATGTTCCACACAGCAA
This sequence comes from Agriopis marginaria, assembly GCA_932305915.1. Classification (NCBI taxonomy): domain Eukaryota; kingdom Metazoa; phylum Arthropoda; class Insecta; order Lepidoptera; family Geometridae; genus Agriopis; species Agriopis marginaria. Next base: position 5,620,268 of record OW029921.1, on the reverse strand, counting down.
CCTAACCCTAATTGTCGTCAACTTCGATGACGCTATATCAAAGTGAACAAGTAAGGAAGTAACCTAAATTACAGTACGACTAAACCAACTTAGTTTAAGACTAGTGTGGAGGGAGCCAGCTTCGTATTATCTGAACAAAACTGATAACCTCCCTTGGAAAATTTTAGTTCCACTATTTGGCCAACTCTACAGATGAGTTGGTTGGTCCGTAACTGGAAGTAAACTGAATTACTGACGGTGCCTGAAGAAGTTTGTTTCGAACTCCTTGACACCGCCTACGAGGGATTTAGAAAGTGGTAAAAGGAGTTATCGAAGCTTATACGGGCCAGAGACACCTTGAAGTTGAAGATAAGCTTTGCGACTTAGCATATTTCAACGCTGACTGAAAATCTGCGACAAAACACAAGTGGACTAAGTAGGTAGTTATTTGGTTATGTGCATGGAAGACTACACAGCGACATGTTATTGAATTTTTATGGATTTGATAGCTGTCAAGGGTGAATATTTAGCCATATCATTCACAGCTATTTTTGGAGATCCGAAGGGTAGGTAGGTAGGTACGTGCGCGGGTAGTGAAAGGCGAGGCAGGTGAAAATTTTTGGACATCACTAACAGGCGACCATTTTTAGCAGGAACATGTTTACTCCGATTATAATTATTACAGGTTCAACAGCTCCTTAGTTTTCCTACCTACCATGCCATAACTCCTAGCTGTATAAGCGACAAAAAAAATAACATTTTAGAATAGGCCAGTAAAATAAATCACAATATAATACAATAATAGAAATCGTACCCTAATACGCGTCATTGTGTAGTTAGGTAACTTTCACACTTATATAGGAATAATTCATTGCCCTACCCTAATGGGCAAACCATGTCATACTATGAAGATTGTGTTCATACCTGAAAAGCATTTCACAATTTTCGCCAAGCTTAACTTAATTTTTATTTATGTTCACTTTCTTGGTTGTTACTAACTTTTCAAAAGTAAGTGTTACTAACGTGTTATCGTAGGTACTTTTTTAAACATTGCTTTGCAAGGTTTTTGTAAGCTTCATCATCATTATCAGCCTCTTATATTCCCACTGCTGTAACACATGCCCTATCTCAGAGAGAGAGAGAGAGAGAGGATGGGCCCTATACCACCATACTCATTGCATGTTGGTGAATGTCATAATTATGTATTTTTAAGATTCTTGGCCATACTTTTGTCACGAGCTTTACCTTCACCATTTTGAGCAATGGCATCAAAACTGCACATAAATAAGTCAATGGTGCAGAGCCGAGGATCGAACTGGGTGGCGTCAGATTGTAAAGCGGACAAGCTACCGCTTGGTCACCATCGCTTGTCGGCTTGCTGTAGCGATATTGAACTATAATATAGTGACGGAAGAACTTACCCACTGCCCCCATTCTTAGATAGAAGCTTCCGTAATGATGAGTCCGCGTAGCTAGTGCGAAGCCTAGCGAGAGTCGCTTGGCTGCCAGCTGCGGGGGAATGTGAGACGTGGTCGTGGTGCTGCGATCTGAGCGCGATGAGCATGAATCCGACTCCGGTGGTGATGAACTCGAATCTGATTCTAGAACAAAGAATTGTAATGTATACCTATTTTTACTAACTGCATTTTTTTGCACTGCTTACAATACGTGAAGCCGTTTAAGGCTTACACATTCATTTAATGCTTAGGCACACAGACCAAAAGTAACAGCAGCACAGCTTGAACGCGGGCTTGCTCTTTCGCACGTTTTCAACATTATCTTAGAAAACGATAAAATGCGCGAGTGAGATAGCCACGCGCTTTTAGCTGCTCTTAGCACACCGCACTAGTTAGGTACTAAACGTAACTAAACGTAACTAAACGTAAACCGTAAACGTAAACTAAACTAAACGTAACGCAAAGAACGTTGGCAATTTAAAGTCAGAATTCGATTACTTGTTTCACCTATATACTATACATGTTTTGGACAATCCAAAAATTTATCCCATATTGTACTCGAAGCGACGTAAAAGCGGAATTACACTAGAAATTCGTCATATATAAATAAAGCTCTAATGTTTATAAATGTATGTTCAATACTTCAAAACAGACAGTTATTTAACAATGTTGAAAGTGAAAACATTATTTGAAAACGTGTACGCTAGTTGGTTTGTTTGCCCTCCGGGTTTTCCGCGTCATTTAAATAACAAATGTGCATTTGCGCGGCTGGAAAAGAAAAATCGCAGCCACTATTTCCACGGTGATTTTAGCATTTTTACCATTAAAGACTGTTCACACTTTGTCATTTAACTGATAAACAAGCCTACTTTATTTTTAACGCATTTTATTTTAACTATTTAAACAAATCTTGAAAGATGATTTACGAGTACTTTTAATTATTATCGTATCTATTTAAAACTTTGTTAGTATAATTATGTTATTTGGACTATAATTTGGTACAATTGAACTGATTTGATGATGAGTCTGGAGAAAGATAGTGAAAATAACTGTAGAACAAAACAAACAATCCTGAAATCGCTAAATAAATCAGCTGTTAACCATATATTTCGTCAAGTGTCAGTGACCGTTTTCTATATTGGAACAGCTGATATTTTTTTGCGATTACAGGGTTGGTCCCGTAGTAAAAGTTGTTCATAATGATGAGTGTAATGACCTCATTTCGGCTTAGTACAGTAAATATGCATAGCCGTGTATACAGCGTGATGTATTTTTATTTGATTCCCTCCTGCCCATTTTCTATCAGACTGGCAGTGCCGGCACAAAAAATCGACACCGCTTTATGGTTGATATTTCGAAAACGCGTACCTACGAAGTGCTTTGATTCCACTTTTATTATGCGAACTGCTAGTCTGTGGAATGCGTTGCCTGAATGGTTGTTCCCCGATAGTTACATTCTTGGTATCTTCAAATCACGAGTAAATCGGTTTCTTCTAGGCAAGCGCTCTCCACCGTAGACCGCATCATCGCTTAACATCCGGCGAATTGGCGGTCAAAAGCAAACCTTTTATTAATATAAAAACTGTGTTATTTGGTTGGCTTTAGTTTGTAGATTATGTGTCAAAAAAGTGTCAGAAATAAACGATATTTATTTATGAACCAGCATGAACTCAATGATGGCGCTATACGATTTCATCATCATCATCATCATCAGCCAGAAGACGTCCACTGCTGAACATAGGCCTCCCCCTTTAACCTCCACACTGAACGACAGCCTGCCTTTTGCATCCACAGGATGCCCGCGACTCTCACAATGTCGTCGGTCCATCTAGTGGGAGGCCTCCCTACGCTGCGTCTTCCGTGCCTCAAGACGAAGGTCTTTGACCAGTGTGTGTTGCCAGTGATGACATATGGTACTGAGACGTGGTCCTTAACTGTTGGCCTTTTGGAAAAACTCAGAGTCACACAGCGGGCAATGGAGAGAGCTATGCTCGGAGTTTCTTTGCGCGATAAAATCCGAAACGTGGATATTCGCCAAAGAACCAGAGTCACCGACATAGCTGTTAAAATTTGCAAGTTGAAGTGGCAATGGGCAGGCCACATCGCTCGAAGAACCAATAACCGATGGGGAAGAAAGGTTCTGGAGTGGAGACCACGAACCGGAAGACGCTATACGATTTATGGTAACATAATCATAAAACCCTCAAGTTTTTATTGCCCTGATATATTCTCAATCGGACACAGTGAAAACACGCTTTAGAAGGCCTCAGCCAAAACGTATGCGATAAAAACAGCAAGAAAATACTGTGATGTCACATGTCAAACCTTTACTTTCAGGATAAGGGATAAGCCTGCCCTGAAATCGGCTTTTTATTTCGCGTATGTGCTTGGAACTCGGCAAATGTTTATTTGTGGAAGAGATTACTTTCCTACTTACTTGTTTTGTGTATTCTTGTGTAAGTAGTAAAATACGTAAAGTTAGCTTTGAACAGATTTTTTGCTAATCTAATATAAATACAGTCCTCAAAGGTAGGCAACGCACTGACAATGCCCCAGGTATTGTAGGTGTCTATAAGAAGTGGTGACCACTTACCATCAGGTGGCCCGTAGCATGTTTGCCACTCTGCCATAAAAAAGTTGATTTATTTAAATATTTTTTTATTGTCACTTAAGCAGCGATTTTTTAATCTATAAAAACACAATGTTTTTATAGATTTATAATTATAAAAATTGGTGTGTGTATGTTCCCAATGGACTGTAAAACGGCTGGACCGATTATGACGGAACTTTCACTGGCAGATAGCTGATGTTATAAGGAGTAACTTAGGCTTCTTTTATCGACGGTATCCACGCGAGTGAAACCGCGGGGCGCAGCTAGTAGATTTACGAGTAAAAATAACGAGGGAGGACTAAGAATTTTTTTTATTAATAATAAATATTTTGTGAATAAAATAACGCCAAAAACAAAATAACATATTTTTACAATAGGTTCAATTAAACTTCGAAATAGCTACAAAACCAGACGAAGAAAAACTTAGCATCAAACGATTTCTGGACTCTAAAGTCCGTCTCTCCAATAATAATGGCGCGAAAAGAAAATAATTAAAGCTTCGAGTATTGTTAGTTTCAACTTTACTGACACGGCTAACTGAAATTCGCAATTTACACAAACGTTCAAAAACAGTACCCATTATGAAAGGAATGAGCTGTCGGCAATTTAGATTGAACTTTCTATACGAACTTTTATTGCTGTATATACTACTATTTAAAGTCAAAGTAATTTATTAATAAACATATGTTTACGTCAGGCAATTGTAATATTATTATATAAGAAATGTATTTTATTTACACGAAACATATTTAAAACACAAATTGCTGGCCCCATTACCACGTTGTATGGCGATGCTCACTCTTTGAGCAAAGTAAAGGCCGGCATTTTGGTCACGAGTTGCATCTTAGTAGTACTATTTAAATAGTCATCATCATCATCAGCCAGAAGATGTCCACTGCTGAACATAGGCCTCCCCCTTTAACCTCCACACTGAACGACAGCCGCCTTTTGCATCCACTGGATCCCCGCGACTCTCACAATGTCGTCGGTCCATCTAGTGGGAGGCCTCCCTACGCTGCGTCTTCCAGTTCGTGGTCTTCACTCCAGAACCTTTCTTCCCCATTGGTTATCGGTTCTTCGAGCGATGTGGCCTGCCCATTGCCACTTTAACTTGCAAATTTTAACAGCTATGTCGGTGACTCTGGTTCTTGGCGAATATCTACGTTCCGGATTCTATCGCGCAAATAAACTCCGAGCATTGCTCTCTCCATTGCCCGCTGTGTGACTCTTAAGTTTTTCCAAAAGGCCGACAGTTAAGGACCACGTCTCAGTACCATATGTCATCACTGGTAACACACACTGGTCAAAGACCCTCGTCTTGAGGCACTGTTGTATCTTGGACCACAACTATTTAAATAGTACTAAAAGTTAAAGAAAATCTTGTGATTAAAGACTTGCAAACAAAAGATAACGGAATAACAAGTAAGTACCTACCTATGAAATCTACCTACTAGGATTACAGAATTAGAGTTAGTCGAATGTAGGTAAGTTACCTACGTAATCTCCAAGTTGTGTCTAAAGGCGGATGAAAATAAAGGGAATCCGCTCTGCCTTTTTAACAACGAAACTCTGGAATGTGAGGAAATGGTGTATAGATGGTAGGTGGTTTTAATTTGAGATGGAATTTGTCCTCGTCTTTTACCTGTCTACTTAAGCTTTTACCCCAAAAATGAAGTAAAAATAAATTTTAGGCTACTTCGGTAAGTATAATTTGGTTTCCATTTAGCCGCGTATTGTAATTAATTTTAATGACAAAGTAGAATTTTGGCGCGCAATATAAATGAAGTGTTGTTTTTAAAATATATTTTGTTTACAAGAGTGTTTCGTCGTAATAGAAAATTACGAGGAGACGCGAGAACAAACAACATTTTTCTTGTCTCATAAATTAATTTTTGTAGAGCGAAATACGAGGTCCTTTCCTTGTCTGGAACTTGTAATACGCGGTATACCTATTATATAATCTGTGGTAAGACTAAAAAGTTTATATTATTTTAATATTGGATTTTGACATCTTAGTATTGTTATTATTTCAAAAAGATTACTCAAACTGCGTTACTTATATCACACAAATTTATCATAGATGCGAAAGGTTGTATGTAAGTGTGTAATTTTCTCCGCATTCAACTCTGTAGAATCGAAACGGAATAGAATGATATTTGAAGAAAGATATATTATACTATCCGGAAGTATAAGATAGGCTATGAGTATGAAGCCTTTTTAGGGTTCCGTACACAAAGTGTAAAAACGGGACCCTATTACTAAGCCTACGATGTCTGTCTGTTTGTCTCCATTGTCGGGTGCCGTCGGTACTTGGATGGGTGACCGCCTGGGTGTTGATGACATTTTCTCAGTTCATGTCAGTCAGTCATGTATTTCAGTCTTTTTGCACTATTTTTTTGTACTTTAGTACCTAATAAGTTATGTGGTGGTACGGAACCCTCAGTGTGCGAGCCCGACTGGCACTTGGCCGGCTTTATTTATTATTATTTTCAGAGCAACCAACTATAATCTAGATTTACATGGCGGTACCACCACCAAATTGTCAGAACCAAACTTGCGTAAAGGGCATTTGCAGGGTGAGTCCTACTATAGGCATCCAGGTCGACTCATTTAGACTGGATGCGTCCGCACCTGGACGTCACCCTACGATTCTCCCTTATTTGAATGATTTTGAGAGGTCATGACCCTCAGACATGAGCACGATAAGGGCAGCAGGGTCATGCAGAGCCGTAACTGGAGTTGAATCTGAGACAGGGCAGCGGTGGTTACAGGTAGGTCGGAAGTAAAAAATGAAACTTAAATGTCGGGGGGGGGGGGGGGAGAGGGGAGATTATTTATACAGGCCTTACAGTAATAAGGTCAAAGCTACGGCCCTGGGGTCATGTAAGCTGGTCGTACTGTATGGACTACTTACTAGCAACAACAGCAGTGTTTTTGGCCGATCTCGACCTGTCCCGCACGAGGGCTGCATACATATAGAGCAGGAACATCATACTGCCGATGTACAGGTACAGGTAGAACCCCTACGAACACAAATTAAAATACTTTATCTATTTGTACAAGTATACATAAAAAAAAAACCGATAGAAGAGCTGCTTATATTCACTCGGCTGAACAGATTTCACGATCAAATCACTTTTCAAAAGAAAAAACTAAATCAAAAATGTTGCAGTCGTTTGGGAGCTACGATGTCACAGAAAGACACACAGATACACTGATACGTTAAACTTATATCACCCAGCTTTTTGCGTCGGGGGTTAAAAATTGCCTTCAAAATGACTAAATTGTTGCAATAGGGCTTTTATATAACAGACTTAGTGAAAAATAATAATTAAATGTTATAGATATGTATACAAAATAGTTATATACTGAAGAAATTATTTAATTATTAATCATTTTAATCTTTAACTGTAATTAATTTATTGATATCGGCTTAATTTTTAACATCGGCTAAAAAAGTTCTGTGATAATATAAACGTTTAAAGTTCGTCATCCGTTCATCCGTTTCTAATCCGACCAAAAGGTCAGTTTAGAAATGGATGCTCTGTTCCTTTCCTGCAAAGTAAATAAATAAACATTGCACACTCATAGGTGTGCCACTAAGGTCTCCACTAAGATTCCCTGTGTCCGTTATGTCATGGAACACACGCAAAAACACGGACATCCAACACCCAGAGTAGATATTTTAATTCATCATTCAAATATCTGCCCGGCCGGGATTCGAACCTACTCATGAGGCAGTACTACCACCGAGCCAAATAAATCAGTCGACGCTGAGCCAAATCAGTCGACGACACCATACAAATTCCACACAGACAGTGTCTGACACTCGCTTTGCGGAAAAGGGACAGAACATTGAGAGCATCCCTTCCTAAATTCGACACAAAAACTTTGAACGCTGAAATATCGAAACTTTAGTAGCCGATTTTTATAATTTCTTGCGTATACGTATTCACTAAGCCTGTTATTTTTAACAAATTAAGCACTTGTCCGGTAATCTATTGTTTAATTTAGCTTTATCTACATCTGCCTCACTCCATGCTCGAAGAAACACGAGTTCACTATATCACTTTAATGTGCTTACCTCATAAAGTTAGGCACATTAAAGTGATATAGTGAACATTACCTACATGTAGTTATTAGAGTGAGCATTATAAGAGGTAGGCAGTTATTTTAGTTTGGGAGACCCATCTCTCTACGTATGTATACTTGATATACTGGTACCTTACTGCCCTTGGGGTCTAGACAAGAGCCACTTACTGTTAGCGTTCACGCCTGCGGAAAGATGAAATTGTATGAAAATGGTATTAGCTTGAGATAATTTCTCTCTAGCTAATATCATTGTCAATGTAATTTTCATACGATTTCATCTTTCCGCAGGCGTGAACGCTAACAGAAAGTGGCTCTTGTCTAGACCCCCTTATCCCACTAACCGTATATGTCTACTCGGATTTAATTAACTAAATATTATTAGGTAAATTATCCGACAATATACGACATCAACTTGGCTAATGGCTATCTAAATTTCAAATTATGGTTTCAAATAGCATCGATTTCTCACAGATCCAGTGACTCGATTTATTACTATTGTGACTCACTTTTTTAATATCGGATTAAACTTTATAAAGTTTTCGTATGTTTTTTATTTTATTTTAAAATGGCTATCTAGATTTGCTTTCTGATTTGGATGCAATTTTATGTATCAGAGAAGAAGTGTGAAAATTTGGTGCTAAATTAAGGCCATACCTAAACAATTTATTTTATTTATTTGAATGGTTTACTTCTGATATTACCTACATGCTTTGTATACTGAGATACGTTAATGAGTACAGCAAGAACATTCTAGATTGTACTGCAATTGATACATACAAGTAAGGCGCTTACGACAAACGACTTGGCCAATTTCAATACCATATTGTAGAAAATATTTAGTATGCCGTAGAAAATGATTATGTTAGATATGGACCAAATAGATTACCTATATAATTCTCACATTTTATCGTGACTACTCAATGTGTAAGGTTTCCTACCTGCCCTCATCCTATGTGGAGCAGATGGGAAGTGTTTTCCTACAAATGCACCAGTCTGCACAAAAGCATATTCTCAACTGGCCCAATTTTTTTTTTTTTTTTTTTTAAATAATAGGCTTGCGTTTGACCACCATCACGCCTGATGTTAAGCGATAATGCGGTCTACGTTGGAGCACGCTTGCCTAGAAGGAACCATTTGGTTATTTATAAGAATGTATGCTAAGCTTACCTCATAAAACGAGGGTGGAATGTAGGTAGAGATGACCTCAGCCATGGGGAAAGCGATACCCATGACCACCAGCAGCTTCCCGTACAAAGCCGAAAGCGTCGTCGCCAATGCGTCACCCCTGAGTCAATTAGAAAATAAAATCATTATTTGTCTTTGTTCATTATATTAGTACAGCTTAATATCAATTACAATAATAACATATATAAAATAAAATAAAATACAAATTATAAATTTCATTTAATTTCGAAGACAAAGTTATTGTAAATTTGTAAAATGACAACATAATAAATTCAAGTTTAATAGCATCAACCATGTGTTCGTCTCACAAAACTTTAAGCATTGCGACAATATCACCTTCCATTCATTATAACTCTGCTATGACTAATCAGGTCTTACATAATAATACTAGTGACCCGCCTGCCCGGCTTCGCACGGGTGTAATTTACGTGCGAAGCCGTGGCGGGTCGCTAGTTATATGTATATATAAAACTTCCTTGAAAATGTATCTAACTGATGGTGAAAACCGCATCAAAATCCGTTGCGTGGTTTATGAGGAGTTAGCGGCCATACAGACATACAGACAGACAGACGCGGAAAGCGACTTCAATTTATACTATGTAGAGATAGAGATAGAGACTACTGACTAAAAACCGTACGAGAGTGACAAGGAGGAAGAGTACTCTGAGTGAACTAAAGCGAAAGAGATTAGACTAAAAATCCGCCGTCTGTGGTAGAACTGAATAAGTGGACAAATTCTACTTATATTATATTACCAAATATTACCAAAGATATTTAAAACTACGGATATCGGATCAGCGCTTAAAAATGTCCGAAACAATTTTTTGCATTTATCTACATTTGTTGCAAACAACAAATAGAAATTGTCATAAAGGTCTAGAATTTAAATTAGTTAGCAACTTTGATTTATCCAATTATACCATTGATTTTCAAATGAATAGTTGATGGACCAACAATTTATTTGAAAATTAATGGTATAACTATATCAAAGTTTTCGGCACAATAAATCTGATGTACAACTAGATGTAGAAGTATTATACGTATAAAATCAAATAGATGTAACCAAATACAAAGTAAAAGGTCAAATCTAGAGTTCCCGGAGAACGATAAATAACCTACTAAGAACAGTACCTGCGGAACCCAGGAGACATTTCTTATTTGTTTTACGAGTGGCCACCGGCCGAGGGAGGCATTCGGGAAAAATTACTACAGAATTTTTACAACACTTGTAGTTTACATCAGAAAAGCTTTTCTTTCCCAGGGCGCCTTTTTCGAAGTTGCGCAAGTTACTTAAGAAAGAAAGAAAAAAAAACAACACCTTTACAAAAACTTATATCTAAAGGAGTGCAATCAGTGTCGAATGGGTCCATCTCGGCATTAATGCCAACCAAGGACGCATAAAGATGTCAATCATATTCCTCTGACGCCATAAACTCAAATGAATTGGCATCACTGCAAATAGCTCAAATCACGGGCTCATATTCCACAAGTATTTGTATAAAAGTTGTGAATAATAGTTACGTAGCCCAGCCGTAAAAGGAATAAACTGTCATCCTATAAAGTATTACAAGCAGAAGGTTGCCGGTCTCGATGGGGCATAAATATTGGAGTACCATTTATTGGTAGACTTGCTTGGCCTCTAGTAATAGAAAAATGCCTTTTTTAGTCCAGTATAGTGCTGAGAATTTGTGAAATTGGTATTGTACCTATACGGCTAACGCAAAAACGTCTGGCTATTCGGAAACGCGAGTAATTCGATTTTTTCTAGCAATCATGCTCTATCATAGACCGCATCATCGCTTAACATCAGGCGAGTTGGCGGTCAAACGCAAGCCTATTTTTTTAAAGTTTTGCTTGTACGCAAATGACATAGTGTAGTTTTCAATATAAATAAAACTAGTTGTCTTTTTGCACAATTTTTTTTGTACTTTAGTTGCTAACAAGTTATGTGGTGGTACGGTACGGAAACCTCAGTGCGCGATCCCGACTCGCACTTTGCCGGTTTACTTTATAAAATAAAGCAAAACTAGCAAGCGGTCCACCTTTTTATAATCGCCGACTGATACACTAGCGGTGTTGTTGATACTTTGCCAACCCGGAGAGATGTTAGTAGATGCCACCCTTTTTAAAACGCCCCAAATTAAAGGTCGGCAAGAAGACCTACGGAGGAAAGACATTCCACACCTTACAGACCACCCTTGTCACTAACCCTTTATCAGATGGATAGACGTAGCCATTTCAGTCTCCTTCCCTACTTTGCCTACTTATTAGGATGAATCCCTTTATTCCTAAAGGGTCAAACACTACCTCTAGCTAGGTGAATATAGCTCAGAATCCGGGTAAATCCTATTAAATACTGGAGCACAGCATAAATATGGATGACGGCTCGACTGCCGGAGACGGTGTCAGTTGGATCGCGTTAATCCCTGGGGATGCTTCGCCTAGGGCTGCCAGGTTATTTAGACAAGGTCTTTATCATCATCAGAAGAGATGACATACTCAAACCCCTTAAGAGCCTTCTCAGATTTTTTGACGAAAATAGAAAAGATACCTGTATTTTTTGGCGTTCTGATTCTATCAAATAGAAAGATCTGTAGAAAATTAAACTTCTGAAATAAAATACATCTGTATTATTTAATTAAAAAAAATTAAACTCGTCATATCAATATTTTACCTCCAATTCACAAAAGTAGTTTTTCGTAAAAGAGTAGATTTCGTTAAATTACTGACATAAAATAAACTATTTCAATGCTTACTTGCTTACTTGTTTTATCTTTTTCTTGACAGTTACGGCTAAATTTTTTCCTTTTATGCCCGAAAATTCGGTAGGTAAACATTACGATGCATTTTGTAATATCTATCTTAAGAAATTTAGATTCAAATCATGATGTAGTGTAATGAACAAAGTTCCTTTTTTATAATTTATAATAATGCATTTTTTATAATAAGGATTTTTGTTAACAACCAAAACATTTTAGTAGTAAAACATAGGTTACGCCAATAACTGGCTTGAGCATTTGGATTGTCTTTAGACCTTCAACGGTCTATGGTCAGTCTAACTGTATTTGTATTGTTAGTTTAGCTTGTATTTTTTTAAGTTAATAAAGGCACTTGCCACGGAATGAACATTTGAGTAGTAACTTTAATTTGATTTTCACTACATCATTGCTAGGGCCATTTTTTTCTGTGCCACAAATTGTTTGGTAGTTGCGTGAGCACCCTACAATCTAGCACTGTTTTTGAACCGTCCTTTGTCACAATCGGTGGCAGTCATTTGTTTTTATTACCCCGCCTCGGTGGGCGACTGTTCTTTGTTATTTACTGATAGTAAAAATTGTAATAAGAAGGCTTTGTGGTGTTTGGATAGGACGATAAGAAGTGTTAACTTGCTTATTAGAAGATAATAAAGCTTGCTTGCAACATTAGAAGCTAAAATGTATTCGATGCGTTCAGGTTCACCTTCTTCCACGTAAATATATAAATTAGCTCGGTCCCAACATTTACTTACTTTGACACCTGCAAATAACATTGTAAAAAGATGAATGAAAACCAAAAATTTTGTAATTATAAAAGTAAAGCTTACAACTATCTCTTTTTTTTATTAATTAATTTATCGACTATTACTATTTATCGATTTTTTTATTGACTCACTCGAAATCGCACACTGCGATTCACACGATCCTTGTTGCCTCATAACTGCAAAATGTAGAATGAGCTACCTTCTACGGTGTTTCCGCTACAATAATGGGGTCCTTCAGAAGGCGAGTTAATCGAGTTCTAAAGGGTCGGCAACGTATTTGTGATGCCTCTGGTGTTACAAGTATCCATAGGCGAAGGAGACTGCTTACCATCAGGCAGCCCGTCTGCTTGTTTGCCACCTATAGCATTTAAAAAAAAAGTGCAAACAAACTAACTAACCATAAATTCTGATAAGTATCTAGGTTTTAGAACGGAAGACTGTAGCAGCTAACCGATGCACAACAGTGAAATTATTAAAAAAAAAAAAAAAAAAAAAAAAAAACAACCTTTTACAATGTTATTGCAGCTATCAAAGCAAATAAATGCTTGGACCAAGCATAGACAATTTATTACTTATACGTATTATATTTTTTTTTTGTATATAAATACAGGGTTACTTTAAGTTGTACTTAATCGAAAGGTCATTGTACTCATCATTATAATTATCTTTTACAATGGGACCCTCACGAAAAAAATATCAGCTTATCCATACATCTTGATGATTGTGAAGTTTCACATCCTTTTGACTTGGTACCACTTTTCCGTATAACCCTGAAAAGACATACCTACACCTTTCAAAATAACTAACCACATATTAAAATATTCCTAACCGACAAATTTCGGCAGAATCCGCGAGCCGCAATTAACGCAATATTTCGGTAAAACCGGTATAATTCAGTCATCAAAAATTCAGCTTTCATTAAGAGCGGGTGATTATTCACACTTAACTTTAATGAAAGCATAGGGCTGGCGGTTTGATACGTGTGGCTCATTGTGGACAACCCCACAAGAACCTTCGACCAAAATAAAATTAATGGACGACCTACTATGAAGTTTGTTCCGGACTGTGACCTTACTGTGACCTACCACCGGACTGTGACCTACTGTCACTTATATCTTCACAACCCCGGGCCGATTTTGATCATATTTGAAGATTTAGAAAATTATGAATGTTACATACAAAATTTCATTAAGATCAGATAAACGGTATTTAAGTTATCGTCGAACAAATATACTTACATACAAACGCCGATATAGACTCGTAGACCCTTCGCTTAGCTCGGTCAAAAAGGGTGCAGGAAAAGTTGGTTTAGGGACTTTGTAGTCAACATGCTGAAAAGTCTAAAAGGTGAGATGATATGACTTAAGCGCCAAAAAAAACCCAGTGTCAAAGGGCACATTTGTTAATAATTCCAAAGGTGTATGATTATTATTATTCTAGCCTGAAAACTGCGTAATGAACACATTTAAGAGTCGATACTCGATACCATGTCGTCAGCTCCTGCCACCGAGTTGGCGGCCGCTTCAAAATAAAATAACGTAAGCGACAAATAATAAAACCCCAAATAACTCAAGAACCATTTCGATTTAAAATAAAATAAATTACTTGAAATTATATTATAATAATGGCCATTAAAATATGAAAAAAACAAATTTTCAAGAACTTCTAGATTCAGAGAAAAACTAATAGCATGTTTTATTGCGAATAATTCCGCGTTTAACCACCAACTCGTCTGTTGGTAAGCGACGAAGTGAACGAAGATGAAGCACGCAGACTTAAAAGACACCCATACCATATTAAGCTTGTTTTCACCGAATTATTTTATGAAGAAAAGTTTCACCAATATGTTTCTAAAATTACATTTAACTTATTTGTATCCTCAACTATTTGTAACCAACATATGAACTTGGTACTGATTGCCATAACCACACAAATTAATGCAACGCTACCCAAGTTATAGTATATCAAGTCTTAACAGTCTCCTATGATAAGTGTAGTACTTATGCGTTGGCTGACAGGTTTTCATTGCCCTTCAAGTCACTACGTAGCTAACATTTTTAGGGCTCGGTACCCAAAGGGTAAAAACGGGACCCTATTACTAAGCCTACGATGTCTGTATGTCCGTCTGTCTGTCCTACTTTTAAACGGCTGTATCTTTCGAACCGTAATAGATAGACACAGAATATGTAATGAAATATGTATGTAGTGTTAAGTGGATTAACTAAGAAATAAAAAAAGTCAAAAAGTCAAAACGAAAGGGCAAAGGTAAGTTGCCCCATACGACAAACGTATTTTTTTTTATGTATTAGCTCTAATGTAAAAATGATAATACGTACAAGCGTCATATTTGGCACGATTATAGTACACACTCTAAAATATAAGAACAAACAAAAATAATGGCCAAGTGGCAGTCTTTGTCAAGTTTTTGTTCATTAACAAGTTATGACTGGTAACTTCGTTATTGAATTTTGTGGTGGTACGGAACCCTCAGTGCGCGAGCTCGACTCGCACTTGGCTGGTTTATTATGATTACATTTATGACAATAGTCGCGAAATAAACTATAACACTAGCTTCTTCCGTTTCACCCCAAAGCCACTAGGAAGGTCTATCTGTCACGACAGGAGAGAACTATACTCAGTACGAACATAAATTACGACAAAGTTCCTGCGAAGAACGTACCTATAGATACTAGATATGTCCAAGATAACAAGACCTCTGCAAAGTAAGTGATCAGATAAAAAAAATTGGAACTTGTGCCGTGCTTGATATGTCACGATTTTCTGGTTTGTTGAGAGGGGAAGGCAAGAGGTCTGGGAGGCGAGGTCCCCTCTCGTGCGGCTCGGTTGCCATGACAACGGCGTGTTATTGGCTCCCTGTCGCGATTTTGTACACAATGCGACTATACACGCATTGGACGTGGTCAATTTTTTACCTAAATTCATTGGTTTCAGTTTGCTCAAATTTTACTTTAGCTATTGACACAGCGCTGTCGCATTACTTGTGTGAAGTTTAGAAGCCGACGTAAGTAATTTTTTTTATTTAATATTCTACTCCATGTACATCGGGGTCAGTTACTTTTTATATTTAACTAAATTTTTTTAAAGATTTAATTAATTTATTTAAGCTATACACGATACTGGGAGACGAAAGTTAATATACAATACAAAAAAAAACCTTTAAATACCAAACGTTTTGCGAGACAAACTACGTCGAACCTACCTAGGTGTATCACTACATGGTTACACCAAACGGTGAGACGACGTACAAAGCCGTAATCCTTGAACACACACATTGTTATGAACAACTTTTACTATGGAACCAACCCTGAAATCGCGAAATAAAAATCAGCTGTTACAAAGAAAAATGTCACTTCATCAAAACTCGCGTGAGGATTCATTATAAATTATTATAACACCGGTTTGCACTCACGATTATTTTTTACGATTATGTTTTACTCATAATCGTGAGTGCAAACCGGTGTTATAATAATTTAAGAAAAATGTCATTAACTTGTTTAATTTTTTCGCGATTTCAGAGTTGGTTCCATAGAATAAGTTGATCATAATGAACCTTTCTGTACATTGCTAGAACAAAAAATGCTTACTGCCAATTTACAATCTCTGATGTACCTATATTTCTATGTAAACAATATTTCTTATTTCTTGCATAACACGATTAAAACTCAGGAATTACATACAAGTATATTCGTTATAAAGAAATCAACTCAAAAGACTATATGGGCAGTCTAACTGTATTTGTAGTGTTAGTTTTAGCTTGTATTTTTTTAGTTAATAAAGGCAGTTGCCCAAATTTCAAAAATACTTGTAAGCAAAAGACATACAGTTACGACGGCTACATCCCTTTTGGTAAACTACCCGTTTCGTAAACCATTCATTTATACCAATAAAAAAGTAATTTTTCATCTTTTTATCTTTTAAAAAGTCTTTTTATGTCCGGGCGACTTTTTTAACAAAACTTAAAAGGCGTAACAAATAGATGAAGTAGAAACCATAGTACCTATTTTAAATATTACAGTTTTCTAAATACAAATGAAAAATTTAATACCACAAATAATTAAATAGGAAATTATAAAATCTGCAATTTAATTATGACATAGGTTCTACGCCATATACCTTCTACATACTACTTTTACCGTTTCTATAAAAAAAACTACCTAGTATTTTATCATCACCATCAGCCCACATCAATTCACTTCTGCACACAGGCTTCTGCCGCGACACCAAAATAATGTTTTCGAGATTTCAAAAACGAGTATCTTATACCAATAAGTACCACCACACTTTGAAATCTGAAGAAATCTCTCTCAGGAATCTCACAGCTTATTATTAAGTTTAGTCCTCGACAATGACGCAGTAGCTTCTCCTTCTGTGCACTCTTATTGTGACGTCATGGCCTCAATGAAAGTTGAACTTTTGAGGGGTTGTCAATGAGAAAATAGGGGCGCGAGGCGGGACTTATTTGTGTAGATGTTGATAAGATCATTTATTTCACACGCTTCTAGATATTATATTAGGTTAAGTATGCTTAATTACCTATGTCAGATTAGGGATAAAATAAAAAACTGTAATTACACTTTTTTACAAGCTTTTCTTGTTAGTTTGGGTCAATTCTTGCAACTGAATTTTAAAACAACAATAAAGCCAAAAAGCCCAACCGATTGAGCAGAAATATTGCATACATGTTTAATTTGGATGACAATAATGTTACAATTAGCTAAAGGTCATTCTAAATCCAATATGGCGGACTCCCAAACATGGCGGGCCGCTATTTCTATGCAGGATTTCTGAGAAGAATACGAAAAATAAAATGACGTCAAACTAAATTCAATATGGCTGATGCCTAAAAGCTTTTTTTATTATTAATACTTAATTTTAACCACGTGCTTTGTTCATGAAGTGCTGGAACAGCTAGCTTGACTAAAGTCAACTTGGTGAGTGGGTAATGGGTCTGGATTGAATTTGATGAAGATGTGCATGCTGTATGTGCATGTACGAGTATGAATGAATAAGTGAATAAATGTTAACTTGATGAGCTTTCTAATACTCTGTGTGATATTTTGGTGACTTGGTTGAAATCTGTTTGAAAGCTTAGTAAAGTTAATGAATTCATTATAGCAAAACATAGTTTTCGAACTGACATCAGAGTCGCTCGGAATTCAGAGACACATAATTGGCAAACTTTCGCCCCTAAGATGCGGTCGCACCACCACCACTGAACAATGCGACTAACCCGAGCCCCTTTGTCTAACAAATCTGGAGCAATTATCTTTGTTACAGCAATATACAAATTATTTACGGAGATGTCTGAGGAAACAGCTTAATTAGGCACAATGGTGTATATATAACTTTACGAGATATAATTTATGTTTACTCTTAAATGGGTAGAGACGTTTCTGATATCTGCGGGTGCTTTGATTTGAGAGAAAAAATACGCTTCTATTAGGTAATTTTATGTTTAAACTTGAAAATGGTAGAGTCAGTTCTACTTATAAGCAAAAATTTAACAGTTTTCGAAAATAACATTTAAGAAGCCCTTTTTCTTCTTACTTGAACAGATGGAAAATTATGTCACGTTAGTCCGCTGAAATGAAAAATATGTTAATAAAAAAAGCATTCAAAGTTGGGTGATTTTCATTTATTTTTTTACAAACGTACTATTTAGTTAAATTTCGCGTAAACCTTTGGTCCTATTTTGATCGAACTTGGTAAGTAAGTTTATTTAAATATAACATAATATGATTTAGTAAAAAACTGATCCATTTAAAAAAAAGCCTGGAAAATACGTAAACATTCGTAGTGCTTACAGTTTTATCAAAATCAGAAGATAAGTTTAAAAAAAATAACAATGTACTACATTTGTATGAAAAGTATCAAAATGACCAACCTCCGCTAATGTATGGATTCTAATTATTATTGTACACAGATTTTTACTCGTTAGTAGGTATCTTAAAACACTGTTTTAAATATCTATTAAACTATCACGGTTGTTCACTAAAGTTATCTGAAAACGGTATATATCCTGTAAATAATCATATAACTTTAGGTACTATCTTAAATTTGTTCCTTCAGAGTAGCAAGGAAAAGCTCTCCTAAATATTTAACTTTCGTAACCATAAAGCTTAAAACTGAGCAAATGCTCCAAACAGCATTAATAGAAGCTTCATTATACATTCACAAAGCACCTTATTAGCAGCCAACCGATAACCTAATTACCTGTAAACGATACAAAAATTCAACACCTATGTATTGCGTTGAATAAACACGGAGTTACAGTGCCAACTTATCTATAACACGGCCAAATGATTAAACTAATAAAAATTCAACGTGTGCTTGTTAATTTTTATCAGAAAATGCGATAGTGGCTCTCCATTTAACTGAACATATAATTTGGACGCACCGTGTATTTGCAAGTCTGAGGCTCCAGCACCTTTTGTTAGACATTAGTTATTTTGCAGGTAGACTTTGCAATCCTCGGCCGCTCTCAGCGCGTATTCTAGTTTTCTTTGTTCGCGGAAAATAATTTCGGCGCAAAAAGTAAGCCATGCTCTAAAAAGTGTGAAAGCAAAGTATTAAACCCCCTTACTAAACGTGGAGTAGCCTTGGAATAGTTACTCCGTCTTTTGTCTTTTTCGATCGAATTCAGAAAAAGACACAACACGGCGTAACTATTCCAAGACTCAAATTCCGAAAGACTGAAACTCCGAAGCAACAAATTAATATTTCATTATCATATCACGTGTGTGGCAAGAGTGCTCCATCGTAGACCGCATTGTCGCTTAACATCAGGCGAGATGGCGGCCAAGCGCAAGCCTATCTACTATAGAAAAAAAAACCTAACGTTTGTGTATCATTTACGTATCTTACTTCCGACATTATTTGGTGTTACTTCAAAAAACTACTATTAGAAGCTTTCAGCAGATTATTCAAAAAACATTGCCACAATTCTGCGTTCATTTGTCTAGTGTAAAAATTCATACAAATAAATAATTTCTCGACGCTTTCTACGGAACGCAATGTTGAAACTTTAACTTTATGGTTTTAATTAGTCAATGTCAAAAATTCATAATGAATACATAATTATTACTAAGTACATACTATTTGGCAAATTTTAGAAATGACTTGTTCAAACTCGGCTCGGCCTGTCTTTGGTTTGATGAGTAATTACTTCCTTTAGAGATACAGTTTGAGTATAATTATGGAGCAAAACAGTTATAATAGAATACTTAGTTTATTTATAAATACACCGAATTTCAACTATTACTGAAGTAAATATGAAAATTTGAATAGAATTTGCAAACAAACTCAGATAGCTCAAGACCACCTAAGACTGTTGTGGGAACACAGAGTAGATACTGTGAATTCCAAAGTTTGAAGCACACTGTGCCACCTCCAAGAGCTTTTCATCAGAGTTAACATTCACTGGAGAAAATGCAATTTCGCTCCCGCGTGAAGTCTAGGGAGGGGATTAATATCAAGTAGTAAGTAATTTATAAACTAAATCTTTTCAGAGCCTTTCTTCCAGTCAGTTTAACTAGATGTTGCTGATCACTATTAAAAAACACCATATAATAATATGTACACACACATAAAACATAATATCCGAATCGTTGTGGCAATGTGTGCTTTGGCCTTTTGCGTGTTTGGCACTTTGCGTCGAAACTGTTGAAGCGCCACTTTCTTATCAATGTCAAAGGACCGTCCGTAGTTTCACAGACGTCGATACCTACCAAATCCGATGGATTATAGTTGCAGTTAAATTGCCGTCTATCGAATCAATTTGAACTATTTTTTATCGTTAATCAGCATGTTTCTCATCGTTAGTAAACTTGTTTTTACATCATTTACCTACTCGTCTCATTACTTTACCTCGCGCGCCACGTATGAAACAAATAAAAAAGGCGACGTGCGTTCAAAATTTGTGTGTACGGGACACGTTCTAAAGCTCATTATTCAATGCCAGGGCCCGTCTAGTCATTAGCATCATATTAAAATTTAAAATGGCGCCCACCGTGGGGCATAATGCATATGCAAACTTTATTCTTTACTACCCACATAAAACAAATTTATGTTAGAATCAATTAAGAGACTAAACTATTGATTGTTTAGTCTCTTATTGTTTAGTTCGTATAGAACTATAATCATCCAAAATATCGGACCGCAAAAAAAAAAGGTTATCCTAACAATAAAAATAAACATTTCATTTCGTAACATCACCAGTCTCACACGAGGGGAGACGCGCACAGAGGCCTACTACGACCTCTAGCATTTTCTCAGTTTTACTTAGTGTGATTCTCGCTTCACCTTCAGTTGAGACAAAGAGACAAAAATGTGTAAGATTGATAAAAAAAATCTTAGAGATTGTGGTAGCCCCACAGCTCTCAGACGTAGCCTTTACGTATTCTTGTAATTTATTAGACGCAGCAGTCACATTTTTCACACTGGCAAGGTCCCTCGACTAGTCATTGTCTCGATCACATTTTTTATGCTTCCGATTCAATGGTCAATGCATAGGGAGAACAAAAGAGGGGGAAATTGATGGACTTGATTATATCCAACCGTAGTTGGCGAAAATTCAAAGATAATAATAAATCGTCATTGTGAAAATTTAAGGGAAACCACCAAGGTAGAAGCAGTAATTTAATGATTATTTCTGTGCTGCAGTGTCAAAAATTTGCCATTAATTAATGAGATTGAACAGCCTGGATGCCTGGGGCTTTACGCCCAAATCCTTACATGGTCTCAAACTAAGGTTAAAACAGCGCAGTTCGGAAAAATCTCTGGAACGTGAACCTTAACGCGCCCAGATACGGTTTGCGGTCGCGCAACCTTTTTCATCACCTAAACTAGATTACTTAAAACAGCTAGGCGTAAGGCCCCAGAACTCCTAGTTTTAACGATGCCTCGATTGCTATCATAATATCAAAGATCAAAGATTTGTGAATGACATAATCAATGTCGAAAAACAAACTTTTACGCCTCTTTCTCGCTCTGAGTTGAAATTAAATTTACCAAACATAAACTTTTACGAGATCATTATTATTGCCCTCGTATAAAAAGAGCACAAGTAATAAATTGAAAAAGGAAATACGATTATTTTGCCGGGTGGTTGAGGCATTGGAAAAGTTTCACCAGAGTCAACATAAACGTATGAATATACACATATTTTTATACAGAACAGCGATGTTATATTCGCGAAACAGATGTTTTTTAGTCAACTCTGTCATTGAGATAGACATGATGGTGATGAGATAAGAAAAAATGCCAGAATTGTTAATCTGTTAGTTAAGGGGACTGTTCCCGTCTGAAGCTCTCTCGCTCGCACATTTTCACATTATTGAAGATATAAAATCAATGACTGTGAATTTCCAAAAAGTAACAAAATCATGTCTTGGTGTCTATCGTAACAGTACAAACATAGAAATGTTTGTTTCGATAATATCTTGTAATTTGACGGAATAACATGACACGATAATTAAAAAATCACAAATCACAAACCACGTTACCATTTTACTGTGTCAAATTAAAATATATCAAATTGTCAATTTCTTTGTTTGTAATGTTACGATAGACACCATGACATGACTTTGTTTCTTTTTGGAAATTCACACTCATTGATTTTAAATCTTCAATAATGTGAAAATGTGCGAGCGAGAGAGCTGCAGACGGGAACAGTCCCCTTAACAAGCCAACGCGAACAGATTGTTTGCTCTGGCAACAGGAGTTTTTCTGTAATAATGTGTACAATTACATATGTACTAACTCGTATGAGGAAGTAGATACAATATAATATGATCACGTTATTGGTAATATTATCTCAGCTTGACAGGTGAAACAATAACGAGTTTTTTTTTAGCTCAGAGGCGATTTCATAGGGCTTAATAAAAACAGTCATTCAGTGTTTATTTTATTGGCTTGTTTGGCTTTTATTAATTGCCATTTTTTTACATATATTAGGCTTGCGTTTGGCCACCATCACGCCTGATGTTAAGCGATGATGCGGTCAACGTTGGAACAAGCTTGCCTAAAATAAACCGATTCACTCGTAATTTGAAGACACTGGGTGTCTTCAAATCACGAGTTCTTCACACAATAAGCTTTACATCACAATAAACTTTCAGCATTTGTATTGTACTTACGCGCTGATGATGTGGACATGCTGGAACGGTGAAGGTCGAGAACATCTCCTCATCGGCGGCAGTGGCACGTGTGATTGCAGCCCTGGAGGCTGACCGTACATCACTGGCTGCAGTGACAGAGATCCGCCGAGGTTCATTGAAGGAGTACTCGACATTCTGTGAAAATAACTATATCGTTTTACGTTTAAATAAACTAGGCAGTCGCATTTTATCTGACTGCCCAAGAAGATTTTGTTATTCCGAAAAGATGGAAGATGTAGGTGCACGTCATTGCCACTTCACTGTCACTACCGCGTCGAATTTCTTTCTTTATCCTGATGATATAATTGACCAGTAAGCGCAGCGTAGGACGTCCACCCACAAGATGGACAGACGACCTAAAAGAGACCGCAGGGAAACGCTGTATGCAGGCCGCTTCCAACCGGCCCTTTTGGAGATCGATGGGGGAGGCTTATGTCCAGCAGTGGACGTCCTACGGCTGAAATGATGATGATGATATAATTGAGACTGTTGAGCTCTATCAACGTGTCTCTTACTAACGATTAGGTTCAGTAATAGCTTTTGATAGCACCACACATAAATTGTTGAGTCATAATGAATATAAAAGCTGCGAAAAATATCTGCAAAAGCAGTGTTTACTTATTTGGTAACAAATTTCATGTTTATACAATGAACAATAGCCGAAATTATAGCGAGCATAAGCCTCCATCTTGAAAGGGCTTCTTGGTAATGACGAATATAGATTGCATCTAGAAAAGCTACAATCGTGACTATTTAGGGCGGTGTAATTTCATAGGAAGAGCATCTGTCGAGATCACATCTGGCATCGTAAATGACACCTGTTGACTCATCTCTCGTAATATCAAACCGTAATAATAACCTATCTACCTATTTATAGTTGTTTGAGATACTGATTAATTACGAACCCTTAACCAAAAAATTTACTTTCCGGTGTAGTGGCCAATTTTCGTAGTAAGTACATTCACATCAATGTATAGGCGTATATTATTTCAATGTCGAGAGGTTTAATACGTTTTGACACTAAAAAGAGGCGAATGCAAAGAAGTAATGTTAGAATTTACACACAAAAAATAATTTACATTTCCAAGAGTTTTTTTCAGTTTGGTTGAAAGGTAACGTTTTAATGGAATGTAAAAGTTAACCCAAAATATTCATGCATACTTTTAAATTAATATCAATGCAATGTTTCAGAAAAGTACTATATAAGCCTTGGTGGCAACTGAACCTTTATGGACTCACGTATCCCATAATTTCAGTCGATTATGACTTTCATTTCTCGTACAATTTTAATTTTTTCTTAGTCATAATTAAGGCTAAGAGAACATTAAAATAATGCGATGAATGTGTAGAATGATAAACCTAATGCACGTGACATAACTATTGCAGACGCTAAAATACCGCGTTGCGGAATCATAATTCATTCGCAGAGACACTTCTTGGTGCTTACGTCGTGCAGAAATGCATAATGTGACGTACTAACTCATTTCTCGTGTGCATTAGGATTTATATTGGAGTGCAAAATTGGAATACGTTATCTAAATAAGTTTTTTTTAGGATACCGTACAAGGAACCTTTATAAGCTCTTTTTCTCCGTCCGTCTATCCGTCTGTCCGTTCTAATTCTTTATAACCTTCTCACTTCTATACAGTCATATTATCATAATTGCATGAAACTTTGTAGATACAGTTTAGATATAATTATAAAAAACACATAAGTTTGCATTGTATGGCTAGGCTCTGGTACATGTGAAATCAGTTTTTTTTTTCTTTGCCTACCTTAATGGAGACTCCATATGGACACGATGAGAAGAGCATGATGGAGCGGGCTGGTGAGACGGGTGCGGTGGTAGAGGCGGGGGGCTGCTGTGCCGGCTCAGGGTCTCCGGAGACACCAGCGCAGCCCCCGGAGACGCCGGACTCGGCAGCGGTGGCGCGCTGCCGCCTGAGATCTCGGACTCCGCCCCGCCGAAGGTGGCCCGAGAGACGTGTGAGCCGCCCGACATGTTGTTAGCTGGGATGGAGTAACAACTGTAACAAAGAAAATTATTCTTACTGAAAAGGCTAACTAACGTTCCTCAGAGCTTTATAAAGCTTGTATTAATTCTTTGAGATAGAGCATCTAGGTAAAAAGAAAAAGTCATTATTTTGTGTTCTAGATTAGAGGAAAGAGTATTGTCAAAAAAATAATTATAACAAAACGATGTTACGATAGACAACATGACATGATTTTGTTACTTTTTGGAAATTCACACTCATTGATTTTATATCTTCAATAATGTGAAAATGTGCGAGCCAGGAGCTGCAGTAGGTATACAGGCCCCTTAAGTTCCCAAAATCGAGATCTAATCGCATCAACAGTTTGGTGAATTGCGAACTCTCTCGAGATTCGGGCGAGTGCTGCAAAAATGATAGGATCCATTTCATTTTCACACCGAATCATGCTGACTATTCTATTAGAATGCGATAACTTGGAACTGTCAAGAGTTCGAGAGATTCCCCGAAAATTATGCCTAAAAATATATTGGGTGAGTGCCAAATTTCCATTCCACCCTACCTGTAGGTACTTATCGCACAATCGATATCTGATTCATTAAAATTTGAGTGCTCTTAAAATATCATGGTTGCGATAAAATTATGCACGAGGTGAACTGATAGAATCACAGCGTATGTAAGTACTTATAACAACAAATTATGGAAAGAAATTACCTTACCTACTGCATGTCACGCTAATATTATAAATGCGAAAGTCGTTTTGACCGTTTTGTCGTTTTGAAAGGGGCAAGCGCCTTTATTAACTTAACAAAATAGAAGCTAAAACTAAAACTACAAATACAGTTAGACTGCCCATAGACCGTTGAAGGTCTCAAGACAATCCAAATGCACAAGCCCGCTACCAGTTCGCAGCGTACCCAGGATGCTGGCGGCATTACCACGTTGAATGGCAATGCTTATGTGTTTTGAATCATTGTCAAATATTGCCATAGAGAGCTGGTATAATCAGCTGTTCCATACATTTTATCGAGTGTCAATGATCGTTTTCAATGGAACAGCTGATTTTAGGTTTAGTTTAAATACCAATTAGCTAGATACAACAAACATAAATCTTCCGTGAATTTCCGTGTTTTTATTAAATGTCTGTTTACCTACATAACTAGTGTTTATAAGTTATCTACGAGTTTACCAACATGCTTGTAATAGGTTAAGATTACTAAATAAACTATTGATTGATTGGTCCCATTGTAAAAGTTGTACATAATGATGATTATAGCAAACCTCTTTCAGCTTAGCATACCTTTTTCTTAGAACCCTGTATAGCACTTATTTCTCAAATATTTATTTCCGATAATATAATTAAACGCAACCACTCACTCTCAGCAAATTCTGCTGAACATCATAAATCGAATCGACGAGTTTTGGTTTCAATATCGCCCTACTTAATTAAAACTGTTTCGAATCGAATCGTGAAACCACGCGCCTATTTTCCACAAGCGCCTGCATTTCGCGCCCATAGAGATAAAAGCTTAATCCGGATAATAGAAAGCGCTGATCATTATTTAACAGGAAACACAGGATAAGCATTGTAGCATTTGTAGCATATACCCACACTAGCGGTCCGCCCCGGCCTATTAAAAAAGCCTATATTAATCATGTAGCATTGAAATGGTGAAAGAATTTTTAAAATCGGTCCAGTACTTTTTGAGCCAATTCTTTACAAACATACTTACATACACATATAGTAATTTATAGTAATATGGTAATAGTATAAGATGGTAGCAAATAAGAAAATTGTGTCCGCCATATTGAACTTAAAATTTGCAAGTTGAAGTCGCAATGGGCAGGCCACATCGCTCGCAGAACCGATAACCGATGGGGAAGAAAGGTTCTGGAGTGGAGACCACGAACCGGAAGACGCAGCGTAGGGAGGCCTCCCACTAGATGGACCGAAGACATTGTGAGAGTCGCGGGCATCCAGTGGATGCAAAAGGCAGGCTGTCGTTCAGTGTGGAGGTTAAAGGGGGAGGCCTATGTTCAGCAGTGGACGTCTTCTGGCTGATGATGATGATGATATTGAACTTAGTGTGACGTTATTAAATTTTTCGTCTTCTCACGAATATGGAATAAGGTATTCTCAGTATGTATTTCTGGTGTGCACAATATATATTTATTATAGTTTTTATCAATCTAAAACTATTATAACTAGCATTAGTAATGTTCTCAGTAGCTTTCAATCTACCTGATGAAAATCCTAATTCAGTGAACAAGGGAGTTACCAAGTTCATAAAGTTTGATGGCAGCATCGGAATAGTGATTGGCAAAGTATCCAAGTTCCTACCCATTTCGGCAAAGTTTTGTTAAAGTATTTGAGTTGATTAAATCAGGCGTTCTTTTTGCGGAAGTTCATCTTCAAAACTGTTTCTTGATGGGTCTCCGGTGTGTTTCCGCTATAACGTTGCAGGAATTAGGGTTCTATTATTTATGTTTTACTCTAAAGAAATTTGTTAAACAATAAAAAAAAATGAATTTGTCAGTGTGTTTGTGTTTGTTATTTGTGTTGTTGTTGTTTGTGTCTGTGTAGATATTCGTCAGAAATGAGATTATCCGACAAAAAACTACTGTAACCGACATAGCTCAAAGAATTAACAAGCTGAAGTGGCAATGGGCTGGCCATATTTGTAGAAGAACTGACAACCGCTGGGGTAGACGGGTTCTAGAGTGGAGACTGCGTATCGGCAAACGTAGAGTAGGACGCCTTGTGGCGTTCTTTAGGAGAGGCCTACGTCCAGCAGTGGACTGACATCAAATGGGTTAATGATGATGATGATGATAATGATGAGAGATTCGTCAAAGAAACAGTTTTAAAGTTTGTAATATTTCTGAAGGGGAAGTTAATGTGGATATAAATACGGAACTAAGCGCGACACAAAGGAACAAAACAACGGTGGTATCGATCGGGTTGATGGTTAAATTAAAGGCATGCGAATACCGCATAAATGCACGACAGGCATCGTCGTCGGTGTAAATGGCACAAAATTTATATTTGCGTACGGTTTCTGATATGGTTGTATGCATCATACCCCAAATTAAGGTTTGGATCAACATTTTAAACAGCTAAACTTGAAATACTATTTTAAACTGTGGAATTTGCTGCCTGACTAGGGGTTCCCTGATGGTGCAATCTGGGTGTCTTAACTCACAGTGAATCAGTTTTGTCAAGGCATTTTTAAGCATATGCTTGACTACCATCTCACCGCGATAATGCGGTCTACGATAGAGCACACTTGCGTAGAAGAAACCGATTCACTCGCAACTTGAAGACACCCATATTGTACTAGCTATCCACCAATTCAGACAGCGCGTTCCACAGACTAACAGTTCAAACAATAAAAATGGAATTAAAGTGGTTCATACGAGTTTTCGGAATATTAACCATGAAACGGTGTCGCTTTTTCGTGCCCACCCTGGCTGTATGATAGTAAAATGGACAGGTGGGAATTAAATCATGCAGATTCTACGAAATGTATCTGATAAAAAACCGATAACTAGCAATTTTGCGCCAAAGTTCAAGACTAAGAAGCCTAAACTAGGGATTCATTGCTGATTAGCTTCTTAATGGTCTTCAATACCCGACGTTAGTGGGTACTTGGCTGACCTATGCCTCAGATGCGAGCTAATGCACGACTGAACTTTTACTTGGTTTGGTAGCAAAAAATCAACTTTTCCAACTTGAAGTGCCGTTGCACCTTCGAGAGGAACAGCAAAATTTAGACAGTAACGCATATTTATAAGATACTAGCGGTCCGCCCCGCCTTCGCACGGGTATAGATTATAGCCTATGTCACCCATGGGGATAGTGTAGCTTCCCGTCAGTGAAAGAATTTTTCAAATCGGTTCAGTAGTTTTGGAGCCTATTCAATGCAAACAAACAAACAATCAAATTTTTCCTCTTTATAATATTAGTATAGAAAACGTTTACCGTAATTTCCGTATATTTTCCACCGAAGCTATATAAACTGATGGAAGACGTCTGTAATTACATTATCTCAGTCCCGCGTAGCGTTTATAGGGCAGACGGTGTAAATCAAATGACAGATCCGCACGGCAGCGCCATTTCCGCTTCCAATATGGCCCCGTTCAATTTCCGGTTTCGTCGCCTACAGCAGTTTTTCATTGACAAGTTAAATTCAATAGGCAGCAAGAAGAGCAAACATGTCATGTCATGATCCATGAGTACTGAAAGTTTATATATTTAACTCATATAGTGAACGTTGAGTTTTTGAGAAATATAAACTTGAAGTTCCGTTAGAAATTACTTTATTACTACAGAAATAATCATTTCAGGATATTAAATTATAACGAGTTTTCAACTCAAATTATCAAAATCGATTATCTAACTTGGATTCATATAAAACTATGACTTAGATTGAATTGTTTTGACAAAGTCACACAACGAGCTATGGAGAGGACTCTGCTCGGAGTTTCTCTACGAGATCGATTTAGAAATGATGAGATCCGTAGACGAACAAAAGTCACCGACATAGCCCACGGGTTTAGCAATTTAAGTAGCAGTGGGCAGGGCACGTAGCACGAAAAACTGATGGCTAATGAAGTCAAAAGGTTCTCAAATAGAGACAACGGACCAGTAAGCGCAGCGTAGGACATCCACCCACAAGATGGACGGACGACCTAAACGAGACTTAAACGCTGGATGCAGGCCGTTTCCAACTGGCTCTTTTGGAGATCAATGGTGGGAGGCCTATGTCCAGCAATAGAATAGACGTCCTATGGATGTAATGATGATGAACTTGGATTGCGCATGGCGATATCACCACAATCTTTAAAAAATTCCATGCAACTACCAAACCATCTCTTCAAGCCAACTTGTTTTCGATTGCCTACGGATTACGTGAAGCATTTATTTCAGACCAATGCCCTGCGAAGATCAACAGATTTAACCCAGGCATGTGTTTCGAACGCTTTGTTGCATTAAATCAAAGTTAATGCCAGTCTGTATTCGAAAGTAATCTCTGAAATATTATTTTATAAACTGAACCCACTTGTGTGTTGACGCGGCAAAAAATATATAACCATTTCAAAAAATGGTTTTAAGTGCGGAAGATAAATAATTACTATAGAAACAACTTGATGGGAATTGGTGAAATTCAATAAATGGGATTCATCATCATTACCATCATTTCAGACATAGGACGTCCACTGCTGAACATAGGCCTCGCCCATCGACCTGCAAAAGGGCCGGTTGGAAGCGGCTTGCATCCAGCGTTTCCCTGCGGTCTCTTTTAGGTTGTCTGTCCATCTTGTGGGCACGTCTTACGCTGCGCATACCGGTCCGTGGTCTCCATCTGAAAACCTTTCGGCCCCATCGGTCAACGGGATTCATCCCCTAATTTTCCACCCTTATAAGTAGAATATTTTCTTCAAATTTAATAGATATCACTTTCGAGGTATCTCAAACCTATTCAATTTAAAAAAAATCACTAAAATCAGTTATCAGTAAAATTTGCGAAGATTTCGCATTATAAAACGGTTGAATTGAGAATCTCTTTTTTGAAGTCGGTTAAAAATTGCTTTCCCTTTTAAAACTTTTCAATTTCTGAATACTTCCACCAGCAGACGTGTTCGTAAAGATAATACGAGCTTTCCCTGTTTGCTTCCCGAAGTTGAGCACGAGTACGTTGAAAAGATAAACAGGAAGTTAATTTCACTTCGTGAAGTCTCCAGGGTTAAATTAACATAATAAAACCGAGGACAGGAAAGCCAAAGTCAACTAGAAAGGAAATTAGAACAAGTTCCTTTTAAAAAAGGACTGAAGTCGGTATTTTTTCCGGAACAAACGGAATGTTATGTCAAACATCGTTATCATTATGAAAATGTCCATAATAACTATTTTGCTAAAGTCCAGGTAATCGAGGTTGTAACACTTGTAACCCATTTTAACCTCGACTAAATTATCGGCGGGGGCCTTCAGCTCGTCCTGGTAAACGTATAAAAAACAAGCCATCTTAGCCATTTGGCTAAAATGGCTTGTTTTGTTGTACAAAAGTTTCGTCAGTTAAGTTTTCCTTCCCAACAGTTTTTTGGTCTCCTTAGAAAACGACAAATAATACTTGACTGCTAAAGAAGCAATAGAAAAGAAAACGCGGAATTAAAAAAGTTTAAAAAAAGTTTTATTGTTTTGGCATTTGTGAGGACAAAAAGAGTAGAAACAAATAACTACAGAATATATAATAGTACCACAGAAATAACATTCCCATAAAAAATATCATAACAATTTTAATCTTGGCAAAGTACGTAACATGTAGACTCATCTCTAATGCACAGCAGAACGATAAATCCTAATAGAACAAATCTTTTTTAATCTTTGATCGATTAGAGCTAGTATAACATTTGTAAACTATAAATTTTCCGGACACGAAAGATCTACAGCAGCTTCAAGCTTCCATCTAAAATGAAACTACGCGCATAGTATTAAGTTTCAATTTTGGTTGAAAAGCTGTTCTAAGTTACGGCTCGTAGCCAGTGCTACGCTCGTAGTATCGTAGCGTTCGTAGCGCTCGTAGCGTTCGCTTTCGTTGGCACGCCGCCCGGCCTGATCAATGGGCGTCTACGACCAGACTACTTTCACGAGAAACTTAATTTCGTACGATTTTTCGCTTTCATGCGCTTAACGTAAATTTATCTGACGATTCATTCATAAAACTTAGTGATATTTTAAGACCAGAATCTAGTATTATTATTGAAGTTATACTTCTTTTGCTACTTGCAACAAGGTTGCGTTAAAAGTTTAACGCTACCATGGAGGGGGAATAGAAAGAGACAGAGCGAGAGTTTCACTTCTTCCGCGCGGAGGGACTGTCACTCGACTCGAAGCACGAATGAAATGAATTGAAATGAGAAACTGATTATTTAAGAAATATGTCACTTTGACAATGACAGCTAAATTGATTTTCTCCACAGAGAGTATGTTCCGAATTACGCAACGAGCCTGCAGCCTGAAGTTTAACTTCTTCCGCGCGGAGGGACTCCAAGCACTATTTTTTATATTTTTTAGTATTTATAATTAGCTAAAAACTTCTCACAGACAGCTTCCATACATTACAGCTTTATTTCAATGTATAGGCATGGGCACGGTAGGGTAAGTATCTCTCGAGTGACTGAGTCGTGTTTTTAACAGCACTTGATAATCATATATGATGTTTTTTTTTTCTTCCGTTCATATTCTTTGTTTTCATAGAGCCTAATGAATAAATGTGTTATAGACGTCTACATTTTAGGGAGTCACAAAAAAGCTTATTGTGAATTTAACAAAATTTTGTAATAACACTCACTGTAGGCTAGTTATGAAAGAAAATTCTGATCTTAGAATATAGTGTTTATGTGATTATTATAGAAAAAAATCGGTACCTCTATTTGTTATTTTTTTTTATTTTTATAAATTGCTTTATAAATTGACTTGCGCTTGGCCGCTAACTCACCCCAAATCAAAACTTGGTTACGCCCATGATTCCATGGCTCATTTACTTATCTTCCATTCAAAGACCTTCCAAATAAAAAATAAAATAAAAACATTTGGATTAAGGATCTAAATGGCAATCTTGTTACGCGTATTGTAAGACTGTATTGCATATTGTAACGCGGTATTAAATGTTAAATGTTATGTTATAGAACGCTTAGAAATTGGATATTGCTCCACCAAAAAAAAAACTATTTTCATGTGAGATAATTATCAATAACCCTGAACAATACGAAACCCGGAATCTAAGAACATTTTAAAACGACAGGTTTCTGTACTGGCAGTAAAATATGCAAGGTGCTTTGTTTCTTATTTTACAGGATTTTTGTTCCTGTCATAATTTCGTATTCCGTATGTAGCAAAGGGCTAAGGTAAAAAACCGGACAAGTACGAGTAGGTCTCGCGCTCTGAGGGTTCCGTGGGCCTCAGAACGCAAGATAAACAACCAAAAAATAACAAAAAAATCGAAATATTAAAAGAGAAACTTAACTTTGTAGTGGACGCGTGTTGGTGTGTAAGGTTCTTCCATACATACCAACTACAAAATGTGAGTTTGTAATAACAAAACAATATTTTTATATAAATTTTCGGCTTTATATATTATGTGCTGTGAGACCTTGCCTCTTGCTAAATTTCATGATTCTAGGTCAACGGGAAATGCCCTATATATGATTTCCTTGTGAAATCGCAAAATATGCTAATATATGCGACATAAACTGTCGTATCTTTTGATCGCGTTGACTTACAAGTTTGATTTTACCACAGCTAAAAATGACTGTGGACCCAATTATTTGATATAATTTTCAACCTTATATCTTAACGCTAATAATCTTAATATCTTAAAAGACTCTTGACAGACAGACAACACACATATATGGAAAACCAAGTGATCCTATAAAGGTTCCTTTTTTTTCTTTTAACGTATGGATCCCTAAAAACGAAAAGTTATATTTCCTTTTGCTTAGAAACGAGGGTGACGAGCGCACAGGAAAAAGTCTGAAATTCACCAAAACACTTCTCAAAAGTCTCGACCGAAACTGCTGATAAAATATTCTGCTATACATACCTATATTTTCAGTACACAAATACAACTCGAGTCTGGCTTTACACTATTCATATGCAGTATGAAAAGTAAAAAGTACACAGTGTCGCTTCCGTCGCGAATGTTTCACACATTTTCAGTTGTTTTCAGACATGAGTTCGCCTCTGAAATAAGCAACGCCCGCGTCTTGTTTGTTCCTTGCTTAGTGTTTATTTCAAAACGGAACAATGAGACAGCGGTGTGTAAAAGAAAATACGGATTCTTTGTATTATTTCTTAGGATGGATTTCTTAGCATTAAAATTTTTTTTGGATATCTGGTGAGGTTTGTTTTTGTGTGCAGGTTGAATATACTTTTTTTTAATTATATTAATAATAATAAGATTGCGTTTGACCGCCAACTCACCATTAAAGTAGATGAGGTATACCTGTATTTAAAGTTAATATTCTGAAAAAATAATCAAACATCTGTCTGGATGGAAATCGAACCCAGGCTCTCTTGCTTATAACGCAGGCGGGCTACCACTGAGCTTAACCGGTCAGCAAAAAATACAATCGTAAAATTTAAATAACTAATCAAGCTCAGATTAACTTAACAAAAGTCGTATGCGTTATTAATAATCGATCTGGTCTTATCGCTTATGTAAATAAGATCATTTAAACATGTGTCAAATTGTGAAAATGTTTAAGTTACATGTAACCTTTTTATACATTCCTTCACAGGCAATAAAACCGGCCAAGTGCGAAATAAATAAAATACGATGTAAAATATGGCATTACGAATCGGTGTAAGAATATGAGGTCATCCAAATAACCCAATTACCAGTTATAACTTGGTAATGAACAAAAATTTGTCACTGACTCGCACTTGGCCATTATTTATTATTTGTAGTTATACTTTAAAGTGCGTACTATAATCATGCCAAGTTTGACGCTTGTACGTATTACCGTTTTTAAATTAGAGCTAATAAAAAAATACGTTAAAAGAATACGTTTGTTGTATGGGGACCCCCGTTTCCTTTTTGTACTTTTAAACTTTTTTATTATTTGTTAGTTAATCCGCCGTAACATTACATATTCTGTGAAAATTTCAACTAGCTATCTATTACAGTTCGAAAGATACAGACATTTAAATGTAGGACAGACAGACAGATATCGTAAGCCTAGTAATAG
This sequence comes from Agriopis marginaria, assembly GCA_932305915.1. Taxonomy (NCBI): domain Eukaryota; kingdom Metazoa; phylum Arthropoda; class Insecta; order Lepidoptera; family Geometridae; genus Agriopis; species Agriopis marginaria. Next base: position 5,585,505 of record OW029921.1, on the reverse strand, counting down.
GGTCGCGTTTTTACCCTTTGGGTATGGAACCCTAAAAAAGAAACAGGATTCTTTGAATTCATTACAGTATTTCAGGTCCCTAATTCTCGCTATTTAAGCTTCTTCACGCGTTTTGGTAAAATACGGCCTTTTTATGCAAAATCAAATACTACGGTTGCGTAAAAGCCTTCCTTATTATATTTTATAGGAAAATCAAAAGTTCCTCTTACACTCAGGTGCGAGAGAACGCGGCATGAATATTTTATCTCTGGTAAAGAGCTCTCTAGATTTTTGCAAACACTTTGAGCTCTAGAAACTTAATTTTTTGAGCTTCAGTTTAAGAGCCCTCTCATTTAGTTACGAAAAAAGCAACAAATCCTATTTTTGGCGTTCTGATTCTATAAAATTTGAGCTCTAGGAATTGACACAAAATATTTTGAGCATCGGTTTGGAGCCTTCTAATTTTTTGATGAAAAAAGCAACACAACTGAAATTTTGGCGTTCTGATTCTATCAGATAATCTATAGAAAATTCAATATCAGTAATAAATGTATCTGATCGGACCGAACTAAACAGACTACAGTAATGAGATAACTTGTATCAGTGTAGTTAGCAACTGCAATAAAAGCAACTTTGTTGTTGTGATATGATGTTTGTTACGAGTTTTCATAAAACCTGTTGTTTTGTTCTTGTAGGGTATTAGCTTAAGTATATTGTAAGGTAGGGTAGCAAGGAAAACTTTAGTGTCGAATAAATGAAGTATGTTACGGACGTGTCGTCGTATTATTTACTAGATAACTACATTCCGCTTAATACTTCTCAGTGGCGACGATTAAAAACAAGAATCCGCGTGTGTTTAACTAAAATAAACAAGTTATGCAAGGTAAAATGTCGATCGGCAAGATTTCCGAATTTAATGTGACGACGGATAACTGGCGATTATATGTCGAACGAATGGAACAGTTTTTTCTGGTGAATAGCATTAAACCCGAGATGCAAGTGCCGACGTTGGTGACGCTGATAGGGTCAGCGGGCTACGAGTTGCTGGTGAACTTATGTACTCCCGAGAAACCCGCTACCAAAACGTTCAAAGAGTTGACAGACATTTTGGAAAAACATCTACAGCCACGGCCGAGTGAACTAGCGGAACGTTTCAAGTTTCATCATCGGAAACAAAACAGCGGCGAGAAGATAGCGGATTACGTCGCTGAATTGAAAAAGATGTCCAAAACGTGTGAGTTCGGGCAGTGGCTGAATGAGAGTTTGCGGGACCGGCTTGTTTGTGGATTGGCGAGCGAGACGATACGTCAACGTTTATTTGCAGAAGATAGTCTAGATTTTCAAAAAGCCTACAGATTGGCGTTAAATATGGAAGCGGCAGAAAAGGACGCAGCCTTCGTGGAAGCTGCAGGCGGGAGCAGTACCACAGGCAGTACGTCGGTGCAGTGTCAAGCGATAACGAGGGCGGCCCCGATGACGTCACACGGCCGAGGAGTGTGGCGCGGTGCATCGGTGCGTGGCGCGGGCGTCGCAGGCGCACGGGACGCAGCGGCCAGTCGTGGCACGACGGGAAGAAGGAATGTGGGCCCGTGGCACGAGTGCCGGGTCTGTGGCGGGAATCACGATGAGACTTCGTGCAAATACAAGCGTTATGTCTGCAGAGTGTGCAACCGGGAGGGGCATTTACAAAAAATGTGTCCGAAACGGGGCACTGACACAAGCGGCGGCGGCGCGTACCGGCACAACTACGTCGAGGAAGCGGACGAGTTGAGTAGTTGCAGCAGCGAAGAGGTACATACACTTAATCAATTATCGTTGGACGAATGTCCACCTATTATAATATCTCTCAGTGTAGACAAGAAGATTTTAAAGATGGAGTGCGATACCGGCTGTGCAGTATCATGTATTAGTTACGAAATGTATCTAAAACATTTTAGTAATATGAATATAACAAAGTGCAAACTGTCGCTCAGATATTACACGGGTGAAACCGTTCGACCGGTGGGCGTGATTAGGCCGCTCGTTAGATATAAAGATAAGGAGCGCTATCTTGAGCTGTATATTATAGACAAGGGAAAAACAATGTTGCTAGGTAGACACTGGTTAGCGGAACTGGGCATACAAATACCTAATGTTAGCTGTGTGAATAGTATCTCGCAGGATAGATTTAATTTTGTAAAATTCAGTTCCAGATATTGTGAAGTGTTCGCGGAGGGTCTGGGTCGGTTCACTGGCGGTAAGGTCAGCATCCACGTGCGCGAGGGCGCGCGGCCCGTGTTCATGCGCGCGCGGCCGCTCGCCTACGCGCACCGCGAGCCCGTGGAGCGTGCGCTCGAACAGCTCGTCGCCGACGGCGTGCTCACCCCCGTGCAGCGCTCCGACTGGGCCACGCCGATCGTGGTCGTGCCCAAAAAGGACGGTAACATCAGGATATGCGCCGACTATAAGGTGACCTTAAATAAAGTGTTAGACGTCGACCGTTATCCTCTGCCGCGTGTTGAGGATCTGCTGGCTAGGCTACATGGCGGGGAACGATTTACAAAAATTGACCTCTCCCAGGCCTACGCGCAACTTGAACTGGACAATACTAGGGAATACACGGTGATTAACACTCACAAGGGGATGTTTCGCTATAATAGATTGGTATACGGTCTCGCATCGAGTCCGGGTATATTTCAAAAGATTTTAGAACAATTGTTTGCGCGTGTACCGGATGTAGGGGTGTTCTTAGATGATATAATCATCACGGGGAAAAATGAGCAGGAGCATCTAGATAATCTGCATAAGGTATTCGATATTTTACAGTCGAACGGTCTCAGAGTGAGGAAAGACAAGTGCACGTTCTTTGCGGAGTCGGTGACGTATTTAGGGTACGTAATTTCTAAGAACGGTACTCATACTTGTCCGGAGAAAGTCAAAGCTATTAGGGAAACACCGGTACCGACAAATGTTTCGGAGTTGCGGTCTTTCTTAGGTATGGTTATGTATTACGCGAAATTTATAAAAAACTTGAGTACGATAGCGGCGCCACTGTATTATTTGCTGCGAGCGGGTGTTGATTTTGCCTGGTGTGACGAGTGCCAGATGGCTTTTGATAAAATAAAGCAATTACTGGCTTCTAGCGAGGTGCTGGTGCACTATTCTATTAATTTACCGACGATTTTAACTGCGGATGCTAGTGCTGTCGGCATTGCTGCGATTATTTCACACGACACGGAAGCTGGGGAGAGACCGATCGCCTACGCGTCGCGGGCGTTAAACAAGGCGGAACGAGCGTATTCGCAGATCGAGCGAGAGGCGCTTGCTATTATCTACGGGGTTAGGAAATTTCACCAGTATTTATATGGTCGGAAGTTCACGTTGAGAACCGACCACAAGCCCTTGACTTGTATATTCGGCAGCAAGGTAGGTATACCGGTGATGGCCGCTAGTCGTATGCAGAGATGGGGGGTTTTACTATCGGGTTATAACTATGACATAGAATATATAGCGTCAGCAAAAAATTGCGCGGATGCCATGTCACGATTGCCGGCGGGAAACTGTCATAAGGAGACCTCAGAAGTAACGTACATAAATTTTGTAGAAAAATTTTTGCCTGTGTCGCACAGCGACGTCCGGAAGGCCACAGCCACAAACCCGGTACTCAGCCGGGTACTGTTATATGTACAGTCGGGCTGGCCTTTGAACTGTATCGACGACGATATTAGACCTTATCATAATAGACGGAACGAGTTGTATGTCGAGGCGAACTGTATTATGTGGGGCTACCGCATAGTAGTTCCGCCGTCTTTGCGACCGCAAATTTTGAAGCAATTACATAGTAGTCATATGGGCATGGTTAAAACTAAATCGCTGGCTCGCAGTTACGTTTACTGGCCTAAAATAGATACGGAAATTGAAGAAATGTGTCGGAATTGCGAGACTTGCGCTTTGGAGATGCCAGCGCCGGCGCACGCGCAGCCGCAACCATGGCCTTATCATGCGCAACCGTGGTCCAGGTTGCACTTGGATTTTCTAGGTCCTTTGCATGGCTTAACATTTTTGGTGGTAATTGATTCTACCTCGAAATGGATGGAAATATTCGAGATGTCGCGTACGACAGCCACCGCGGTAATAAAAGTATTACGAAGCTTATTTGCAAGGTTTGGCTTACCTATACAAGTAGTATCGGATCAAGGTCCCCCCTTCCAGAGTACGGAATTTGCGGATTTTTTAAAAAACAATGGCATTAGACAGGCTTTTTCACCGGCACATCATCCATCATCAAACGGCGCAGCGGAAAATGCGGTAAAATTATGTAAAAGGGCCATTAAGAAAGCGATCACGGATAAAATAGATATAGATGCCGCTTTACAGACATATCTGTTAGCTTATCGGAATTCGATTCACAGCACGACGGGGGAGACCCCGGCTTTTATTTTACATCGTAGACCGCTTCGCACACGTCTGGATCTGCTGCGTAGTGATAGGGCAGTGCTCGACCGAGTGAGCGAGGCACAACAGAAACAAGTAGAGTATTCAGGTGGTACTCAGCGTTAGTTCCAATCAGGCGAAAATGTATGGTCTAGGAGTTACAAGGGGCGCAATAAGTGGGAAAAAGGCACTGTACTTAACGAATCAGGGTCGCGCAGATTGCTTGTGAGAGAGGATAATGGTCGAGAAACTACTAAACATGTAGATCAATTGCGTCGCAGGTCACGAATGTCCGATGTACCATTTCCGGGTGAGGTTGTGGTGGCTCCGGTCATTCAAGATAGTATAATCGAAGAGAGTGGCGCAGGTACACCTCAAAAATCAAGTACCAAGACCGGTACAGCCAAGGTCACTACTCCTCCGTCAACTAAGCCGCGTAACTCGGAGGTTGAGCACTATGACGGGTTGAGCGCGCCGGCGGTAGATGCACCACAGTGCTCACCGGGGCGCTTGGCTTCCGGTACGCCGGGACCGAGATCGCCGCCGACCGAATCGCCGATGAACCGTCCCAAAAGGGTCCGAAAACCAGTAGTTAGGTATCAGCCCTAGTTTCTGTTAAATAAATTTGTAAGTTCTTATATGTATTATTTTGTGTAGAGGTGTAGGGTATTAGCTTAAGTATATTGTAAGGTAGGGTAGCAAGGAAAACTTTAGTGTCGAATAAATGAAGTATGTTACGGACGTGTCGTCGTATTATTTACTAGATAACTACATTCCGCTTAATACTTCTCAGTTCTCTTAAGAGGATTTTGGCATCTCACATCTTATGCATTTTGCAGTGACAAGTATTAAAATATTATCAATGTTTTACATCGTCAAACAAGTCATAGTCCAAGTCAAAGTCAAGCAATATAAGTCACGGTCAAGTCGCCATTTTATGCAATCAACCGCACATCACGTGAGTTTATTTCCTATCGATAGAGTATCCTTGGATATAATTTACTGGGAGACATAAATATTGATCTAAACACGAGTAGTAGCATTCGAGAACAGTATATTAGTAGCATGTCCGAGTGTGGTCTAACAAGTGCGATATCCGATTACACTAGAATTGAACAACTGGGTACAATAACTACACGTAGCAGTATAGATCACATATTTGCAAGGACGCACTTGTTAGATGTTTACTCGGCCGCGCTCGGAACTGTTCTGGCGGATCACCGCATGATAATCATTTCGTGCATAGGAAATCGTAAAACACGATTACAGGGTGATTCAAAAAATATCCAATTACTTGACAATATCAAGACTAAGTCTTTGCTAGCGGAGTTAAATTGGAGCGAAATTGAGGATACAGAGTGTCCTATTAAATTATATGAAAATATTAAAGAGAAATTTAACAACTGCTATAACGAGTCTAGGTATACGAAAAAAAAATTAATATGAATAGTAAAAGAAATAAAGGCCCGTGGATAAACCGTAAAATTAACATAATGTGTGAGAAGAAAGATATACTATTTACGCAATGGAAAAATGATCATACAAATAAAGTTTTGAGACTTGAGTACAACAAATATAGAAATAAAACACATAAGCTTATAGAAACAAGTAGAAACAATTATTATCTCGATCTAATAAATAAACATAAAAATAATCTCCGAAAGTTGTGGCAAATATTAAATACTTTAGCAGGACGTAATAAGAGTTCCGTAGACGAAGCTATTTTAAAAGCTTTTAACAGAAACCAGATAGATGTAAAATCAATAGCTAATAATTTTGCAAGAGAGTTCAGTGAGTGCGTAAAGAAAATCATGCCTGTATGTAACAAACGCCTATTAAATGAGTCAGAATACATGTACCCGCAGAATAAATCAATGTTTTTCAAGAAAGCATCCTATCAAAGTATACTTACAATTATTAAAGGCTTAAATACTAATAAAGCACCTGGTATTGACGGCATTAGATGTGTTGATGTGAAATCCATATGCGACAAATTTTTGGGGGTCATGGTAAAGTTCATTAATAATAGTATAGCAAGCGGCAAGTATCCACAAGATTTAAAAACCGGAATTGTCAGACCAATATATAAAAAAGGAAGCCACAAAGAATACGGCAATTACCGTCCGATTACCATACTACCGGTCATAGACAAAATAACTGAAAAGTATGTGTGTCAACAGATACAAGATTTTTATGTAAAAAATGACGTGTTGTCTAGTGTGCAATATGGATTTCAGCGTAATAAATCAACTGCACAGCTACTTTCCAAATTTGCGGACGAAGTCAACCAGTGTCTAGATAACAGGAACCACGTCATACTCTTGTTTATCGATTTTAGCAAGGCCTTCGATACGCTCAGGCATGATACTTTACTGCAGAAACTGAATAACTCTGGTGTTCGAGGACCAATTCTGAAGTGGTGTGAAGACTATTTGAAAAATCGGGAGTATCGGGTGAAAGTTGGTGAGGAATACAGTGATGCGATTGAAGTAACCGAAGGTACAGCCCAAGGCTCTGTGTTAGGGCCCTTGCATTATCTTGCTTACGTAAATGATATGGAACATGTCGTCAACCACTGCTCTATTTATCAATATGCGGACGATACTTGCCTACTAGCCTCTAGCAAAGATCTAAGTACGGCTGTCAGTTACATGCAAGATGATTTCACACGATTGGCTAAGTGGTCGCATGATGCTGGGCTAGTTTTAAATGCGGCCAAGACCAAAATAATTCATATCCATTCAAGTCATATTAGGCACACAGACTCTTTTAGAATAATTGCACACAACCATGACTGTCTACATAGATTGCCTCAGCATAATGACAGTAACTGTAGCTGTGAGCCAATAGAGCAAGTGTCGCACCATACATACTTGGGATTGATAGTAGATAATAGGTTTAACTGGAGCAATCACGTTGAATCAGTGTGTGATAAACTGAGGGCGATACTAGCAAAATTTTACATTATAAAGACAAAGATACCATTCCAAATATTACGAACTATGTATATAGCTATGGCGGAATCGATTATATCTTATGGTATCACTAGCTATGGACGAACATTTAAAACGTACATTGATAAAATTCATAACCTACAAATCCGATTACTAAAACTTATAGTCCCAAGACATATTAAAAAACAGTATAAAGACAATATTATTGACATCTTTGAGTTTTGCAATATATTACCAGTACAAACTAGAGTGAATTTGTCCCTATTAATAGAGCAATTTAACAACACGGAAGTTCAAATACCTGTGTCGCATAAAACAGTAACAAGAAAAATGACTCAAAATATGTTGGTGATACCCAGAGTCCATAATTTCTACGGAAGAAGAACGTCAGCATTCATAATTCCCACACTGATGAATAATATACCCCAAAAGACAAAGCATGATTTAAATCCTAAAAATTATAAAAGCATACTTAAAAAAATGTTTTCTCATAAGAGTAACCGATAAAGAGCTTTATGTATGCTTGTATGGTAGGACACATGTAGTGTGTATGTGACTATTTGGTGGTATTTATTATTTATTGGTTATTTATGACGTCTTTTAGCTGATGATGATGATATTAATATGTGTATGATTGTGTATGTGTATATAATTATGTATACTTGTATGTGTGAGTATATATGTGTATATACTTGCATAATTTATATATATGCATTTGTGTGTGTATATGTATATATATATGTGTGAGTTTGTGTACTATTGTATAATGAATGTTTAAACTTTTATATTTAGTATTTTATTCTAAGAGTTCGCCTGTATTATTCGTAAATTTCTTGTCTAAGTTAAGTTAATTAGTTTCAGATAACAACATCCTGTATGGGTGTTGTTTTCGCAAGTCGACTAGGACTGGAACCGGTTTCGGATGAGTGAATAGCGTCCGAGTTCGAATCGTACGCAACTTCATAGGTATATTTATGTTACATTCAGCTTAAACTACGATGATATATATATATATATATATATTTAAATTTTTGATAGTTATAGTGGTTTAGCGATGACAAACAGCTGCTTCCTCGATCTATAAATATTTTAGTAAATTATTATGTATGCAACGTTTTATATGTACCTTCTATTTTATTTTTTATTTTGTGAGCGCGCGGTGAATGTGAGCACCATGTCAAACCAACTGTGGTTTTTTGGTGCAACAATATGCAACAAACTGTATTATTTGTGTAAAGTAAATAAATTAAAAAAATAAAAAAATAAAAAAATGATGACAACAGGGAAAAAAATTATGCGAGCTATTAAACCGACTGTCACGAACTGACCCCTTCCAACCCCATCCCGGCGACGACTACATACAGCGGTTGCGTGCGATGTTCACACACCTCATGTATTTTAAAATTAATCGTCGACCAGTTACCACCCTAACGGTTGCCATCCACCAGTGCTATGCGAAGTGGAGCTATACAAAACGTCATTTATTGTCATCGGATTTTTTCATCTACCTACAGAATTATAGAAATTTAAATTCGGTCCAAACACTAATTTGCTAAAGCAACAGTTGCTGAGATTTATACGTTACTAGCAACGCACCCCGGCTTCGCACGGGTGTAATTTTTTTATTTTTTTTACACCTTCGTGTACATTATTGTAGTAAGGATTCCTATTTTTTTGAAAATATAATATAGCTTATGTCACCCGGGGAAAGCGTAGCTTCCCAACAGTGAAATAATTTTTCAAATCGGTTTAGTAGTTTTTGGAGCCTATTCAATGGAAACAAACAAACAAAGAATCAAAGCTTTCCTCTTTATAATATTACTAGCGATGCGCCCCGGGTCCGCACGGGTATAGTTATATAGCCTATTAAAATAGCCTATATCAATCAGTGATTATGTAGCATTCAATTGGTGAAATAATTTTTAAAATCGGTCAGTACTTTTTGAGCCAATTCGTTACAAACATACATACAAACTTTTCCTCTTTATAATATTAGTATAGATAATAAAATAAAATAGGTTATATAGTATGTATAGGTTATATAGTATGGATAACCAACCTACATAGTGCGATGGTGGCTAAGCGGTAATGTGTGCGCTTTACAAATTGAAGGCATGGTCCAAACTTCGGCCCTGCACCAATCACCTAAATATATTTAAATATGTTTGCATTTTTATAAAAAAGAAAGAGAAACAAATTATCAAGTTTTGGATAATAATGTAAGGCATCGTGTAGATAAGCTGCCTGCAAAATTTTGTTAGTTAATTTTCAATAACCCTGTACAAACAATTAGAATAATGCAAAAGACTTTTGTAACTGAATTAAAAAATGAGGCTTCTCGATTAGGTGTTTTTTTTTTTTCTATATTCGTTACCTCAGAACTCCCATCATTTATAAACTGATTTGTTTTTTTGTTTCATTTTATTGAAAAAAAGGTTTTTTTTATTTAAAAGTACAATAATATACTTTCAGATTGGTCCCATATAAATTTTATCACAATCAGTTCTCAATAACCCTGATTTGTTGAAATCGGGTTTACAAATTGATAATTATTTACTTGACAGCTCTAGAAGAAGTTAGATATTTCATTTATAAAAATGCGACAACTTGCAGCTTCGCTTCGCACAACTTGGGTGGACATCGGCCTTTAATCGGCCCTGGGACAGCCCGGGTCTGTCCAGGGCCCTAAGAATGCTGTAACCGGTCATTGCCCCCGGGTATTTAGGACATTGTTTACACGACATCCGTGGCAGTAGGACGAGGGTGTCACTCATTGGATTTGCTTCAATTTTGTAATTACACGGCGAGGTGTGTTGATGACTAGAGAGGGGGCAACAAGTGTGGGTTCGCTGGATCAACGTCAAAACTGACGAGTGAATGATTCGAGTGATTTTGTGGGTGATGTTTGTGAAAAATATTAATCGAATAATGATAGGTTTTGATTCCCTTGTGAAATCGCAAAATATGCGAAAATATATTGCGAGATAAACGATCATATCTTTTGATCGCGTTGACTTACAAATTTGATTTTTTCATAGCTGAAAGAAACCGTAGCTAGCAAGTATAACATACGTATAGCAAGTAGTAGCAAGTATTGGATATAAATTTCAATTTATAATATCTTTACGCGTTCCTGAGAAAAAAGGTCTTGACAGACGGACAGACGGACAACAAAGTGATCCTATAAGGGTTCCGTGGTTTTCTTTTGTGGTACGGAACCCTAAAAAGTATATAAACCAGCCAAGTGCAAGTCAGGCTCGTGCGCTGAGGATTCCATACAACCACAACATCCAAAAAAGTTGTGCAAAAAGACAACATCACGCCCAAGCGGTCACCCATCCCAGTACCGAGCGCGCCTACCATTGCTTAACTTCGGTGAACAGAAATGTGTCACCGACTCGCACTTGGCCTATTATACTGGCTAGTAAAAATTATAACAAATTACCTTTCTTCTGCAGGCGCTTCATTGCTATTCACCGCTGATTCCGTTATTTTCATCATGCAAACTTAATGGTCCATCTCACCACTACAGTTGAAAAGTGCACTGGAGTCAGAACTACTCTTATAAATACTAATAAGGAACAGCGTGGTGGCAAACCTATGCTAGAGCCGAAAAGACATAATCTACAGACCCACAAAATTCACTTCTATCGCATGTTCTCAAATACCTTAAGTTTCGGGTTAGATACTACGTCTTAAGAGCAAAACCTATCAGATGTAGTAATAACACTTCGAAAGAGTCTTAAAAGTGATACTAAAATCCGCGGCGCGATCAGTGCAAGCACCGAGTTAGTCGCCCGACCCCAGGGTATTAACTGATCTAACTGGATGATGCTCGGGATTGCAGCAATTTGGCACTATTAGCCACTGCATGGGGGCGGGACAGGAGAACGGCTTCAGCGGATTGCTAATAGACCGTAAGTGGTACCAAACTATCTGGTAGAATTGGCATAGGTACTATCAACTATCACATTGGTGACCTACCATTCAGTTCGGCAGATTTAAATGAATTTCAAAGTATTATGTTTCCAAAGGATGTCACAGATTGGACTAAATGCTTTTTATCTTCGGTAAGTCATCTTCAGCGGTCTAACTTAGAAACGTGCCAGTGAAAAGTTGCAGAACAGTGATAAACTTAATTTGCCAGAATGCATGCATGCAGCTGGCATGCTGGGCCAGCATGGTGGATTAAGACTTAGGACTCATCCTCTCTCTCTCTCTCTCTGAGAGAAGGCCTGTGTCCCAGCATTGGTAACACGATAGGCTGATCATAATAATGATGATGAAACTTAACTTGGCAGTGACTGGACGCAATATAAGCCGAAGATCGGGCTGAATGGCTTGCCTTGGGAGAGGCCTATGTCCAGCAGTAGAATAATGTAGTGAGTTCAAGTGATTTGGTTTGTCCTAGGCAAGCGTACTCCATCTGAGATCACATCAGGCGAGTTGGCGGTCAAAGGCAAGCCTATTATTAAAAAATAAGCTGATTATGATGATGTAAAACATTTCTAAGTTAGGCCATCAGTTATTATAATTTATAGAATACATTCTGTGGTATAAATAGGTATAGCAACTACAACTACTTTTTCATCATCAACATCACTACTAATAATTATTATTAGAAAGCTCTTAATTTGTTTTTAATATCACTAAATGTTAGGTACATATTTATTAAGTTAGTTTGGTTTATTTAAAAAAATACATAATACGTATACAATTATACATACTTTTACACTACTACTTCTAGAGAAACCAAAACAAACAAACTGTTAGTCAGTCTAGACTTGGTCTAGTCTAGGTTGTGCGACTTTATTTATTTTAAGTATCTGCGGTATTTTGACAAAAAGAATTTGTAATTTTTTAACTTTCGCGATTTGAACACATGTTTTAAATGTTAATCGGGACTTATCTAAAAAGGATTTGAACAGATAGAAGTTTTTGTATATTATATGATCTTGTCCTTAGTTGAATTCTTGGACTTCACAAATAAATTAAAATAAGTTTTGCCGGCTTTAGGGCTGGGCGATCTGGATCACCCCCAAAAAAGGGTATTAATAACGCCAAGTGTTTTCTTTCACGGGAATGTTTAAGTATTACCATTGTTTAACTCTGAGGAGTCCCGTATCCTAAATATCGCATCTACCTTGCTGCTACATCGATAAATCCATAAGTTTTGGTGTATTCGTGTCACATTGACAACTGTGATATTAGAAAGATTTTCTCATTCTACCCTCATTCTCCTTTTGTGATTCTACTGAAGTCACAACTGAAGTACTGAAGCTTGACATGTGTCAAAGGACGTAGGGGGTCTGGAAGGGGTCAGATAGAGGATGTTACCGATTGCTGCCACCAACGATACGCAGGCCTTGATCGAAACTGACGGGTAATTGAGATGCATGCATTATAAGTAGCTGGCTAATGATAGAGCTGCAATGTGCAACTTCCACCAATGACGGTGCTGTAGGCGTAGCATGTTTTTTCACCCATACTGTCCCACTGAATCCGAAACGTGGATATTCGCCAAAGAACCAGAGTCACCGACATAGCTGTAAAAATTTGCAAGTTGAAGTGGCAATGGGCAGGCCACATCGCTCGAAGAACAAATAACCGAAGGGGAAAAAAGGTTTTTGAGAGGAGACCACGAAAGATAGCGGAAGACGCAGCGTAGGTAGACCTCCCACTAGATGGACCGACGATATTATGAGAGTCGCTGGGATCCAGTGGATGCAAAAGGCAGGCATGTTCAGCAGTGGACGTCTTCCGGCTGATGATGATGACTGTCCCACTACTGGGCAAATGTCTCCCCCCTCCCCCAAATGATTTAACATATCGTCGAAATATGTTTTGTGTATAGATTTCTGATGCCGGCTGTATCACGGATCTCATCCGAGAGGATGAAAGCTTCGCGATATAGCTGTTCTCGTGGTCCATCCAGGTGGAACGAACAAGACCCAACGAGCGTCTAGTACACGCATAGGGTCAAAGTCCATCGAACCTATGTAAAGCTACCGGACGCTCCAGTAAGTGGTCGCGGCACTCTAGGACCTTCTTGCAGCACGTTGGCTGAGATTGTATATACCTACTATAAGCCAAGGTCTGGCATTCCGGGAGTTGAAACATATCAACTTTTTTTTTTGTTAAAATTTTCATGACCGTGGATCCAAAGTCCTTTAGTCGTAATATTAAACATTTTTACATAGTATTAAAAGCGTCATACAAGTCATAGACACAGTCAGAGTCAAGCAAAGTACGTCACGGTCAACTCATGCCCCTGTAAAGTGGTGGAGACTTTACAAGTAAAGTAAAGTGGTGGAGACTTTGAGGCTCCTGTGGAGTTTTGGAAACAACACGAAAAGACATGTTTCACCTCGTTATATCACTGACCCACACTCGAGCACGTTTACGAGCACTTAATAAATAATAATTCACCATTTAATATACATTAGCACTCGAAAATACACAAGTTTAGGAAAATTATCTAACGAGCCGACTTGTTTTTTTCCACGATGGCGCCAAAACTCCGAAACATATTCTACGTCACTGTCCAGTTGCCACATTACTGCAAAAAACACAGAAATTAGGGAAACGTTAGTAATCTAATAAATATATAAACATTTTCAAATATACATATAAATTATTTCAAAGACTTCAAAATCCGTGTATAAATATTATTTAGTTCTTTGTAGTGGCACAATGTTTTTTATTTATTTAAAAATTTGTAGACTGTAGTGAAATATTACGACCTATTTACACATCCATTCGAGAATACCTCCATGTTTTGACTGAAACAAAGTGTCTGAACAAAACTATTGTAGTTTCAGTTTGTAATAATGGCTTCGATTCTGGCATACCACTCACTAAACTTAACCAATCTAACAGAACTAAAATTATCTGCCTCTCTTTTCATTTTAATATGTGAGAGAAGGATGGCAACAATTTTAGAGCTGTCAAATTTAGTTTAGTTCAGAGAACATCGGAATCGATACCGTTGTTTCGAAATAAGTAGGCGCTCGAACTAAATTATCCATATTCGAGCTGGTTTAAAACTACTAAGCCAAAACTAATTACATTTTTGTGGGACCACCTCCAAAGTTCTCTGTACACGATAAAAAAGAAACACGGAAATTGGTTTACAGATGTCGTTGCACAGTCATAGCATAGTCGTTACACATATATAAAACATAATAAAAAAATACGAGCTGAATTGAGAACGTTCCTCCTTTTTCCAATCGGTTAAAAATACAAAAAGCATTACAATTCTTCTTTTGTCCGCTGAAGCAAAATAAATTTAAGATAAGCACGAATTTAATATATTCCTTTGATTTAGATTCGTTGACAATGACTGCTCTAAACCTAAATTAACTAAAATATACACTATAGTATTAGGCGCTTGTTGTCGTCCCTATCTCACTTCGGCCCTACAAATCCTAACACGTTCTGACGGTTTAAAATTTACATACATTGGATACAATTATCCACTTGTTCAAAAAACACCGAAGCACGTGAGAATGAACTGATATCTTTTCTGTAGCACAGGATAGTGACAGGATACGTCGTGAGAGGAATGGAATATAAAGCGTATATTGATAGAAAGCATGGGCATATGAATGGGGAGTTAATGTTATGACTCATTGAATTTATAAACACAAAAATTAAAATAATGGTGGCAGTGGCTACTTTGGTCAAAAAAAGCATTGCCATTCGACTTGGAAAAACTGCCAGCTTTTGGCTACCTTTTCTTATGGTTAACTTTTTTTTTCTTTTTTGTTTGTTGTTGTTTGTGTTTTTTCGGCTAAAGGATTTTGAATCCACGGTCATGAAATATGTAACAAAAAAAAACAAGGTTGCTTTTAGTTTCTATATTTTTCTTTTGATAACAATGTTAGGTAGGTTTTTATTTAAATTCTAAAAAATTCCAAGATACTTTGTAGTGTAAATAAATGTTTGTCTTTAAAAATTGCTAGCTGCCCTCCACGGTTTCATCTGCTACAAGAACCGTAAAATTTTCCAGGATAAAATATTCTAATTAACATTATTAATCCAGAATATGAGCTTTCGCCATATAAAAGTCCATCTAAATCCATTCATTCGTTTCTGAGTGGAGTGCAGAAAAATACGCTTACACATTCATAATATTAGAATGAAAACTTTTGCATTTATAATATTAGAGTGAACAAAATAAATAAGTACAAAAACCAAAATAGCAAATTTTACCTTGATCATCAACACGAATCGAAAATAAATACCCATCTGACACCTTCACACAACCTTCACATTTCAATATATTATGGAAGGCAAGGACGTTTTATACCCTAAGTAAAACCTCCTTGATGATAGGTACATGAAAACATATATAGGTACATCAATCGGGTAAATAGCTACACCAATTTCTGAAAATAATATCCGAAAAATAAAAAGCTCTTTTACATCATTTCTTGCAATTCAATACAATAGCCAATTCATTCAAATAATTTTATTTGCTTTTTGATGGTGTAATTGGTACCGAGCCAAAATTTCAAAGCTTTCAATTTGTCCATAACTAATGAAATGAATGCCCGATACACAACCAACGTGAACAACTAATTCAATACTGGAGGCAAAATCCAAAGAAAAATCAAGAGGCAACGACCAGTCCCGTTTGATGGTCATAACCACTTGAGCACAAAAACTTCGAATATCAACCTTATTTTGAAGAACAAACGCTAGGTTTTTGTTTAGTTTTGTTGCTATATTTCGCAACGTTGGGCATAAATCGCTCCGTTTTAGAGCTTGAAGGATACATTTGTTACGGAAGGAAGCATCTGTTTAGCTGTACATAATTTATCCTCTTAAGTCCACTTCCTTGCACCGATGATTGCATGATACGTTTTGGGTCTGAACCCTAAATACGATTGCTTTGTTTAATGCTCAAGATGCCGCTTGTTAAATGGCAGAATATTCAATGATTTGTTTATCTAAGATAGGTTTTGTTTTCACTCTATACATCTCGTCTATAGGAACAGTTATTTTTTCAAATACCTACCTACCTAGCAGATAATTTCAAGTTTAAAAAGAAACCGTCAAACAAGTCATAGTCAAAGTCAAGCATAGCAAGTCACGGTCAAGTACAAGTCTAATTAGCAACGTACTCTGCTTTTATTTATGGATTTATTTGATATTTATTGCATGCTACCAACAAGTCATATTCAAACTATGTTTTCACAAAAATTACAACTTGTCTTTGTAGTTCATAAAGTTATTTAAATGTTTACCTACTAAATCTACCAAATTCAAAGTGGAAGGCAAACTACATTGGAAGTCTTAAAACCAGCATTTCCAGTAAACAACAGCTATTTAATTCGCTTGGCACAACACAAGAAGTTTTACTGAACTGACGGTCAAACTCTAGAACTGGAAAGGCAATGAATGAAAAAGACAAAAAATGAAGTCTTAAATCTCTGTTAAAGAAATAAAAAACTATATTGGATTTGCGAATAGCAGTCACCTTTTTACCTACGTCTCATTGTAAAAAAATACTAATTTGAAAGTAGCAAGATAAGGTATTTTAATAGGGGAACGTGCTCGCATAATCCCACTTTGGACACAATACCTGCATTCAAACTCTTTACAAAGAGTCACGGTCCCGCACGTGTAGTACCTACCTACGATAGGTTCAATAGGCAAGCACCTACAAGCGAGGGGGAAATGCATCCTTGTACAATGTACAAGCCATCGCACACCAGGCAAAGGGAAAATGCATTCTTGCACCGTCTACCGTTTGTGCGACATCTAATAAAGCAGATAAAAACTTCAGGCATTATGTTTGAATTCACAGCCGCTGCTTTATATTGCGACCAGATATAACTGTTTTTAAAGTCGCAATAGATTTTTGAACTTAATATAACCGATCGTTTTGAGAAAGATAAAACCAGTGTTAGAATCTCTGAATATTTTACATTTCATCTAAGTTAGTCAACTCTCTGACAATCACAATAAACCACTATTATTTTCTTATACCAAGCCTCTCATACCAGTGAACAGCAAATGATATGATGTGAAATGTGTCTTATTGTGTTATTTCCAAAATTATATAGAAGAAATACAAAATGCCATAAAAATTAGGCCATTTTACTGGGGCATGAATTTAACTTGACCCTAACTATTACTTGTTTAGCGATACATTTCTACCTTGAATATATTTTAATACTTGACACTGCCAAATGCACAAGACGTGCGATGCCAAAATCCTCTCAAAGAGAAAAAATACGACATGACTGTCATCGACATGTTTGTCAGCAAAGCTAAAGAATTCGACACCACTTCGACCTTCTTTCCAACTTCTTTCAAACAAAGTCTCTTAAATATCACCAAGTAATTTTCTAAAAAATTACCTATATAAAAAAAAATAACATAAATAGGTAAGTACTAACTTTTACAATAAAGAACCTTACAATCTTGTTCAAGCTCGTTAAAGGGCATTTATGCCTCCTTTCTACCTCGCACGTAGAAAGTAGTCTTTCGTCTAGTGGTTCTCCAGACCAGTGTACAGTGCTCGCTAGACTCTAGACATGTCGGCTACCGTCTAATTACAGGCTACAAGGTATTTTGAAAGCACGTACTTGGTATTTCAGATTGGCTTTGAAGTTTTTCTTCAGTTATTATTTTTCTCAGTTTGGAAGATTTCAAAGCTTCAAAGATATTTCTGGAAGATAACTGATAGGTTCAGTTTAGTTATCGATATTTTCTAATTTGGATAAGTAGGCACCGAGGAACAAAATCCACAAAGTACAATCTTCAATAATACCATGCAGCGACAGATAAGAAAGTAAGTAGGTACTAAAAATCCCTTGTTAAATAATCATTTGTGACCTCTCTATGCCTATCTAACCAACAGTTATCGGTTCAGTTCGTTAACCATAGAGTAATAGGTAAGTTGTAAGTAAAAATAACATAAAAACTTTTTAACTAAAAATTAAACCAACGAAAAAAGAAACTGAAAAGCCAAACATTAATAATCCTTTTTACTCTTATATTTTTCTTATTCTTTATCTTATAGGTATTTTTTATAATAAATAATATTATAAGAAAAATATAAGAGTAAAAAGGATTATTAATGTTTCGCTTTTCAGTTTCTTTTTTCGTCGGGTATTTTTTGTCTTAGTTTTTATGTGGCTGAATATGGAAATCTTGTAGGCAGTAATTTGGCGAGTCCCTTTTTTGCGCCAATGGTGATTTAACCACGTGCCTATATCTGCCAAATCTGCCTTTATTCTATTCGTAAAAAATATCCGTGTTTGTATTTTAAAACTAATGGCATTCTAAGTATTTCTAGTTCCTGGATTGCAGTACCTGACAGCAAATAATGGTTTTCTAATGCGGTACCCACTGTAATTAGCTACCTGACGTTTTTGCTGAGAAACTGACCAGTAAGAACATTAGCGAAAAATATATTGTCTGGGACCTAGGAGACTTTATAGGTAGGTACGCAAACATATTTTAACGTAGAACTAAGGTTTCTGAACGTTCGTTGAACCACAGGTTTCAGCTGAAATAAATAACTAAGAACTGGGACAAAATATAACGGAAATCTGATTTAGTTAAAATTTAATTGCCAAATACAAAACAATGATTCAGGCACGATTAAAAAACAAATACTATCAGATGACTGTCTAGCGAAATATAATCCATAGGATTCGAACCAACTCCAACCAACTCGAAAGGGTTGGTGATATTTTAGCAAGGGTAAGTATATTCTGTGGCACGAATCTAAATGGTGAATAGATATATGTCGTAGGGCCGTTGGTTTATGATAAAATCAGGGATTTGTTAAACTGAAAATATATCGAAATATTTTTAGTATTTCTTGATGCTACCACAATTAGTGGAGAACCAATATTGGTCAAATATCAACCGACATAGATTCTATAATAAAACGAATCCAGTTTAGATTTTTGATCATACATCTGATTTTTATCATAAACCTGCGACATAATTACATAAAAATGCAGCGGCATCTAGTTAAGCTTAACCTTAAGCTTAACCTGTTAAGCTCATATCGGCAACTCACCTAACATGCGGTTTCTCAAAGGCATCAACACAAAAATTAACTAACACGTTGTTAAATCCCATGTTAACTGATGTGATTGGTTGAACTAAAAAACAAAAGCCAATCTAGTCACTTGACACGAGTTTTGACAACAGGCTTTCAGAAACTGGGTGTAAGTCTCTGGAGCTTAAAAGTGGCATCTATTTTCTTCCAATTCGTTGTAATTTTCATTATTTCTTGTTCCGTTTGTTCTGATTGAACACTAAAATCGATTTATTCATTACCATTATCACAGTGGAGATCCCGTTTCATTTTCTCACGTGACGCCGAGGCAAGATGAATAGCCCTGAGTGTACGCACACATGCGTCCAATTTATCTCTAGATCACCAAGGGATGCCATGTGTGAAACTACTTACCTCTCTCCATATGTCAATTAGGAAGGGCCTAATGGTGAGATATTATTCTAAGGATATTGTTTTGTTGCTACGCACTTTGATTAGACGCTAATGGTTATACCACAAAGAACGATACCTTGTATGTCATACGCGCAGGATTTTATGGTTTGAGATTTTTATTTTCAAAGAATAACATTAATTCACTTAAGTGAGAATATAGATGTTTTACTTTACTAAAGTACTTAAAGATTGCAAAGAATTGTATCTCTTCTCTATCTCTATCCCTACATAGTAAATTAAAGTCACTTTTCGCGTCTGTCTGTCTGTATGGCCGCTAACTCCTAAACCACGCAACAGATTTTGATGCGGTTTTCACCATCAGTTAGATAATTTTTCACGGAAGGTTTATATATATATCAAGCGACCCACCCCGGCTTGGCACGTAATTTACATCGATGCGAACCCGGGCGGGCGGGTCGCCAGTGTATTATAATATTTTATAGTTTTTTAAACTGTTGTTTAAATCTCAAGTGACTCTTCTCTGATGGTTATCTGTTGCTAACATGCAACTGACAACAGTGTATTAGGGACTATTTTAATGTGTTGGAATTTAAATGTAATGAGACTATTTTAATAATTTTTATGTACCTATGAGTCTTGTTACTTGGAATAAATGATTTATTTTATCTGTTATGGGCAAGCGTAGCGCTTACTATCAGGCAAGCGACATGGTAGTCTTGTTAATTAGTTTCAAAAAAAAAACTTAGGTTTCAAATTTGTTTTGTATTACTATGTAAAAGTTAAAGAAGTAATTTATTTCTATGAAATTTGACCCTATAGACATGTTTCATTATCAGTATGTATTTTTGTATATCAAAGTATTTGGCAGCCATAGTACAGGCTTTGCTTAGTTTGGGTTTATTTCACTTTGATCATCTGGGTGACCAAAGTCGACTCTTTAGTCTCATTTGATCACCTGGGTGACCATAGGCGAGTCCATTCAAATTGTTATTTTAAGATATTTTTACCTGTAGATAGCTTGTGCCCGCCACCATATTGACTAGACGAAAGCAAGGCTGGCTGCCCGACTTCGTTCAGCCGTCTCTCAGGCACGCACTCCGGGTGTCCACAACAAATTGTATATTTATCTCTTTCTAACAACAAATATAGCGTAAAAAGGCTTTCATAGTCTGCCCCTTATTTCACAAAATGCACATATACATGCGTAGGTAAGTAGACATATACTGCAATTAGTCAGTTTTTAAAGCCGTATTGTTCGCCTATAACGTCTCTATTAATATACCTCACTGGTCAGATGGACCGTGTGTGCAAAAAAGTCCAAAAAAATATTTATTTATTATCTAACTTCAATATAAAGAAAATCTATTTAATTTAAATGTATTTGAAGACAAATGTATTTAATTATGATAAAACAATAACTGTACATAGCTGCTAAACAAAAAAGCACTTCACACTTCTGAAATACCGTTAAATTGTATTTTAACGGCTAATGAATACGGTCAAAGTGGACCATTCACATCGCACCCCCGTTTTACACATCCACTTGGTCTACAAAATTGTCTGTTTAGATTAATCCACTTAACTCGAAAGTTAAAAGTTTCTATCAAATAGAATGGGTAGCAAATAACAGCTGTTTGATTTTAGATATTAGTTGCGCTCCGCGGTTTGACTTGCGTGGACAATCCCACATGAACCGTATTTTTTTTATATACTATGTACTCTACGGATCTCCAACTACATGTACAAAATAAACAGGCCATTTGCGAGTCAGGATCGCGTACTGAAGTTTCCGTACCACCATAAAACACAAAAGTAGTGCAAAAGATAACATTACGCTCAGGCGGTCACCCATCCAAGTACCTATATACCGACCGCGCTCGACGTTGACACAGAAATTCGTCACCGTCTCGCAATTAGCCAATATTTATTATTTTACTTTAGAATGTAGTATGAGGAGTAAAAAAACCCTTTTTTTTGAGTAGGCGTGGGCTCTCCGTTTAATTTATTCCGCCACTGTTAATAAAATAAAGCCTTCCCGTAAAGAGTCCTTCATATACAGCGGTTAACAAAGTGAAACAGCTATGGTGGTTAAATATGGGAAAAGGGTGAAAAGTGCAAACATTTTATGAACCCCAGGGAGGTTAATTACGAAAACGCTGGGAAGCGAACACCGAAAACCTTTATTTTACGGCTTGGGTGGTTGGGAACAAAAATTGCGCAGGTAAAGTTTAATGTGAAGAAGTTATTTCATATCATACTAGCTGCGCCCCGCGGTTTCACGTGGATTATTCCTTCTATCATCAGCTGTCTACCAGTGAAAGTCCGGTCAAAATCGGTCCAGCCCTTTTGGAGTCCATAGGGAACATACATACATCCGTGTATATAAGAAGAAGACAGAAGAAAATATAAAAATGTGGAACAGAAATATCTTATGTATTGAAAAATTACATTTCAACCTCGCGCACTTGTTCATACAAAATCCGAACGTTTTTCCTCCCTTAAATATTACAGAGCAGCTAAAAGCACACGTTCATTTCAACGTTTTTCAAAGACAAAATAAACACCGAAAAAAAACTGAAAATAATAAATGTTAATTCTTGTATAACATGCAGCAATTTTGGTGTTGATATATATTATATATTGGATGGCAGAAAAGAGACAAAAATATTTTTTATCTTAAATTCTCACTAAGTGATATTTTTTTCCGCTAGATATGTTAAAAACGTGCAAAAAGCTAGGGCCGTTGGGCTATTTCGATATATTTTTTTGCATGTGATCAACACAATGAATAACAGTCATACGTTGATAAAACGTTTTTTTTTTTTAAATAATTAGGTACCATTACAGACATAAATACCAATGCATATAGTGGTAAAATTTTGTACATTAACTAAATTCACCGTTTCATTAAAAACCACTGAGCCAAAAGGGTACAGAAATACAAAAAAAAAACTAAGTAAAAGTCCTAAATCTACTCAATCAATCAAAGTAAATCTCTAAAACCCTGTGTAGATTGGTGGAATCACAGAAGAGCTTTGTTTACTTCTTTATAACTTTGTACTTGTTTGTAGTTATTTAAACATGGCTTTAAAACGTAACTTAAGTTAGTCAATGCTTAAAATAGCTCAGTCTCGTTTTCGCGTTCGACTGTTTCCGTCAGTACCTACTAATTTTTTTTTTTTATATTTGATAGGATATACTTTCAGATTGGTCCCATAGAAATTTCATCAAAATCGATTCAGTAGTTTGTTTTTTTAATCAAAATAACTGAAAAATAATGATCCAAGTAAACGAAATAGCGTATTTACAAATTTTGAGGTCGGTTTATAGGGTTCCGTAGCACAACAAGGAACAATTCATTTTGTCCGTCTGTCTGCCTATCTGTCCATCCATCCTAATTTTTAAGAACGTTCTAACTTCTATAGTTATGCTTAAAACTTTGCACAATTACAGTTTTAGTATAGATCTCAATTTGTTAGATGTTAGATAGATCTCATTGTTACTTATCATTATGAACAACTTTTACTATAGCACCCTGAAACCTATTTAACCCTGAAATCGCGAAAAAAAATCAACTGTTCCATACATTTTGTCAAGTGTCAATGACCGCTTTCTATGAAACAGCAGGAACACCTGATTTGCTTCTCGCGATTTCGGGGTTGGTCTCATAGTAAAAGTTGTTCATAATGATAATTACAACGACCTTTCGGTTTAGTCAGGGTATATGCGTAGGCCCTGTAGAATACTTTTCATCCCGGAAAAATTACGATTCCTGAGGGAATGTCTACTAATACCAATGTCTATTGCGAGGTGCTGCTAGAAATAAATAGCTGAAAAATGATCTTGGTTCGATGCAGACAAATCGATTTCCAACGCTCAGGTGGACTTGCTGAAAGCAGATAAGAAATTGAGACAATATTGACTCGATCATATCAATAGAAAGGATAGGGCGCAGGGCTGCCAGGAAGCAATTTGTCGAAAGTCGTAAAAGTTGAGACTTTGTAGGGGTAGACAACCCTCCGCTGCGGCTTGATGTATTTATGGCTACGATTTGTTGTGTTCTTTTTAAAGGAATTTTAGGGAGTGACGTTATCTTACATTTATTGCTGAAAAGTGGGACTGAAATAGAAAATTATTTTTAAAACGGTATTTTAATGCTGTGATTGTCAACCACTTGTATGCTACTTCAATTGTACCTACGTAGCTTTTGCTTTCATTCAATTTGACATCTTTCTATTTCAGTTTAAAAATAATGCTTTCATTTATTGCACTGAATCAAATTGAAATAAAATTAAAACAATAGTTGCGGATTCATACTATCGCAAATGTAATTACTAATTATTTAACAAAAAAAAATAGTCATAATAATTTATTCAAGTAGGTACAATATTATGCACAATTTCGAAGCGAAGATCATTTGCGGGACATTTTTCAATAGACTAAATGCTAAAGCAATCTGTTTGGTCTAACAATCAGAGGCTTATTTCCCTATTGGCCGAGTAGGCCCGGGTCTATTTTAAGGGGCGGCAAAACTTGGTTATTTGTTTTTGTAGTCACGCTCTCTGTGACCACAAAATTCAAAATGTGTCCATAGCACCTCACCAAAAAAAAATACACTTCCATTTTGCTCTACTACAGTATCATATATAATTATATATTACAGACTATATATATATATATATTAGTACTGGGTTATAATTGGTATTTTCGCTGCCACTAGTATTAGTTTTCGTACACGATGGAGAAAAGGAATAATCGTTCCCGGGATTGTGCTTAACAGGGAGTAGGAGGGTGGCAATCTTCCATAGGCTTGGGTTGCCAGACACCCGGGAAATCCAGGATAGTCCCGGAATGAGGTGTCTAGTCCAGTGTCCAGTAATTTCACTTTACTCTCCCGGAATTTGCGAATACTAGGGTTTTATACTTTTACTTTTGGACACCAAACTAAGCACACACATTTTCCTGGTAAGAACAATCAACTATTTGGCAGACAGGTATGATTTTGGCCCTAATTGAATATACAATTAGTTTTTAAATTTAGTCCCGTAAATCAGATGATTTAAAATTGCTATGGGATGTCCTCTCTGAATGATAGTTTATAGTATCCATACCGGTCCATGTACTGACGCCGTTCCTAACCCTAGATATGACCAGGAATTGATAAGCTATATAGGATCTGGCAACCCTACTATAGGCCTAGGGCAGCCAAGGAGTCAAATCCACAGTAATCCACCCCTGCTAAGAATCTCTCCGGGATGTGTCGGCGAAAGTATAGAAGGAACCAAAAAAAAATTACTAAAAAAATTCTTCATGCAAGTAGTTACTCATAAACAAATATATACTAAGTCCAAATAAGTACCTACAAGTACCTACACCAATCTCTATTGTCTGAATAGCAAACATAAATCTCCTTTCCTCACAAATACTGTGGTCACAGACAATACTTTATGGCTTTATTTTACGGTTGAAAATGTGTTATTTAGTTTGTTTTGAAAATAATTGTAGTGTGTCGTGTTTTCGTAGCAGAACAATAAGGTAGTCGGGGGCGAGTCGGTTTCCGGTACATAAAATCTGTGAGAGGGTGGTGCCTGTATCGATCGAACTTACTTATTTATGCTTGCCTTATGGAATACTATGGAGAACTACATAGCGTCGGTAATATTTCTGATAATACAATAATTATCAATTTAACATTAGTTAATACGCAATTTCGTTTACTTGGATGACATATTTTTCCAGTTATTTTGATATAAAACCCAAACTACTGAAGCGATTTTGATTAAATTTCTGTTAGACCAATTTGAAATTGGTAAGGTTGTGGAATGAGCTCCCGATATTTCGGCGCAGTTACAACATGGTGCCTGTTGTAATGTAACTGCGCCGAAATATCGGGATCTCATTCCACAACCTTACCACGGTAAATATCCCGTAAATAATCATATAACTTTAGTGAACAATCTGAAAGTGTTTATATCCATGCAATCTTCATTGTATTATCATCGTTTTATGATTATAAGCCTAAGATCCCACTGCTGGGACAAAGTTCTTCTCAGAGAGAGAAAAAGAGAGAGAGGATGGGCCCTAATACACCATGCTGGCCCAGTGAATGTTGGTATATATCATAATTATGTCTTTGAACTTCTGAGGTGCCTACTTGGACATACGGGTTTTCTCAGGATGTTTTCCTTCGCCGTTATTGAGCGATGGTATCAAAATTAGTGTCATAATTTATTAGGTATGAGAATTTATTTTGTGTAACAAGTCCAATTATAACAATACCTAATTTATTTTGTCTGAGCTAAACAAAAAAAAGGATAGTCTAAGATACCTATTATGTGTAAATCCACCACAATCGAATTTAATAAAAAAATACTAAATCATCACGGAAGGTACTTTACTTTCATTTGCGTACTTTTAGCTACGTAAATGAATTAGACATTTTGTTTGATTGTATAAAGGAAGCTCTTAAAGTCCATTTAGAAGGAAAATATTTAGCGTCAAATACTTACCTCGTAAAAAGCCGTAAAAGCATTTCATTTCCACGTGAAAATAACGCGTCAGGCGTCAGAGTATTGAGAAAGGTTGTGTCAAAAATTATAAAAATGAAATAATAGTGCATGTTACAATCAAGACACTAAAAATCTAATTTGGACTATTACGAACATTTTAAAATTTAATATATTATATTATTTATATAAATAGATAGATATATACTTACATACTTATTGAATAGTAAATGTACGTACTGTACTTTTGTGTAAGTATTCTCACCACAAACACACGTTATAAAGCAACAAAGCATTTCCCTAAATAAAGCTCTCGTAAACATTTTATGGCTGTCACAGAATATTTGTGGTCCGTAAACCGCAGTCTCAGGGGAATGATATTATTGTTAAAGACGTTACAATAATAAAGTATTCACAGATTATCGAGCTGAAGTTTTATATTATGCTAGGCTATGGAGATAGTTAGTTATATATTATGACTTTTGTGTTTCTTTTAATATAGTCATAACTTTGATTTTTGAACGACAAAACCGTATAGTACCTCCCGACCCTCAAACCAAAACCACCCTCCCCCTCAAAAAGCAAAAACCCTCCCTCCCCCCTCTCCCTCTAAAAGCAAATCTGCAGCTTTGTGACGACACTAAAATCACATTGATGTATCATTCAAGACAGTTCTGTCGAGTGATCGTGTATAAATAGACGGCTTCCCCACTACACATAACCATTAGTTACCTACAACACTGACGGGAACGGAGCAGAGAGACAACTTTATACAAACAACGAAAACACACATTTATGGTAAAGCCGTAAAAATCTGTAAAAGTGCTTTAGCTGCAGCACATACAAAAATTCACCATAATAAACTATGAGTAGTCCTAAAAGAAACACTGTGTATAATTTCATATCACAATGTAATAATTATATTTTTCAGTAATTTTTTTTTATTAACGAAGTATCATCATCATATACGAATTTATTCCTAAAAATTTACTCATCAATTTTGTCTACGTTTATTTTTTACCACCGTGTATTAGCAATCGCTGTGTGTTTTGGTGCCAACATGAAAAAACATGTCACCTCGTTGTATAAATTTCCTAAACTTGTGTATTTTTTGTGTTAATACGCAATAATGGTGGATTGTTAGATACGATAAGATATATATTTTTATTGCCAAAAAAAAACAATATTATTTATTAAGTGTTCGTGGACGTACTCGAATATGGGTAAATGATATAACGCGGTGAAACATGGTATTTTCGTGTAGATTCCAAGGCTTCATAGTAGTCTCCACCACTTTACTAGGGCATGACTTTGACTTGATCGTCACTTACTTTGCTTGACTCTGACTGTGACTGACTTGTCTGACTACATGTCATGAAACTTGATAATAAATTTATACATGACGCTGGCAAATGCAAAACAGAGCGACGCCAAACTCCTCACAGAGGAAAGAATAAAAAAAATGCATTTAACTTCTCTTTTTTTGCTGTCCATCTATCCTTTTTTAATCTCTGTCTAAACTGTTTGATTTACGCCGCCCGATACCGTGGAAATATTATGAAAAGGCGGCCCTGGCGGTGGGCGGGTGGCGAAGTAATTTGTGTAACTATATCGCGGGTAACTGAAATAACACTAATCTTTAATGTGATTACAAGGGTAGAGACCGGTGGGTAAGCTTCAGAGCTATTTACATAATAAACAGATATGGATGGGATAGAAGTGCTAAACGGCAGTGGTTAGGATCATTTTTGCGTAACACAAGAAAGGTAAGCGGAACCACTATCTAAGCTTCTAAGCCAAAGGTCTCATCATCATCATCAGCCAGAAGACGTCCACTGCTGAACATAGACCTCCCCCTTTAACCTCCACACTGAACGACAGCCTGCGTTTTGCATCCACTGGATGCCCGCAACTCTCACAATGTCGTCGGTCCAAAGGTCTAACTTTTACGTAGCCAAAGGTCTACGTAAAAGTTATTCTCTAAAGTACCTACTATTAATAGGTATACTTTGAGTTGGTTCTCAAGTGCTAGTTATTTTTTTTTACTGGCAAGTGCATTTATTAACAAAATAAAATAAAAGCTAACTATACATCTCTAAATACGTATAATACAATCAGTCATAGTCACAGGTCAGAGTAAGTACAAAAATGCGGCACGCTGGGTTTTTAGGGTTCCGTACCAAAAGGGTAAAAACGGGACCCTATTACTTAGCTTACGCTGTCTGTCTGGCCTACCTTTTAACGGCTGTATCTTCCGAACCGTAACAGAGCCGGTTGAAATTTTCACAGAATATGTAATGTTATGGCGGATAAACTAAGAAATAATAATATAGTCAAAAAGTTAAAACTTAAAGGTTTTACAGTTTAAATCTTTAGTCTTTACATACAACCCCATACAACAAACTTATTTTAACACTTTCTCTTTAAAGATCTGTGGCTAAACCTCTATTTTAGGCACCCTAAGATAATAACTTGCTCTACATCGTAGAGCAAACAAGAGTTTACATTTAAGGCAAACATAGCTGCAAGCGAGTCAATCAACATTTGAATATTCATTCAGCAAGTTAAAATATTCATAGTTCATAATATATATAATACCTATACAGGTGTAGGTACGTGGTTATATTAGATACTGTAAAAGCTGTTAAGTTAGCTAAAAGACTGAACAGCTGCATAATAAAATATTTAAAGCAAATTCTCCTACCGAACTGTTTTACTAGGTCAACTTTATTTTATACACTACACTACATAAAGTTATATGATTATTTACGGGATATTTACCGTGGTAAGATTGTAGAATGAGCTCCCGATATTTCGGCGCAGTTACATGCACCACGTTCACGGGAAGACTGAAAAATGCGGGTAGTTGGTCGAACAGTTAAAAAGTTAGGTGCAGACATAACGATCTACCCTCTTTCGTAGTCTTTTGCTACGGTTATCACTGGAACTCGAACTCGATCCTAAGTCCCGACAAAACACTCACTGTATCACTGCGTATAGTATTTTGAATACATTTTGAACGCGGACTTACCCGTAATTAACCATATAACTTTAGTGAACAACCGTGATAGTTTAAAACAGTGTTGTACTACACTACATAATAAGATACTGGCCTATTATGCTCAATGACGATATAACCACTATTATCTTTGCCTATACTCATATTAATTTATTTTAGCATTCCACAATGTTTCTTAGGTGGTAGAAAAGTATTTTAGTTACAATTGGACCCCATCGAGCACAGCTAAATGACATGGAAGAGAGAAGCACAGCAATAAATACTCAAAAAATATTGTATTCGCCAATGGAATAGGTAATAAGATTTATTTATCAGGAAATGTTTTAAAGATTTATAGAAGTGTCGGTCTCTTGTTTTAATTTTTTATTGATTTTGGTAATTTATTATATATTTAGATGGCCATCACGAAGGCACTGGTCGAATGGAGTGTGAGGTGTGAAACTGTTAAAATCAATCTATTTTCGTAACTTAGGGTTGTGTGCTTATCTGATCGTTTTGTGAATAAGTTAGGATGGTTTCTGACGTATTTAGTAATTTCGAATATGTATTAACTAGGTAATGTAAAACTCCACTGCGTCACCCTTACATGGTCGAAATACCATCCATTCGCATTTTTGCATCCTTTTCAAAATATTGGAACGCCATTCCTCTGTCTGCGTTCAATCTAGGGTTGATGGGTTATTACTAGGCAACGTTCTCCGTCTTCAACCATATCATCGTTTTCTATCAAGTAACATTGCTGACAAAAGTTAACCAAGACCGATGTTTAAAAAAAAATCAGCAGTGGGATAAAGAATTGTGCATGAAAGAAGAAAGGAATGATGATGCACTGGGTCTTATCTCGGATTTTGTAAACGTCGAAGCCCCGACTATTATTCTTCTACCAAAATAAAATTAATGGACGAGTCATAATCATTGATCTTGCTCAGTAAAAACGAGTCAAAACCGTCGGACATATACGTAATTCAACACCTTATTATAACCATATAAATTTGTTACAAAAAATATAAAGCGATTTATTGTTGTGTTTTTACACTTCGGGAAAGCACACGAAGGATAATTTCGTCAGATGTGCATGTAATAATAGTCTTGTGTCGCTTCCTAAAGCTAGAGACCGACTGAAACGAAGTGACCACCGGCGCTCACTTTGTAATATTCAAAAATGCGCTCCTTCTCGGCCATCCATTAATTTTATTTTGTTCAAAGCTATTTTTACGAAGAACCATTGAATTGTGTAAAAAATAATTATTATTTTAATTTTAACACCTAGGTAGGTGTATTATTTTTTAAACTGAAATTAAAGAGGCTGAATAATGTTTGTATTGATTAATTTTAGACCTGCCCTTAAGACATTTCTTTTTTTGTCTCCGCCTCTGACTTCGACTCTGATTCCGGTTCCAACTCCGACAAGCGAAATTTAAAAACTCCGACTCCAACTTCGATTCCAATAAAACCATCTCTGTAACATCCCTAAAATTCACATACAGATCTTAGGTAGCATGTTTCAGGTCAGCGTTGAGCCTTACTCTACTCTCCCGTATCGGTACATATCCATAACATAACAATTTTAATACATTTCTTAGCATCTGTTACAGCTCGATATGAGACACCTCGGGGTACGCTTCAGATCCGACAAATAAGGGAGATATAGTAAAAAGGCGTGGCGGGTACGAACGCGGCCTAAATCAGGCTTGATCCCTTTAGCCGTACTCACGCAACAGATAACCTTGTTGCCCTTTTCTTACCGACTTCAATAAGGGGGGGTTCTCAGTTCGGTTGTGTTTTTTTTGTTAGTTACCTCAGAGCTCCCGTAATTTTTAAACCTATTTCGAAATTTATTTTTATTTGAAAGGATATAAGTACTTTAAGACTGGCCCAATAGAAATTTCATCAAAATCGGTTCAGTAGTTTGGCTTTTAAATCAAAATAACTGGAAAAAATATTTCATCCAAGTAATAGAAATGGAGTAATTACTAATTTTGAAGTCGTTTTTTTTTTTTTAATTGATAAACATATTGGCATGGACCTATTCTTAGTTATATTCATTAGTGTCGATGAAAAATTTGTTAGTGAGCCATACTTAACGTTTTTACGTTTAGCGGCTTAGTGATTTTTTTAAATGAAAAATTTTACGTTTGAACCGTTACGATAATTGTACTAAGGCATATCTCGATTGTTTTTTTGATCTGAGGGCTACGCCATATTGTAGGCCCGTGGCTGTTGACAGGACATTATGGCTCTTGTAATATTCAACGTTCTACCCTCTTACGGAAATATGTAAGTATACTTAAGAATATTAAGTAGGTGTAGGTAGATACACACACCTCAGATATTTATCTAAAACCGTTAAACTAATTGTTAGGGTCAAGAAGGGTAAATAAGTCAAAAAGTAAAAAAGAAAGGAAAAACACGTTTGTTGTATATGGACAATACAACAAACGTGTTTTTTAACGTATTTTTGTATTAGCTCTAATGTAAAAATGCTAATACGTACAAGCGTCAAACATAGCATGAAAATACACACTCTAAAGTATAACAACAAATAATAAATAATGTCCAAGTGCGAGTCACTGACAAGTTTCTGTTCATTAAGAAAGTTGTAACTGGTAATTTCGTTATTGACTTTTGTGATGGCACTGAACCCTCAGTGCGCAATAAGTACAATATACTTATCCTTTATTTTCATTCATTAACCAAAGGTATTTTAACTAGTAAAAAATCTGAACGCAATTTATAACCATTATTATCTTCGCACATAAATGTAGCGGAAGTGAGGATTGACAATTTGAAACTCGTTATAAAAATTATGATATACCTATTTGCCATCTGAAATCTTATAGAAAAGAATATGAAAGAGATTATGTAGGCATCTACAATACCTGCAAATGCCCACGCCAAGCGTTAGGGTCGCCAACTTTTGCGCCACTCGAGCGGAGAAGACATAAGTACGGTACGGAAAGATGCTAAGCACTTGAAAAACTCTGCATGCAATTTTTTGTCTTATTTCTGTCTGTCATGTTTTTTATTTGAATAAGGTTTTTATTTCGGGATGTATTAAAGAAATCTTAAAAGCGAAACACTTCTAACTAGAATTCCGCAGACGTTTAAGAGATAAAAAGTCTTCAGTCTCTTCCATGAACCTAACATTCTTGGTGTCATTAGAAACTTTGACAAATTAATCACTGCTTTTGACAGATTTGGTATGGTAAAGCTGTCAAAAACTGTCATTAAGATTATTTAAATAGGAACCCTGATTTGATTATTAAAAATTCAAAACAAAATTAATCATACCCACAGATCTGTATAGATTCTATGGCCATACCTCAAGGTAGAAAGCAATGATCAACTTATAGGAAATCAGCTAAATAACTGATAACCGAAAAACCGGATAATGCTTAATATAATTAGCTGCGCCCCGTGGCTTCGCCCGCTATACTACAGGGGCCTTTTTTCGGGATAAAAAGTTAAGGGCAGAAGCTACCTCAACACCAAATTTTATTTAAATCCGTTCAGTCGTTACGGATTGGTGTGAGAACAAATACTTATAATACACAAACTTTCGCATTTATAATGTTAGTGTGATGAAATCTACCAAAATATCATGAACACCCCTCGCGTCCACTCATGAACAGAAACCTCAAAGATCCAGCTAATCATAATGTAGATTGTTTGTAATATAAATGGTTTAAGCTCGTTTTATGCTGAACAGCGACGACGGCCAGCATTATTCGTGCGATTTCAGCATTCTACCTAGGTACTTTGACTGGTGTGGAATATCTACATTTCAGCGTCTCCGACGGGAAACTGACCACAAATTTATTGGAAAGGAATTTTAGTGGTAAATTCGAAAACTGATGCGGATAGATAAATGTTTTATTTAATAGTATTGTATTTTTGTTTATTTCACCTTTCGGTCTAGAATTTAACTGGGTATTTATAGTCTCCATTACTTTCTTACCAACTTTACAATTTTAGGTACGCCCTCTCCACTTTCTGCAGATTATTTCCCCAGCAATTTTTCGACAAACATTTATATCAATGTTCCCTTTTTATCTACCGAAATAACTTAAGGAAAGATATTGAAAATACCCCGGGAAATGCGGGGAGAAGTTTTAAGGGTTTCATGGGTTTCGCATAATAAACGCCGGACCGCCATAATAAAACACCTGTAAGACTAGGGTTGCCACTGCGTGCGACAGAACCGGCCCTACTTAGATAGAAATCCGAAATCAATCAACGCCTATCTCAAAATCCTATCTTTTAATTGTTTTTAGAACTTCAACTGTCTATGGGTAGTCCGTTTAGTAGCAACTCATTTATTTATTAGAACATGCAATAAAATGTGTTAAGGCGAGGTTTCCCCACTTTTAAACAACTCCCGCACCGCCGCCGCGGTCGCCGGACTCACCCGCAGTTTTCAGTCAGCTCGTGACCACGGCCATTGTAACATGGTCGAAACGTCGAGCGAAAGGTACATATTTTTACCTATATTAAATAATACGTGATAAGTCCCGATAAACATTTAAAACATGGCTTGTTACTACAGATGACCTTAATATTACAATATATTAAGGTCATCTGTAGTAACAAGTGTTGTTTAAGTCGCATTTAGTAGAGCAAAATCATGGTGTTTGTTTACACACAGTCGACGTGCGTTTCGCTACTTCAAATTTTAAGTTTTTTTCTATTTTTATATTTTTCGAAAAGTATAGCTATAATTTAAAAAAAACTTTCATGGTTCCCTCCATAATTATGAAATATGTATTCCAAGATATCGTAGACATAATTTTGTAAATAGATATTTGAATGAATCCACAAAATAAGAAAAAACAGGGAGAAAGACGCAAATCAGTGTAACAAACTTTTTTTTCTTCTATATATCGAGCGAAATGTCCGTAGTCGTGTTTCGATCTTTACGGTTTCCTAGATAAAACACTAAGGCAAATGTTTGATAGTGAGGCCTATTCTGTCATACTACTCACTAAACTAAACCAATCTGACAGGACTAAAATGATCTGCCTCTCTTTTCATTTTAATACGTGAGAGAAGGATGGCAACAAGTATAGAGCTGTCAAATTTAGTTTAGTTTAGAGTGCATCAGAATCGATGCCAGTATTATGTTTAGATAGTATAATGGTGCTGGGTAGAATTGACATCCCTAAGAAGTACATTCCCCCACTCCCCATTCCTTTCCGTTTCCTTGGCCATAAACAAGGGTAAAAAGCAATTGGAACAAAGAAACTGCACTTTACTGTTGCAATTAAATATTTGCGTGTGAATACTTTCTTTAGTTTTGTAAGTTTATGTAAGCTAGTTTCAACGTTAACAACTTGGTAATTACTTTGCGGAATAAAAGATGCATCTTTTTTACACGATTTTTATGAAGAGAAGCCTAATGCCATCTAGATGGCGCTTATCTTATTTCATACAAATCGTAGTTAACGTACGGGACCAAGTCGGTAAACGCAATTGGCAAAAACTCGCATTAGGCACTCCTAAGGACTATGCGGTCAGTCTTTGGATGGATGACCGATATTGGCATTTACAACTGATTGCTATCGTAGTGGGTCACATGACACGTTAAATTTATTATTCGTCCTATTATAACAGCTGTTAAGACAGGCTTTCAAGCGCCCTAAATACTCTGAAACCAGGCTGAACTACTTGGCAGTACACCTACTTCAAGATCCTTTGCGTCTTTTCAGATACCAAGGTAATGTTAGGTTAGAGTTTAATAAACTTAACTTGTCCTTAAAATTAACATAGGTAGTTGCAAATTTTATACTAGATGCACCCCATAGTTTCACCCACGTGGGCATTCCCTCAGGGACCGTCCATTTTTCCAGGATAAAAGTTATCTTATGTAAATCACCCACCTCCAACTATCGTTATGCACAAAATCACATCGATCCGCTGCTCTGTTATTGCGTGAAAGAGTAGCAAGAAACTGTACTTCAGACTTCTTTTCTTCACAAAGCGCAAGTCCGACCTCACATGAAGTACTGGTCCTATCTTTGGAACGGAGCTCCCAAGAATGAACTTGAGCTTTTTGATAAATTACAACGTAGAGCTGTAAAAATTGTCGACGATCCCAAGCTCACCGAACACCCAGAGCCGCTCAACATGCGCGTAGACGTTTGGTCTCCCTGTATCTTTTATCGCATTTACAACGGGGAGTGTTCTGAAGAACTGTTTGATCTGATGCCGGCGTCGCGGTTTTATTATCGCACTAGCAGCTACCGCCTGAAAGCTCATCCACATATTATCATTGGGCAGTGGAAATCGCACACTGTGCGATTCACACGATTTTTCTGTGTGATTCGATATGAGTTACCCTCCGTGGTTTTTCCGAGAAGCTACAGCATGGAGTTCTTTAAAAGGCGAGTTAATAAGGATCGGCAACGTAGAATTGTAATGCCACTGGTGTTACAAGTATCTATAATAGGTGACGGTGAATGCTTACCATCAGGCAGCCTGTCTGTTTGTTTGCCAACTATGGCATAAAAAACCCAACAAACAAACGCACTTTTGCTTTAAGAATATTGGTATGATAACACTTGAAAGTCAATCATATAAGACTTAAGATTCGTTACTTTCCAAAAATCCGCTGGACTTTGTGGCTGTTAACAGGCCGCCCAAAGACAGATTTTTAAATACCACTAGCGGTCCGCCCCAGCTTCGCACGGGTATAGATTATAGCCTATGTCACCCGGGGATAGTGTAGCTTCCCGTTAGTGAAAGAATTTTTCAAATCGGTTCAGTAGTTTCGGAGCCTATTCAATGCAAACAAACAAACAATCAAATCTTTCCTCTTTATAATATTAGTATAGAAGACAATGATTTGCCGAGTTAAAAGCACACGAAACGTCATCTCATTGAATGTGCTACAGATTCAATTGAATCAACAAAATGAACAATTTGTTCTGTGGTAGAGCAATTGTTCATTTGTTGTTCGAGGTCGGGTCGTAAGGGTGTGTAGTTATTCCACACTGCCAATATCCCTAGCTGCACACTATGTTCACCCACTAGAACGCAGAGCGACGCTAATTTCACGCCAGGCGCCTAGACTGGTACTTCCTAAATCATATCAACTCGGATTTAGACAGAAACAAAGGTTCACAAGTATAATTTAAGGTTTTTAGTTAATATTTTATACTAGCTGACCTGACAGACTTTGTCCTGTCTTAGAACTGTCAAACACGCAAAGTTAAAATTATAAATCTTATTTTTTTGCACCTTGGGTTACATTATTGGAGTTTTAGTAAGGATCCCTATTTAAAAAAATATATATAATATAGCCTATGTTAATAGGGGATAATACGGGGATAGTGTAGCTTCCCAACAGTGAAAGATTTTTTCAAATCGGTTCAGTAGTTTTGGAGCCTATTCAATCTAAACAAACAAACAATCAAATCTTTCCTCTTTATAATATTAGTATAGATAAATCGACATTAAAAATATGTATTATTTTCACTTCTCATGCTTGTAAAATTGTTGTTTAAGCCTGGTGAAAAAGGACTATAACTGTTTTTTATGCTCTAGTCTATAAAAGTCTGCTTATTATGCACTAGTGCATAAAAAAATCCCTCATAAAAAATCAAAGAGGTTCAGTTCGTAATATATTTCATGTAGGAAGTTGACCCGGGTATGTCCTAAAACTGCGACCAGAACCACCGAAGGATGGGCAGCAGCGTCCTATTAGTACACGGTGAACGTACTGCGATCCCCAAGCCGCCTGCCAAGCGTGGGGATTATGGCAAAACCCTTCTCTAAAAGGGAGGCCTTTGTTCAACAGTGGACTTTTACACGCTGAAGTGTGTGAGGAAGTTTACCTGGGTCTATAATAATACCCATAATCGAGATATTACTAAAGACCCAGACAGCTTTTGTTGATTAAAAATAGAACATTATTCAATTCGGACCCGGGTACGTCCTAAAACTGCGACCAGAACCACTAGAGGATGGGCAGCAGCATCCTCCTACTTGAATGGTGGAACGTTCTGCGATCCCCAAGCCGCCTGCCAAGCGTGGGGATTATGGCCGTTTTAGCCTCAATTTCCATGAGTTTAGGCCCTGTCTGTCTCACAACAGTTCCAGTCTAGGCTCTTCTGCATTCGATACATACGGATAGCCACTAGAGTGGCACTGCCACGGCACTAGTGCTGCCATTAGTTCCTGCACATAATGTTTAATTAGTGCGGGGTGGCCGACGGCTGGTAATTAAGCGTTTATAATATCGCTTTTGGATTGCGTGCTGTTCGTGTGTAAACGTAGCCTTAAATTAAATTAAATTTTATGATGATTTATGAAACAACTGAAACAAAATTAATCTAGCTATTTATTTGGGACGAAATGGTATTTACGACGATTCTGATAATATAGTAAGTACTTAAGAAAGTTAAAAAAGTGAGATGAGTGAGAGAGTGAGACTTGCTCACTTTCAAAGACACGTCATTCGAAAAAGATGGGAATCAAGAATCTTAGTAGAATTGTCTAATGAAATGTAGAAGCCGCTGAATATGAAAATCTACTAATTAATGTACCAGACTGAAGACCGTCAGTGATGTAATCAGGTTGGTTGTCATTTGCCGCAATATCGGAAGCAAATCGGAAGCATCACGATGATCAGCAGTAAACAAGGTAAGTAAGTACCTACATATAGCATTAATTTTGCTGATGTAAAATCATACCACTATTATTTATATGCGGAGAATTATCAGAAATAAAGAGATCCGTAGGAGAACGAAAGTTACTGAGATAGCCCACCGGATTAGCAAGTTGAAGTTGGGCAGGGCACATAGCACGCAGAACAGATGGTCGATGGGGCCGAAAGGATCTCGAATGGAGACCACGGACCGGTAAGCGCAGCATAGGACGTCCACCCACAAGATGGACAGACTACCTAAAAGAGACCGCAGGGAAACGCTGGATGCAGGCCGCTTCCAACCAGCCCTTTTGGATATCTATGGGGGAGGCCTATGTTCAGCAGTGGACTTCCTACGACTGAAATGATGATGATGATGATTAAAAATGCAAAAGTGTTTTTTGATTTGTTTGTTCCTCTTTAACACATCAACAGAACAATAAAAACATGTGGATCATCCACATGATTTCTTGCATATATACAGGGTTGCGCGGAAAGGGTGTGTCTATTGTCTAAGCCAAAAGGAGTTTGTTATCTTCAGTATAAACAACTTTTACTTTTGGGACCAACCATGAAATGGTTTAGTCGACATTGGACCTATTCGCAAAAAGACACGAAAAATAGCTGTTCCATAGAAATTAGAAAACGCACTCGACAAAATGTATAGAACAGCTGATACTTTTTTGCCATTTCAGGTTTGGTTCCACAGTAAAAGTAGTTTATAATGATGAGTAAAATGATATCCTCGAATATGTCCGCATCATCGCTTAACATCAGGCGAGTTGGCCGCCAAGCGCAAACCTATTTAAAATTAAAAAAAAAAAAAAACATAGATACTCCCGTTATTTTGAACAGGAATTGAGGAAGAGGACAAAGTTAAAGGCTCGCAAACTTGCCAGTCTCGTTGTTTCTTCTGCTATCATCCTTAAGACATGCCGTCTGCATTTACTGAAGGAATAACTAATTGCCTAAGTATAACTTACTCTCAAAAAGGAACACTAACTAATCTACGTTTAAAATTTCTTCCCCTTTCAGTCTGGGCGTCTGCCATCGCCTACGGGGGCGGGCTAACTAGCCCATCTGCATATTCATCAGACAGCGAGGGTATACTAACTTTTGAACTTTTTAGGTTTGTGTGAAATAGCTGAGAAATATGGGTATAAGCAATGTAACATATAAGATCATTGAATATAAGTATAAATTTATAAAACGAGATACCTACCTACTTAAATTACCTAAAGAAAAGACTTCCAAATTAGTAAAATACATAAAGAACATTAAAGGATATAGGATGAGTACGGAACAACCCGCCATTTTGGTTACTTGGATGACAATTATTATGTCATCCAAATAAACGAATGTTCCAGTAATTTTGATTTAAAACCCCAAAATACTAAACCAATATTGATAAAATTTCTGTGGGAACAATAAAAGTATAGTAATTTTTAAACTTTCACAATTTGAACTCATGTTTTAAATGTTCATGTACATGTTTTAAATGTAATATTCAGTCAGCTCGTGACCACGGCCATTATGTTGTAACATGGTCGAAACGTCGAGCAAAAGGTACCTATTTTTACCTAAATTAAAATAATAGATACGTGATAAGTCCCGATAAACTTAAAAATATAAAATTACTAGCTAACCGCCCGCCCGGCTTCGCACGGGTGTAATTTACGTGCGAAGCTGGGGCGGGTCGTTAGTTATATATATAAACCTTCCTTGAAAATGTATCTAACTGATGGTGAAAACCGCATCAAATTCCGTTGCGTGGTTTAGGAGGAGTTAGCGGCCATACAGACAGACAGACAGACAGACGCGGAAAGCGACTTCAATTTATACTATATAGAGAAGAGAAGAGAAGATATATACTTTCATTTTTCAATTGAATTCACGTCTCAAATAAAAATCATTTTTCCAGGAATAAAGGAACTTATAAAGGAGTTCTGAGAGAAAACATTATATAAAAAAACCGAATTGAGAACACCTTCTTTTTCGAAGTTTCGAATGAGATACCTACTTAAATCACCTGAAAGAAAAGAAAAATACAAAGAAAAATTCGAGCCCCTTATAAACTTCAAGAATATCTGATTCAAATAGATTATCCTCACTCTAATCATACTTTATTTATGTTCGTAAAGCATCTAAGTCTCCGATATCTACTCGGGAATTTCAGTAGAGTATTTCTTAATTAAATTCGATGTTAGCGGCAGGAAACCCATCAAAATTAAATTAAATCGTGGAAGTTTGTTGGCGACAGTAATGATATCGCTCAACCTTCAGGGCAGGGATAGACACACAGTGAGTAAGGTAAGATTACCAACATATTTCATGGTCCTTCGCTCATTGTCTAACAGAATTGAAAAAAAATATCACATACTTTCTCAAAAACAATTAGGTACTTTATATTAGATTTACTTATTCAACACTTATTTTAAATATAACATTATAATATGCCTAAAAACTTACATAAATTAGAATAAATATAATTATTGCAATACATCTATACAATATTATAAAGAAGAAAGATTTGTATGTAAGTATGTTTGTAACGGATTGGCTCCAAAAGTAGTGGACTGATTTTAAAAATTCGTTCACCATTTGAATGCTACCATCATCACTGATTAATATAGGCTATAGGTATAACTATACCCGTGCGGAGCGGGGGCGCAACGCTAGTAATCTAATAAACCCTTACTGCCTCTAATACCGCACTACATCTAATACTGCCCAAGGCATCGTTCCCAAAATGCTGGTAGCATTGCCGCGTTGGACTGCAGTTGCGCATTTTGGTCACGGGATTCAAGAAAATTCTTTAAAAATATAAACACAAATCTATACATATTATAGGTATTATTCTCATGATCATTTTGCCTTAGGCTAATCTAATCAACTTATTTTTATCAAAACAGAAAACTGCGTTAGAATCATTTCAGCTTGACGATGTCCCCGATTTGTCTTACGGAAATTTTGGGGGAAATAAAAAAAAACAGATACCCTAGGTATTATCTGTGCCTATTACTGAGCATCGTGATGATCCCGACTTATTAATACTTTCTGGACTATCTGTGACATCATAAATGCCGTCAAGATAATCGTTAAGGAACCTTTTACTATTAAGCTACTATTTCCTTCCAACTTTTGTGGAATTTCCACCAGAGATGACAAAGATGACGACTACGTGTCGTCATAGATTTTATATCACATCAAGGCACTTCACTTAGCTCAGCTTGGTGGATCGGGCAAGTTTACCTACGTCGTAGATCAAACGCTAGAGATCTATTGAACAAGTTACACAAACCGATACGTAGTATAAGGGCTTGGCCACATCTCCACGGTGCGGCGCCGGCGCTGTACCGTGGAAATTAGCGACACGGTGTCGTGTAAATTTATGTAAGGTGGCAGAGAATTATTGGCAAATGAGGCGCGTCGGTTGTCACACGTTGCAACCGCAGCGACGACGCCGTTACAAAACGGTGCGACGCCATACAGCGCCGCACAGTAGGTAGTGATGTGGCCAAGCCCTAAAGCAGTTTATAACTAGGAAAATGGTACCACAGATACAGCCCACAAAACCGAGTTACATGGAAGTGAAGCCGAAATAACGTAGCTTCCGACAACCGAGCCGACCGCGTGTGAAGCCCAAACAATGTACGGC
Organism: Agriopis marginaria; assembly: GCA_932305915.1. Lineage (NCBI taxonomy): Eukaryota > Metazoa > Arthropoda > Insecta > Lepidoptera > Geometridae > Agriopis > Agriopis marginaria. The sequence goes on along the minus strand of OW029921.1, from coordinate 5,543,890 downwards.
GGAGTCAATGACTGGAAACATCGCCATAGATGTGGTAGACGCGGCGACGTTTTGTGGAAAAAACACTCCCGTATTCCGGGGTTAGGTAACTTACCATGCTTTTTTAGTAACATTAAATGTCATATTTATTATATTATTGGTTTTATGTAATTCTGTCGTTTATGTGAGCATTTTTCGCAGGATTGGTGAGCCCAATTTAAATTGATTTATAAAATTTTCAGAACTAACGGTATACGAAAGTAAAAATTTAGTTATTATAACTGCATAGCAGTTTGGCAGAGTTGTGTTGTAATAAATATACAGTTGAATCCGTTACAGCAGCGTCAGCCTAAAAATCTGCCATTTTAGGCCAATTTCTCCACTGCTGGTCACCCCATGGATATCTACCTATTTTAAGCCGGGTATCCATGTGGAAGACATGGCTGATGGACTTTTCGGAAACTGTCTGTCGAACGGATATATGGACGTGGAATATCGTTTATAGTTTCGACTTACATGCTTCTCTGAATTTTGTATTATTAAACAGTAACACGTAGGCTGGGGATAGATAGGTACATTATTTTAAAATGTATAGTTGGGGGGAGACAGTCAGGAGCAGTTGTGAGGCATTACAGGATGACCTCTATGTATGTAGGTACATGAGCAAAGTAATAAAAACAGAGGGCTCAAGCAAAAAGCCTAGGAAAAGTGCTTACACTGTTATAAAATAACATTGTCCATCAGGTATTTAGTCTCTATGGCCACATAAAATCGTAACACGGCCGCGTTACGTTATATGCATGTAATTGGCAATGTCATAACACGGTCAGGTGCATAACGCGGTCGTTTTGAACGGTCAAAATAACGTTTCTTGCAAGTTTGTCAATGAAAATAAAGTAGTATCTAATCAGAAGACGCGTTATAACCCTTTTATATTTTGTAACAAAGGTTACCGTGTTATTTGTGACCATGGTTATTGTGTTATAACACGTAACCCTGCAAAAGTTTAAATTAAAGGAATGTTCCGGAAGCTTAACTTGAGATTTAGCTCCTAATGCATGCTAGACAAGTTTACTATATCAGACCACATACGATCAAACGTCTGCTGATAGCAGTAAATAAATTATAAAACTAAAAAAACACGTTTATGTGACTCGTGAAAATAAACCACAGCCGAAGGGTATAATAACAGCCATTTGAGAGTTTCACTACCTATCCACTTCCTCGCTCAATCATCAAATCAGTTCGATGGCGCCAAGTTATTGTATTTTCCAAATAACATACACTTGCAAAGTTTCAATTCGATACGACAATAGGCATGATGACAAATATTTATTTATTCCAAATAATCGGCTTAGCAATTAATATAACTAAATACATTACACATACTGAAAAAATAATTTAAATTGACTGATAAATCTCTGAGATATGAATGTTTAAAGTTTTAGGTGGGGATAGAGAGGGGGTGCTCTATCTCTTTCTCGCAAAGCGTGAATTAGTATAGCATTTGTATGGCGCTCCTGAGCCGTGACGTCATGGCTCAGTATAGTGCGCTCTTTGTCTAGCATGAAATTAAAATGCTTATATCTTATTTATTTTTGAACAAATTTTAATTTTGTTTGCGTTGATGTGCTCTATTTATGATCAGCGTTTTTATGAGGCAATAAAAAAAAAATTGTCATCATGCCTATTAGAAGTAAGTAATTAAAATCGTGTGAGTAAAACCAGTGTGTTGCCAGTTGCCAGTAATGACATAATGGTACCTACTGAGACGTGCAGCCTTTTGGAAAAACTCAAGAGTCGCACAGCGGGCAATGGAAAGAGCTATAGGTACTCTGAGTTTCTTTACGCGATAAAATCCGGAACGCGGATATTCGCCGAAGAACCACAGTCTCCAACATAACTGCTCAGCAGTGCAACTACGATTCGTTGAATCGACCATAGCAAGTACAGATCAAATGGCATTTTATCAAATTTGTCGATCGATAAAGAACGGTAGGTAATTGCACTGCAGATTTGCAAGTTGAAATAACAATGGGCACATCGCTAGAAGAACCAATAACTGACGGGGAAGAAAAGTTCTCGAGTGAAGACCACTAGGTAGACCGACGACATTGAGAGAGTCGTGGGCATCCAGTGGATGTAGATGGCAGGCTGTCATTCAGTATGGAGTTCTAAGGGGAAGGCCTATGTACAGCAGTGGACGTCTTCGGGCTGATGGTTACGATGAGATAAAATTCGATTTCTAAAACTTTTATACATTGTTAGTTGCAAGTGAAGCTAATAAAAGCGTGTTAAAAAGACTCTACACAGCTTTTTAAGTCTACAGTAGCATATTATACAGGCGGCAATAACATATTTTGCAGTGTCATAATGACTGGACATTCCCCGCTTTAAATACGGCCCTCGGTGCTTCGGTGTTACGATTTTGATTTATGTCCTGATCCGTGGTTAAATCGCCCTCCTTCCTAATACAGTCATGAATCACGATGACTGGGAAGCGCAAATGGTGCACCCCATGTAGATGAGCTGATTGAAAGACAGGCAAACGTTTTGATGTATCGCTGTTTTTTAGGATTCCGTACCCAAAGGGTAAAAACGGGACCCTATTACTAAGGCTACGATGTTTGTCTATCCGTCTGTCTGTCCTACCCATTAACGGTTATATCTTTCAAACCGTAATAGATAGCCAACTTAAATTTTAACAGAATATGTAATGTTACGGCGGATTAACTAAGAAATTATAAAAAAGCCATACAACAAACGTATTTTTTTAACGTATTTTTGTATTAGCTCTAATGTAAAAACGGTAATACGTACAAGCGTCAAATTTGCTACGATTATTAACAACAAATAATAAATAATGGCCAAGTGCGAGTCGGTGAAAGGTTTCTGTTCATTACCTAGTTTCGTTATTGAATTTTGTGGTGGTACGGAACCCTCAGTGAACGAGCCCGACTCGCACTTGGCCGGTTGTCTTTTTCGTATCACATAAGAATATAGTTTAGAACATAATGATGCACCAAAAACCACGGTTAGTTTGACTTGATGCTCACATTCACCGCGCTTACAAAAACAATGATTAAAAACTAGCCAAGAGCGAGCCGAGACACGCATATGGTAGGGTTCCGAACCCAAATCCATTGGATAAGAACTCGGGGTTGGCAACTTTCGAGAGCTGCCTTCATGCATGAATGATTATAATATTTAGCTTCTTTTCTAGCTCCCCTCGAAATACTAACGTAAAAATATATGAAGGTATCTCCCCCTTCTTGGCTAAAATCCTTTTTATGCTTACACACTGGAAACTTATTGAACTTTAAGGTATGAAATAACACCTTCCTAACTCTCACAAAGGAATTTTAGCTCCAGTGTTTGTAAACTTACCTAATGATGAGACGTAGGTTAGGTACTTAAGTAGGTACCTACCTAATATTTTTGAACATTTTAATAACGAGGTTCCTAAAAAGAGACATAAACCACACCGAAATAAAACGAAATGGTTCCGTAATAAAATCTGTCCGAATGATTGGAACAGGGCGACAAAATCGTTTATTTGAAAGAACGTTAAAATCTCGTTAAAGCGCCTCGTATTCACGCCTTTTAATTTCAAAGCCGGTGGTCTGTTTTAAAATGAAGAAGAAATTCGACAGTTCATACAATAACAGTTTAGAAGTTAAATGAGAATTCGATGGAAAAGCTCAATATGATTACAAAATAAATTGTAGAGCGTCCGAGAATCACAGGATTGGAACACCTCAATGAGCGTTTAAAGCAAATCATACTAATATAATATTACAGCGAAAGTGTGTTTGTTTGTTTCTTTTTCACGCAGCAACAGAGCAACAGATATTGACTTAATTTTCTGCATGGATATAATTGGGAACTAGAGAAGTGAAATTGGATATTTTTTTATCCCGGAAACGAGTACGGTTCCTAAAGTAATGTCCTGTCTAAGCGGATGAAACCGAGGAGCACAGCTATTTAAAAAAAATTGCAGATTATACAAGTGAAAAAAAGGAAATTTAATTTGACTGACTAAGTTGGACCCCGAGAGTAGCAAAGGATTCTAGAGTAATAAAGATTAGCGTACAGGAGAACAAAAAAATCATCATTATGAACCACTTTTAGTATGGGACCAACCCTGAAATCGCGAAAAAAAATCAGCTGTTCCATACATTTTGTCGAGTGTCAATGACCGTTTTCTATAGCACAAAACTTACCAACATAAAACTCGTGCATTAATAATTCACTTTGAGCTCGATGCAACAATCTACTATTTTTATTCACTGTTATCGATTAATCAAATGCCCTTCGAGTGGCAATGGTGAAAATTTAATTAAATACAAGCTGCGAGGTCAAGACTTCTTCCAATTCTGTCGTTCCGAAGTTGTAATCAGTATTTGGGTTACGCGTTATTTTTTACGATTTCCGCCTGCCCCATAACTTAGTCATGAAAATGTTGCCGGCGCTTTTTTATTCTGCGGATTATTTCTGTCCCAAAATCTAGTCACGTTAGTTAAACTTCCTCTTAGATTCTTAGATAAATCATGATTTAATTATATCCACTTACTGTCTTTTGCGGGAACAATGTAATTATTTATCAGAAACCTTCTTATGGCAGTGCAGGTAGGCCTCCTACTAGATGGACCGACGACATTGTGAGAGTCGCTGGCATCCAGTGGAAACAAAAGGCAAGCTGTCGTTCAGTGTGGAGGTTAAAGGGGGAGGCCTATGTTTAGCATTGGACGTCTTCTGGCCGGTGATGATGATGACTGTCTTTTGCGGGAACAATAAAATTATTTATCAGAAACCTTCTTGTGGCAGCTTAGGTAGGCCTCTCACTAGATGGACTGACGACATTGTGAGAGTCGCGGGCATCCTAGGATGCAAAAGGCAGGCTATCGTTCAGTGTGGAGGTTAAAGGGGGAGGCCTATGTTCAGCAGTGGACGTCTTCTGGCTGCTGATGATGATGATGATCTTATGGCTGCACTAACTGGCCAGAACACATTCGCACATTTTCAACATTTTAATTCGAGCTTTCGTTTAGTACGAAAAAAGCTATTCAGCATTATTTTGAGAATAACGTTGCAAAAGTTTTTTTTGTTGTTGTTTTGTCATATTTCAGAGAAATAACTCTAAAAAAAACAATTTTTCGAGTTTTTTTCCGATCTCTTCCGCCATCCTATAAATTAATAACACGGTATGGTATGTATCTTTCATATTGTAGTGTTGTTTTGTCAGCGTGCGTATTATTGTTTTTATCAGCAGCGCTAAGTGAATGTTGAGTTGGTACCAGGACAAACCAGCTGTGGTTTTTTGGTACGACATTAGTTTAACAAATATTGTAACATGAATTTAGTAAACATTAAAAAATAAATAATAATGGTTTATTTTTATCCATGATTTTTATTTTCAAATATGTTGAAAATGTGCGAAATAGATTGGTATGGATGGTGAGCGCAGTTAGGGTAAGAGGTTGTTTGTTTGTGTGTACAAAAACAAATGATCCCATTTATTTCCAAAACAGCTGAACCGATTTTAATAAAAAAAATGTTCCAAAGGTAACTTCTTCGAGAGCGTTCTTAGCTATGGATTCAAGAAAATCTGTGCAGCCGTTTGAAGATCACCAATTTTTTATGGCGAGGGTTTTAAAATTTTGTTATTTATACTTACTTGTACTGGCAATGTTATTTTAAAGATAATGCCCGATCGTTTTTTTTTCCTACCTGCTTATATTTATCTCCAAAATATGCGAGAGAGATAGCTGTGGTGGAAAGCGGGCTCTTAACCTATTTGTATCAATCTGGAATCTATGTAAGATATACAAAAAACACAAAAGTAAAGAGACTATTAATTAGACAAGAATCCGCACGCACGCGTCATGCACTCCACTCCACCACAAAAGCTAATAAAGCACAGATAGGTATCAGATAGCTGGAGCGACAAATGTGTGTCAGCGGGACCCGTCTGACGGGTTGTAAATCGGATCTTAGGCTTTCTCTCCGCAGCGGAACCCGGGGTCAGGTAACCGGCCACATGGCGTGCGGTCAGTGTCAAATTGATTCTGTGACATGTGTTGGCACGGGAGTCACAACGGGAGCTACTGGGTTACGGGAACTAGGGTCCTTCGCACATCACGATGTACATCAGCCGACGTGACAGATTAGGTATTATAAGCGGTATCTTACAAATCTCGATGTTGAGTCTTCTCAGAGGAGGTATCTTACATATTTTTTTAGATCTAGATGACTATGTGAGAGGAATGGAGACCACGGACCGGTAAGCGCAGCGTAGGACTTCCACCCACAAGATGGACAGACGATCGCTGAAGAGACCGCAGGGAAACGCTAGATACAGGCCGCTTCCAACCGGCCCTTTTGGAGATCGATGGGGGAGGCCTATGTCCAGCAGTGGACGTCCTATGACTGAAATGATGATGAGATGACTATGTACCTACAGACCTACCTATATCCTATCTATCTCAGGGAAAACAACGGCGTGGTGTGGCCCATGCCATAGGAGGGGAGGAAAAGGAGCTGAAACGCTCCGAGCATTTTCCAGGAGTGTTGCTTCAGGCAGCGTCCTAGATACCGGCGCGTTCCTATGGAGATCCCTACTGGCACAGAGGCAGGTCACCAAGGACGTTTTAGTGGGTGCAATCTCACATAACCCAACTGTACGCCCCCAATGCAGATACCTAAGAAGTTTGCACGAGCTTAGAACACCTAGTTGAGTTTTTGGCATATTCTGTTAATTTAGTACTTATGCCGCCAGTTGTGGCACTAGCTCATTTGTAAGTGTTTTCTATCTGTTTGTAATAAAGAGTTTCTATCTACATAGCTACTTATCTAGATATAGAGAGTAGCTTAGGACTTTAGATTGTAAACGAACGACCACCCATGCAGTCACCTCAGTTCTTGGCCTATTCCGATAATGTAGTTTCTACTATCTACTAAGTATTTCGTAGTTTTAAGACTTTTGAATCTCAAATTGACTAACACCCAGTTACTTATAGTTCTTGGCATACCTATTCCGATTATTAAGTACCCACTTACCTACCTATCTAGTAGCTTTAAGACTTAAATCGCAAATTGACTACTCAGACATGAATTCGCTTTGAAGCACGTTCTGTAAAGTCATCAATTCCGGTCCACCATTACCGATTAGTTGACAGACATAATAGGGTGAATGATGGGGTTTATGCACGTTTGCACCGTCAGCATTTAGCTACATTCATTACCTATCTAAATAATCAATACTTTAACTAGTCTTTAAATACATCTTAGACACCAGAAAAGTTTAAATAATATGCTTGCGTTGACCGCCTCCTCGCCGCGATGATGCTACGATGACGCACGCTTGCCTAAAAGAAACCGATTCACTCGCGACTTGAAGACATGTTAAATTGTTACTACCGGGGAACATCCATTCAGGCAGCGCACTCCACAATCTAGCGGTCTAGTTTAAAGAATGCAAATAATTTGAAATGTGATGCCAGAAAATGTACGAGAACGCCGCTTAGACAACGTTAAATACCAAGGCTAGTGACCTGTAGAAGACCTACCTAAAACTTCCATTATTGTTAGTTACTGTCCATTTCGGGGCCCTTAAGTACCTGATCTCGATGTGATAGGTGAGCAAAATAAGCATAAGAAACACATTAGGGACAATCAACATAAAATAAAATAAAAACTTACCACGGCACCAGCTCCTTATTTTCATCGAGTCCTGACGGCGTGGCCAGCGTGTCTGCATCGCCTTCTCCTCTCCCACCAGGGTGCTCCGGGATCACTCTCTCAATCGTCGTCACCTCCTCGATATCAGAGTCGATTCCCTGCGCGAAGTCCATGTAAAACGACTCTCGCGAGTCGCTCGACCCCCGTCGCAATTTCAGCGACAGGTCCGGTGAAGAGTCATCCATGGTTTTGAAACTATTCTTTCATTCACTTGAGAATGTTTTAGAACCGTTTCAGAGTCATTTTGAACGGTTATTGGTTAACCCATGTTGAGGTTTCGATTCGTTTCGTTCTGTAATTTGTTTATGGGCATTATTTTTGATTTAGAAAAGACACTGCTATCTAAACTTATATATCCGGGTGTTTTAGCGCAGCGCTGACAGATAGGTAGCCTGAACTATATTATCTGTTCAATTGTTTTTTCTAAACTTGCTGCTTTGTATACGATCAAGCGAACCACGAGGATTTTTAGGTCCTTACGGTTCGATTCAATAATCGAACTGTGCAAAGTTTGCCATGCCAGCATGTCTTGGTCTTGATTGGAAAGGGGAATCTTGAAGATGTAAATTTAAATTGTAGAATTTAGTGGGACTATCTAAATCAGCGTACCTACCTATTAGAAATACCTAGCTAATATAAATTTACCCAAATTACCTAAAATGCAGCACCTACTTACCTACCTTTTTAAAAAGAGCTTATTTTATATTGTGGAACAAGTTTTATTTGAAACAAACTTGGAACACATGAATAATACATTATATCATAGCTTAAATTCAGTAAAATTCATTATATCAAGCCTCCTCGAAAGGTGACTTTCAAGAATAAGCCGCGGCATAATTAATGGAGTGTTTAGCAAAATTTCTCCACAAACATTAATTAAATTAATTCTATTAAAAGTATCAAAGATGTCATCATTCATTCACCTAAACGGCAGTACCTATCTATACCCTGATATTTATGACGCAACAAAGGCGTTCAAACACAAACAATGGTCATTTATCTTGTCGCACAAAAAGAACGGTTCGACGTGAAAGAACAATGACCTGTGAACCGTTCCTAATGTAACCTTTCCCTAAAATCGACACCGATTCCTCGCTTCCTGTCGACTGGATTAGACGAGCACGCACACACGCACACGTGCGTTTTATAACAAGAGGACGTGCACGCAACTTTAATGGGCGCCAAAACATTGGGGAAGCCAAATTATATCCATGGAGTGACCAAATAAGCGCCAACGTTCTTACTATGGCTAAGTTTATTCAAATTATAGGTACAGCAACAGTTTCTGAGACAATCAATCAAAGCCCAACACCGCTTTGTGTGAACGGGTAATGAATATGTATTACGGTAATACATCTCGACCCTCGATTTGGACGGAGCCAAATGGACTAGGTTCTATTGAATGACTTAGAGATAATTAATATTTATAATGGATCACCATCGTGTATTTAGATAAGTCAGAAACTTGAAAAAGCTATAAAAGTTTTAGTCTAATTGGATTAAAAGCTTAGTAAAACTTCTTTTGAAATGGATGGTTTATGCGGGTAGGTATATTGTTAAAGACATAGATAAGTCACGAATAAGAATTATGATTTATACCGCGTCCTCGTATATCAATCGCCGCCGGTCCCTCAGCATCAACAACAATGCCCATGAACAAACATATTCATTCGCACACGACGTGTCGCGATTCGTACGCGAACCACGCATCAACGTATTGACACGGAATAACAGGCGGTCACTCACACAGAGGTAGGGGGTTCGATGTGTGCACGTGCGTATTTCACGCTCACCGCGGCGCACTAACGCGCCCTCTCGCGGCGGAGGTTGGCGCGCGATTGCCGCGGGAACGGGAAACGGTAACGCAGCGAAGCGCGGGAACCGGGAAGGGCGGGGGATGCACCCTCGGAAGCGGGAATGGGGATCAATCCAACCCGGTAGCATACTCCTAGTAATAACTATCGGACGATAGGTACGTAGACAGTATGGCAGCTTTCATTACTAATGAACGTTCAAGCTCGAGGATTTAGAGCACAAACTAGTCACCCTAACTGGGCTTTAGCCAATTTGACGGTAGCTGGCTATGCTCTAGAATAAACAACGTAAGATTTTGTTTGAATTTCGAAATTCGTATTAATTCGATACGTATGATAGGTACCTCCTATGTATGTAAATATCCCTACATATTACCGGCAATCGACAGCCAAATATTCTGGAAACGCTTCCACTGACGTTTCACGAGAATCGAGTGATAGGTAATGTGTTAACAATTACATAAAAGTGTAGAGATGGCTGAGCCGCCACCATCATTATTTTAAAAAAAAAATATAGAGCTCAGTGGTTGACATGCCACGTTCACATTAAAGAACTGCAGGGTGTGGGTTCAAATCCCAAATATGAGCTTGGGTTGCCGATGAAGGAACGTGAAGAAATGTGTGTGTTGACTGTGACCACATAGATCACACATACACAAACACACTTTATAATACCTGGATGGCTAGCTACTATACCCTCGAGTTGAAAATCTATCGCTAAGCACCTAACGGTACGTTCTGGAAGCCAGTCTTGAGAGCCAGTTCTTACCATCTCACACCAGACCATAACATGTAGTCAAACGCCTGTCTACAAAAAATTGCGTCCTCTTCACACCAGCTCTACAGATAAGTTGGTTTTGAGCAGAGGTATACAAGTTTTTAAAATGTATTGAGCAGGTGATATTTTTTCGCCAATGCATGGTTAGTCCCATAGTAAAAGTTGTTCATAATGAGGAGTACTATGGACACCTTCCGGCTTAGTATACTTTCCGCGTAACCCTGTCAGAGACCCTGACAGATAGAAGACCGCATAGGTACGGGGGGCTAGGGGTATATCTTCCGCAATTTTTTGATTCTTTGTAATTCAAATATCACTGCCAATTTAATAATTTGGTGGTAGAGTCCGCTTTCGTCACAACTATCTCACACGTTGATAAAAAATCACTGATTAGAAAAATATAGATTTATAATTCACCATTATCTTTAGAATAACACTGCATTTGTTTTAAAGAAATTCCCACGGTGATATTTTATCGTGGTAGAGAAGAACAAAGATTTTTTGAATCATCATCATCATTTCAGCCTATCATGTTCCCACTGCTAAGACTCGTGGCCCTTTCTCAAAGAGAGAGGATGGGCCCTTATCCACCAATCTGGCCCAGTGCATGTTGGTGAATGTAACATGTCTTTGAATTGTTAAGGTTCTTGGACATACCGGTTTCCACACGATGTTTTTCCTTCACCGTTTTTAAGCGATGGCGACGAAACTGCACACATATTTTTATATTTAGGTACCAAATAAGTCAATGGTGCAGGGCCAAGGATCAAACCGGTTGCCATCAGATTGTAAAGCGCACATGCTACCGCTCGGCCACCATCGCTCTATCATCACAAAATCACCAACAAAGGATCACCCTCATCCAAAAAAACAAAAACATGAAAATTTGCTTTAAAACAATCGGTTTTGTTAGATAGATTGATAGATAACTCTTTATTGTTCGCACCAGAAATAACATCATCATCATCATTATCATAGTAATTTTTGTCGTAAAACTGAGCGATGTGGTGAAGAGCGATATTGTTTTTATAGACAAAGGTTTCCTACTGTACAAATAAAACTATAATATTGTTTAACCTATAAGTTTATAACATACCTTTATACATTATAATTCAAATACATTACCATATTAATACGTAATTGATTATAACATTGAATATCACAATACTTTAGTCTTTATTATAAACACAAACTATTAACATACAAAATAGATATGCAAGACAACTGGATATCTAATATACTTAAGAGAAAAAAAAATGTATGTACGTACCTATTTAGAATAATGCAGATATTTAAAACTATGGATATCGGGTCTGCTCTTATGTCCCCCAACCAAAAGAAAACTAACTTTTAAGATACTCAGCGAATTTAGTCTACAAAAAGTACAAAGTTTGTAGCAAGTTAAACTAGACATTATTTAACGACAAGGATTAAAAAATAATTTGTCGACACTACTAAAATGTGTATTTCTCTTTTATATAAGTAACAAAACTCAAAATAAAAAAACGATTTTAAAATTAGTAAGCACTTTTAAATTTCAAAATTTGTAAAATATTTCCAAATGAAAATGCGTTCTAACAATATTATTCGTGCATTCAGAACTGGTTCAAACACTACCGAGCTAAAATGAATTTTTGTGGGACACCACGAAAGCTTCCTCTGTACATAATAGAAAAATAATGACGTAAATTGGTTCACAAATGTCGGAATTTGTAATAAAATACAGATCGAATGGAGAGTATTGAAGTAAGTTTAAAAAACTCTAGATTTTTTTTCGTGAATTTCGAACTCGACCAGACATCCATATGTTTGTGAATCAATGCATGCAAACGAAATATTAGAATAAACAGTTGTCTCAATTATTAAAACCTACGATATAAATGGGATGCCTGTCAAATGAATTCACTATTCGGTAAGTTTTTTTTTTTGATACAATAATTATGATGATCATTAAAATAGATTTAAAATTACTTAGGTTGTAGCTATAGCTCGAAGAACAATCTAGCCTAACGCACCGTAACTCTCGTCGTACGAAAAGGATAGAGAGACGTATTCTTGCATATCCGTACATATTCGTAGCCTTGTCACGTTTCCACACGACAAGGGTTGACAAAAATACGTCTCATTGCGTCTAAACCCAGCAAGTAATATAAATAATAACATTTTACATTACATTTTACAACATTCATACATTGTAGCCACAGACTTTTATCAGGATAAACACCGCAAGTTCACCTACGCTATGAAACTAGTACGCCGCATAGTTGATTTCGATATCCGTCGTCTTGGCAGTAGCACGAGAATACAAAAAAAAACAATTTGCACCATAGTAGTAAACTTTTCGAAAGCAGTTGGCCGTGCGAATTGTGTTAAACTACCACTAAATAGCTCCGTGACGTCATACAATACAATAGCTTTTTATTTCAATAATATAATTTCATTTTATAATTACATAACATTATTATTTTTTCCTAATTCAATTCAATTCAAATTCATACGTGACGTCATAGTAATATCATCCATGACGTCATAATAGGTACAAAAATTCGCCACGCTTGACATGCTCGCGGTGTCTATATCTATAAAGGTATGTGCACGTGATTTATTCTGCAATGGGTTTGGCCACTAGTAAATTTTTTACAGGTGGTACAGCATAGCTTGTAACCTTTTTTATAGTAATTTTTTTACTTTTAAAATTTCATATATTATATGGGGTGTAAGGGAAACGCTCCCGAAAAAGAAGACTGGTGAGTGCTGATACGATACCACAAATAATACTATTGCGTAATGTAATCCAAATAAAATATCAGCTGACGCTAGAGGTCAACGAGCGACCTCCGACGCCCGCACGCTTGGACGCTTTACATTGCTGGTTTGCGAAATTCTAAACCACAAAACAGCACTAAAACAACAAATATAAGGCAAATTATTATTGGTATTATACACACCAGCGAAGCTAACATGCACGCCGGGACATTTTTATCGTGACAAAGAGAAACGGGCGTATACGAAAATGTAGGCGTCTTGTCACATTCTCTCTCGACAAAGTGCCGACAATATTTTGTCGCGATGCGCATGTTAGCTCAGCAGAAACAAAAATTATATATAGATAGAGAAAAATATTGAAAATCCAATTGCTGATGGATCTATTGAAGGAAATTTACTTAAGACGCGGTACAATCGCAAAATTAACCAAAAGAAGTGTTTTTAAACGCTTTGTGTGACATGACAAAATTAGCTGATCAGATAAAAAAAAATACTACAAGTAGAAAAAAACCCTTGGTAATAATCTTAACCGAATAAAATTTTGAAAAATTGTCTAGACTCTTAAAAATATATATTTCAAATTGCGCAATAAAAATAGCTTCTGAATTGAAGAACTCTGAATTTTCAGCGACAACAACATATTTTTTTGTACGAATTGTATAGCCAGACTAGTCTTTTAAAACTTTAACCAGTTAATTGTTGAATTTCATTTATGGATTTTGATAAATTAAATAAAAACCCTCAAAATAATATAAACACAAGCACAAAGTCATCATCATCATCAAATATGATGATATACGATTTTCGACTTTAAACAAAGCCGTTTTAGATAGCAAATAGATCATGGCGTGAGCGGGTGAAAAACGAATTTGAAATCGTGATCAGACCGCGCCTTAAGGCATAAAGTAAAGAAATCTATAACATAAGGAGTAGAAGTGTAAAAAATACATATTGTACAGATAAAAGTGAAGATTTATGTAAAAGATTAGAAAGGAAGGGCGCGACTACATGGATTAAATACGTATAATTTCATACAAACACTATTAAAGCCAAACTGGATTTTTAATATGCCTTTCAAACATTTCCATTCAAAATATACGTAGTTATTCGTGACGACTAAGATTGTTTGTTTTTTTGTGCACGTCGATGGATTTGTGAGCTAGGATCTAGAAAAACAGGCCTCGACTCAAGTATTCAGGAAGTATAGGCCTCCATCAAAGGTCAAATGGTAAACTAAGCTTTATGGCCATTTTGGAAAAAAAACGTGTGAACGAAGGTCAAAACACTATTAATGCAAATACAAAAAAATATATAAGTACAGATAGTTGCACGCTTTGTTATACGTAACATAAAATTCTTACGGTTCGTCCGTATATATATTTAGAAAATGGAATTGAAAAGTAACCCAGAAATATTTACCGAAATATGTCTTGGCGGTAAGAAATCGTAGAAACCAAAACAGATGTCTTAATCGCCCATCTAAGACCACTCTAATGAACCACAGTATAATGTCTGGGACCTATTCTACAATACTATACCGAATTCAATAAGAGAACTGAAAACGAGTCTATTTGAGATACAACTAAAAAAACTTTTAGTCTAGAACGTTTTTAGTGATTTTATAAACGACTAGCGGTACGCCCCAGCTTCGCACGGGTATAGATTATAGCCTACTAGCGACCCGCCCGCCCGGCTTCGCACGGGTGTAATTTACGTGCGAAGCCGGGGCGGGTCGCTAGTTATATATATAAACTCTCCGTGAAAATGTATCTAACTGATGGTGAAAACCGCATCAAAATCCGTTGCGTGGTTTAGGAGGAGTTAGCGGCCATACAGACAGACAGACAGACGCGGAAAGCGACTTCAATTTATACTATGTAGAGATGTCACCCGGGGATAGTGTAGCTTCCCAACAGTGAAAGAATTTTTCAAATCGGTTCAGTAGTTTCGGAGCCTATTCAATGCAAAGAAACAAACAAACAATCAAATCTTTCCTCATTATAATATTAGTATAGATAGTACAGATAAATTTTAATACGTTTGACAAGTCGATCTCTACAACCTAGTACAATTTGCTATTGGTTTATTGTATAACTTAAAAATAGCTTATATATATAGCTTTTGCTGTTTATTACACCATAAAGAAAATAATATAGAAATTAACTTTAAACACTGATAATAACCACGGAGCTCAAAAATGACCGAACCAAAACTAGACCGAAAAGTTTGTCACAAATAAACTCTTTTCTTTCTTTCTTTTTTTAGATTAAAACCATAACAATAAGCTACCAGACTTTTTTTAATAAAAAAGCTGACTATAAATAGAGTCAAGCACAGAAAACAAAATTAAAATGCGTTTAACAAGCATTTTAATGTCTTGTTAGACAGAGAGCGCACTATACTTTCAAAAGACGTCATTTGTTAGTACGTCATACAAATTTCATACTGACACTGATTTTGAGAGAAAGGAACAGAGCATCCTTTCCTTATCCAACCAAAAAGTTTAAATGCTTACATCTCAGAACTTTTTTGGCCGATTTAAATAATACTAACTGCGCCCTGCGGTTTCACCCGCGTAGTGATGAAAAATGATGATGATGATGAAAAGTATATGTCACTCTCTGGCTTTTGAACTATACCCATGCAAAAAATCAGGTCGATCCGTTGTTCCGTTGCAGCGTGAAAGAGGAACAAACATCCATACATCTATACATGCAAACTTTCGCGTTTATAATATTAAATAGGATGTGTATATGATGTTATATTTAATTACGTTTTTACTAAACCTGTCATTAAAAAAACACCTATCCGGTAGCTTATTAAGGTAATCTATGCATTATTCCACATTTGTTTTTGCGGCAAGGTATTTAAGTTTCAAAATATATCTAAATTTATTTATGACTAGCGGTCCGCCCCAGCTTCGCACAGGTATAGGTTATAGCCTATGTCACCCGGGGATAGTGTAGCTTCCCAACAGTGAAAGAATTTTTCAAATCGGTTCAATAGTTTCGGAGCCTATTCAATGCAAACAAACAAACAATCAAATATTTCCTCTTTATAATATTAGTTTAGATACGTTTGACAATCATCAGATTCATCAGAACATCAATTTTGAATTAGACCTAACCTCTATATGTTAAGAAATCAATGATTAAATTTCACAAATTTAAAAATGTCATATATTTTATAACAAACATTATTATGAGCGAAAGATTATCAATATTACATCTACGATGTATACATATATGGTAATCTCAAGCTTATAAATAGCCCCTAATGTGTAATACCGGTTTTTATACAATCCTAAGTTCAGTGGCATGCGGTCAAGCTAGTTTATTTATAAAGAAATGTATGCTACAATAACGATTCGTCTTTCACTCATGCTTTTTCAACACTATCTGCCTGATAAAAAATATATTTAAAAGATAATGTTTTAGAAACTTGGTTGACTGGCCAGCCGTAATTTTTTATAGATAACATATCTTGTGCCTGCAAAAAAGGATTTATTGTATTTGTAAAATGTAAATGTCATATTGAGACTAATGTCATAATGACAAAATTCCCATAAAAAGTACAAGTTATACATAGCTTGTGCATTTCTATAGTTTTTTTTTGTATTTGGAATATGTAAATGTCAATTTCAGACAAATGCCATAATGAAAAAATTACCACAAAAAATTACAAGCTATATATAGCTTGTTCCTTTTTATAAGGATTTATTGTATTTGGAAAAGTTAAATATCATATTGAGACAAATATAATGATGGAATTCCCATAAAAGGTACAGGTTATACATACCTAGTTTGTGCCTTTTCATAAGGATTTTTTTGTATTTGGAAAATGTAAATGTCATAGAGAGACAAATGTCATATTGACAATTTTCTCATTAAAAAAGTTCAAGCTATGCTAATGCCAATTTTGCAGTTGCTAACCCCATATAATAATACTACATGTTTCTTTTTTTTCACAAATAATAAGTACCTACCTACTTACAAATAGTTGATAAATATTCTTTTTAGAAATATTAAGGTGCCATGCCAACGTGTTTGACCGAGTTTGCTTGTCTGTGGTCAAATACTTAACTTTTTTCCGATATGTCGGACGCAACCGGGGTCGATAAATCGGAATGCGACCTTATTGCATGGTTATTAAGATAGTATTCGCATGAAAATGAGTAACGCGACCGTGGTCACCTCACCTTGGTCGCCTATCGGAACGGCACCTTATTTGTTTCGATTGTCATACCACTTCAGAATCCACCTTAAACTTTACTGGAAAATTGCAGCCTCGAAAAATCACAATCGCAATACACATAAAATTTTAATCCCCGCAAAAACAAACGATAAACTATAATCTAAGCCGTAAAATTAATTGATAACTCTTCACTGCCAAATGTCACATGTCACAAATGTCACAATGCAAAAACGGACAAAAATCAGTTATAGCCATGACTGGAAATGGCAAGGAAAATGACTTATCTTTAGGGTATATACAGTTAAAATTGGCAAATCGATGGTGCAAGTACCGTTCTTTATCGAACGTCAAATTCGATAAATTTTTCGGGTCACCAAGATACCGGCCTAGCCGAGTTTGGGACCCACTGCTAATTCAATGCCCTAGTTTAGATATTATCTGTGGCTATGTATCCAATATAATTATGATAATGTTAAACCGTTTCAGAAATAAATGTTTACTTTACTTTACTTCCATAAAATCCTTGGGAAATGTTAAGTATAACTGGATTGAGATCTCTAAAGACAAATTTGAACTTAGAACATTCGATGTTAGGAATATGTTGTCACCACCATAATTAGAAAGAGAGAACTATCCGTATTTTTTTAAAATCCATAATTAGAAAGAGACAGAACTATCTTTGTAATTTATTAAAAACCTTTTGATTTATAAAAATGACAAGGGTGTTTCTGTCTCTTTCTAATTATGGTGACAACGTAATGCTATCGACGATTGTTTTTAAATTTTTTGTTTAAAGGGACAGGTAACAACAGATTTTTACCAAAATAAGAAACCGCGAATAACAAACTTTAATAAAGATTATTACGATGGCGAGACTTGGAGGCTACTAGCTAACAACATTAATGGATATTGTCGTACAAAATGATGTGATTAAATGTTGATGAATTAATAATACATGATATATGATCTTTTAAAATCTAGTAAGATCTGTTTCAATGTCATCGTAAGTATGAAACCAAAACATCCCAATTCTTTCTTAAATAATACTGAGATGTGTGTGATTCCAAAGTGTGTGTTTTTTGAAGTGTGTGTGTGTGTTGAATATTATCTTTATGGATAAGCTATTGAACCAAAAGTAGATTGTATTGATTGATACCAACTTGGCTACTTTTAATTTGTAAACATTTTGACAAGATTTTGGTTATGCTACAGTGCGATAAACTCATCTATAGAGGTAGCCATTTGAGGGAAATACAATTTTCCATGAGAAGCTGTCAGTAGGACAGAAAATGCGATTGTGGCTCCACTCAACTGTACAGATAAATTTATCACCGTACACATGTACCTACGATTTGAAACAGATCTCTCTTAACAAAATAACTACACAATAACAGTTAACCAACACACTTGCTCCATTTCAAACCTCCGCACGCCATCGCCCCTATTAGGTAGACGGCAAGGATGGCTACAATGGCCATTATTACGTACATCTTGATGTTCTTCCAGAATAGCGAGCGTTGCAGGGTCCTCGAAGTCGCGCGGTACGATACTGACTGTAAGTGAGAAAATTTTACTTGGTAAGACTCATGTTGGTAAGGGGCTGCTAAAGGCGTAAAACTATTTTAATGCTTTTGAACTTCTAAAGCGGAGGAGATCACAATATATACATTATAATATACTTTAATACTGAAACAATACAGGTGTAAGGGAAACACTCTCGAAGCCAAAAGAAGGTAATTGTACTCATCATTATGAACCACTTTTAGTATCGGACCAACCCTGAAATCGCGAAAAAATTATCAGCTGTTCCATACATTTTGTCAAGTGTCAATGACCGTTTTCTATAGAACAGCTGATATGTTTTTCGCGTTTCAGGCCTGGTCCCATAGTAAAAGTTGTTCATAATGATGAGTACAATTACCTTCTTTTGGCTTCGAGAGTGTTCCCCTTACACCCCATATATACATAATATACATACAACATACATATTATATGCATACACTTAACATAAAGCGAGAGCATAACGATACAGTAGCAATTCTGTGATATAGTGCAATTTCACACAACGCTTGAAGACGTGACGTGACGTGACCTAAACTATCACTTATACAAAGTTGGAGCCACAGACAGCCCTCTGTGCCGAGACTGTCTACAGGAGAACGAGACCGTGGAGCATGTACTACTGCATTGCAAGGCCACAGAAGATATACGATTAAGTTCGAGACTCCTTGAAGAAACTCAACAACAACGTCTCCAATACCACAACACCTGGCGAAATAGGGGTAGAGCAATTTAGTCAGCGACCCAAAGCCGTGCTTCGTTATTTTAGGGACCTTGGCTGGTTTGTGTAGGCTAGCAGGGGCAAATGCACAATACACCAAGCTATCCCAAGCGGGATGTCAGTGCAGGTCTTATCACCCCCACTTTGAATTAGAATTGGAACGCTTGAAGACTTCCTGTGGGGGTGCCCGTTTACGAGATTGTACGGGTCGGCACTCTGCGCTTGTTTAAGGCTTTAACAGGTATATGAGGCTAATCTAACCAAATCTAATTAGTGGTCATTCCACTCATCATTACCTATAGGTTCCTAATTTGTCCTCTTTAGCCGTCCATCCATCAAAATAACCAACATCGAAGACGTAACATTTTAAGCAGGTCTTCGGATTGCAAATGTAAACGAATTTAATAATTTTTTATTGGATATAGATCTACGTTTGACTACTAACTCGCCTGTTGGTAAGCGACGGTTTAGCCGAGGATGGAGCACCCATCTTTTTTTATTTATACTGGGTTACGCGGAAAGGGTGTTTTAAGCCGAAAGGGGTCCATAGTACCCATTATGAACATCTTTTACTATGGGAGCAACCATGAAACCGCGATAAAATATATGTTCCATAGAAAACTTGACACTCGACACAATGTATGGAACAGCTGATATTTTTTCGCGATTTCAGAGTCGATCATTATTATAACGACGGAGTATAACGGACTCCATTCAGCTTATTACACACTTAGCCCTGTTTATAAAAGCTCACTCACTCACTGACTTGTCACGAAATCTCGAAAACCTAGCAAATAGATTCTTTATGGGATGTAGAGATCCGTTACGAAAGAATATTGCGAAGTGGCCGAATTAAGAGGGGCAAATGAAGGTTGAAAGTGTATATAAGACGCGGGCAACAGGTAGTTCATTGATATTTAATAGCATGCGCTAGAAAAAAGACTAATAGAAAGTAGTAACGTGATAGTATTGGGTATATAACCAAAAATATTAAAAACTAGACATAAAACAAATGTGTTTCAAATTATATTTGCCTTGAGTTTTGTTAGGTATCAAACGAACGTCCTCATTATAAATTTTTAACGAGATGCAACCTTGCGTGTTGTGCGCTAATCATTGGCTGAATACAAAATTATTTGACGGATTGTTACTGCTAATAAATGTTTTTTGTTGCACAACTATCAATAAAAAAAATTGTGCGTGGAGTCCCTCCGCGCGGAAGAAGTTATACTTCAACAAGGAACCCTAAAATTATAACTAGGGCAAAAATATCAACAGTTTAAAAACATGCTTTTCACGAAATTCGAACCTAGCTCCTTAGGCTTCTCAATCCATTAGCGACACCATTATACTACCGAGTCTGCTAGTCGCAGCGCGAAAAAAGGATACGCATTTCACAACCATACGAGAGAGAAAAATTCCCCCTCCATGGTAGCGTTAAACGTTTAACGCAACCTTGTTGCAAGTCGCATAAGAAGTATAACTTCAAAAAAACGACTTTAATATTAGTAAATACGTTCAAGTGAACGAAATGTCACCAAGTAAACAAAATTGTCTTTGACTTGGATGACATATTTTTCCAGTAATTTTGCTTTGAAAACCATTCAAGAATTTTCCAAATCGGTTTTAAATGTCTGAGTACTAAGGTAACAAAAAAACTTAATCAAGAACCCCCGGGTATCCCAACAGGTTGGAAACATACATTTTCCTCTTTCCCACCCGTTGGTTGGACGGCAGTCCGTCAACCAAATCCATACGTCTAATACCTTGGCATCCTTTGTGAGACTCGGCGATATCCACGAAAAATTTACTAGGAATGAGGATACCTTGATTACGCCCATACAAAGGGTAACCAAGTCTCACAAATGTACCCAAATAGTTGGCATAAAAGTATTTAACGCCTTGCCGAAATCCATAAGGGACGCCAAGTCGTTTTATTTATTCAAGAAGAAACTTATGGTTTTTCTGACCGATATGGCGCCGTATAGCTTAGAGGAATTCATCCCAAAACTGGAATAAATAACGAATGCCTGATTATGATTATTAGAATGACATTGTATTATTATTATTTTTAATAATTTTTGAAATGTTTGACATGAAATTATGTATTATTATGAATAAAATTATCATTATCATTAGTACTATAAGATTCAAAGCAAAATAATAATAAAAACTTACACTAGTCGCCAAGTTGTCAGCTTTTGTCACCAGTTTGTCCAGTTTTTCACCGCGTTTCGTCATGCTGTCTGTAACAAGAATGTGAACCCATAAGTAAAAGGATTATCAGGCTATTATGTTACCACGCTGGGACACAGGCCTTTTCTCAGATAAAGAGGATGTGCTCTAATCCACCATGCTGGCCCAGTCAATTCAATTTCAATTTCAAAGTATCTTTATTTCTTGTTAATAATAGAAGGAGTGTGTTAGTGTACATGGTTGGTCCTAGTTTACAACATTTTTGTTTTTTTTTGTTTGTTTAGCAAGTTAATTAACTTACATAAAACTTATAATTTATTGGATAAACATGACCTTATGTATTCTATACAGCAATAATAACATTACAAATATGCATCTAAATTATGTACACTTTAGTATAGCATATTTTTTAAGGGGTGTAATGCGGGCCCAGTGCATGGTGGTGAATGCTGGGTAAATGTCATGTCTTTGAACTCCTGAAGTTCTTTGACATATAGGTTTCCTCATGATATGTATTTTCCATCCCCATTGTTGAGCGATGGCATTCAAACTGCACTAAATATGGCATTGGTGCAGAGCCGAAACTTACTCGTACATCAGATGTTATCAAATTAGACATTATTTACACCTTCTCTTAATAAAATATTCGGTACATTCGGGACATTCTTGAACACAAGGTCACCTGACTTCAAACTAAGCAAAGCTTGTAATATGGCTGCCAGAGACTGATATACATACATATTATTACATATACGTATGTTTTTATATACATACTTAAATAAATATTAACACCCAGATATAGAACAAACACAAATTTTCAACTAGCTGCACCCCGTGGATCCACCTGAGGGAATGTCCATGCAGTACATTTTTTGCAGGATAAAAAGTGTTTGTTTGTTTCTCTTTTGCGCAGCAATAGAGCAGCGGATCGACGTGATTTTTTACATAGAGATGGAGGGCCAGAAAGTGCCATAGACTATGCCGGAAAGTGCCATAGGCTATGACGGAAAGAGCCATAGACGATGCCAGAAAATGCCATAGGCTATGCCGGAGAGTGACAGGCTATGCCGGAAAATGCCATAGGCTATGCCGTGAAATACCATAAGCTATGCCAGAAATTGCCATAGGTTACCGGAAGGAAAATGCCATCGGCTATACCAGAAAATGTTATAGGCTATGCCGGAAAGTGACATAGGCTAAGGCGGAAAATTCCATAAGCTATGCCGATGGCATAGGCTATGGCAGAAAGTGCCATGGAAGATGGAAATGAGATGGAAGATGCCAGAAGTGGCTATGCCATTCTCCGACCCTTGCAACTATTTCTATGCAAAAAAACATCGAACCGTTACTCTAATGCTGCTTAAAAGAGGAACAAGCATAATTTTCGCATTTATGATATTAGTGTGGTGTGCCCAGAACTTAAATCTTCATTTGCACACTAATGTGTGTGTAACTTTACTTTACTGTGTGGAGCTTTACTTCTTAGAAGCTCTCAACTAAAATATGACCTCAAATATTTTAACTTCACAAATTATGTAGATACGCCAGTGCCTGTATATCGATTCAAGGTTCTAAATATTAGTTTCCTGGTCTATAGATAAACGCAGTAGGTCGAGCCTTCCACAATTTTTTTTAAATTAATCCTGTTCCAAATAAACTAGTTTTGAAGGTTTGCATAGTAGAAATATTTACATCGATTTCGTGCTACAATTTTTAAATATGAATAGGCATGATCTTATTTTTTTATTGCCTCATAAAGACCTACTTAAAAATCTATCAAAATAGATCCTACTAAAATGTCCTATCAGTGACAGCAAAATTGAATTTAATGAATAAAATTATTTTAATTTAATGCAGCATTTAATTTAATAAGACAGAGAGCGCACTACAGCACGCTATGATGTTTTTTTATACTATACTAACACACGCTTTGCAGGAGAGGTACAGAGCATCCACTCTCCATCTCCACCTTAAAAATTTGTCAGCCAATAAAATAATTTTTTTCAGTATGTATAATGTATTTATTTGATAACCCTTTGCTAAGCTTGTTATCATACTAATATTATAAATGCGAAAGTGTGTTTGTAGTAAATGAAACATTAGGACACATGTATGTCTATTTTCAAATTCAGAGATCATCTCATCGCATCGCATCGGGTGAGTTGGCGGCCAAGCGCAAGCCTATTTATAATAAAAATAAAACAACTGGCAAGTTTTATTAAAAAAAAAACTTTTATATACCCCCAATAAGAGCTGATAATCACACTAGTCACAATAAATGCGAAAGTTTGTGTGTGTCTGTGTATGTTTGTTACTTCTTCACGTTGAAATGGCTGTAAGGATTTGGATGAAATTTAGAATATAGATAGCTGATGTCGTGTATTAACACATAGGCTACTTTTCATCATCATCATCATCACCACCATTTTCCATCACTACGCAGGCGATACCTCAGGGCGC
The DNA here is from genome assembly GCA_932305915.1 of Agriopis marginaria. Lineage (NCBI taxonomy): Eukaryota > Metazoa > Arthropoda > Insecta > Lepidoptera > Geometridae > Agriopis > Agriopis marginaria. The sequence continues at coordinate 5,519,682 of OW029921.1, read as the reverse complement.
AGTTAGTCTTCAACAATCATAGCTAAGAAATCTCTCAATCAAGTCACAATTCAAATAACAAAAAATACTCAATCAAAATCATTGGGTACTTCTTTCCGTTACTTTAAGTTACCTACTTCTTACGTTCTTTACGTTACTATTTGGGAGCTACATGATCCACAGAAAGACACACAAATATACACGTTAAACTTATAACTTCTCTTTTTTCGTTGGGATTTAAAAATAAATAACTGGACATGCAAGTAGGTAACTAATACCAAGGCTAACTGTTAACGTTGGATGGTGAGAAACACAAGCTATCGCCGTTTGGAATGCAGTTGTAACAGAGCCCATGGAAGAGATAGGGTTACCATAACATAACTGATAAACAGACCCAGTGAAGAGTTGATGAACTGCAAAATGTAGTCACATGCATAGGTAGGGTGGGTTATGTATTGTGTAGGAGTATGTGTAGGGCATATATATAGCACTACAAAGTTTTTTAAATTTTTATTTGTTTAATGTTAGAACTTAAAGAGAACAAAATCGTACAAGTTAGTGTAGTGGAAAACCAAGTGTCAGTGAACAAAAAATTACTACAACCTTAACCATCCTTGATTTAGAAAAAAAAATCGTTGATCAACACATAATAACAACAATAAACAAACCGAAATTTTGACATCTTTTTAGATGTTGTATTATTTAAATACCACCCCTGTTATGACATGTATAATCTGTTCGATATAGGATGATCGTAATGTACAACCTATACCTATAATCTTCTCTACATAGTATAATTTAAAGTCGCTTTCCACTTCTGTCTGTCTGTCTGTATGGCCGCTAACTCCTCCTAAACCATGCAACGGATTTTGATGCGGTTTTCACCATCAGTTAGATACATTTTCACAATACATTAGACATACACACATTATACACATTACACATTATAATATTTTTTTTTTTCATTTTCAGAAGGAAAACGTTAGCCTAGTCCAAAGTAAAAAAAAAAAAAAAAAAGGTTTATATATATAACTAGCGACCCGCCCCGGCTTCGCACGTAAATTACACTCGTGCGAAGCCGGGCGTGCGGGTCGCTAGTATACCTATAAATTCCAAAAAAAAAAAAAAAACTATTAAATCTCTACCAGTGGCAATTGTTCCCAAAATGCTGATCTCATTACCACGTTGTATAGCAATGCTCACCCTTAGAGCAAATTACATATAATTATAACTTAGAGCATTTTGGTCACGAGCATTATCCCTTTAAATGTAAACAAAGACATCCAAATACATACATAGCGAGTATATGATTGTATTAAATGACGCATACATGCATTGAAACCAATCATAACATAAACACATGCATATAAGACAACACTTTGTAATGATTACACAGCACACACATTTACATTACTAGGTGTCATTGGAACTTTCTCTTGTGCAGGGTAATTAATACCTACCTACATGCATATTGATAAGACTTAATTATCTCTTTAATTTGAACTGTGTTTATTTACAAAATATTGTGGAACACCAGAACCAGACCCAGTTAATACTAAAAGAAAAGTCCATGTACGATAAATTGCATTTTTTTAATTAGCTTTTACTTATCTTGTTGAGGGACAAGCTAACAAATGATTCATGTGGGAATGTTTATTTTAAATAGTTCTTCCTAAATTATTACACTTATTTTGAGCCTATATCACACAACAAGGCAACAGAAAATTTATTACTAGATAACAAGTGATATTATTAGAATAAAAAACCAGACTGGAAAATGTAGCCACGCCTAGCACACGGGATGAATTTTAGAACACGTTGGACTTAATTTTTTTGGACCATGGACTAAAAAGAAACAGATTTTCAAGATTGGGGTTACAGACAGTCCTCTATGTAAAGGTTCATGAAGTCTGAAGAAACTGTTGCGCATTTGCTGCAGCGTGACGAAAATGAAATAAAATGCTCGAGTTACCGAGGACGCTCCAAAAAGCCTGCACCGCCGTGAGCAAGCTACATGCCTTCCTGAAGAGCAGGTGGTTGAATTAGCAGCAGCCGAGTGAAGCAAAGCAGTGGGCTTACTCTTGACACTCGATTTCAATCATAATTTGGGATTGGGATTGAAAACATGCCATTTGGTACTCTTCAATCGCGTCAAGAGTACCGAAAGCGTCGAGTTGAGTCGATCTTATTTAGTTCCATATAATTCCACCATTATCGGTTTCAATCGTGCGCTAGTTTCGAATTCAAGACTAACCAAATGGCATGTTTTCGATCCCAATCCCAAATTACGATTGAAATCGAGTGTCAAGAGTAGGCCCACAGGTCTTTGATTGGCGTAGTTGCGGAAAATGACTGCTACTCAAGTAACAACTAATTTATAGAACATAATTAGGCCCTAATTCTGTACCTTTAACACGCATGTAACGCGGCGCGTTAAGTTAACCTTCACAAATTCAAGCTCTATTTCCTAGGGAATAAGGGCCAACTTTTAGAGGTGAACTTAACGCACAGGATTAAGAGCATGTTTGAAGTTATGGAATCGGGACCCAGAGGCCTTTCGGCTACGTGTCTTGAGCAGTTCTGTTTAAGTGATTGCAAACATTTGTGCAACCGCAAACCGTATCTGCGCGCGCGTTAACGTTCACGTTCGCGTGATTTTCCGCACTGCGCTGTTTCAAGCCCGCGTTAAGAGGTAGCCGTAAGCAGGGACGGATACAGGATTTCATTTTGGGGGGGGCCATTCTGACATGGTTCGAAGGAATCAAATCGAAAAATTGAGTCGAATGTATGGTATTGCTAGGTGTTTTGGGGGGGGGGGCATGGCCCCCAATCCGCCAATGGCCGTAAGGCCCCAGGACAGTGTCAGGCAACATTCAGTTGTAAATGTCACTTGAGTAACCCAGCCAATGACTGACTGTGTCATCTGTTCCTTAAAGTTGATGATCGATTAAAACCATGCCACTATAACATTACTGCAGAAAGGATTATAAATAATTGTAAAAACATGCAGGAAAAATATGAACTTAATTTTAGGAAGGTGATGAATTGAATTAAATAATTTAACAAAGGACTCTCCTAAACATGGGGCATCTAGCTCATTATTAAAACAAACAATATTTTCACCTAAATATTTCAATTATCAATTGTTGATAACATTGGGTATTCTGTTGACTCATTATAATCAAAAAGCATTAGTGTAATGGCCTTAACTAGATCAATTCATTACCCTCATAAAATTAAGTTCATATTTTTCCTGCATGCTCCAGCTGCATGTTTAGGAGAGTCCTCTTTGTTAAATTATTTAATTTCAACCACAAGATTGGTTGTAGTTGTTGCATGTATGCATGTAAGCGCGTCCGCTTTCCCCCACTATATTTTATTACCACTAGCTTTTTTGTTTAAGATCATAGCTGATCACTATACTTTTTGTCTCCTCTGATTATCTTGTATGTGTATCTTCTCTAACTCTTCTCTACATAGTATAAATTGAAGTCGCTTTCCGCGTCTGTCTGTCTGTATGGTCGCTATCTCCTTCTAAGCCATGCAATGGATTTTGATGCTGTTTTCATCATCAGTTAGATACATTTTCACCGAAGGTTTATATATATATATCTAGCGACCCGCCCCGGCTCCGCATGTAAATTACACCCGTGCGATGCCGGGCGGGCAGGTCGCTAGTGTACTATAAAATTAAAAAAAACTTACCAATATTCATAACCATGATGTTCTTCAACTCATCTAGTTCCCCGTGTACCTTAGATATTGTGTCTAGGTCTTTTGAGTCAGTATAATGCTTCATTTCTATCGCAAGGACTCGGGCAAACTCTCCATTCATGGCATAGGGGATGGCAGTCTGGGCAGTGTCTCCAAACGCTGCCACAAACCTTCGTTTTATCTCATTTAAGAATAGGAATGCTCTCGAGCGTTGGAATTTCTACAATGAAAAAATACACATTTGTAATTAATGAATAACCAGTGAGCGCACAAAAAATATCAGGAACAAAAGAAGACTTCAATCATACAATAACTATTAAGGTAGTCTGTGTATTTTCTGTGTAGTCTCCATTTATTGCAAGTTTGTGTTCTAGTGACATAGGCATTAAATTAGTTGTATTTCTAAAAATTTGTGTTCAAATTTATACAAGTAAACTCAGGACGCATCATTCGCGAATTTTGTACTAGATCCAAAAATTGTTTTGAAAGCATTTATGGTCTGTTATATGTCCCTGGACGATTTAATCAGTGTAATTAGGGGCATACTCACATCGTCAGTAATGCAGAAATAAACCAATTTGTTTTCTGCAATGTAATGGAACAAATAATTTCCATGAGAATATGTCAACTTGTTGTCGTGGGGCGGAATCTTCGAGAGTATTTGCTCCGTGACTTCGGTGAAATTTCCGGCGCATGTTGCGTATTTCGCTAGAACTATAGTGCCTCGAGCCACAACACTGAATAATATAGGCATTTTGTTTAACTAGATGAATCACGGAAACAAAGAAATTTATTGCTGATGATTGCACTGCACAACAACAAATTCAACACAGTGATATGTAAGCCAGATATAATTATAATCAAGTTTGTATTCTGGGCTACGTAGAAGATATTGCTTATTACAGAGTTTTAATTATAAATTTTCCCGAAAACAACGCTTTTCACAAAACCACAACCGACGACGAGTCGACGATGACATTATAAAAATAGGGATGTCAATGATAAAAATTTCAAGGTCGGTCTGAGATTGATTAATCGGATTTTCGATTTTTGGTGTGAAAAGGGTGATTTTTAATCGAATGAACGTGGTAGAATTTTAAACGCCGTGAATCGGTCTGAATCACGTTTTATTTGGAATGCCATCATAGTACTTTCATAATTATAAGATTGATTTTTTGCTTATGGTAATGAATCATATTTTCTTGACATTACTAAATCAGTTTAGTATTATATTTTATTGCCAGTTCATCTAGAATATTTTAATAAAAGAAATAAATCACTTATAAATCATATACAGTGTCTTCGAAACAATGATTGCATAACAATGCTCAGTGGCGTGCAATAGGAGAGGCTTTATGTCCAGCAGTGGATAAAAGGCTGATAATTAATTATGATGTTGAAACAACGTTGGGTTCGGACTCCGGTCAGATACTTAAATCAGATCAATAATCTGAATGGCCCGATCTAAGCATAGGATCAAATTGAGGGAAATAAAATGTCGAGATTTTTAACGTTAATTCTTTTTATTAGAGTTCCTAACCCAAAGGGTATTACGGGAACCTTTTACTAAGACTACGTTGTCTTATCTGTTCGTCCGTCTGTCCGCCCTACCTATAAATGGCTGTATCTTTCGAACCGTAAAAGATAACAAGTTGAAATTTTCACAGAATATGTAATGTTAAGGCGGATTAAAATAGTCAAAAAGTAAATACGAAAGGGGGGTCGCTATACAGCAAACGTATTTTTGTATATGCTTTAATTTAAGAATGGTAATACATACAAGCGCCAAATTTGGCATGATTTTAGTACCTAACCTACACACTTTATAGTATAGAAACAAATAATAAATAATGAATTAATGACCAAGTGCGAGTCAGTGACAAATCTCTGTTCATTGCCAAGTTATAACTAGTAATTTGGTTACTTGAACGGCTTTATAATTTCTTTCACCGAATCGAAATGCCACATTTGTGGTGGTATGGATAGTACGCAGCCTGACTCGCACTTTGCTGGTTTATTTTTTTGTCATCTTTATAAAGATGTTATTACTAAGTTAGATAAGTTAAATCGAGGCGTAAGCCTGTTACCATATTTTAAATACTTGCCTAATTTTCGTGTGATTCATTTTATTGCATCAAATTTTCCAGAATACGATTGCAATTGGACGAAGGAAATCGATTACTTGGAAAGCGATTTTTTCATATTTCAGTCCATTCCTAGTTGAACCAGGTATTTTCTGACATCTTGTATCAGTCTGAGAAAATGTCACTGTCAACACGATAATGCATGCGATTTTTTTCATCTTTTATTTGGACTGAGATAAGCCTACTATTCAGCCAAATCGATATTTTATTTGAATATTTACTCAATATTATAATACCTTGTTTTTACTCTAGTTTTCGTTCCCGGAAATGTATAAAAATTATGGAATTTTCCCAATTCTTAACAGGAAAATTAAGCGAAAAGGCGTGTTGGTGGTCAAACTCGAACTTAATCGCGTAAATAAAAATGTATGGCGCCGCTTGCGAGGTCTCGTGCGGCAGCCAACTGACTTCGCTTTACATATTCAAATCGCAACAGATGCGGCTGCGCTCGGCTGCGACTTGATTTCACTTTTATTGCGCGAATCACTAGACTGCACCTCTCTGCTAGAATGGGTGTTCCCCATGATTACAAGCTGGATTTTTTCAAGTCAGGGTCTAACGAACGCTTTATATTATGATAAAAAAAACATGGAATCATACTTAATCTATAGCTATACTAATATTATAAAGAATAAAGATTTGATTGTTTGTTTGCATTGAATAGGCTCCGAAACTACTGAACCGATTTGAAAAATTCTTCCACTGTTGGAAAGCTACACTATCCCCGGGTGACATAGGGTATATTATAAACTAGTTTAAACCCGCTACTTCGTACGCGTAGAGCTCGGCCTTCGGCCTCGCTACTACAACCCGTTATAGCCTATGTGTTATTCTAATGTATAAGCTATATTATTGTAAACTTTCATTAAAATCCATTCGGTAGTTTTTGCGTGAAATAGGAACAAACATCCATACATACAAATTTTCGCGTTTATAATACTAGTAGGATTAAAAAAAATTAGGGATCCATACTAAAAATCCAATAATACCCATGCGAAGCCGGGGCGGACCGCTAGTGTATAAAAATGCGAAAAGTTTGTTTGTTCCTCTTTCAAGCAGCAATAGAGCAACTGATCGAACTGATTTTTTGCATGGGTATAGTGCAATGGCCGGAGAGTGACATAGGCTACTTTTCATCATCATCATCACCATTTTTCATCGTTACGCGGGTGAAACCGCGCGGCTCAGCTAGTATCTAATAAAACCAGCCAAGTGCGAGTCAGGCTCGCGCAGTGAGCATTCTGTACCACTACATAAAATGTTAGCTACTAAAGTATAAAAAAGTTGTGCAAGAAGACAATGCAACCCATCAACGCCTAGGCGGTCACCCATCCAAGTACCGACCGCGCCCGTCGTTGATCAACTTCGGTGATCATACGAAAACCAGTGGTAAGCAGAAATCTGCCGAAAAGTCTGCCCAGGAGAACCGGACTGTCCAGTGGTCCTGGACTGCCCTGTGGTGCCAGTCCGTACATTGGTGCCAGTCAGGGTTATAAGGATGCGTATCCACCAGAGATGTGCAAGGAATATAAGCAGGCGTGCGAGGAAAACATCAACCAATAGGAGGCGATGCGAGACGGATTGAAACAATCCTATTGGTAGATTTTTTCCTCATGCATCACTCATCTTCCTTGCACACCACTGGTGGATACGCAGCCTAACACCTTGCTGTGGAGGTGGAACACACTCTTCACAAATTTGGATCTCGTAATTATGAACAACTATCTTAACATTGAAACTTCCTTTTAAAACTAGCCCACGCTGGCTAAATCTTGACAGAATTAAAGTTGTAAATTAATTCTTTGCTTCTAGAACCCTTATTCTATGCACACTTATCATACACAAGCCAACAAGCTGGCTTTCAGTCGTTGTTGACCATAACCAAATTTGGTGTAATCATTGTAATCATTGACTACAACACCTTCATAACAAATGCAAATACAAATGAAACATACATATGTACGTATGGCTCTATGAATACAAATAATATTAACGGAAGATTGGAAAACCATCAGAGTATGAAGTGCTGTAAATTTTAAAACATCCCACCCCAGAAATCATTCCAAGGCTAGCCAGACCAGCCCCAACGTCATCAATCATGCAAAGTTTGACGCTGGTATATATTAACATTTTAAGACTAGATCAAATACAAAAATATCTTTTAAAGAAACATACAGGGGTTTGTTTTAAAGTAAAAATTAAAGGGCCCCCTTTATTGGTATACCCTTTAATTTTTACTTTTTGACTATTAATATGCTGTAACATTACATATCATAGAAAAAATTCAACTGGCTATTCGTTACAGTTCGAATGATACAGCCATTCAAAGTTAGGACGGACAGACAAACAGCATAGACTTCGTAATAGGGTCCCGTTTATACCCTTTGGGTACGGAACTCTAAAAAAGAAGGTAAGTATACTATATTAATTAAAAAACAAAAGTGATTTATTTCAATATATAAATAAATAGGTATCTATCATTAATACAAGTATACACTTACTAGATTGTCACCTTAGATTATATGTTAGGTCTTAGGTTATCACTCATTGATGGCATAATTATATACATACCAATATTAATCAAAATAATCATCAATATCAATATCTGGATTTAAAATGTCATCACCCAGAGGGCTTATATCAATTTGATCAAGAATTAAATTTTCACACATTTCTTCTAAATCAGTTTCACCTATCAATATGGCGCCATGAAGTCTTCCATCTTTTAACACAAACTTGATGTACTCAAGGTTAGGAGTTGTTCGAATCAAGATTTCATAATTATTACCCAATCCTTGTCCATTGTACTTTCCCAGTAATACAACCCTGTACCCAAAAAGATTGGTACAGTGTGTGAAAAGTTCAAAACAGAAGTCTTGCAACACTTCTTCTTTGATTATTCTTGCATGCATAGCTTTGGCTGCCATTCCTGCCATCTGCCTTGCTTGTGTCCAAAGTCTCAGTTGAAACCAATGTGGAGCATGTTGCCAAGCAGCAGAAGCAACATCACCTGCTGCAAATATGTTGCTTATGCTTGTCTCTTGGAATTCATTTACTGCGAGTCCTCCATCAAAAGCTTTGATAGGTTCTTTATCCCAAGTGAAGTTTACCGCAGGCTCTACACCAGTTGCAGATATTAAGAAATCACAATGTATGACTTTTCCATTTGTCAATTCTACTTTCAGAGGAAAATCACCATTAACTTCAGTTACTGATCTAACTTCAACTTGATATATTATTTCAAGCTCTTTTTCACCAGCTGCGTTCTTCTGTCTTTCAATTTTTCTGTACCAATCAGGGCCTAGCGCAGCTGATTTTAAGTCTTTATTCAATGATACTAAAGTATCCTCTTCGCTGAAAACATGTCTTTTTAACACAGAATTTACTGGGGGATTAGCCCCTGCTTTATCCTTAAAGCAAGTTTGAAAGAACTCAGCTGCACCAGGATCTATAAATGTAGCTGAAATGTAGTCATCTCTTATAACCCAAACTTTTTGTATTCCAGACGTGGCATGCACAATCTCTGATGCAATACCTCCGTTACCTACAATAACCATTTTTCGACCATCTGTAAGTCTCTCTTGGAAAGCTCTGACGGATTCTGTATCTCTTATTCCTAGGATTCTCTCACTTCTGTTAGCATCTGCAATTAGTCTTGGTATTCCACCAGTGCATAAACATATTGCATCATATTTTATTCGTATGTTACTATCAGTGATTGCAATGTGGTTATCTGTTTCAACACTTTTTAATGAGTCATATACAATATGAAGGTTTGGATGTATTCTTTGCAAGGATGTCGCCTCTGTTTCATTTACATCAAACTTTACGATTGTTTTTCCAAAAAAGCTGACATTGCTCACATTTTTCACCAAAGACGATGCCGTTATCATTATAAGAGTTTCTTCAGGATGTAATATTGCCAATGTTTCAACGCAGGTTACGCCGGCAATTCCGCCCCCTACCACCAGGTATGTGGCTTGTTTATCAAACATAGCTTTTAGTTACTCTTCACTTTGTGATTCAGTAACTTACATCACTTCTTGAGTTTGGAATTAAGAAACGAAGAAACATTGACCCGTGACCCTTCGGCCGTCGCACTCAGCTGTTCTCCGGTAAAATGTACTCAGCAAAACTTGAGGAATACAGAAAGAAATTAATACAGTACCCCTTATTAGTTTGCACTGAATTCTCTAAGTATTACTCACAAAGCAGTCAGTAATTAATTTGAATATTTGGAATTTGATCAAAACACAGAGACAGACCTAAAAATTGAGAAATTGGAACTATTGTTTAGTTTGTTTGTTTTGTTAGTTTTTTTTTGTTGATTTACTGTCCTGTCCTGTCAATTCACTGCGAAATTGACAATAACGTGGAAAAAAAAACATGTCGGCTCGTATTATTTTGCTAAACTTGTGTATTATCGTGTTTTCATGCCTAATAATGGTAGATTCATTATTATTATATATATTAATATTCATTAAGTTCTCGTAAACGTGCAAGTCTCGTGGGCAAGTGACTTAACGAGGTAAAATGTGTCTTTTCATGTTGTTACCAAATTTCCATGGAAGTAAAAAGCCTCTTGTGAAGCCTCCACTACCATTACTATACTGGGGCATGAGTTTGACTTGACCGTGACTTACTTTGCTCGACTCTGACTGTGATTGACTTGTTTGACGCTATTTATTACTAAGTAAACTTGTATATTATTACGGCTGAAGGACATTGTATACATGGTCATAAAAAATTTAACAAAAAAAAATTGCGATATTGCTTGTCCATTTTACCCACTTTACCCATGATTTTACCAAATATGAAAAAAAAATTTGGCGCCAACCCCCTTTATTATTATACTACTCTTTGGCGCCAACGTGAGTATATTGTTTTCCTAAACTTGTGTATTTTCGAGACTTAATCTGTATTATTGGTGAATTATTATATATTATGTGCTCGTAAACGTGCTCGAGTGTGAGAAAGTTATATAACGAAGTGAAACATCTCTTTTCTTCTTGTTTCCAAAACTCCATAGAAGCCTTTTGTATAGTCTTGACCACTTTACTGGAGCATGAATTTGATTTGACCGTAACTTACTTTGTTTGACTCTGACTTGTTTGACGCTATTGATACTAGTCAAGATAAATAATATTATGACTAAAGGACTTTGTATCCACAATCATAAAAAAAAAAACAAAAAAAAAATAAGTACAAGCTCAAAATCCTATAACAGCGGTATGGCTTTAAAAGCTTTAGCCTGTCCTATAGGCAAATTAAAAAAATCCTATTCTAGATTTTCAGATTTTCGCGGATTGTGATTGCGAAGTTTGTCAAGTTTGCAATGAGAAATATTGGAGATTCGTATACAACGATTGCGATCACGCATTCGTGATTTATCCGAAATATTGTTTGAAATTCGTGTACCATATAGAAAATCATGGCATGAATAATTACAATCAAAAGTGCGAATGAAGTTCTCTGCAACAGAGGAATATGAAGGCCTAAAACATGAACAAGTGGCTGATATTTGGTACAACTCCTGTGTTATTAGCGTTATCATGGAGTTTCCCTATAATGTGGAGCTTTGCCCACCTCCTGTTACTCTCAATATGTATTTTCGTAGGGGTTTTTTCGCTAACTCTTTGGGGTCACTTTGCTCTCTCGACGCCACACCAAACCCCTTTATTTTTGTTAGATACAGTGGAAAAAGAAGTGCGACAGTTAGAAGAGTTTATAAAAGTACGTAATTTTCAATAATATCTAATTTTAAAACAATATTTAGAACAGTAAATTTGTGTGTAACACTTATTCTAAGTGGCAATTTTTTTTTATTCAGGAAGAGTCAACAAACTGGCCTCAGGAGGTTAAAAAAACACATCTACCTGTTATATTTGGGAGAACTGTAGATAGTCAGCTTCAGTTATTATTAGACTACCTCCTTCGAGATTTTGTAGCCCGTTGGTTGAAGGAGCTAGCGCACAAACCTGAACCGGTGGTAGACAAGTTTAAAGAGCACATTTGGAGCGCTATACAGAACTTGTATGAAAGGTTACAGAAGGTTGATGCGGAAAAGCTACTGGCAAGTGAAATGGTTACAAAGATCACTCAGCATTTTGAGAGGATCCGGATTGCTAAGGATTGCGCGTAAGTATCGTTACATATGAGCCGCAGCATCCTTCTATGTGTGATTTTGACGTGGCTTGTAGCACGAAGCTGATGATGGTTTGGCGCAACAGCCTTTTTTTCCTAACGGATACCACCGGCCCCAGAATCTTGTTGAAAATCTGTGGTCATAATATTTGTTTTCTTATGAACTCGCTATTTGCAAGGATATCCATCATCCCGTTGCTTTTATCTATTACAGGTTAGAGCTGAACATATCACCAGTGTTTGCTCTCGCTCCCCACCTAATGAGCAGTGACACAGAGCTCCACTACTTGAGACAGATCAGCGATTTGATTGTTATGTTCTTGATGCCAAAGTGCTATTCTTTGGAGCCTGCTACATTCCTACTGAGAGAGATTCTATCTTGCAAAGGTATATACATTCTAGTGCGCTACAGAGAGATTTTTCAGACATTCATTACATTCATCATCAGATAGACAGACGACCTAAAAGAGACCGTAGGGAAACGCTGGATGCAGACCACTTCCAACCGGCCCTTTTGGAGATTGATGGGGGAAGCCTATGTCCAGCAGTGGACGTCCTATGGCTGAAACAATCAGTATGAAATGTTATAGAATTGAATTTAAATTTTAGAATTGTCTAGTATATTTCAGTAGTAAATGCTCAGATGTGGAACAACACTTCAAATACAAAAAATACTATTAAAATATACATTAACATTTTTTTTAGCGATAACTTAACTTTTAAGATTATTTATTTATTTAAGAGGTGACGATAACAGTGTAGCCGTGGATGGAGGATGTCGATATAGAAGAAATCTGTTCACTTTCGTTTTCTTTTTCAGTTCTACAGCCAGCAATAAATTTAATTACTGAACCAGACTACATAAACCAGAAAATCATTCAATATCTAGAGGCTCAGAAGGAAGTGAATGCGATGCACATACGAACACATGAATATGCTAAGACTTTTGAAGATTACATCAGGTGAATGCTCTGTTCGCTACTTCTATTATCTAAACTTTTTTTTTTTTGTGTATTTTTTATGTGTTCCATCCTCGTCTGCAACGTCGCTTGCCATCAGGCGAGTTGGTGGCCAAATGTTGATCTATTCTATATGAAAGAATAGTTTTTTTTTTTTATTATTGGTCTATTTTTAATAGACTTCAAAAAGGAGGAGGTTATCAATTCGACTCTATGTGGTTTTTTTTTCTTCAATATTCGAAAAAAGTATGGCAACATTTTTAGAGTTGTCATCACAGTTTTTAAATTGAGACAACAAGTTTCAGGCTAGCTTTGATCTCACTAATGAGAAGTACATACGTACACGAGACAAAGCATGTCTCGTTTTCGTGCAATTACACTTTGCACTAAAACGGAAAGGGTATGCCCAGCCGATAGGGGTTCCTTATACTCATCATTATGAACCCAATTATCACTAAGATAAATATGTTAGGATATAGGTCCCGTTTATATGATATGACTGCCCCGGTGGCTCAGTTGGTAGGGAACCTATCTTCTGTGCTTGGGGGCGTGGGTTCGATTCCCATCTAGGACAAACATTTGTGTGATGAACATTTGTGTTTGTTCTATGTCTGGGTGTTAATATCTATTTAAGTATGTATTTAAAAATATATATGTACGTATATCAGTTTCTGGCAGCCATATTACAAGCTTTGCTTAGTTTGGGGTCAGATGATCGTGTGTGCAAAAATGTCCCAGATATTTTTTATTTTATTTATATGATAACTGTGTAAATAAAGAAATTTTCGCTAATAAAAAAAAAAATATACCCATATCATGGTGGTGCATAAAAAATAAATGGTCCGCCATCTTTGAAAGTCCGCCATATTGGATTTAGATTGACGTTATTTAGCTAACCATGCATCGTCACCCAAAGTAAACATGTATGCAAAATTTCAGCTCTATCGGTTGGGGATAACTGGTCTAAAACGTTAAATATGCTCATGTGGAAAATCACGCGAACGTGAACCTTAACGCGCCCAGATACGGTTTGCTGTCGCGTGATTTTCCACCTGAGCGGATTTAACGTCAGTTTGATACCGCGTTAGCAGTTGGCCGTAAGGCCCGGGCAAGTTGAATAAAAGCTTGTAAAAATGTATTGAATCGAACATCTGATATTTTCGTCCGCAATACTATCAGCTCAATTGTTTTCTTCTGTACTTGCTGTTTACATATATAAAAGATATTGCACTTCAATTCCATTCATAATTAATTAATTATTATACCAACATTCGTGTAAACTTTCAGGTTAATCAACAGTTGTAACAATGTCGACACACTGAAGAGGTTACGGTACGTTGAGCAATGATAACACTTTCACTACTAAATGGTTAATATACTCATAACTAGGTCAAGTATTATCACATTGTTTTTGTTTTTTTAAAGGGTGATAGTACATTATAATACCTACTATAGTGCACTAACTTATCTGTAAAAGTGGTCAAATAAAAGAAACATAAGCTTTCAACAAAAAACTATAATTATGTGGAAAAATATAATGGTGTTAATTTCACCACTAACTTCCGCTACAGATAAACTGGTCATTGAGATTACTTTGGGGTTATCACACAGTAAAATACGTTATTTTTTTTGGGTTCCAGGACCATATTAGTATTACAAGGCCTATGCTGTCTGTCTTTCCGTCCGTCGGTCTGTCCGTCCGTCCGTCCTTCCTACCTTTTAACGGCTGTATCTTTCGAATCGTAATAGATAGCTATATTTTTTTACGGCCAATTAACTATGAAATAATAATAAAGCTAAAAAATAAAAACTAAAGTGAGGTCCCCATACAACAAACGTTTTTTTATTTAAATATAATTTTTTTTTAAATTGGTTTAATGTAAAAACAGTAATACAAGCGTCAAACTCGGCATGATTATAGTACACACTCTAATGTAAAATAGTTAATAATAGCCAAGTGCGAGTCGATGAAATTTTTTTTTTTACCACCAAGTTAAGCAACGTCAGGTGCGGTCGGTACCTCGATGGGTCTTTTTTGCACTAACTACAGTAGAATTCATATATAACGACTTCGCTTATAACGACTAACCTATTTTAGCGACGATATTGTTTACTCAAATTAGGTTTCATAATAAATGTACTCAAGAAATAATCCTGCCGTTTTGTGCGTCATCCGGTTAGTACGACATAGTATCGCTGGTCCCTTGAAGGTCGTTATATCCAGATTCTACTGTATTTGTATTTTGTGGTGGTACGGAACCCTCAGTGCGCGAGCCCGACGCGCACTTGGCCAGTTTATTTGAGACTGTGATAGTGTGAAAGTAGCACAATATAATAACTAGGTACTAGATACTTTATCGTTGGTAAAGTTTATTGAACTGTCCAGGTTAATAAACTTGGTACAATAGCAAGACGGTAAATAAAGAGATATTTTTCGTACTTGCTTACAAAAAAAAAACAATAACTTAAATGCCTTTTTGACATGCTTATAAAGTGTTGAATAGTAGTTTTAATCTCCGTTCGCTTCATATATGGTTTAATACAATAGCGATGGCGTCACCGGGAAAAACATAGCTAGGCGTGAACAAAACGATATCAGGTTTCAAGGCCTTTTAAAAACATGTGTGGATTCATATTATTACCTAATGTAAAGTAATAATACATAGGTATTTTACTTAAACCCCTGACGCAGAGGGGTGTTATAAATATAATATGTGTATCTGTCTATGGCAGTGGTTCCCAATTAGTTTTTCTTGCGTACCACTTCAAGACCTCAAACTCGCGTACCCATCGAGCTCGGCTCAAGCACACCAAATGCAGTTCGGTCGGCTGCAGACTCAGTTTGTGAGGTCCAGTAAAGTATGAAACGCTGTATGCAGTCAGTTGGATTGCAGACGGACTACAAACTGGACTGCATATGGTGTAGTGTGACGTCTTTCATAGAATTTCTGTTAGTCAGGAGATGCAACTTTGCGTACCCCTAGGGGTACGCGTACAACTAATTGGGAACCACTGGCCTATGGCATTATAGCTCCGGGATGGCTGAACCGTTTTTTTAAAAGATGACTTGATCGAGAGTGATTCTAATTCAAAGTGGGGGTGATAACACCTACACTGATATCCCGCTTGGGGTGTATTATGCATTTGCCCCTGCTAGCCTACACAAACCAGCCGAGCTCCCTAAAATAACGAAACACAGCTTTGGGTCGCTAACTAAACTGCTCTACCCCTATTTCGGCAGGTGTTGTGGCATTGGAGACTTGTTGTTGAGTTTCTTCAAGGAGTCTCGACCTTGATCGTATATCTTCTGTGGCCTTCCAATGCAGTAGTACATGCTCCATGGTCTCGTTTTCCTGTAGACAGCCTCGGCAAAGAGGGCTGTCTGTGGCTCCAATTTTGTATAAGTGATTGTTTAGGTCACAGTGACCTGTGATAGTACCTATCATCAGACGAAGGTCCGACCTAGAGTAGTTGACTTTAGTAGTTTGTTAGTCACTCTTATCTTATAGAGAGTGATATGATTCAAGAAAATATATTCAGCCGTTTGAAGATTATCAGCTCTATTACAGGGGGTAAAAATATCGTGTATTTGGTAATAATAAGTAAAAATAACGAGGGCTTTCTCCTCAAATTTCGGCTCATTTAGTTTATTTCAACGAGTCCCGAACCAAAAGTTCCACTCTCCACCTCCTGGCTCCATCATTAGACTTTTGACACAAAGTGACGAGCCCTCGAGTTCGGGCTCATTTTGTTTTTACATATCACAAGTTTTGCTAAGTTTGCGGTCAGATGACCGTGTGTGCAAAAAAGTCCCAAATATTTGTTTAATTAATTAATTTATTTGATTTCTTAACGAATCATTATGTATTTTATTTAATTAAACTACATACTATTTTCAGATACGACATAGTCACTCAAATAATGCAAGCCACTACATTACAAAACGTGAAGCGAGCGAAAGGGATAGACATTGACTTGATAGAGCAGAGCGGTGCTATACACAACATTGGACGGCAGCAAGTCGCTGATGCTAAGAAACTGAAAAGATACATCAACCAGTTGACAATAGCTAAGGCAGAGTGCGAAACAGCTTTGAGGAAACTGGGATGGGACAGCGCATTTCCTACTGTGGAGTCTAATAATAAGGTATAGTGAAATTTACTTTGCCTCATTATGTGTTACCTATCGGCTGTACTCTTGTCACTTTTAACGACGAGGCCCTTTGACTTAGGCCCATAATATACAACACTATTGAGGCATTGTATGGTGTGCGAGTGGAGACCCAAAGATAGCACTGCACTCTCGATCTGACTTGGCAAAAGTGGCAGTAAGTTCAGATGGCATTAATAACATTTGGGTTTTTTCAAGGCAAGATATGGGAATATGGGCAACAATGACGATATAACCACTTGACAGGTCCTTTCCCCACCGCGATGAAATTATTCAGCATAATCTTTTCCGAGTGGGCCAATCAATCTTGGCTTAATATCAGAGAAGTTGGCAGTCGAACTCAAGTCTATTGTGTAACTTATGAAAAACTGTTTTTTAATGCCACAGTTGGTGCCATAATAAAAATTGTTACAATAATGGGTCAGATGACCGTGTGTGCAAAAATGTCCCAGATATTTATTTATTTATTTATTTAATGACCTCTTTTTTTATAAATAGAGTGTTTTAAACCTTTCAGCTTATTAAAAAAAGTTCATATGATAAAGAAAGTAAAGGTATGATTCCGAACTCTATAAACCTATAGATAATGTATGAGGAGTGGACCAGTAGTGCTGCGGTCAGCACTGCTGCTTGCTGCCGAGTTCGGAATCATACCTTTAATCTGCCTAACCCTGTATAATATTTTATTCTGTTTGTATACAATTCTTTTCAGACTCTGCCCCTCCACAAAGTGATGGAAAGCGTGACCGGGCGGCGCTACCTCTCAATGTTTCTCGACACGATGAGCTCGCAAGGCCTCGTCGGGTTCTGGACGGCGGTCGAAGAGTTACGGCACAGCGCCAGAAGTAACTGGCATCAGCTGGGAGCTGAGATATTCTACACGTATATTAGGTCGCCTAGTGCTGAAGTTAAAGTTGATAAGGTACAAGTATTAAGCCGCATTTTATCCTGGCGGTTGAATTATAGTAGATTGTTGCAACGAGCGCAAAGTGAGTTATGCACGAGCGTTATGTTGCTGCCCGAGCGCACGCGAGGGCACTAAATTAACACGAGCGGTACAATAATCAGGATAATCCCAAATGAGACTAAACTTAATCATCATCATCAGCCAGAAGACGTCAACTGCTGAACATAGGCCTCTCCCTTTAACCTCCACACTGAACGACAGCCTGCCTTTTGCATCCACTTGATGCCAGTGACTAAATACTAAAGTTTAATTACAATATTAAAGTTTCGAACTTACAAGTAAAAATATAAAATAAATTAAACCCCCGATTATAAACCTAATAAACTTCAAGCGACTGTACAGATTTTCTTGGATCAAAGCTAAAAACACAATCAATCAAGTTACCTTTCAAACAAAAAAATTATGCCAAAATCGGTTCAGCCGTTTGGGAGCTACGACGCCACAAACAGACATACAGATACACACGTTAAACTTATAATATCTCTCTTTTGCGTTGGTGGTTAAAAAGTATTTTAAAATATATGCACATAAAACACTGTTTTAAACTATCACGGTCGTTCACTAAAGTTATATGATACACATACTTTTACATAAACACTCGCAACCCGCCCGCCCGGCTTCGCACGGGTGTTATTTACGTGCGAAGCCGAGGCGGGTCGCTAGTTATATAATTATATAAACCTTCCTTGAAAATGTATCTAACTGACGGTGAAAACTACTTCAAAATCCGTTGCGTGGTTTAGGAGGCGTTAGCGGCCATACAGACATACAGACAGACAGACAGACGCGGAAAGCGACTTTAATTTATACTATGTAGAGATAGAGAAGAGAAGATAAATTAAAGTAGAGATAAAACACTGTTTTAAACTATCACGGTTGTTCACTAAAGTTATATGTATAAACCTTCCTTGAAAATGTATCTAACTGATGGTGAAAACTACTTCAAAATCCGTTGCGTGGTTTAGGAGGAGTTAGCGGCCATACAGACATACAGACAGACAGACAGACGCGGAAAGCGACTTTAATTTATACTATGTAGAGATAAATTAAAGTAGAGATAAAACACTGTTTTAAACTATCACGGCTGTTCACTAAAGTTATATGATATACACATACTTTTATATACACATTGTACAGCATACATAGTAACATACAGTATAATTGTCTCATGATAGGGACCCCTTTCCATTTAAGTAGACCTTTGCTCATTGTATCTACTTTTATTTTTTAGGAAACAAGAAAAAGAATGGAGGCTTTCTTACTAGGTGACAAAGGTCCGGAAGTATTCTACGAAGTTCAGGAAACGGTGGTTGATACAATACAGGACAAATACTACCAGTCCTTTCTTATGAGTGATCACTATACTGCTTTGATGGCAGAATTAGCCACTGAGGAAGCTAACAAAGGTGAGAAAAACACTTTTTTGCATATTGGAATCGAGTTTGGTAGATACTTTTGATTAATTAGTCTCTGCACAGACGACACTAAAGTCGGCAAACGTTTCTCTTTTGATTAGGTAGATTTGTTCTCCCCTCTTATCTGACAATCAAGGCAGATTATCGCGTTTTTGACAGCGACGATCTCAAATACTGAATTCCGTAATAGCCATGTCGGCCCGTTTAGTAGGCGGCTATCGGTTGACGAGTCAGTGCGGAAAGGTATCAGAGTAAGTCTACTTAAAGGGTATGTATATCGTCTGCAGCTCTCTCGTTATATTTTTTTGTTTCGATACCTTCGTCAATTTAAGACATCGAAAAAAAAAAAAAAACATATGTTTATACCATTCTAAAAGACTTATTTTATTCACAGTTTTCAGTGAATAAAAAGCACGTTTAATCACTATTTTGGTGTTTGAATTTAGAATACACCAGTATATTTGATCTCCATCTCAATGCTATACAACCTCCTTGCGCAAAAAATACTCGATACAAACTCCTTAAATATTTATTTTTCTCGTAGTCATGGTATAAAGTATAGTATGCAACTCTTGAATAAAACGGATTTATATATCATAAATCACTCGCGTCGCTCAGGATTCTAACACTTGAATCGCTCGCTACGCTCATGGTTCAATCATCACGAATCACTCCCTACGGTCGTGATTCAGTCGTTAGAATCCTTCACTTGTTCGTGATTCATCTAGGCCCTCGCTTTAAATCCGTCCTTTATTTACTAATTGCTTAATATACTATTGTAATGCTATGATAGTTAACAAAAGGTCAGGTTTTGTCACTTATTGCAAATTTATACTCTTCTATACTAATATTATAAAGAGGAAAGATTTGATTGTTTGTTTGTTTGTTTGCATTGAATAGGTTCCGAACTGAACCGATTTGAAAAATTATTGGGACTGTTGGGAAGCTACACTATCTCCGGGTGACGTAGGCTAAAATATATTTTCAAAAAAAAATAGGGAACCTTACTAAAACTCCAATAATGTAACCCAAGGTGTAAAAAATAAGACTTACACCCCTGTGAAGCCGGGGTGCGTTTCTAGTATTTTATATCTAAATAAATGCGAAATATATGATACGAAATATAATCTATAATGCGAAAATACGCGTCCGAGAGAGCTGTAAACAGTATACAGGCCATTTAATGGACGAGGCGATGTCGATCCGATCCCGAGCTGATAAAGTGAGCTGTGAACAAAAAACATGTAATTAAAGGTGATAATCTTGTGGCATAGATATAAGTTCAGACCGATCGCCAATCGAAGAGCGTCAGCTGTCCAACGAGTCTGTGTCTTCGGCTGAAAGCGTCGGCGGCGGAGCGCACCTTACCGAGCATTCCACCTACGCGCGGAGAAAACTCGACCAACTACAGGAACGGCATAACAACAAGATACAGGTCCAACCAAACATTTACTCATCCTCATCATCATTTCAGCCGTAGGACGTCCACTGCTGATGCCTTATTATGGATGATTCAGATCGTGATCGCGATCACGTGCCATCTCACTTAGGCACGTGGTGCGAGTAAATAGATGAGAACGGGACGGCATGCAATCTCAACAAACTTCTATAATAATCTCCAAAAGGGCCGGTTGGAAGCGGCCTGCATCCAGCGTTTCCCTGCGGTCTCTTTTAGGTCGTCTGTCCATCTTGTGGGTGGACGTCCTACGCTGCGCTTACCGGTCCGTGGTCTCCATTCCAGAACATTTCGCCCGCATCGGCCATCTGTTCTGCGTGATATGTGCCCTGCCCATTGCCATTTCAACTTGCTAATCTGGTGGGCTATGTCGGTGACTTTCGTTCGTCTACCAAACATTTACTCAAAGATAATTCACCTTGATCATCCATATTTCCAGCCTGTAATCACCAACTGAGTAAAAGCATCATCATCATCATCATCATCAGATGCGGTCTACGATGGAGCAAGCTTGCCTAGAAGAAACTGCTATATATAATACGGCTCTTAAATGCCATTTGTCCTGAACCAACCCTATCAAGAATCGACCTGCAATTTTTAAAACATGCTTTTAATTATTCTATTTCAGGCTTTAGCAGCTCTCCGAGCGTCACTAAAGCCCGAGTCCCCTGCACTATCGATGTTAGCCAACGAAGTGGAGAAGCTAGCGGGGGAACAGATGCGGTTAGAGGCGCACCTAGCGAGGACTGACACGTGGGCGGAGCACTTGGGGCGGTGGCGGGCCACCGTGCACAGTGCTGAGGTGAATTATGTTCCTAATTCGTGTGATCGCTTACCATCAGGCGACCCGTTAGCTTCATTATCATCATCAGCCAGAAGACGTTCAATGCTGAACATAGGCCTCCCCTTTAATCTCCACACTGAACGACAACCTGTCTTTTGCATCCACTGGGTCCTTAGCTTGTTTGGCACCTAAGGCATAAAAAACTTACCTACTTATTTGCTATTTCCAGATCATAGATGAGTCGAAACCAGCTCAGTTCGTGATAGTGGTGCACATGGCGGAACAAGAGACGATGGAGGAAGAGGACAAGCCTGAACAAATCACCACGGGATGGGTGCTGTTGAGAAATCTTAACGAATTTCAAGTACGATTCTTATTCGAGCTTTTCTCCCTACTCTACCCGAGCCAACCCAGCTCCATGAAATACCGGAGCGAGACTCTGAGGCGCTGACACAGTTGTTCCAGTAACATGAATAAAAGTATATAGTACTATACTCCGTTTATTAATATTGGATATTTTATGTAAACAAAGAGGTTACCAGTGCAAAAAATATGTTTAATATTGGTAGTTTACAATATTTGACCAAAAAAGTATTTTATTATGTTTTTCTAGTCGTAATATAAACAATTATAAAATAAATATCGTTTTGTACGATTTATTTTAACGTAATATCTGTTCTATACAAAGCTATGATAAAAATTTTGATAGAAAATATTTTATCATACTGGTAGGACAGTAGGGGTTCTTAACATTTCTGGCCGTTTGATTTGCCCTCTATTTCCTCTATCATAATAGTCATCATCATCATCATCAGCAGCAGCCATTAAATGTCCACTGCTGGACAAAGGCCTCCATCCTAGAGAGGGGTGTTTCCATAATCCCCACGCTTGGCAGGCGGCTTGGCGATCGCAGTACGTTCACCGTGTACTAATAGGACGCTGCTGCCCATCCTCCGGTGGTTCTGGTCGCAGTTTTAGAACATACCCGGGTCTATAATAGCATAGATAAATATATAATAGTCAACGCTTCTATAATAACGCCATCTATTACAATCTTTTAATAATGTTTATTAAAAAAAAAATTAACTATCAGAATATCCCCCATGAGAGCCAAGCCGAGGAAAATAGAGAGTAAAATGTTTTTCCTAAGTGAAAAATGTTTTGAGCAACTGGCATGTCACTTTGACAGTGACTTTTCGTGACATTTCTTTGTTTTCATATAATATCTAAGATTTGTGAACGGAGTATAGCTGTTGCCCGCGACTTTGTACGCGTAGACTTTCATATAAACATTCAGTCCCCATTTACCTTAACTTGCCTTTTGCAAAATCCTTCCTTAGTGGACCTCTACATTCCATAAGGAATCTACCTGCCAAATTTCAGCTTCGTAAGTCAAGTAGTTTTCGAGATTTCGGGATGAGTCAAAAAATGTAAAATAACATTTTATTAATAAATGAATATGAGTCAGTGAGTGAGTGAATGAGTAGATGAATTTCGGTTTTATATGTATATAGAAGATATGAATAATGTATTATACAGGGTTATAAGCTTGGGGTGTACTAAGCAGAAATGAGATCATTGTACTAAGATTGCATTAAATATGTGCAAAGTAGCTAAGCAGTGATAAAGAAAAAACCAACCAATAAGAGTCGAGTAGAGATGAAATGAAACGATACTATTGGCTGATTTTATCGATTATTTTATTACGCGCATCACTCATTTTCCTTGCATCTCTAGTGTAAAAGAACCCTAATACTGGTTGTCAGTTTTGTTCATAAAATACTATAGTGGCTCCCCCACTCAAAATTGATCTCCACTGCACCACGTTTATAATCCTACCATTACATTTGCAGGACTTACATCGAAAACTAAGGCCTTTATGTTCGGATCTCAAAAATTTAGAACTACCCTCAAATTCGTTCAAGTTTCTTTTCGGCAAGAACGACAGAAGCTCATTAGATAAAGCGAAGATTTTAATACAAAAATATTTAGAAGTGAGTATATTCTCAAGTATTTAGTAATCATATTCATTTAATAGTATTTATTAAGAGCTTTGATGTATTTTCAGTTTGTTTTAGAAGATGATCGACTAAACCAAAGTGAAGCTTTGTACACATTCCTAAATCCGACTTCGGAGTATTTGAAACAAGACTTACCAAAGAAAAACAAGTTTTCATTTTCTACGTTATTCAAAAGGTAAGATACAAACAGAGCCTTATTGTCGAATGCTCTTTCTATTTTTGTTATGATAATAATAAAGTTCATTATCACCAACATGGGGTTTGACAAAAGGCGTGTTAATAGAATCTTATACGGAGTGTACGGGGAACACTCGAAGCCAAAAGAAGGTAATTGTACTTGCTAATTGCATTATGAACAACTTTTACTATGGGACCAGCCCTGAAATCGCGAAAAAAATATCAGCTGTTCTATAGAAAACGGTCATTGACACTCGACAAAATGTATGGAACAGCTGATTTTTTTATCGCGATTTCACGGTTGGTCCCATACTAAAAGTGGTTCATAATGATGTGTATAATTACCTTCTTTTGGTTTCGAGTGTTCCCCTTACATGAATCTTACCATAAATATAATTAACCATAATATTAACCAGTATTGTCACATCCTACTGGTAAACATTTTTTTTTAAGATGGCAACGTATCAATCATGCCTCTGGTGTTAAAAATATTTATAGGCAAATGGTATTGGTTACCACCAGACAAGGCACCTGCTTGTTTGCCACCTACATAAAAGCTCGCGGATTCGTCTGGCCTCGCATTGTGCCAGCGTACCGCGCCCTCCTTGACAAAGACTAACTAATTAAAATCATTACGATCTATGGCGCGCGTTTCAAATCACGTCAACAGCCTACAGGGCTAAGAACCATCACGGCACAAAGAAAAGCCTTTGGCGCTATTTGCGTGATTCGGAACGCGTTATGAGTTACACCTGTCCATTACTCCATACATTCCATTTCCATACTCTTTACAAGCTCTTATCTAACTTGCAAAACTGCAAACCAACAAATTTTGTTTGGATCAAATCTCGTAACCTGAATTAGAACCAATTCCTCCAAACAGATTTTGCAGAAATTTCGCTTACACTTTTAGTTTTGGTGACAATACAATATGCAATACCCAATATTGTAATATTTTCAAAATGGCCGCCGCCACAAGTAAAAGCTTGTTTTTTTTTACAGTACAAGTAGTGAAGCGCAAACAAGGATATCGCAAGAGAAAGAGTCCTTCACGCATTTGTCCGCCGACGAGGATGAAATGTCGCAGTACTTGGATGGAAACGGGGGAGATGGTACTAATAAGAGCATGACTGGCTCTATGAGAGGTAAAGCTTATTTTAAAACTAACTTAAAAGGCCACACACAAACGATGGACTTGTGGTCTCTACTTGGTAGCAAGAAGCGAGAGAAACTAAGAACTCTTAAGGCCCTCTTCTCCGACTTTTAGCAATTTTGGTCATTCTAATTTAAGTGTGTCTACTTCCATGGTTAGCTTAAAATTATAAAAATTGTGTCATATCAAAATTAGATGTTTTATCTAGGAAACCATAAAGACCGAAATACGAATAAGGACATTTCAGTCGATAGAAAAAAAAAGTTAACTGATTGGCGCTTTTATCTCTGTTTTTATGGATTTATTCAAATACGTATTTATTAAATGATGTTTCCGATATGTCAATATACAGTATTTGATAATTATGGAGAGAACTGCAAAGGTACATTTTACATCACAGCTATACTTTTCAAAACATTTGAGAAAAACTTCAGTAATAGAAGTAGCGTATCGCACAACTTTGTATGAGCGCCATGGTTTTGGTCCACTAAATGCGACTTTAATACAATATATTAAGCCTTATGGTCATCTGTGGTAATAAGCGTTGCTTAAAAGTGGTAAAACCCCACCTTAACAGAATAGACACCGTGAGCATTGTATGAAAACCCAGCATGCCGAATTTTTCGCTTCGGCCGCGTTAGCAACTAAGTTTCGCAACCAGCCAATATTATGTATATTTCGCACTTGACTACTCATCCTTTACCCCTCGTGATGAAAAGGGTACATAATTTTCAGCATACTCTTTTTCGAGCGGGCCAATCCTAGGCGCGAATTGAATGAATGACTCTTGAGTCTCCAATCACAAGCCACTACTGGATTCTTCCTCGTCCAAAAGGGAATTATGACGACATACGCGACCAAGTGGTTTTATTATCTTTGTTTGGTTCGGACGTTTTTGAGCGCTGACACAACATCCATAGTTGGAATAGGCATGATGACTTTTTTTTTATTACATCATAAAAAAGTTGAACATAAATAGAGCCCATCAACAAAAACAAAATTAAAATTAGTTCAGAAATAAATAAGATATAAGCATTTTAATTTCTTGCTAGACAGAGAGCGCACTATACTGAACCGTGACGTCACGCCTCAGGAGCGCCATACAAAACTATACTAACACACGCTTTGCGAGCAATCGATAGAGCATCCCCTCTCTATCCCCCACCTAAAACTTTAAACACTCATATCTCAGAGATTTATCAGTCAATTTAATAAATTTTTTCAGTATGTGTATTTAGTTATATTCATCGCTAAGCAGGTTATTTGTAATAAATTAAACATTAGGACACAAGTCTATTATCTTTGAGTTCTAGATAAATTTTCTAGGTGCAGGCTCGTTACCCGAAGAGAGAGACAGCATAGCGGAGCCTCTGTACGCTCTACTGAGCGAAGTGTTCGACATGCGGGGAGTGTTCCGGTGGCTCAGGAAAACACTCGTCACCTTCGTACAGATCTCTTATGGAAGAACTATTAATAGGTAAGCACACCTTATAATAGATGTTAGGTATTTTATTTATATTACACGGGAATTGCTCACGTAAGATTAAGCCGGTCACTCCGATTATAGTTTCAACCGCATTAGGCAGTCTTTAAAAATAATAAATAATTAATGTGTAATATAAAAAAAAATTGTGAAAACCACGTCAGTTTCTATAGGTATTAGGTAGTTACAATCTGGGTGTCTTCAAATCGAAAGTGAATCGGTTTCTTCTAGGCATGCGTGCTCCATCGTTGATCGCATCATCGCTTAACAACAGGCGAGTTGGCGGCCAAACGCAAGCCTATTGTTAAATAAAAAGTTGTTAACTACAGTATACAGTCGGTTCAAGATCTGTAGCACGCATCTGACTCCCACTTAGCCGGTGTTTATTATTTGTTGTTTTACTATAACCATGCAAAGTTTGACGCTTGTACGTATTACCGTTTTTAAACTAGAGCAAAGACAAAAATACGTTTGTTGTGTGAGGCTTTTATTTATTACATTTTGATTTTATTATTATTTCTTCGTTAATCTATTGTAAAATTACATAATCTGTAAAAATTTAAAGTGACTATCTATTGCGATTCCGTGAAAAGGTAAGACAGGCAGACAAACATAATATTTGCGCACATTTGAGTAGTGCAATATCAGTCATCTATAACGTCATGATACTATTTCAGGGTTACGCGGAAAGAGTGTACTAAGACGAAAGGGATCCATATACACGTCATTATGACCAACTTTTACTATGGGACCAATACTGAAATTGTGAAGTAAATATCAGCTGTTCCATACAATTTGCCGAATGACCGTTTTCTATGTAACAGCGCATATTTTTTTCGCGATTTCTGAGTTACCACCTGTAAAAGTTGTTCATAATGATACTATGTACTATGGATCCCTTTCGGCTTAGTAGGTACACTCTTTCCGCGTAACCCAGTAGACTTTATCTTAACCTATTATTTGCAGGCAAATCAAAGAGACGGTATCGTGGCTGTTCTCCGAACAAATGCTGCATTACTATATAAGCGTTTTGCTGAAATCGTGGTGGCCGGGCGGAGTTCTCTCCGAAACTACATCCAATAGGAACTTTCAGGATAAAGGTTTGCTTCTCTTTTATAACTGTTATCAGGTGCTTACAAATAAGGACTGCAGTTATATGAGTATTAATGGGGTATTTGCCGTGATTAGGCTGTGGATAGAGCTCCCGATATTTAAGCGCAGCTACATGCACCAGAAAATGTCCACTGCTGAACATAGGCCTCGCCCTTTAATCTACACACTGAACGACAGCCTGCCTTTTGCATCCACTGGATGCCTGCGACTTTCACAATGTCGTCGGTCTATCTAGTAGGAGGTCTACATACGCTGCGTCTTCTGGTTCGTGGTCTCCACTCAAGAACCTTTCTTCCCCATCGGTTATAGGTTCTTCGAGCGATGTGACCTTCCCATTGCTATTGCAAATTTTAACAGCTATGTCGGTGACTCTGGTTCTTTGGAGAATATCCACGTTCGGGATTCTATCGCGCAAAGAAACTCCGAGCATAGCTCTCTCCATTGTCCGCATTTTTTGCTCTATTGTGTGACTCTAAGTTTTTCCAAAGAGCCAACAGACAACTACGGCAAAAAAGTACAAAGTTACAATCTACCTTCTTCTTCCGTCTTGCTATGGCTATCACTGGAACTCAAATAACTTAATCATAATATTATAATTGCAGTGAACAATCGTGATAGTCTAGAACAGTGTTTGTGACAATTTTTCATTCGGCTTTTTACAATATTTTTAGAATGTCCAAGCAAATTAAATGCTTAGATTGAGTTTAGATTTTTCATCAATCACTGCACGCTTGTGTTTGAAGTTTGAACTAACAGTTTTAATTAGGGGCGCGTGTTCGCAAAACTGCCACTTTTTGCATATTTCGTTGGCGATTTGGCGAAGCGCCAAAAAATAATGAAAGTTTAATAAGTGGACCAAATCACAATGGCTTCAAAGACTAGTTTCAGTCAATGCAGCAACTAGAACCCAACTTTTGCATATCATGGAAATGAGTGACGAGACGAGCTACTCGCTCGCTCGATGGCGACACGCTGGCCCATAATAGCACAGTACCATCCAGATAGTAAACAGTGGACAGGTAAAGGCTGATGATGATGATGATGACGATGATCCAGATAGTTCGATACACTGGGCGGTTTCAATATACTGTGTGGTTTTGCGGTTTTGCATTCTTCACCGAGACTTCTATGCTACTATGCTCTTCAGCATAGGTAATGCCCGAAAACTAAAAGCAATGAACCAACGAAGATTAGGCTGGCGTGCCTTGGGAGAGGCCTGTGTTCAGCATATATTTTTTATATATACTGGGTGTGTCGTAATGAGTTGATTACCCTTTGCTTTTAAAAATGTAGTGCTGTGTGGTACACAGAAAATTTTAAATGTGCTGTAAAAATCTCATATTTTTCGAATTTTTGATAATTTTAAGCAAAGATTTAAAAAAAACAATAACTCAAAAACTGAGATATATGGTTGTGTGTTCAAAAAGAGGTTGGATTTGGATTGAGGTTAAATGGACAAATATCTTACCAAATAACCGCAAATTCACACACGCAAAACAATGCGATGATATATATGCGGACAGCTCATGATAGCTGAGTTTTTTTTTATCCGTTCTAGTTGTCCTTTTGGCAAATATCTCTTTTTGAACAGACTCTTCTTTTACTTAACACAATTTTAATTTTTTGAGGTCATGACTTCCTTAACCCAACGGTAAAGGGTTAACCTCATTACGACACAACCTGTGTAAAAGCTGCGTATTAACGTTTAATCCTACTTATTCCAGAGCACACGCGAACGCTCGCCTTACAACAACTAAGCGAAAGCATCATGGACACGCTTTCGTCGTTGGTGGGTGCCCAAACCGCGGCGCGAGGCGCGCACAAACTGTTCCACACGCTCCAAAACACAACGCACAACAAACAATTGTTCTATGTAAGTATTTTGTCTGTTCTTTCTTCGTACAAGATGTAGAAACATGTCAATTGGTCCCGTAAAAGTTGTTCATGAATACCCTTTAAAAGTTATATGATAATTAAAGTTTGGAACAACCTGTTTCCTTGTTCCCTGAGAGATATAACCTGGGCCTTTTCAAGGCCAGAGTGAATAGGCATCTTCTAAGTCTGCGTGCTTCATCTTCGACCACATCGTCGCTTACCAACAGGCGAGTTGGTGGTCAAACGCGGACTTATCAGGGTAAAAAAAAAAATATACGGGATATTTACCGTGATAAGGTTGTGGAATGAGCTCTCGATATTTCGATATTTCGGTGCAGTTACATGCACCATGTTCACGGGAAGACAAGAATGTGGGGTGGGGAGGGGGGGGGGGGGTTGGTCACAAGGTGCAGGGGTAAGCTTATATGCTCACATTCGCCTACAATTTTGTGACTCGTTTAAAAAGTTAAACAGGTTAAACAGTATCTATAAACGCGTGCGCGCACGGAGTGTTGAAGTGACGCGAAAGGAAATGACACCGCGTCGGCATCGCTTGGCTTATGTAGCATGATGCTTGGCGTCTTTCCCGCTAGATGGCTCAGTCGGCGTGAATCACCATTGAGAAATTCCACTATCCTCCACCTGGCTCCATCATCAGATCAGTGCGATGTTGCCAAATTATTGTATTGTTGTCCGAATTACATGACGAGTGAATCGGTTTCTTCTAGGCAAGCGTGCTCCACCGTAGACCGTAGACAGCCTTTTGAAGATCACCACAGCTCTTTTACCGGGGTTTAAAAAAAAACAATTTAGACTTGTATTCATTTAAGAAAGGCACATGCCAGTAAATAAATGCAAGTGAAATAAATAAAAAGCGTCTAATAAATAACGTTTCACACTCATATAACTTACTGTGACCACCAATCACTTTGTGGCGGTCTTCATCAAAGTAGTTAATTGTAAATACTGCAGAATGTTGCGTTATGGTAAAAAAAAAACTTGGTCTTTATTGTTTTAATTTTTGATGTACGAATACTTGAGTGGAGTTTAGTACAAAATTAACAAAAAATGCCCTGAGTTTACGTACATAAAATTACCAAAGAACATTAACATTTTAATTTAAAAAATACCAAAGTACTATGATATCATTATAACAATGTCTAATTTAGCTTGCAAATTTTATTTTATTTTAACTATATAATAGGATTAATTGCGTTTGACCACCATCTCGTCTGATGTCTAGTGTGCTCCAACACTTGTTTAGTAGAAACCGATTCACTCCTGATTTGAAGACACCCAGATTGTAACCATCGGCGGGGAACAGACATTCAGGCAGCGCGTTCCACAGACTATCAGTTTGCTAAATTCGATAAATTATTTCTTATTCATTCGCCGTAACATTACATAGGTAATCTGTGGAAATTTCAACTGGCTATCATTTTTCAAAAAATACAATCGTTAAAACGTATAGATAGGACAGACTGACGCGTATTATTATTAATCGGCACCCTTAGGGCACGGAACTCTAAAAAGTAAAAAAAAAAAAATTTGAGGGTTAGAATTAGGATTAGAAACAATATTAGAAATGTTTGAAAGCAATTCCATGTAGACATTATTTATTGTTCCAATAGTGCTGGACTAAATAACATTTTTTTAGTGCTTTTCGATCTTCTCCGTTAAAACTTAAAAATAATAAATATTTAATGTAGAAATAAAAATTGCTTATCAACATATTTTAATCATAAGCAAAAAGTCCCAAACAGCACTCTGTAATATAATTCCTAAAAAAAATTGCTAAATTAGTGTGAAAAAAATAGCTCAGCCGGGAAGCGTGCTCTTAAATTAATATCCTAAAAGTTTCTAATCAGATTTCTTATCATTATTTTTAAAACATTTAACAAAAGAGCACCCTATCACACCTACAATGACTACACAAGACATGGGACTGAGAACGTAAAACATTCCGATAACAAGTATTAAAACACCTATAACGACCACGTACAGCCTTGATTTCTCCACGGATATCGACACTTGCTCTGGAGACTTGCCCACGTATGACACGGTCTGCAAAAATAAATACCACAGATAAATTACACTCGAAAACATAAATAATTCGTTGAACGCAAAAATACTCGCGACAAAGTGCCGAAGCACTTTGTCACTGTAACTTGATTCAATGTCCCCTTCAAAAGTTGGAGGAGTGAACAAAATTTATACAGAGACAAAGTACTAAAGCGGCACTGAAGTTGACTGTAGTTCAGAATAACTTACGGCATATGAAATGTTCTCTGGATTATTTACAAATAATACTTTCTCTCCCAGTATACTTTCTGGAAATAAAAAGTACTATTATATTACTAGAACTAAAAGAGTATAAACAACAGTGAGGCGAAAATAAAAACGCTGTAATTCATATTTAAGTTCATGGTGGTACACGTCTTTGTGTATTATCTTTCTGAATTATTTTATACAGTGATATTGTGCTGCAAAGAATGTTCTCTAATTATGTTTTCACGAAATTGATGTGGCGTGCATACTCTTCATAATATTTATTTTTATTTTACCTTTTTTTAAACCTACCAGCAAAAAAAAAACAATATAATTAATAACTTATTTAAAAGAATAGCCAGTACCAGGTTATATATTACTGGTAGTAACAATATCGCAGATAATCACTACCTATAGTAAATTAAATAGTTAATAACTAAAAACACGCTTAAAAATCGCTATTCCTGTAGTTCCTGGTTAGGATAATAGGACAAACTATTTAAATCATTGCATTGTCATCGTTTCTTGATAAGTGTGCAAAAATTCAATTTAATTCGACGTTTTGAAGGGAGTGAAAATCACGTTCAAAGATTCCCATACATACAAACAAACAAACATATACATACATACCAAGCTAATATAGCCGTGTTAAAAATTGCAAAATAAAATTGATAAAAAAGCTAAGCTTCATTAAATTGGAAAAAAGTTATCAACAAAATTAAGCACATTTATATTAATATAGCATAATTATTATATAACAAATACTCGTTGATTTTATGTCTGGAAATCAAAATATGAGCAGGTATTTTTTTTCTATGCCATCGCTCACAAACTGCGAACGAAAACATGGTTAGGAAACTGGTATGACCGAGAACCGCAAAAGTTCAAATGAGGAGATGAGAAAAAGATGATCTATAGAGACTTATTCAGTCAGCTCGTGACCAAGGCCATTTTAACCTGGTCAAAACGTCGGGCGTATATACCTAAATCGACGGAATCGACGCCAGTCTCTCTGTACTTACCACTGCTTTCTACCCCGATTTTATTGACTTCATCCAGTTCTCCTTTACGGATAGTAATCGTGCTGTAATCTTCACTGTACGTGTACATCTGAGCTGCCAGTACTTTTGTAAACCCGTCTTTGCCTTCTGCGAGAAACTTTCTATGGATTTCGTTTAGGAAGAGGAATGCTCGTGATCTTTGGCACATCTGAAATAATCATACTTTTATAAATGCGAAAGTGTGCGTTTATCTTCATTTATCTAAGTAACGGCTAGACAGATATGGATGAAATTTTTATTTATTTTATTTTATTTACATAGGAAAACTTACAGCTAGGTACAAAATTAAGTAAATAAATAAAGATAGAAGGCCAAATACAAGTTTTCACAAATAATAAAGTAGATAAATAACACTGTATAAAACGGACTCACATTAAGCACACAATAACAAGAAAAATTAAATACATAGAGAGAAAAAAACTATTAAAAAAATATACGTATACATTTGGTGTGGATGTAGCACATGGCAAGCTTAAAGCCTTTATCTCAATGGGCGTAGCCAGGTATGGGCAGCGAGAGGGGGCAATTGCGGGGGCATAGGAGAGTGGGTAAGATCCCAAAGCAAAGCAAAGGTTGTTCAAAGAGATTCCCAACATAAGAGTAAATAATTTTAAACAACGTTGCATTTGTCCCCAACTGCCGCCCCCCTCCCCCCCAAGAAAATCCTCCCTACACCCTTGATAATCATACTATCACACTAATTAGTCTATAGTTTTTTTTTTATCGAATGCATTTTAGAGAGTGTGCATCGGATCTGCATGATCCACTTTTATTGTGCGAACTGCTAGTCTGTGGAATGCGCTGTCTGAATGGGTTACTCGTTAGTTACAATCTGGGTGTCAAGTCATGAGAGAATCGGAGTCTTCTACGCAAACGTGCTTCATCGTAGACCGCATTATCACGGTGACGGTCAAGCGCAATCCTAACACTAAATAAATAAATATAAAAGCGAAATCTTATGTGTAAGTGAGTGTAGTCCGCACTCAACTCCGTATCGGCTGAAACGATATGGATGAAATTTGGTAAGGAAGTAGCTTATACCCTATACTATATTAACACTTGAAAAATAATGCTTCTTATAAAATAGCAGATGAAACCGTAGGGCGATGGTAGTCTCTTATCTTCTCTAGTCTCTACATAGTATAAATAAAAGTCGATTTCCGGGTCTGTCTGTATGGCCGCTAACTCCTCCTAAACCACGCAACGGCAGGCTTTCCAAAAATTTTGTGCCGTTCTGTTCCGTTGGGCGCAACAAATGTCATTATATCGAAAAGTCAAATCTTATTTATTTTTTTATATTAAAAATAGGCTTGCGCTTGGCCGCCAACTCGCCTGATGTTAAGCGATGATGCGGCCTACGATGGAGCACGCTTGCCTAGAAGAAACCTATTCACTCTCGACTTGAAGACACCCAGATTGTAACTATCGGGGAACACCCACTCAGGCAGCGAATTCCACAGACTAGCAGTTCGCATAATAAATGTGGAATCAAAGCGCTTCGTACGGGTTCTCGGAATATCAACCATAAAGCGGTGTCGATTCTTCGTACCCACTCTGGCAGTCCGATAGAAAAATGGGCAGGAGGGAATCAAATCATGCAGATCTGTAGCACACTCTCCGAAATGTATCCGATAAAAAACCGATAGACTAGCAACCTTGCGCCGATGCTCAAGACTAAGAAGCTTAGTCTGAACCAGGGATTCGTTGCTGATGAGCCTCTTGGCACGTTTCTCAATAGACTCCAACGCTCCAAGCTGGTACTTAGCTGATCCATCCCAAAGGTGCGAGCAGTACTCCATGCACGACCGAACTTGTGCCTGGTAGAGTGAAAGCAACTGTTTTTTTCTTTTGTTTGTTACTCTTACACGCCAAAATATCTGATCGCATTCTGATGGAATTGAGTGTAGAATGCAACCTGGATTCTCGGAGTATTTATATTTCGTAAAAGTTTGAGAAAGTTGAGCTACCGCGGTACACAAAACAACTACGATCCCACATAAACAAAATAAAATGTGTTTTCTTACCTTATCTGTAATGCAGAAGTATAAATATTTATTTTCTATGACGTAATGTATTAAATAGGGTCCGTGAAAGTATGTCATTTTGTGATCGCGCGAAGGTATCTTCGAAATCACTTGTTGTATGATTTCCATGAAGTTTCCATCACATGAAGAAAACTCTGATATGATATCTTTTTCCAGAGCCACTGCACTGAATAGAATAGGCATTTTGGACTTTAAACGAAGACGAACAGGTTTAAATTTCTTGTATTGTTATCAAGTACAATTAAACCTCCAATTCTCAAGAATTCGTGTCATGTGTTATTCATGTCTGAATGTGTCAAAGTCTGGTGTCAAAAAACTCGCATGTATTCTTTGATTCACTAAAATAAACACTGATAGAAAATCACTTATTGCACCCCTCAAACTAACGGAGTACTTAGTTCCAGTGAACATATTCACAACTTGTTATAATATTAAGAAGTCCATCTCAATGCCATCCAATTCATTCCTTTTTGTACACACATCAAACAATAATATTATTTCGGAACTATTTAATCTAATTATTTCATAATTTTGTTTGCAAAAAAATGTGGCTAGTTTTAATAAACACGTTAGCGGAATCATTCAACGATCTCAACGTATAAACCGCAACTAATGTAAAGTATGCGCCCACGTATCTGCGCGTTTTCACACTCGATCTTACAATCTTATAGATATCGCGCGAACATTCTAAATTTACTTCCTAGTAGAACGGGAGACAGTGTTTGTTTTTATTACGAGTGATATGTATTCTGTATCCACTAGTATTTCGCATTGCATGTCTCGCTTACGACCACGTGTATTATAAAAAAAATTATTTAAAAAGTAATTTCTAATAAAATACAGTAAAAAATTTCAAAATGTCTGTCCTTGAAATCTACAATCGTTTAAATCTATTTACCTTCCTAGGGAGGTAAAGTCATATTTACCGCCCGCATTTTGAGTCATTAATGAACAAATAACCAAGCGCTAGACATAAAAAAAAATACTTAAACAGTAAAAGTAAGCTTAAGTTATCCAAAGCTTACAAATGCTCTATCAACTTTTCGCTGACGGCGGAAACTGCCAGGCGCAAAAAAAGAGACTGCAATGTTGACATTTCTAAGTACGGCCGATAATGTTTTAGTTAAGACCACCTCAAATAGTATGCGTTAGAACTTGCTGTTAGAATTTCAATATGTAGCAAAAAAAACAGCCGCAATGTAATTAAACAAGTGCCCCTTTCCTATTGTCTGAGAGATGTTCAAACCGCGTCCACCGAGCTAAAACTGTCGCATTTACAAAGTGATCGATGAAAAGACGCGACAACTGCGCTAGTGACTGCTAGCTAATCTGTTACCGATTCGGCGTGCCAATGCCACATTTTGAACACGCTTTTTTTCGGCTTATTGCACTTTCAGAGCAAACTAAGTATGTTCTTTATTTGACGCTTTCAATTAACCAAACTAGGTGATCCAAGTGATTTTGGGGTCGTGATTGATATTTGTGTTTTTAATTGTCATTTTGGTCTTAGCCAAAAATCAGAGATGGGATCTAGTTTTCTGAGTATCTTATTGCGCTGAACGTTGCGGGTTTACTCTCATTTTAAAGATAAAAAATTTATATTATATTTATATTTTCGGGCTGCGTACTAATTGTTTACAAAATTTCATCAAAATCGATTTAGTCATGTACTCAAGTAAAACTAAGAGGTAAATAACAGACAGTTACTTTTTCAGTTCACATCTTCTTTACATAGTATAAAATAAAGTCGCATTCCGCGTCTGTTTAACTTTTTAACCGCTAACTCCTAAACCTTGATGCTGTTTTCACCATCATTTTGATAATTTTTCACGAAAGGTTTATATAATTATATAACTAGCGATCTGCCCCGATTTTGCCCGTAAATTACACCCGTGCGAAGCCGGGGCGGGTCGCTAGTTTATAAATAAAGCAAATTTAAATTTCTTCTACTTTACCACATTGTCATTTTTTTTCAGGATCTCTTCGACCTAGTCCTGCTGGAGGTGTTCCCAGAGCTAAAACGGTATCAGTGAACAAGTATTAGTAAAGTTAAGGTGAGACCATGACAATAGAATTTTGACACTATTTATATACGTACAGGGATTCTTATCCAAAAATACCTATACGATATTTTAATACTCTTTAAGAGATATTCCCTTTTTAATTTTCAATTACTGAGGACTGATCCCGGTGACCTTTATTTCTCAAAGACCTTGAGTTACAAATAATAAAAGTATAAGGTTTGTAACAAATTCAATATATTTGTTGGTTATTAAAAGCTAGTGCCTTTGCGCACACAACTACGGTTTTGCATGGCTAGCCAATATTCATCTTTGTCCCGCAAGTCAAGGTGCGAGAGGGACAAAGCCATTTTCATGAGGCGTATTCCATGATTATAACATCGCCGCGCCTTTCGTGTCATGGACGCATTCACAAACACTTAGAAACTTGCATGTTTTGATATCAGTAAAAAAACAACCAGGGCCCTGATTCTGTAACTACAAACACGAACGTAATGCGCCTTGTAAGTTTACCTCTAAAAGTCTGGTCTGGTCTTTATTCCTAGGGAATAGAGTCCAAATTTTAAGAGGTTAACTTAACGCGGCGCGTTACGTGCGTGTTAAAGTTACGGAATCAGGGCCCTGTATGTGTATCACAAATTAATACGTAACAGTATCTAAAGTCCGGCGTCTGACAGCTGCAATAAGAATATAAAAGTCTAAATGACAAACATTTTCTTTTACTATTTTACTGTAGTATATTGGCTACGAACTACAATCTTATATGATCAAAAAGCTACTAAAAGTGATTAGAGTTTACTGTTTCCGTTCAGCCTTTTACAATGTTATGGCAACTGTCAGAAGCATTCTTTCAGCGGCCGCACTTTAGTTTTAGCAAAACTAATTTACAGATGCAAATTTAGTAGATACATAGTTATTTGTAGTAAAAATGTACACATTGCACACACCATTGCAATGGACAAAAATCGCGATAAAAGCGAAAGTAAAACATTGTAATATGGAACATATACAGTGAAACATACAGCAAAATTTCAAATGACTGCAATAAAATACAGGGCTGCTGAAGCGCCTATACGTTTATTATAATATATGTCTTTGCATAGTGAAATTAAGCCGTATAAAACACTAAATAGAGATCTTTGTCAAAGCGTGGTCTAATTCGTAAGGTTCACTGGGAATCAGGCTCACTTCAAAAAATTCTGTGAAATGCATATCTGACTCTTATCGATCTTTGACGTCAGTGTGTTGATCTCATTACAAAACAAATGAAAAAGTAAGTTAATGTAGTTTTATTTTAAGCGTGTGTGCCAAAGAATGCGTGATATTGGGCACTGACATGCGTGAATTTAGGGTACCTATAAGTGTTTTACGTTATACGTATGTAGATAAGATTTTTATTTTGTATGACTGCTTGATCTGCTTATTTTAGAGGAATATTACGGTGTATTAGTTACTGGATACTGGACTTACTGGATCTTGCCATCACTGAACTTCCAAATTACACTGTGAAATATCAGCGTTATAGCTAGAATGCACGAGAGTTCGGAAGAAGTAGGTTGGCTTTGAAAAAACGTACCATATCTATGGTGCATGGATTCAAAGTCGATATTTTCGCCAATACCCCGCCTTCTTATTCACCATCATTATCATTTCAGCCGTAGGACGTCCACTGCTGGACATAGGCCTCATCGATCTCAAAAAGGGCAGGTTGGAAGCGGCCTGCATCTAGCGTTTCCCTGCGGTCTCTTTTCGGTCGTCTGCCTAAATCCTATGCCTTCTTATCTATGTCTGTTACATACATAGTAAGTATGATCACTCCGCAAAATCATTTAAACAAGCAGCGACTCTTGCTACTACATAATAAAGTGCAATTCAGGACGTGCGAGCGCTAACTGCCTACAGCTATATTAACCTAGAAGTTGCCTCTCTGCATATCGCGTAACTCTTGTCTATCTCTGTCTATCGCGCGGCAGCGGGTGCGGCAAGTCCGACAAGTCGGCTTGTAGTTTCATACCTAAAGTGCGGAGTGCGCCAGGCCTGCCTTAATTCAAAAATTAGACGAGTTAGGACGTAAGATAGCTTTCCTTCCGTAAATTTAGGATTCCAACTGTCCTAACTCTTATTAGGCTTGAATTTAGTTCCTTCCTAAATTCAGTCTCCGAATTTATGCAGATATAATAGCGGTTTAAGCTGAGACGTTACGACTTTCTACCCTGCCTGCAGGCCTAGCATGGGCTGTGGATAAATTGTCTTTCCACCGTTTTTATCCACGCCTAGACGCGACAAAGCTAGAATATGGATACGTTTGTCTTTTTTTCGCGGGATAAAAACGGTGGAAAGACAATATGTCGACGGCCCGTGCTAGGCCTACTGTTACCGTAGTTTCTGTGTGTGTCGGTAAAGTCGCTATTATAATATGCGTGCATTTCATAACACTCATTTGAAGCTTCCTCAGTCTCGTGCATTCTGTTATAGCTTTTTTCCACTGTCCCTTCCCGGTATATACAACTTCATACATTTTGTATGACAACTTTTACACTTTAATATATACAGCCCAGTGGGCTATCGTAGCCAATCGTTAGGTAGTCATTGGGCAGTTCGGGAAAAAATGTGATGCCATATAATTATTATAGCGTAGCCTGAATGTCCCTTTATCTGGTGTTGTTAGGTAATTTATCTTACTGATGAGATTAAACGTACTATTGAAAGATTAAATAAACTATTTAAATGGTATACATTGCCCAAAAATTCGGCGACCGATAGGATTTGAGCTTGCGCAACGTTCCGGGTATGCCCCGTATGGGTATTGCTCTTAGCCACTGAGGTATGCTTTTCTGTCGGCCTCCAAATTCTTGAATTGTTTTTTCGCAACCAATCTAAGCGTTGGTGGTGCCATCTACAACTCTTGCTATATGCAAGTAATTACTCAGAACCGTTAGAAATTAAAAAAAATTTAAAACGAACTTCAGAAAAAAACTCACGTTTGTGCTCATAATTTTAGTATCGTTTCAATTATTTTATGAATTTATTATCTGATTATAATTTTTTTATTAGTACCTAGTAGAAATCAAAATTAATTGTGTTGTATTTATGTAATATACTTTTAAAGATTAGGGCAAGTATTAAATCGTACCTGAATCTATTAAAACATATTATTTATACATTCCTACTCTTGAATCTCCTTGTACTATTTCTTGTAAACAGTAAAGCCTCGATAATCCGAACTATCAAAAACATTCCAATTCGGACTCACGGAGTGTTATAGCTTCGGTTGCAGAAGCATATACGTTTAACCTAAACTACCTCGTGGGGAACGAGCGCAGCACAGAGTTGCGTTGACACGTCGAAAGGGCTGTCGTAACTACAGAAAACATCGCATCAGCGGAATGCCTTGATAAAAAGCAAGTGGGTACAAGCGGGGCTATTTTAAAGTTTTTATTACAGCGACGTTCGCAAGAGCCTGTTTACGGATTATCGAAGCTATACTGTATTTTACTGCGGTAAAGTTCTTAGGCTGTGTGTAAAAGTTGCGCTCAGTTGAACACTAAACTTGTCTTCTGATCTATTGACTAAGAATTAAGAATTTCGTATGTTTTCTACTGTTTTTACCAAATGACATTATATTTATATCTGTCTGTACATATATTTATTAATATTAGTGATAAATCTAAATTATATGATTGTTATAACACTAGCTTTGAATGAAAATAGTAAAACACTCTTTTAAACTATCACGGTTGTTCACGGTCATATGATTATTAACGGGATATTTACAGTGATAAGGTCGTGTGAAAATAGTAAGGCCATAATTAGACATACAGGGTGTAAGGCGAAAAAAATATTTTTAATGTATTAATTGAAACTAATATGATAATAAAATAAATCCAAAAGTTATACACTTCATGTTTTGAGGGGTCAAAATTGTGGGCATGAATTGCCACCTTAGGTACTTTAATATATATAATGGCATCGATTCTGTTGTACCGCTTACTAAACTAAACCAATTTGACAGGACAAAAGTTATCTGTGTCTCTTTTCATTTCAATGTGTGAAAAAGGGAAAGCAAAAATTTTAAAGCTGTCAAATTTAGTAAAGTTTAGAAAATGATATGACAGAATCGACCGCATTGTCTCCCACCGATCATCCCACCTTATACTAGTTACGCCCCGCGGTTTCACCCGCGCTGATAACTCCTTATATCGGCTATCTGCCAGTGAGTCATGTCAAAATCGGTCCAACCGTTTTGGAGTCCATAGGGGTTTTTGGGTATTACTATTTTCATT
Organism: Agriopis marginaria; assembly: GCA_932305915.1. NCBI lineage: Eukaryota > Metazoa > Arthropoda > Insecta > Lepidoptera > Geometridae > Agriopis > Agriopis marginaria. The sequence goes on along the minus strand of OW029921.1, from coordinate 5,478,450 downwards.
CAAATCTCCTAAAGGTAGCATTACGATCACGGCGACCGCAACTGGCGACTGCGACCGGCGGCAGCGGCTGTTTAGCGCAGCCGACGCGGTCGCCGGTCTCAGTCGCCAAAATCGGAATGCTACCTTAAGATACTTGACGTCTATTTAAACATTACTATTAGATAAATGAGCATCGTAGACGACGGTTTTAAATAATAACCACATACAGCCTGCTCCAAGGAGAGCTTGTTGTATTTTAAGGCCATATTCATTAGTTTGCCGATGACAAAATGAATATAGATGTTCCTCTTCCTCCATTTTAGAATGGCGACCAGTTAAAAATTTTGGGTGGGTATATTTATAATTTTTATTTATTTAATAACAGGCTTGCGTTTGACCGCCAACGTATGAATAAAAAGAAGTACCTGTCTTTGATTGTAGAGATCAATTAGATACCAAAACAAGTTTATTTAAAAGCTAATGAAAATGAGTATTAATTGACATAAATTATAAATTGATTTATAAAGGTTTACAGTTATGAAACTTGTTGAATATGTTGAAAAAGTTGTCCAAATTTTTTTTTTAAACTAACTGTTTTCTTGTCTTTTAATGAGAACCATATTTTGTTCTGCACAAGTATAAATTGATTTTTTAACCCCCGGAAAAATAGCTGTGAGTCTTTAAAAGACAGAAACTGTTTTTCTTGAATCATAGCTAAGAACATTTCTCGATCAAGTTACCTGTCAAACAAAAAAAAAACTAAATCGGTTTCGGTTTAGCTGTTTGGGAGCTAGGATGCCACTGACAGACACACTGACTGACACATATACACACGTTAAACTTATAACATCCCTCTTTTTCATTCCTTTCATCCTATAAAATATCAAGACAAATATTATTATATAACCGTTATTCAAAAGAAATACCCAATCGGTGTTTATAATTCTGAAGTCTTTTTTTTTTACTTAATAAATATTGAAAATGTGCGTCAGAGATAGCACTGGACGGAGAGTTGCTAGCCCACGCTGGAACAGGCTGTATATTCGTGGTACTCGATTGATGTAATTATATGTAATTGTATATGGCTTTATTGCACAAACGGTGCGCTCAAAACAATTGTTCTAAAATATGATTGAGATTATAGATGCTATTGAAAAACTTTTATTATCTACTCCTTCTACTAATTGGTCGAATAAAAGTCAAATATAAGGTAAGTTAACTAATATTACGTCACACTAATAAAAAAAACCAGCAGTGTCTCGTGGTTACTCCAGGTATCCAAGAACAACATGGAAACTGACGCGGTTTTCGGCCAATAGACGACAAAAACATTAAAACTATATGATTATTTAAGGGATATTTACCGTGGTAAGGTTGTGGAATGAACATGAGGATGGTCGTGAACATGGTGCATGTAAGTGCGCCGAAATATCGGGAGCTCATTCCACAACCTTACCACGGAAAATATCCCGTAAATATTCATATAACTTTAGTGAACAACCGTGACAGTTTAAAACAGTGTTTGACAAAAAACATTATTTTAAATTATAAATTACAATTTTAGAGATCAGCTGATCAGACCAAATAAAACAAAATATAATGCTAATTTTATAAATATTAAATTAAGTGGCAATTCAACGGCTAGTTCTCACACATTTTGAGCCGGCAACACTCGAAAAGTATACTTTGTTTATTTTATTTTGATATCCTTTAAGGTTCATTTTATATAAATGTTAATGCACGAAGTTTTACATAACGGCATGCCCATTTAAATGGGAAAAAAAATAGTTTTTATTATTTTTCAATTAACGACTTGATCTTGATTATAAGAAACTACTAGGCTAACAAAAATATTACTATATTATGCAATTAGTGAATAAAGGACGATGAATCACGAACATGTGAAGGATTCTTATGGTCGTGATACATGATCATTGAATCACGACGTGGAGAGTGGTTCAAGTGTCAGAATCCTGAGCGACGAAAGTGATTCATGGCACTCGATATACGATAAATCAGTTTAATTAAAGAGTTGCATACTATACCATGACTGACTATGAGAAAAATAAAGATTTAAGCAAAAATAGTCATTTAACATTTAATGAAGAAAAAATTAAAGTTAATTAAAATGCACAATAAAAGGAGTTTATATGTCGAGTATTCCTTGCTCGAGGAGTTTGTATCATTCATAATTAAGATGGAGGGCGAATATATTGGTGTGTTCTAAATTCAAACATCAAAATAGTGATTAAAAGTGTTTATTATTCGGGGAATGGTATAAAGGTATATTTTTCGTGTTATGCTGGGTCATAGTTGTGTGATAATAAAGCGTTGAATTAAGCCCTTCATAGGGAGTTTTTCAACTGTTGAACTTATGATGTAATTAACTATGGTTGAAATTTAAACCGATTGTATTCGTAGGGGTCTATAAGTGTTAACTACTTGTTGTTGCCTAAGTGTTAACGTGATTTGTACCTACGTCTGATGTACCTAACACTGTCTATTATAAAATTGTATGAAAGAAATAAATATCATGTATATTATAATTATGTACTTTTTATTATTTATTTCATCTCGGCTGGCAGATAAGTGTTATGTCCGTGATTCGACATTTCAAAAAGGGTGTCTACATCTACCTCTCCATGTTAGCAAATGATCGACAATACCAATAGTGTTGCAAGGGCCTTACGGCTAACTCTTAACGCGGGCTCGAATTAGCGCTGGAACAGCGTAGTTCGGAACATCACGCGAACGTGAACCTTAACGCGTAGAGATGCGGTTTGCGGTCGCGCAGCTTTTCTTATTAAGGTAGCCGTTAGGCCCCTTGACTCCAAAGGCGGCGGTTACCGCTTACCATCAGGCGGACTGCTCAGAGCATACCTAGTACGCGTGTACACTAGCTTTAACACTCAAACTCCAAAGGGTATCACAAAAACAATTTAATTTCACCAAAACTTATCGAAAATTAGTTCTTTACAAGATCTCTTCTAAAATACGTAGTCGTAACAATGACCAACAAAAAATGCACGTTTCTAAAACGAATAGACAATGATAATCCAAAATCTTACCAACCGGCCAACTACATACGCGGTCTCAAACTAATGTTAAAACCGCGCAGTTCGGAAAATCACGCGACGTGAACCTTAACGCGCCCAGATACGGTTTGCGGTCGTGCAACATTTTTTCATCACCTAAACTGGATTGCTTCAACAGATAGCCGTAAGGCCCCAGCTTTCAGTTAACAAACACTATAACTACTAAACTACCTAAAAAACTGATAAAATCTATTTTCAAGTCTTTAGACTGTAATTAATTTGGTTACGCAAACGAAATGACGATGGTAAATAAAAGTCAAATAAATCAGATAATCTCTATTTATTTCAGTACGATAATAAATCGGACAACAGTTTTGACACCTTTTCTAAGGGAGGCATCAAAGGTGTGAAAGCTGTTTACACTAACCTAGTTTTAAATCTAAAAATTATTTCACAAAAGTTTTCCATTTGGCACTACTGCAGTATGCAGTTTACACGAATTAAGAAATACAAAATTAAGCAGCGTTTTAAGTTTTGTTTGAAATACGCCTTGTGCGTGATGTTTTGTGCGTCATAAAGAAGAGGGGGAAATTGATTATGTTCAATCGTCGGATCGCATATTCTATTTGGCATAACTCAAACTAAGGAGGTTCTTCCCGTCCGGAATATAACTCCGTGCATTTCCAAAAGTAGTTACAAAACCATGTGTTAGCTGTCATTGTGTTAGGTGTCATACATACTTTACGAATTATCATAATAGCCAAAGGAACAAACCAAAGAAATATTCAACATAATTATTATCATTATAAGCAAAGAAAACATCCTTTTGGTACCATTTAATTTACCATTTTACTCCGTTTTACGGCGGACGGATAGAACCCCCTAAAATAATGTCAATTGGAGCTGACAAAACTACCCGTCCTTTACAGTTGCCAACGAACGCGTGAAACGTCAACAGCGGTGAGGTTTTGACAGCTCAAAGTGACACATCATTTTATTGAGATATAAGGATTACAGAAGTGACTACAATTGATTTTATCGTTACAGGTAACTGTTTTTTTTTTTTACATTTGCTGCTTGTTATACAGGGTTATTCGCTATAATTCGGCTTTGAATAATATTTCATCACACTCATCATTAGTCAAGTATACAGATTTATTTTTTACATTGAATATATTTTGAAATAGCCTGCCTGATAGCCGCTCTTTAAAAAATATAAAAGTTATTAAACGCCGCCGTGAAGTAAAAAAACCCCTTTGGCATAAAAAAAGTTTACAAGTAATAAATTAAATTCGAATTACTACAAACAGTAGCCGTCTCTTTATAACCAACACCACGGTAAGCATCCATTATCACAGCACTCATACATGTGTATTCCATTCCTTATACTATAAAGTATGTAGAGGGCCCCGATTCTACTAAAGAAATCGTTTTTAAATTGTAATTGTTTTTTTTTTTTTAATAATTACCTCAAAAATGTGTTTTTTTTTTATCCTAAGCTATTTTTTTTATTTTAATTTATAATATTAGGTGGTGGTATTTTTCTAGTATAAAAAATAAAACTTAGTTTTGAGGCACTTATTAAAAAAATAAAATTGAAACAATTACAATTTAAATAAATTTCTTTAGTAGAATCGGGGCCCAGGGCTACTGGTATAATCAGTTAGCATCCTCTTAAGAGCGACCTCAGTACATCAAAACAAACAACTTTTGGTCTACGATATTCGAAATTAACGAAAAATAAATCAGCAATTCCACCAAAAAAACTTTACCTACTCTCAAAAAAAAAAAAAAAACTTTTTTTATACATTGGTAAGTCATAGAACAAATGTTTGTTTTGACGTTTTGAAGCTTACCAGTAACACTGTATAGCAAAAATTATACAAAATACATATTATGTTATTATTTATTATCAATAGGAGAAATCATTACACAAAATTAAAGAAGTTTACCTAAGTAAAATGAAGCTTAAAATATAAGTAATACTCGTATGAAAATTTGTTTTCGCTTAATACATATTAGGTAATTTGTTCCCTAAAATGTGTGAAAATTCATTTTTTTTATCTACTTCTAATCCTGTAAGGAAGTCGCGTCGACAACGGTTTAATTACACACATTATAAAAGTTATATATAAATAGAAACTAATTATAGAAGTTTTTCAAAGTTACAAACGGGCGGGACCTGTTTCTCTTCCATAACACAAAGATTTATATAGATATTTATTACATAGATTTTAAACATATATATCGGCTAATAATTGTGGTAATAACAATAAGTTAAATGGCATAACGTAACATACAGAGTTATATGATATGATTATTAACGGGATATTTACCGTGATAAGGTTGTAGATGGCGCTCCCGATATTTCGACGCAGTTACATGCACAATGGTCACGGAAAGACTCCTTTGAACTCCTCCCGTGAACATGGTGCATGTAACTGCGCCGAAATATCGGAAGCTTCTTCCATAACCTTACCTAACACGGTAAATATCCCATTAATAATTATATAAGTAACTCTAGTGAACAACTGTGACAGTTTAAAACAGTGAATACCGTGACAGATTGTACGTAGACTGGTGCAATATATTTTTAACATTATAGGGGTTATTTTTAATGTACTGAAGGCCGGGCAGGAAGGTGGATTCCCTACATCATATTTTTTTTTGTTCCATGACATTAAAAATTGCTATTTATCTTCCATACAATAACAAAAATATTTAAATTTGGGCACAAAATGGCAATAACTTCACGCAGTCTCAACTACGGCGAAAGTTAGGAGCATACTCTCTACAAAAATAATACAAAGCTAAAAATAGACGCATAGTAAAATAAATATAATGTGTTGAATACGTTTATGGTTGTAGTTTTGTGAAAAGACAACAAAAGTTGTTACCTATGATCAAGGATACATCCTATATAGATCTTCCTTGATATGATGTAGGGAAGCTGCCTTCAAGAAATCTCCGGTACACTAAAAATAACACTATTTAAAAAAACTGTGCTTTATTAACATTTCAGTAAGTAAAGCAATATCCATTTTTAGAAAAAAGAACTTTCATTGATTGTCTCGCTTAAAAAAATAACCATTTTCCTTTTTTATGCATATTATTACAATAATATTATGAAATACATAATTGTAAAGTAATCCAAACCTTTTCTCCTCCGAACATGAAGTTAATTTCGCGTCCGCTTTCCTTTCGAACGATATGATTCTCCTTGATTATACGGCGATAGAAAACATACAAAATATACATATACGTAGGCAAATACCAGATTTTATTTCCCATGACTTCAATCCTAACTCTACCTTAGTTTAAAAGACCCTGTCGACATTTTCTGACGCATTCCTTTAAAGTTGCGACGTCAAAAACAATAAATGAAATTGTTGTTTGCTTAAACTTAAAAGCTATAAAATATTGACAAATAGGCAATTTCGCGTTTCGTTTTCATAACATTTTTTTATGTCAGAAAGAGTGTACTAAACTTAGGCATACATATAGCATTATTAATAGTTACCTATTAATTTATATGAATAAGTTTTGATATGAGCTACACGTTTTAACCATACTCCTGAAAATCATTGCGCTTGATTTCCTACTAAGCTGACGTCGCGTCGATCACGCGTAGCAATATTTGTCGCACCATACATTACAAACTGTTGCTGACCCTGATTGTAATACGTTACATAGAAGTGCTTTATAAAACGCTATGTATTTTTAAACGCGCGACGCGACGTCCGCGTTAGATGAAATAAAACCACGGAGTACGAAAATAATTTTTAACTTAAAACAACTTATAGAATGATAAATAAAAGATTATTTACAATTTATTTTTGTGACAAAAAAAGTCATGATTATCACTAAAAAACTATGTACATTGATATTTTATTGTCACCATATTTAGCCTGGCGAGTAACATTAAATATATCACTGAGAATGTGAAGTTTACTCTGTAACTTTAGAACATTTTATACTGTGGGGCATTATAAATTATTTAGTGCCTAGAACTCGTACTAACATCCATTGAAGCCTATTACGACACGAGGATATAGGTAAATATGTTTTTAGTTGCAGACATTGAGTAGACAATTATGTAGTATCTAGGCTATAAACTTATCAATGTCGTTAAGAAACATTCAATATAACCATTTTATAAGGATAAGCATCTTAAAGGTTACTTTTCAACTTTATTCATGTTCCCGGACCATACCATAGAGACGATTAAAATCTAGACTACCTAGTCTTGGGCACAATGTAACTATTGGGTACTCTTGTACCAAGATATTTCAATATTTGTCACAGGCCCACACCCTATCGAGCCATCAAGGTAGGGCAAGGGCGTGACTTGGCAATTACAAAAATAAATAATGTATTTCAACAATAATAATTTTATTATTATCCATATCACTTCCGCTTCGATATCATGCAATATTTTTTTAGTTACTGCCAGTCATTACATGGATACCGACTCTGCAAGGGCGTGTGTGTCAGGCCAAATTCAGCGAAGAAACGGACCGCACTAGTGAGCACTGTCCGGTATGAATGGCTACGTTGCTAGAAGTTGTGGCATCATTTTTTTATTTTTTTTTGCATAATATAGTAGCAATGAATAAGATAATTTTATTTAAAAACAACTAAACAAAGGTTAATATTACTGCATCGAGTATTTAAGTCATTTCATTATTAAGGTTCCAATTATTTTCTTCTTGCTGAACTTGGCCCCTTTATTTACATTTATGTTTTTGGTGGAAATCGCTTTTCATGATATCGAAGTCATGTCATTCGTAAACAAAATACTTAATTTTACATGCTATCTTAAATGTATGTTTATTACTGAAATACATCTAGATATTTATTTACGGTTTTACAATTACACAAAGTTCTATGTCTCTAAGAATTCATATTCCTTAGGAGATACAATATAACAATCAATACTTCGTATTTATTTAGAATAATGTCCTATTTATAATAAAACGCATTCATTCATTGACGGAATTATTTGGAAAAAGTTGAAAATATTTTGTATTTACATTACATATTTTAAATATGTAAAAATGTTTTGTCAAATTGACCGGTTATTCTAAACATTAGATTTACCCATAGCAAAATTTGCTATAATTATATAAAGTTACATAATTGTTTAATGATTTATTTCTTATAAATTATTTAAGATGATTATGAAAAATGCATCAGTATTTAGCTACCAATTAACGAGTTTATATTATTATTATGTGGAATGAAGTCTAATAAAATATTGATTTAGTTGACGAAAACATCTACCGTACTTAATAATTTGGCAATATAACTTTTTTTTCTTTTCCTGTTTCAAACAGATAACGTAGGGACTAAAAGCCAATATAATTTTGTACAAATGACACACGGGATATCTAATATCATTTTTATGATAACTATCCTGCAGTGTAAGGCCGCTTGCACATTGGAGCAAGTTAAAAAGTCAGTAACAAGTAAAACTATGAACTTTTCTGCTCCGACGGAGTGAACAAGCAGTCTAACAAAGCTCAAAAGTTGACAAAATGTATGTTTGTTAGAACATTGCACTAATTTTTACCCATATTCTAAGCCGGCTTTTGATATTTTCTATAAAACATAGCACATGAAAAGAAAATCTCGACCTAAATCGAAAGCTAATACAAGCAAGTCTCACTCGATATGCAAAGAAACTCAAACACTACAAAACCTGTCCAGGGATGCTATTCTCTGACGAGCATTGGATTCTTTTCTATCCTTGTCTTGGATAGAAAAAATCGAATGCGCCAGATTAGCTATCCAGTAACGAGTATTGCCATTCTACACTTCATTTGCTAAATCTAGCTACTTGTTCTAAGATGGTGTTTCAACACAGTTGTCCTTATTTGAAGCCGTCATAAGAAAGTGTCGTAGTTTTGTTCGCGCGCGGGTCTCGAGTGTTTCAAGTGAAGGAGTGAAGAGTGACCGGTTCGAAGTCGTCGTGAGTCGGAGGACGGGTGCGGAATGCGGGGGGCGGCGGCGGCGGAGGTAGCAGGCTAGTCCCTTCAGGAATGTAGACGTTGGTCACTCGTTCCTGTGGATAAAAGACCTTAAGTGAGTAATAGTAGACATTACTTTGCTATGTTGTAGCTTAACGTAACAATGCCGTAGAGTCGAATACGCATGTCAATGATAAACGTTCGTTATTGATGATACCGATAATGTTTAGTGAGAAACTGCCCTCCAAGTACGTTATGCTTTAAAAATGTATTTGAAGGCTTTTATTATATTTAATATCAAGCACGTTACGTTACGTTATTTAATACCGGATTAGCAAGTTGAAGTGGCAGTGAGTAGGACACATATCACGCAGAACAGATGGCCGATGGGGCCGAAAGGTTCTCGAATGGAGACCACGGAACGGTAAGCGCAGCGTAGAACGACCACCCACAAGACGGACAGACGACCTAAAAGAGACCGCAGGGAAACGCTGGATGCAGGCCGCTTCCAACCGGCCCTTTTGGGGATCGATGGGGGAGGCCTATGTCCAGCAGTGGACCACGCAGACACGCATATGCTGCCGCAGCACTACTTGTCCCCGTACATTCTATATAGGTTTATATGAGATTACATTTGGAGGCTGCGGCGGCATTGCTGCCGAAAATCAAGGAATCACACCTTCGACCCTCTACTATGAAAATATAGGGCGCCGTTTCCGAGGTCAGCGTCAGACACGTGCGGCTGACGACTCTTCGCCATACATTTTCAAATCGCATCACCCGCAATGCACGGAAGTCTACCTTTAAGCCTAATGCGTTCGCACCCGCTACGTCACCTACCATATCTCCTTTGTTTGTCTGATCTGAGCTTACAAGAAAACTCTTCATTCTATCTCGGACTGTGCGTTACCTCACTGTACTTGGCACAGAAAAGTATTTCTTTTGTTTAAATTAGAATTGCTTTTTGTAAGGTTGTAGCCAGTTGCACCCATATAAACGTAACGTCAGCCATTCGAAATCAGTTAGCAATTGTGATGCGGAGTTCGATGCGTTGATCTAAATAAGAATGTTCAATCAAGATTCACTCTTAATGCCTGGTAACAGATTTTCCTTCTCATTTCCATTTCCTTTCTACGGATTTTCCTTGGATACGTACCAAACGTAACGTAACGTATTCTACGTTTCTAATCCGTTCGGCCAAAGATTGGAACAACCTGCCAGCTTCCTTGTTTCCTGGGCCTTTTCAAAGCCAGAGTGAATAGGTATCTTCTAAGTCTGCGTGCTTCATCTTCGACCACATCGTCGCTTACCAACAGGCGAGTTGGTGGTCAAACGCGGACTTATCCGAGGTAAAAATGGTCTATTTGATTATGAGGTCTATTTACTTCTCTTTTCTGTGGTAGGTACTTGGTAACAAAATAACTAACCTGATTCTTGTCATATTTACTGTACCTACTTGGTAACAAAATAACTAACCTGATACTTGTCATATTTACTGTACCTGCTTGGTAACAAAATAACTAACCTGATTCTAGTCATATTTACTGTTCCTATTTGGTATCAAAATAACTAACCTGATTCTTGTCATATTTACTGTACCTACTTGGTAACCAAATAACTAACCTTATTCTTGTCATATTTACTGTACCTACTTGATAACAAAATAACTAACCTGATACTTGTCATATTGTAACAAAGTAACTAACCTGATTCTTGTCATATTTAAAGATGTTCTGGAACCGTCCAGCGGTTCTGCGCTCCAGGGGGTCATGGGGCAAGCCCACTGTGGTCGCTCCATTGTAGTTCGGATTGTGAAACGAGATATGTCCACTCGACTCTCGGTACTCTTCCTTCCTGTCCACTCTCCTACTCGGGTTCGGGCGGATCACTGCAAAGAAAGAAGACCACCATCACTGGTGAAGATTAACCGTCATTTAAGAATCAAACTACTTGTAATAATAATATTCTAGACTAACCACCAGTAGCTTATTAGCTATTAGCGATATTAACATTCATGGTTTGTATTAAAGTTTTAGTTTACATTTGTGACACATCCATAAAAGCCAGTATTTTTTTTTATTTAAGCTTATACAAGACACTGTTTTTACCTTTTTTAGGCTTGGTATACGTAAATAACATTCTAATAAAAGTAAAGCTTAAATCACATCGACAGAGTGGAGATTCTCCTTGTCATGATTGGGGTAAGTTAAAAAAAGGTATATATATATATAGGCGACGGTTACTACTTACCATCAGGCAGCTCGTCTGCTTGTTTGCCAATTATGGCATAAAAAAATATCACACAAATAAATAAAATAAAGATTAATTAATAAAATAATATATAAGCCGTGGTAGCCCATTTGGGAGACCACTAGACTTGAAAGCGTGAAGTCGCGGGTTCAAACCCCGGGGCCGTACCAATGAGCTCTTTGGAGCTTATGTACGGATTTTCATACCACTGGCTTTTCGGTGAAGGAAAACATCGTGAGGAAACCTGCATACGTACGGAGAAGGAATTCAATGGCGTATGTGAATCCACCAATCCGCACTGGGCCAGCGTGGTGGATATGGCCCAATCACCCTTTCGGGGGTAGGCTAAAAGTCCAGCAGTGGACTGTTAAAAGGCTGACTATGATGATATGATGAATAAAATAATAAATAAAGGTTTGATATATCAATATATCAAACCGTATCTCGGCGCCTTAAGGTTCACCTTCGCGTGATATTCCGCACTGCGCTGTTCCAGCGCTGTTTCGAGCCCGCGTTACTAGGTAGCCGTAAGGCCCCTGTTCATTAAAAATAATAACATTTGAACTTACGTACCGAAGATCCAAAATAAGACGGCGCATACTAGACACACACAGGTTATGATGCCGGATATCGTCAGAACTACGCCTATGTTGTGATTCGAAGGCGGCGGCACTGTGGGCGGCGTTTCACGACCAGGGTCCAGGTCTGAGTAGTCGTAGTGTGGCGGATAATGCGATGGCATTTTTAGGCTGACGGGCATCACTGGTTCTAAAAAGTTAACATTCAATTTAAATTAAAAACTGAAAAAAGTTTCTTAGCCAAAGATATTTAAAACTATTGATATCTATACTTCTATACTAATATTATAAAGTGGAAAGATTTGTATGTAAGTGTGTTTGTAACGAATTGGCTCAAAAAGTACTTGACCGATTTAAAAAATTCTTTCACTCTTTGAATGCTACATTATCACTGATTAATTATAGGCTATATAACTATACCAGTGCGGAGCCAGGGCGGACCACTAGTCAGTAATAACTTAGTCAGCGATCAAAAATATCCTAACCAGAAGTACACTAAACCCATTATATTATGTTTTTTTTTTTACATTGGACTTGGCTAACGTTTGACCGCGATCTCGCCTGATGGAAAGCGATGATGCGGTCGAAGATGGAGCACATTTGCCCAGTAATAACCTATTAACCCTAGCTTGAACACTTATCAAGTTTTATAAAAGGAATAAAATAATGTAAGGTCGTGAAGTAAAGGGGGTAGTAAAGGGAGCTCAAGCTCATTCCACGACCTTACCACGGTAAATATCACATAAATAATCATATAACTTTGCAAAAGACTAACCCCCAGTTTCTGAAAGCCAGTTCAATTTAATCTATTGTCAAAACTCATGTCAAGTGACTTGATTGGCTGTTGTTTTTTCATTCAACCAATCACGTCAGTTGACATGACATTTAACAACGTGTTAGTAAATTTTTGTGTTGATCAGCCTTTCAGAAATAATTTGTAATAATTTGTAACTTACTGTCAGAGCATTCCCGAACAATATCTTCATCATCAGGACATGCACATGAATAGTCCCGTCCTGTGAACAGGCATAGGTGAGAGCATCCTCCATTATCTTCCTTGCAAGGATTCCAGCCGTGCTGTTTTTCAGCCGACACTGCTTTGATTTCCATCGCCATATCCAAGTCTGTTCTTATAGCAGTGATGTTCTTTCCAGTGCGCTTATCTGCCCTCATCACTGATTTTTTGTACCAGTCGGTCCAGTAGATGTAGTCTTTAAACTGTGAAAGTTAGAACAATATTGGTAACATTTTATCGTAAAGTACTACATTAATCAAGATAACTGTCACTCGGGAGAATTACACGCGTCGTACTTCTCAATCAGTTCAGCTTATTTAAAAGTTATAATGCAAAAAAAGTCACAGTTGCCAACACACATTTCTACGTATAGGTACGACCCATACAACATAACACTTTTTGGACAGTCTTGTCAAAATAACAAAGTCGTTGCTACCTGTGTCAATCCGAAAGGGTTTTTTGCATCTGGTACCAGCTGAACTCGATGTCTCCCATTTAAGTCAGAGGTGTCAATCCTATCTTTTAAAGCATCGGTCCAATACAGTCTTCGTTCTTTGTAATCTATGGTAATTCCGTTGGGGAATCCTAGGTCTTGATCCACGATGATTCGCCTTTCACTGCCATCTAGGAGCGCCCTCTCAATATTCGGTTGTTCTCCCCAATCAGTCCAATAAAGCCACCTGAAATTTTACTTATTTAGACAAATGAAACTCAACAAACCCAAAGTACCAACAAGAATTGTGATATTACCCCTTAGCTGGGAACAATGCGAGTGCTCTTGGTTCTGTAAGATTACGAATCAATGTTTTTCTGTAAGATCCATCCAATCTCGAGACTTCAATCACCTGTAATAAATTCATTTGTGAATATTCTCTAAAATTTTCCAGCTATGTTATTAGTTTTGAAAATTTTGATACCTTGTAGTCGTTGTCCGTCCAATATAAGTTATTTGCAATCCAATCTACGCCCAGGCCGTTTGGAGTGTCAAGTTTACCTTTGATCACCACTTTGGTATCGCTAAAATTGTTCATATTTATGGACCTAAAAGAAAATTATTGGCAATTTATTATTAACTTATGTGTTACTAATGCGTCTTGCACACAGTGGAAGTAATCTAAATGCAATTAACAATAATAACACAAAGCCGTGCGTGCGTGCGTCCTTCTCAACCTGGACGCGCCGTGTGCAAGACGCATAGTCATCAAAATTGTACTTGATCTATGATTAATTAAAATATTCAAGAGTCCCTCCTACCTTATTATATCCAATTGGAGGTCGGTGTAAAAAATTAGTTTCTTATCCCAATGGAAGTCAACAGCTATAGAATTTTGAACGTGTTTGACTGGAAGAGCAACATCCCATTGTTCCGGGGTATCAAATGATATATACGAGATGCTGCTTCTAGTTGCGAAGACCAAGAAATTGTCAGGGTGCTTCTTACAAATCTTGGGAAAGGGTTCACTTTCGTTCTCAAACCGTATACCAGTGGGGCAGGCACATGAGTAACCTTCAGGTGATCTTAAGCAAAGATGAGAGCAGCCACCGTTATTTGTCCCACATGCGTTTTTTAGGATTTGATCGCCCTTGAAACAAACAAAAATATTAGCAAAACAGTTTCACTAAAGGAAATCGAAAAAGTATGAAGAGGCAGCTACCTGGACCGCTCTGATATCCATCAAGCCTTCTAAATTCTTTCGAATCTCAATCGAGTTGTTTCCTGTAATTTTATCAGCTCTATGGAGGCTCTGCGTTTTCCAGTCTGTCCAGTAAACATGGGCGCCCACAATGACTATGCCATATGGGTATAAAACTTGTCTGCGAACCACTCGACGGTCGGTGCCATTGAAGTCCGAACTTTCGATACTGAGGATTTTAGCATCGTTCCAGTATAAGCGCCCTTCGATTCTATCGATAGCAAGACCGTTGGGCCACTTGATATTGACATCCACGATGATACGTCTGCACAAAAAACATAAAAACAAATTAGTTCTCGTAAATTAAACTCCTAAAACAGTATTTTAGAAATTGTTTAGAGAGTTACCTACCTGTTTTTGCCATCCATATCGGCTCTTTCAATTTTAGCTGATGTACCCCAGTCTGACCAAAACATGTATCCGTGTTCGTAATGCAATGCTATAGCTCGAGGAGAATCTGAAAGAAGCAGCATTCATCATTATTTTACATCCATCATCAGAGACACAATGTAAATAATTTTACCAAGACTTGGTTTTACCATAGATCTGATATTTATAGTGTTTAAATTAATCATAGTGACAATATATTACCAAGTCCAGTCCAAATAAGTACTCTTCGATTTAGACCATCCAGCTCGGAGACTTCAATACTGTTGCGTCCGCCATCGGTCCAGTAAATCTGTCAAACATCGTTATGATTTATATATGATTTTTATAAGGTGAAAGTGGTCCTTAGGACTAGTTACAGAGTTGGACCACCTGCCCCCTAAGCCCCTTAAAAGTTCAAACCTTATGACATCAGGTACGGGTATATTTACTAACAGTTTTACTGACCTTTCGCCCAGAAGAATCAACTACGATGCCGTCAACTGTGTGCAAGCCATTGCCAATAACAGTTTCAATTTTTTCTCCACGTTGAGTCGCTCGTTGGATCTTTCTCTCACCAGTATCGGTCCAGTAGATAAGACCTGAAATTAATTGAGAGAATAGAATTAATAATCTTATTGGTTTAAAAAAATATATGCTACTATTAGATGATTAATATGGTCTCACTCTTACCAGTTTCAATGTCCACATCGACGCCGAGAGCGTTTTTCAATAATGGCAGCGGTAAGACTACGTCTGTCAGATATGGCACATCCAAAGATACGATGCGTATGTCCACACGATGAGCGAATATTAAATAGTTCAGAGGACCGTTAGCGCAGGTCTTTCCATCCTTCTGAATGAAAAAAAAAACATATCATCATTTGTGCAGTGTGGAAACTAAAGTGGTATTCACACATTTTATAACTTTTTTTCGGTTATTGCAGCCTTTGTTATTACGTGCGCGTCGTGCCTTCACCTTGGAAAAGATCGCCAAAAGCGGTTAAAACTGGACGGAGTAATCGACTTAATCACGTGAGTAAATCCAGTGTCATATAAATAAAATTTGTGT
The DNA here is from genome assembly GCA_932305915.1 of Agriopis marginaria. Classification (NCBI taxonomy): domain Eukaryota; kingdom Metazoa; phylum Arthropoda; class Insecta; order Lepidoptera; family Geometridae; genus Agriopis; species Agriopis marginaria. Next base: position 5,462,492 of record OW029921.1, on the reverse strand, counting down.
ATTGATTTAAATTTACAAAAAAGTAATTGTTAAGTTGCTTACTGTGATTTTAACGCCTACTGGGCAAGTACATGTTCGTCCACCAGGTTTCAGCAGGCAAACATGTGAGCAACCACCATTGTTTCTGCCACATCTGCAAAAGTAAGCATGAGATAGGACCAATAATTTAATCTTCAAATCCGCTTAGATATATTAATATTTTTATACCTGTTATTGCCAACAGTCCTCTCGCTATGAAAGATTCTTACATCCATCAGATTGGGTAAACCAGCCCCTAATGTGCGTCTCTTTTTACCAGTGTACTTATTAGCTGCCTGAATCGATTGAGTTTCCCAATCGGTCCAGAACACTTCATCTTTATAAAGCTCCAAGCCGAAAGGATGAGGCATATGTTCATCTAAATACAAATAAAACATTATAATGTCAACATGAAGCTCATCAGAAAAATATCAAAGTTCGTGGATTAAAGTATCCTTACTTATCAAAATACTTCGACCGCTTCCATCTAAATTTGCATATTCAATAGTTTGATTGCCTCCATCAGTCCAGTAAATACGTTTGTGCAGAAAGTCCAAAGCCAGCCCGTTGGGCCAGGTCATGTCGTTGTAGATAAGACGCTTTCTATTACCACCATCCATATCAGCACGCTCGATGCAAGGAGATGTACCCCAGTCTGACCAGTACATGTGCCCAGCTGAAAATGTCATTGTAATTGTTATGCTTGGATTCTATGTCGCTTTCATGGCCTGGCATGATGTCTCCAGCCATTTTATGAAATTACAGAAGTTCTTTGGCCAAATCACGATGTCCAGGTGTCAATGAAAACCAATAGTTTTCTATATTACCAACTTAACAAATATGTTTGGCCATATTGTTACCAAACAAGTCGAGAAAGGAAATGAAAGGAAACAACCAGAATGACCGAGCCATTTAGTGAAATGGCGACATTTCATAAATGCCCTTGCAACCACTGAATGTGATAATGATAATGATAATGATAATTTTATTCATAATAATAATTACATGTCAAACATTTCAAAAATAAACCTTATACTAATCATATTATTAAAAATAATATTAATATTAATACAATGTCAGTAAATAATTAGGCATTTCTTATTTATTCTAGTTTTGGGATGAATTCCTCTACGCTATACGGCGCCATATCGGTCAGAAAAACCTTAAGTTTCTTCTTGAATAAATAAAGCGACTTGGCGTCCCTTATGGATTTCGGTAAGGCGTTAAATACTTTTATGCCAACTATTCGGGTACATTTGTGGGACTTGGTTAGCCTTTGTAAGGGCGTTATCAAGGTATCCTTATTCCTAGTTAATTTTTCGTTAACATCACCGAGCCTCACAAAGGACGCCAAGTTTTTATAAACATATATACCAGTATGGTATAAGTATAATGCCGGCAGAGTCATGAACTTGAGGTCTTTAAAAATTTGTTTTGCTGGAGTTAGTGGTTTGACTCGTGCGACCACGCGAACTGCCCGCTTCTGCAGCACAAAAGCCCGATGCCACTCCGCAGAGTATCCCCACAAATCGACTCCGTACGCCAGCAGAGACTGGACAGTCGCGTAGTAGCAAGAGCGTACCGCTTGCTGCGAGAGAATGCGTGCAACCTGATCTAGGGCAAAACACGCTCGACCCAGCTTGTCGCACAATGTGTTTAAGTGACCAGTCCAGGTGAGTGCCCTATCTATGTGAAAGCCAACCATCGTGAACGCATCGACCTGACGCAGACACTCCTCCTCCATCGACACGGACAGTGCTGGGTAACGCCTCCCGGACAAGTTGAAGTGCAGAATATTCGTTTTCTTTGGGTTCAGCGCTAGACCGTTTGCTCTAAACCAATACGCCAATTGGCGGGCAACGTCGTTAAGTTTTTGCTCCAACGCCGGTACTCGTGGAGCTGTGACGATTGCCGCCACGTCGTCTGCGTACATCAGCACCTCAGCGTCCGGTACGGAATCGGGTAGGTCGTTCATGAGGAGGCTGAACGTCAGGTTCGATATACACGACCCTTGTGCTACTCCTATCTTCAGCTCGATAGGGTCAGACTTTATCTCACCCGATGCTGCCACGACAGTTTGCTCTCTGTCCTGCATGAAGTCCTTCATAAATGCGAGCGCGGGACCTCGCACGCCATAGTGCTCAAGCTTCATCTCTATCAGGCGGTGGTTGCAAACGTCGAAGGCGCGCGACAGATCGCAGCTAATGACTGCGACCTGTAACCCTGCCTCCCGGGCCTGCATCACCTGCCACACTAACTCGCGCGCCAGGTCTGTCGTGGAACGTCCCGCACGATATGCATACTGTTTGTCGGACAGGGCTCCTGTAGTACTCAGGTACTTTTGAAGCCTACTACAGACACCCATTTCCAGCCCTTTTGCAGCTGCAGGTATAATGGATATGGGCCTGTAGTCCGAACAATTTTCTTTTTTCCCCTTTCCTTTATAAATAGGAGATACTTTAACCTTTTTAAGGGCTTTCGCAAATCTACTTTGGTTTAGCAAACTGTTATACATATCATTTAACGGCAGGATTATTTCATCCCCCGCAGCCCGGATCAAGTAACACGAGAGCCCGTATAAGTCTTTCGTATTCTTAGGCGCAATCTGTCGAATAATTTTCTTAATTTCTCGCGGCGTGAAAAGGTTCAGTCTCATTGAGCTAGAGGACGCAGGACGACTATTTGTAAGTAAGTGAAGAGCTTTTACTACATTTGCTTCGGGGGCGTTCGCAAGTGTGGCTGATTGGGCTATGACATCGACATAGCGATAGAGATAGCGCTCCTTACCAGCAGGATCCAAAACAATATCTCTTGGTTTGTCTATGTTTTCCCAAACCAATAGGGTCCTCATGGTACCATCGACATTAGCAACCTCAATCCTGTTGGTTCCAGCATCAGTCCAATACAATTTGTTTGTATACCAATCGAACGCTATGCCTGCTGGCCATACTGAAAAAAAAATGTATCAATCAGTTTATCAATTTATCAATGGTATAAACTGTATAGTTTTCTTCCATCCATGAATCACTTACGTAAATTGGACTTAGCTATGATAGTTTGTCCTGATCCATTTATATGGGCACGGTTGATCGTATCTTTATCAACGTCAGTCCAGAAAATAGAGTTGGTGCTGACATCCCAGTCTAAAGCAACTGCTGATTTGATGCTGTCTACAGGAATCACCTAGGAAACAAGACAGTTGGTTAAATTCAACTGTGTCCTGCTTGAGTTTAGATTTTTTTTAACTCGTTTCCTATTTTATTTTACTTACCATGTCTAAAGAGTCAGTTTGTTTTTTCGGCTGCAGCTGTTTCAATCTCAGATCCCTTTTTCGCGCATACAGTAGCAGTTTTTCTGGCGCTTGGTCGCAGATTCGGCTGAAATCAAGCCGAGGAAATTAGTTTATTCAATTCCATAGCCAAAAAAATCTGAATAAATGCGCAAAAAGCCTATACCTATCAATATTAAGATTAAATCCAGCAGGGCACTTGCAGCTGTAAGCTTGGCTGTTTGGCAAACATAAATGGGAACATCCTCCATTGTTTTCACCGCAACGATTCTTGTAAGTTGTCATTTGACGAAGTGGGTGGTAGCTAGAAGAACACAACGGAGATGTTATGGAGTACAAAAATTCAACTGATTAATTCTATAATTTTTTAAATAACTTTCCAAAATGAGGATTTAATGGGCTACACGGGATGGTTTTTTATTGTCTTATAAAATATGAACATAAATGACTTGCAAGACAGATCTACCAAGATATTAAAATGCTTATATCATAAGTACGTACTTTCATGTGACGTCATTCGTAAGTATAGTGCGCTCTCTGTACGCCAAAGACAGAACATCCCTTCATAAGCCAAACAAAAATTTCAAACGCTTTTGTATATCTCAGAACTTTACTAACCAATTTTAAAAGTGTCTTCAGTAAGTGTATAACAATTAATTATATTTTTCACTGTCAGAAGTCTTTTGTTTGTAACAAATCAAACACCTGTCCTATAGCATTAGCCATCTTAGCCGATTGTGAACCAATTTTATTTATTCTGTTTCTATTGAATATCTCAGGAATAGTCCAATTAAAATTTAAATTAAATATTCCACGTCTAAGAATGCAAAATTAGGAGATGTATGTATCCCGTATATTGAAGTTCCCTTGATTTCGGTTGTTATTTTTATGTGAAAATTTAAGAGTCGTTCAGTCTATTCATTATATTTTAAATCTACCTGTGAATATCCATAGGAACATAGCGGCCAGCGTGTATAGTTTGAATTCCCATTCCGGTTTTCTTGTTCACGGTTGATATGCTCTTCGTGTGCCAATCAGTCCAATAGATCGCATCTTCGAATAGTGTTAACGCAAATGGATGCGGTAATCCTTTATTCGTTATCTGAAATTTAATACCCATTAATAATTTAGTCCGTACCTAAATATTACAAACTGCAAAATAGTTATATTATGCCAAAAACATTGTTACATCATTGAGGGGTACCTCACCTTTTTTCGTTCCTGACCATCAAACATTGCTCTCTCAATGACATGATGCTTAGCATCTGCCCAGTAAATTCTCGATTCGGTGTAGTCAATAGTCAGTCCATTTGGCCAGAAAATCTGATTGACAATTATACTCTTGCGCTTAGTACCGTCCATATCTGCCCGCTCTATCTTTGGATTAGGTCCTTAAAAATGTAACGTAGCGTAAATACAAATAATAATATACTTTGCATTATTTAGGAAGTCGATTTTAGTTTGGATGTTTTACCCCAATCAGTCCAAAATACCAATGCGTCTCCAGGGTGGACGGCAATTGCTCTCGGTTTGTCGAGGTCATTAGCGACAATCACAGCTCTTTGAGCGCCATCAAGAGTAGCTACTTCTACGCGTCTCGTTCCAGAATCAGTCCAAAACAGCAAATCGTGAATCCAATCCACTGCCACACCACCTGGCGTTTCGAGACCCCATCTAATAACATCTGCAAAGAAATTTTATTTTTAATCTCGTATTCTTTCTATGGAAAATAGAAATTAGGCTAAATTATCTTACCAGTTACGTTATTTTCGTTTATTTGAGCAACCCTTATCACTCTCAAATTGTTCTCCGACCAGAATACAAGCTTCTTTTCATAGTGGTAATCCAAAGCAACTGCGTTGTGAAGTCCTTTTACTACTGACATGTAGTTATCTCCAGTAAGCCAGACCTACACAATTACAATAGAATTTGATGAAAGAAAGAAAGATAGAACGAAAAAGTTTATTTGTGACCAAATTAGGTTTTTAAAAAAATAGCTTATTGACTAGTTATAATATAAGGTCACAAATCGGCCCCAACTCAGCATAATGCCGGCTGTTAACCAGCGCTGGTCTTCCGTTGGAGCCGTTTGGTGATGTCTCGGTACAAGCACACATACAGTACACACGACCAAATAAAAATATAAATAAAATAATAAATAAACCAATCTAAAAACAAATATTAATATGATGACAATGAGGTAATTATTATATATTATACTATATTATATACTTTGAAAACATAGTTCCTTATATTGCACTCGTGTCATGCTTTTGAGTTTCCTCTTGTTGCTGATATGCAGTAATAAATTTTTTAAGTTTATAACTAAAACTTTTAACATTTTGCAGGTTCCTCAACGGCGGAGGAATATTATTCCAGCATTTACTAGCAGCATACCGATGCTGCTACTGCTGATGATGGGTACTGTAAAAGTGACATACTAATATTAATGTTAAAGAAAAGAAGAATAGAATACCTGTCTTATTCCGATCCGATTAGAAAAGAGTAAAGATGGTGATTCGCCCGTTGGCTTGCAGGATCTGCCGTCAGGTCTCAAGACATAACCAGTCATACAACCACATAAGAAAGTCCCAACTGTGTTGGAACAAGTTTGGGAACAAACTGGATCTTGTTCGTACATACATTCATCAATATCTCTGCAACTGTAAAATGAAATAAAATACTATAACATATTTTATCTAAGAGAATCTGCATTCATAGTATCAACTTCAACATCTGTTACCTGTATTTATCACTAGCCAAAAGGAACCCCAAAGGACATGCGCAAGCCGGTTGCCCATCAAATGTGGTAATACATAGCTTCTCACATTTGTCTTCAGAGGTGCATGTTCTTTTTGTGGGGCACTTCTCTTCATCGTCGCCTTTAGGGCAATCCTTCATTCCGTCACACACATGCTTCCTGCTAACGCATTTTCTGAACGCGTTACTAAAATGGTCCTGAGACTTGCACGTGTATTGATCTTCCTCGCAATGAACTTCGCAGTTGATTTCGTCTTCGCCGTTTGAGCAGTCTCGGACTCCATCGCATAGCCAAGTTTTCTGTAGGCAACATAAATTTGTATAAACGAATGAATCAAGGTTTAAACCAATCGATTCTAGTAAAGAATCTTACCAAAATGCAGCGGTGATCAGCGCACATGAATTCATCGGCAGTACAGTTCTGGATTTTGTTGGGTTCACAGTTCAGCTCGTCGCCGCCATCAGCGCAGTCTCTTTCAGAATCGCAACGCCAACGTTCCGGGATGCATTTACCATCGTTGCACCTTATAGAAGAATAAATTGCATGTCATTGACATCTATTTCAGTACCATAATACATCTATTTCGTTTGCCATATTGTGATTCTCAGCTTACTAAATCTGGAGTCATTTCCAGAAAATCTAACAACAGCTGGGGTAGACAGAATTTTATAGTGGTGTCCGCAGACGGATAAATGTAGCATAAGACGTCATGCGGTTAGATGAAGTGACGATCTGTATAAAGTAGCTGAGAGGCACTGGCTGCAGACAGCTGAAATATACGCTCCGTGGTTTACATTAAGAGATATCCAAATCATATTGTGGATGTGGCAAATATCTTACTTGAACTCTCCAGCACTGCAGCTGCCAGGTAACATCGGGCATGTGTCTTCGTCGCTCCAGTCGCCGCAGTCATTGTCTCCGTCGCACTGGAACTCCTTATTCACGCATTTTTTGTTGTCGCATTGCAATTCGGTCTCGCCACATCTTAGTAGGTCCACAGCTGATCGAAAAAACGTTTAGTTTACCAGTTAAGAATCGTTGTTATTGCTATCTTTTGAGCGTAAAAATCGGGAATGCTGTTTATAGATTAGGAAATAATTTGTTATGTGACACTTACGGCATTCATTCTCGTCGGAGTTGTCAGAACAGTCGGGCTCTTTGTCGCATCTCCAATGCTTAGAGATGCAGTCGCCAACAGAGCACTGGAACTGATTCTTTTGGCATGTTCTGTAATAAAAAAATAATTTTGAAATGCAGGCAAATAAAGTCATTTATTGAAGGACTTAAACATTATATTCTTCATATTTGTTGTTGTACAAAAGGACAAGAACAATTATTATTATGGGTTTGGGTACCCGAGGACGATGTCATCAGATAGGGCGAAATGGAAGAGAAATAAAGAAAAGGGAAGGGTGACTTTATCACCTTATGACCATAGTCATGAAAGAAGAGATTTATCTAAGTACATATATATTAAATGTTGTGTATTTAATAATTAGTAAGTAAAACTATTTTTTCATAAAACTATACTAACTAAAACACTGTTCATTGCTTACCAAAGTATGGACACCGAAAAATTACTGTTCTACAAATCGAAAATACATTGAAGGATAACAAATGTTAGCATCACTCATTGCTCTCGTATTAGATATATTGAAACTTTATTGTGCACATCAGAAATAAAAGCTACAGATAAAGAAACTTATAAGCTAGTGCCACAAGTGGCGGCCTTATCGCTTAAAGATATTTGACGTGCACTGAAAAGACGTTGATCAAACATTGACAGAGGACACGGAAATGCAAAGTTTGAACCACTACAAGGCATTGGCAAAATTTGCCGCAATTTTACCGCACCGCATAAGCCATGAACAAAAGTTGAAGTTGACATGCAAAGTAGGTGATCTTGCGGAGTCTATCCTCATAAAGCGCTGTGGGCAAACCTAACATTTAGTAGATTACTAAGCGAAGCTGTCCCTTTTACTCATCGAGAATAGAATTCAGGTTACATTTTTAAATTCATTCTATGTGGAAAGTGCATAGCAGTGCCTTTCTATGTATTGGAAGGTTGTACTCGATCGCATCCATCTTCAAAGTGTTCTAGTATTCAATTATATTGCATTTCATTTGACGCTACAATGCAATCAGATAGGCCACTACGATTCTCAATCATCGACACCTACTTATGCGTCGATGAACTGTTGAAGACCTAGATTCTTCGTTCAGAATTTCTAAAAGAACCAGAAAATGCATGACTGTCATTTAAGGGGCAGCTCAAAGCACTCGGCTATCCGGCTATATCACTTGCAACGTTTTTGAAGATAAAATAACAACTGAATATTTTATAAAACCGATTGGGCATTGTTGATATTTTAGAGGAGATAAAAATAAACCGAAAAAATAGTTTTTTTAATCTCCGCCAACCTATACAAAATAAAAAAAAGCTGGTGTTTCGGTGTTTTTAAACTATCACTCAGTCATTTATTCATTTATTATCTAAAATTTTAAAGCATGCGGAAGTGATAGCCCTGGCCGTAGAGCGTACACTTACGCTTTCCTACGCATTGCAAGGTTGTATCTCGATTAACGCAAAGGATTAACGTCATCTCAATTGTCAAGTATCGAAACCTACGCATCGATGTACTGTTAATGGTAATCACATCGAGTTCCATAATTAGTCGCCCACGGAAGCTGGATATATCGGGCGCTCCAGGACGTAGGCGGGTAGCCATGGAAACCTGACAACCCTCGCCGCACCCGCCCCGATCCCCCAGGAATATTGATCCAGAACAAACGTACAGTACACAGACCAACGTATATCTATGTACAGGGAGGGAGCGACCATCGGGTTTTCTTAAAGAAACTGACAGCCATCGGAGGAAGCATTTTAATTCCATAATTTGACCAACTCTACGAATAAGTTGGGTTGCATTTTTTGTAAAACGTCATTTGATTTATTTTATGCAGCTAGTTAGCTCTACTTTACTTAGATTTTATATTTGGTTTGTAAGTTCCCGGGTTTGAAATAAGGGTTGTAAGATAGTCGTGTAGCTATTGCGTCGTTTTGTTAAAGTGCCTGGAGTGCCTAGTAATATACACTTTTACGTTGGCTAATATGAGTGTAACCTAATTTTGTAATAACTTAATACTCCTCAGTAGAAGAGCTTTTCTACAAAATGTTCCTACTTGTCTGCTACAAAAACTAACAAAACAGATTGAAAAATATAGGCTAGGTAACATTTAATCATCAGATTATTTATTTCTGATGTAGGTACATAATATGGAGTTTTTATCTATCTTTTATCTAGTTTGATGACTTCCAGACCCCCGAATAAGCCGGTTTCCGTAAAGGCTGGAGCACCGTAGACCACATTCACACGCTCCGCCAGATTATACAGAAGACTAAGGAGTATAATCGGCCATTATGCATAGCGTTTGTGGACTACGAAAAAGCCTTCGATTCAATCGAGACCTGGGCTGTATTGCAGTCCCTCCAGCGTTGTCATATCGACTATAGGTATATCGAAGTGTTGAAGTGTCTGTATAGAAACGCGATTATGTCGATTCGATTACAGGACGAGAGCACGGAACCAATCCAACTGCAGAAAGGCGTGAGACAGGGAGATGTTATCTCTTCGAAACTGTTCACGAATGCATTGGAGGACGTTTTCAAGCTCTTGGACTGGAACGGATTCGGCATCAACATCAATGGCGAATACATCACTCACCTTCGTTTTGCCGATGATATAGTCATGATGGCAGAGTCGCTGGAGGATATCAATACGATGCTCAGCGACCTCAGTAGCCTTTCACAGGTGGGTCTTAAAATGAACATGGACAAGACAAAAATTATGTCCAATGTCCATGTTGAACCCGTGCCGGTAGTCGTTGGGAACGATACTCTCGAAGTTGTTGACCATTACACCTATCTTGGACTTATTGTTCAGTTAAGTAAGTCCAACTTAGGCAAAGAGGTCGCCTGAAGAATCCAACTCGGATGGGCAGCGTTCGGGAAATTGCGTGACATCTTCTCGTCCAAGATACCACAGTGCCTCAAGACGAGGGTCTTTGACCAGTGTGTGTTGCCAGTGATGACATATGGTACTGAGACGTGGTCCTTAACTGTTGGCCTTTTGAAAAACTGTTGAAAAACTCAGAGTCACTCAGCGGGCAATGGAGAGAGCTATGCTCGGAGTTTCTTTGCGCGATAAAATCCGAAACGTGGATATTCGCCAAAGAACCAGAGTCACCGACATAGCTGTTAAAATTTGCAAGTTGAAGTGGCAATGGGCAGGCCACATCGCTCGAAGAACCGATAACCGATGGGGAAGAAAGGTTCTGGAGTGGAGACCGCGAACCGGAAGACGCAGCGTAGGGAGGCCTCCCACTAGATGGACCGACGACATTGTAAGAGTCGCGGGCATCCAGTGAATGCAAAAGGCAGGCTGTCGTTCAGTGTGGAGGTTAAAGGGGGAGGCCTATGTTCAGCAGTGGACGTCTTCTGGCTGATGATGATGATGATCTATCCAAAGAAATTAAAGACAGGATAGCATCCGTCTGGTAATACAAACGACGTAGGCTTTGTAGTAGGGTTCCGTTGACACCCTTTGGTTATGGAACTCAAGTACCGGTGCCGCCGGCTAGTACAAAAATGTCTATTCTCAAAATGTCACTTACTTGCCCTTGGTGCAGTTTGTTTCGTCTGAGTTGTCACGGCAGTCATTGTCTCCATCGCACACCCAATCCTTGTGAATACACAGTCCATTAGCGCACGAAAATTCTTTTTCGGTGCAGTTCATGTCACCATCTGAAACAATAACAATTTGTTGATTTTAAAACCCATGTATCTCAGATACAAGAGCAAACATTATCTCTAACCCATGCATCCTTGAAACTTTATTTAATTTATTATTTACTAGCGGTCCGCCCCAGCTTCGCACGGGTATAGATTAAAGCCTATGTCACCCGGGGATAGTGTAGCTTCCCGTCAGTGAAAGAATTTTTCAAATCGTTTCATTAGTTTCGGAGCCTATTCAATGCAAACAAACAATCAAATCTTTCCTCTTTATAATATTAGTATATATAGCCTCCGAAATTTCTTAGATCGGTTTATGGCCATGCGTTTTTTAATGGGCCCATTAAGTGACGAAAAGAGCAACTCACTCGCTTGGTGGTAAGCGTCACGCTTGCCATGTGTTAAACAACCAACAGCTAAGTGCCACCTAAAATGTACAACATCTACAGTTCAAAACCCTGCTGCATGGGCAATGCATTGTAGCGATGGTGACCGGGTATCATGTGTGCTTTACAATCTAACGGTGCCCGGTTCGATCCTCGGCCCTGCACCAATGACTTATGTAGTACTTAATAAATTATGTGCAGTTTAGATGCCATCACTCAACAACGTTGCAGGAAAACATCGTGAGGAAACCGATATGTCCAAGAACCTCAAAAGTTCAAAGACATATGACATTCACCTAAATGCACTAGGCCAGCGTGGTGGATTAGGGCCCGTCCTCTCTCTCTCTCTCTCTCTCTGGGAGAAGGCCTGTGTCCCAGCAGTGGGAACATGATAGGCTGATAACATGCAATAAACGTTATTCTATTCTACAAAAGAGAACCACAACAAATTTGCAAATATAACATTGCAGAATGTGCGCTGTTGCTGTATCGTATATAGTCTACTAGCTGAATCCCGCGATGTTACCAGCAATTTTTCAGGTTTTATTTGCATTTCTAAGTGGAATAGAACCACTTAGAATCCATCCTCATGATGCACACTGTCTTCTTGCCAAGTTTTGTTCAGATCAACATAGCCGTTAATTGTGAAAAGCAAGTAAACGCAGACAGAGGAAAGAGTTAATTTTGCTTTTATAATATTACTTATCATTAGGATATTAGTTAGTGTCAAACTTTTCAATCGGACTGCCAGAGCGGGCACAAAAAATCGACACCGCTTTAAGGTCGGTATTCCGAAAACCCGAACGAAGCGCTTTGATTACACCTTTATTGTGGGTTCGATTCCCACCTAGGACAAACATTTGTGTGATGAACATTTGTGTTTGTTCTATATCTGGGTGTTAATATCTATTTAAGTATGTATTTAAACCTATATATGTATATATATATCAGTCTCTGGCAGCCATATCACAAGCTTTGCTTAGTTTGGGGTCAGATGACCGTGTGTGCAAAAATGTCCCGAATATTTATTTATTTATTTATTGTGCGAACTGCTAGTTTGTGGAATACGCTGCCTGAATGGGTGTTCCCCGATAGTTACAATTTAGGTGTCTTCAAATCACGAGTAAATCGATTTCTTCTAGGCAGGCGTGCTCCACCGCGGGCCGCATCATCGCTTCACATCAGGCGAGTTGGCGGTCAAGCCAACTTTGTGATGCCTCTGGTGTTACAAGTATCCATAGGCGACGGTGACTGATTACCTTCAGGCAGCCAGTCTGCTTGTTTGCCACCTATGGCATAAAAAAATAAATATTAAAAAAAATAAAAAAACTTACCACAATGAGTCTCATCAGAAAAGTCGCCGCAGTCGTTGTCACCGTCACACAGCCACTCGATGGCTATGCACACGCTGGTGCTGTGACACATGGTTTTGTTCTTCTGCTCGTCGCAGGTTCTAGAACAACCTGCCTCGTCTTCCGCATTGGCGCAGTCGGTGGTGCCATCGCAACGCTTTTCCATTTCTATGCAGCTGCAGGATATCTAGAAAAGAACATTGTTTGAGAACTTGCATTTCACTATTAATGTGTCATATTCCATCATTGCACAAAAAGCATCATTGAATTAGGCCATTGCACACCCACAATAGATTGCACGTACTACTTTGCACGTGAAATATCATCGTGTGAACATAATATATTCAGGCTATACAAAATGCCAATAGTTCAAAGACGAACATGCACTGAGCCAGCATGGTGGATCAGGGCTCATCTTCTCTCCCTCTCTCTCTCTCTGAGAGAACCCGTGTCCCAGCAGTGCGAACATAATAGGCTGATAATGATAATACAAAATGCTAGTCATCCTACATTTCTACACAATATATGCAAGTAGGCATTTATTCACTTCATCAAAACTCGCCTGAGGATTTCTTATAAAATAATTATAACACCGGCTTTCACTGATGCGTGCACCGATAAAACATCATCGTAAGTGCAAGCCGGTGTTATAATAATTTATGCATTTATTATTAATAATCAAGCAAGATGCTGCACATCATATGCAACCGGCTTTAAATTAAGTAGGTAAGGTAAAAGTGCATTATTTTTTACGTATTATCTGATGTTTATACTCTATAGGTATAGGTTTAACACTAACTTGACACGAGAACTGGTGTTGCAGACAATTACAGCCATCGCCAGGATCGTCTTCTTCGGGCTCGGGCGCCATTTCGAACTCGTGGAAGCCAGAGTGGTCTGCACACAAAATGTTGCTTAATGTCAATATAATTAGCTCTAGACAAGTTTTACAAGACTATTCAACTGTTATACGGTGTAATGTTCATGCCACTCTCGGGTTTTTAGCCAGCGTTGCCAGTATTTTTTTGCCATGGCGGGATTTTGGAACTTTTTGAGTGAAAAAAGCGGGATTCTGTCGTCGAAAGCGGGACAGTAAAAAACATATAAAATCAAAAGTTTTTAAATATTTATCTTTTTATTTGAGTTAAAATTATAAATAAACATAATAATAAAATAAAATGTCTTTATTATGTTTACGTGACAATAGATAGCAAAAATAGCCATAGAAAATGTATATTAATAAAAATATGATTATTTAAATCAGATTTAATAGTTGTGTCTTAGCGTTTATCTTCATTACGCGCCGGGCGGGCGGCCAGTCCAAACTTTTCTGTGCCACCCGCCCGCGCTTCCTCAGCACGCTGCAGGTGCACGCACGGTCGAGTATCCCCGAAAAGCGGGACAGAGCCTGTCCCGCGCGGGACATTTAATTTTGATTTAAAAATTAGGACGTCTGGCAACGCTGTTTATAGTACACTTATGGAAGTACTTACGGTGCCAGTTCTCAACGCGTGTGTGGGTGTTATGCGACCAGAAGCCGGGCGCCGGCATCGACCCGAGGCCCGGCACGGCTGGCGGCGGTTGATACGCCGGCACGCGGGCTCCCAGCGGAGACCGCAGATCTGGTGACTCCGCCGTGCTGTTCGTGGGCCGCGGACCGCCTAATGATGGGACTTCGTCCGCGGCCACTGTCATCATAGGTACATTATTATTTGAGTCACGAGTGGTCGCGAGTTTTAATGATTATAAAAAGTTACGCATATAGACTGTACTAAGCTGAAATATCATTGTACTCATCACTATGAACAATTTTTACTATAGCACCAACCCTGGAATCACGAAAAAAATATCGGCTTTTCCATAGCATGATGTGAACATTTTCTCCGCCGTCTTGGGCCTCCGCCATAATGAATTTATCATCTAGGACCAAAGTGGTTGGGAAGACAAATCCAATGAACCCAAACTCGACGGGGTTACGTCGTTTCGTTTAGGAGTTCCTATGGCCACCTTCTGTCTCCATCATCAGACCAGCTCGAATGTACCATAACATTCCATTGTCACCAAACTTACATAACATAATATGTCAAATTTTAGCTCAATCGGTATAAGGTGGTTCGATTCACCTATGGCGGAAAATTTAAATTTTAAACAGTTTTTTGGTCCTAGTAGCCAGGCCAGGTAATTATTTTTAAATAACACAGTGTTTGCGCAAAATGTTGGCTGTTCTTTACATTATAATGTACAATTATTTAACATTAACGCACCATATTACTTACATTTGTGAATAAACCGTTTGAAACAGCAAAAATTTGTTTATTCACAAATGTAAGTAATAATGGGCATTGGAGATAAATAGCTTTACATGATTTTGTAAAGAATAATAATCAATCTGCGCAAACATCATGGTTGTTTACAATAATTACCCGGCCTAGCTACAAGGACAAGAAAACTGTTTGAAATTTGAATTTCCCGCCATTTGTGCAACGAACCACCTTAAAGTATCTATTTCAAAATTGAGTTGCTAGATAGTTAAACATAGGTGTAAGGGGAACACTCTCGAAGCAAGGAGGTAGTTGTACTCATCATTATGAACAACTTTTACTATGGGACCAGCCCTGAAATAGCGAAAAAAAACCCATAGTAAAAGTTATTCATAATGATGAGTACAATTACCTTTTTTTGGCTTCGAGAGTGTTCCCGTTACATTCTGTATACATACATACATACATTGCAAGTTAAATAAAATCTTGTAAACAATATCTATTCCTAAATTCCCGATCTATTAACGTTACGTATGTTGTCAATAAATTGCCAGTAGGTACTATACCTACTATGAATGCTTTGTACCGGTACCACGAACCACTTGAGAGATAAATAGTTCCTGTCTTGTGACATCCACCGCACTCGGCACACGGGGGCTTTTCGTGCAAATCTATTTATATCATAAGGAAAACAGATACCAATCTAATATTTAAATTGAACGTCATTTATGTTTTTGTGATTACTAACATTACAGGGTGGCATAATCATATTAAAAAACCCATTGTTTTATAATAAAAGTTATAAAAAAAGTAATTTATGCATGTACTGGTAATTTGTTAGCATGCTCTAAAAGGCAGTACATCAAACAAACAACTTTTGATCTAGGGACGACTTTTAGAATATCGCGAAGAAAAACAGCCTTAGTACACCCTACCCGCGTACCCAATACAAACGCTAGATGCCTTACGATAACATCTTGTGAGTTGTAGGACACCTAATTATTACTTTCGGTCCAAGTGATCAGTCAAATTCTGACAATGGCAATAGTCGAGGCCAGCCGCCAGTCTAATCTTGGTACGAAAAGAAAAAATAAGCTAATGTGACTTGGGAAAACAAACCAAATGAGCCCAAACTTGAGGGAATATTGCACTTAACGACGAGGATCTGATGACGGAGCTGGGAGGTTGATAGTAGAAATGGAGGTTCTCCAGGAGTTTACTGGTAGCCGTTAAAGAGTTCCAATACCCATTTCTCGACCCCACCATCACATCAGTTCGATTGGACCAAATTGTTATGTTGTGCTTGTCTGAATTACATACTTAGGTACTTAAGTCACAAATCGACACGTCAGTCAGAAGTAGATTAAAATCGAATTCCAAGTTTTGTAAGCATAGTGAGTTCTACAAGTGAAGGTAATCTTCTTCTTCTTCTTTCGAGTCGATGTTCCGCAAAATACAATTCTATTGTCAAATCAAGTTTCTAGACCAGAACTTTGCCACCCCAATGGCACTCTCCGTGGCTATTACAAGTGAAGGTAATAAAATGGACCGAGTACCTACATGCAGATTGCAGATAGGTCCCTTAATATTTTAATGTCTCTAATGTAATTTTTGATCCCGGATATGTCCTAAAACTGCAACCAGAACCACCGGAAGATGGGCAGCAGCGTCCTATTAGTACACGGTGAACGTACTGCAATCCCCAAACCGCCGATAGTGCCAAGACTGGGGATTATGATAGCACCCCACTAAAAGGGAAGGCTTTATTCAGCAGTGGACATTTACTGGCTGATGATGTGATGAATGTAGGTAATTCTTATTTCTAGCGCAAAAAGTAGTTATTACTCACCACATAAGATGTTTATTGTTATCGAGGCTATGAACACATGATGCCACATGGTGGCACGCGCGGTGCGCCGCGACCAGCCCAGCAAGCTAGGTGACCTGCGCATACGGCGCCTGTGTGCTGCCGGTCCACATTCGCCTTACCATGGCGAGGTACCAGGGATTCGCAGGTTCACGCACTACCTGCAATAAGGTATACGAGTTAGAATCTCTTTTCTATTTCTACTTAGTATAAATTAAAGTCTCTTTCCGCGTCTGTATGTCTGTCTGTATGGCCGCTAACTCCTCCTAACCCACGCAACGGATTTTGATGCGGTTTTCACCATCAGTCAGATAAATTTTCACGGAAGGTTTATATAATTATATAACTAGCGACCTGCCCCGGCTTCTCACATAAATTGCACCCGTGCGAAGCCGGGCGGGTCGCTAGTTAAGTATATACGGTGTGTGGTGAAGAGTGTTCACTACACTGCATAATTATGGTACATTCATACATGACAACACTTGCCATTCCTAATGAAAGACCAGCGGAAAAATGAGAAGAGGGTGGTTTGTGACAAAAAACTGGACTAGTGTGAGTAGAACTCGCACTCTGCGGGTTTCGTACAAACTTACTAAATATGTATGTGGATAGTTCATCCATCTCGGGAATCGAGTCTCGACGAAAAAAGGTCGAAATATTAAACTTAAACTTTGTAGTTGGCAAATAGGTGCTCCCATACATACCAACTACAAAGAGTAGGTGTTTAAAGTGATGTAACTTCTTTCTGATTTCTTCCTTTATGTGAAAAAAAGAAAGAAAAATATTCATGATGTTGCTGTGTGTGTTTTTTTTTAAATGTGAGCTTTGAAACCTTGAATTTTCATGATTCTGGCAACGGGAAGTACCCTAGATGTTTTGATTCTCTTGTGAAATCGCAAAATATGCTACATAAACGGTCATATCTTTTGATCGCGTTGAGTTAGAAGTTCGATTTTTCACATCTCTAAGGGATTGCAAACCTGAGTATTTGATATTAATTTCATCTTGATACCTCTACGCATTCCTCAGAAAAAGGGTCTTGACAGACAGACAGATGGACAATGAAGTGATCTTATAAGTTTTCCTTTTGAGGTACGGAACCCTAAAATAATAAAATTATAATATCCTTGCAGTTTTTTTAATATCTTTTAATTAATGTTTAATTACGTGTATTTCCTTTTTATTTGTCATACATAAAAGATGTCTATATCTGCAAAATCTACGAGTCACACCATGTGTACATTGTGTACCTCGACTTCGCGTTAGCCCACGTTTTTCACATTCGTCTAACGCCTTTTTGCTTCCCGCAACCTTATGGTAGTTATATCTATCTTCTATAACTTTTAAATATAATAATTAATTGCCGTGCGTACCTATGTCTCGTGAACCCGGAAAATAGCTTGACCAATTACAATAAAATTGTTTTCTATTTTGTCCGCATAAATTCCGTGTGGATCAGAAAAAAAAATTGTCCGGTAGATTGTAAATTTCGGGAATAAGTGAAAGTGCTTTTTTCTAGGAGATTTTTGTATGAACCATAACTCATTGAACAGGACGTTTGTCGAGTCAGCTAGTTAATATATGGATATTAAATTTAAAAAACGGTCGTTGGTCATCTGACGTTTTTCTATCAATAGCCTAGATCATTTTCACAATGGTTTGACCAGTACGGCTCAGTGGTAACGCTACTGCGTTATGGCAAGGAGGTTCCTCTTTCTAATCTCACCCAGGCAGATGTTTGTCATATCAATTGAAATCTCTGCTCTGGGTCTGGGTGTTAGTTGTACTTGTTTTGTGGGCTTTCCAAGGCAACTCCAACTCAAGAAATTTTGCGAGTAGGTAATTTTATTTCTTTTGACCGTCCTCTTTCACGTCAGGTCCATGCAGCTGTACTAATTCTATTTGCATCACACAAAGAACTGCATTTTCCACTTTACATGTTCACAAAACTTTGCCAAACTTTTAACCTAAACTCAAAGAATAAATCAATTTAACCATAAAAATCGGTTAGCAATTTAAATTCAAAACGATCTGTAAATATTTTAAGGTAGCCATTTTAAACTACTCACCCTTGTATAACACACTTCCGACCTTAACTACTTAGTACACATTCCGTCAGTGCCTATATTTTTATCGAAATAAAATAGTTCAATACGTGGAGTTGGTACTATTTTTATAAATAAACTGCGTTGCTAGCCCTGTATTGAATTCGTGGCGGACATATTGGCATAAAGTGCGCGCATGCGCCTTCATGGGCTTGTCTTACGGAGCAGGGAGCAGGCGATACTTGTTGATAGCCTTTCATTGAGCCGCGCCGCGCAACACCCAGCCACTACTCTGGTCCAGGTTGCCTTGAGCTTTTTTTGTACGCCTTTATATACACATTTTTATTGAAGGCTTGCGCGTGACTGCCACCTCACCTGATGTTAAGCGATGATGTAGTCTACGTGGAGTGCGATTGCCTAGAATCAACCAATTCAATCACGTACGACTTAGATAATATACCTAGTTTTTTTTTTTACTTTCTTTGTATATATTATATTTTTATTAGTAAGTAATAGTTTTATCGATAAGTTGTATATAATATGTACCTACCCAAGATTCCAACTAATTATAATAATTATATATAATCTAGATAGACATCAAGATTGTTATTATCGTTGACCCATTCAAGCAGCACATTCCACATTCTAGCTGTTCGTACAATAAAAGTGGAATTAAAGCGCTGCGTTCGGGTTTTCGGAATATTAACCATAAAACAGTGTCGCTTTTTCGTGCCCACCCTGGCCGTCTGATAGAAAGATGGATGGGAGGGAAAAGATATTAAATAGGTAAATAATTTATAAGTAGGTACTGGTAATTTATTTGTTGAATACAAAAAATCTTGCGCGTATTAAAAACCACAAAGTTTTATAGCTAGCGCAAAGAAAAACTAGCTGTGACCTACGATTTTTCCGTATGTTCTGGAATACAAAGTATCCTTCCTCATGATGCACTATTTTCTTATCAAATTGTATCAACATCGATGCAGCCGTTCAGTCCTAAAATTATCAAAAGGTAAGCAATGTTCCTTTCTCATATACATTTGAAAGTAACTTTGTACCTAATCTTCATCAAACGAATATTTTCGTTAGTTTTATGAAGTTGCTAAAGATAAAATAACTCTTCCAAGATAGTTTAAATAAGTAAAGGCTACGCGAACGATTGCATCAACACTGTTTTAAACTGTCACGGTTGTTCACTAAACTTATATGATTATATACGGGATATTTACCGTGGTAAGGTTGTGGAATGAGCTCCTGATATTTTGGCGCAGTTACATGCACCATGTTTACGGCAAGACTGACTTTATCGATTGCATCAAGTTTTAATAATTGTGCTAAAATTTTAATTCCAAACTCAAGCATTTTATCTTATTGTTTATACTCATTTATATTTAGTTGAAGCTGTGATAAGATATCTTAATTGCGGTTGTGTATTACTTAAAAATAAATACCTACTCTAAAAAAACAAAATATTTTCCATTCAATTTATTCTGTGGCACCATCACGTAATACATTGTAATGGTTAAAATTCTGACTAAACCAGATACAGCACAACTACGTAGGAAATATGGGTTTGTATCCACGGATTCCGGTATCAGATTGAATTAACCACGGATCCCGGAAAGTTGTATCCACCGATACCGGGATTCGTAACCTTAAAAAAAAATATCACTAGCGGTCCGCCCCGGCTCCGCACGGGTATAGTTATATAGCCTATTAAAATAGCCTATATCAGTGATAATGTAGCATTCAAATGGTGAAAGAATTTTTTAAACCGGTTCAGTACTTTTTGAGCCAATTTGTTACAAACATACATACAAATCTTTCCTCTTTATAATATTGTATGTATGTATATGTATAGATTTAGTAGGAGACTTTATGAATGGTATTTACCAACTATGTGACGTATAAAGGTTCAAGATGGATCAAAAAAGTGCTTACTGACAAATTTTAAGGCGGTCTTACAGTGAAAAAGGCTTCACAGAACATTTTTTTAAGATAATGTATTCATTTTAAAGCAGTAAAAAAAATTATTTGGTAATTTTGATCATATTTCTGAGTGGACCATTGGATCCAAAACACGATTCCGATAAATTTTCTCGATAGAAAAAAATCATGAAATAACCTCTAACCTTGAAATTGACCTAAACGCATACAATTTTATCTCGACTATTTATGAACAAATCTTTACAAAATTTACAAGAATGATGTGAAATATTGTTACAAATAGCATCATAATTTTTATTTATCGGTTAAAATTCAATTTTTCTAACTATTAATTAATTTAATCATAAACTGGCTCGAACGTGTCGAACGAAACGTCGTGCCGCCGCGGCGTCTTTTCACTTCTCTTTTATTTTTACGCGATGTGACAGAGACCGCTGAGGCGCGCTGCTAGACGGACGTGTGTCGCTTTGTTCCGCTAACCTCTCCAAAATATAATCTCGACTTTATGACACAAAAACACCTTGACGGAAGTTGTAAAGTAAGTACCTACCTTATCCGCAATGTTTTCTTGGATTATAAGTACTAAAAAGGCAGGCGAATGAAAATTACATTTTGTAACGATTTGTTTGTATATAATATTTTATGAAGCATAATTTCACCACAATTGTCATAGTCCAGTTGGCCGAACGGTTCGACGTATTGGATAAGTTCTCTGCGACTGTGAGTAAGGTTCAGGGTTCAAATCTCATATTTACCAATTATTTCCTTTTTGTATTTTTTTTATGTTTTTAAAATAATTCGTCATGTGCGTGCGTGCATGCGTGTGTGTGTGTGTTTGTTTGTGTTTGTATGCTTGTGTGTAATGTTCTTTACTCGAAAACGGTAGGAGCGATTTTGATGGGACTTCCACTGTCAGATGGCTGATGTTATGAGGAGAAAAAAAAATTGGTAACTTTTCATCATCATCATCATCATATTTTCATTACTTCGCAGGTGAACATGCAGAGCACAGTTAGTCTACTTTTTTTTTATGTGCCACAGGTGGCAAACAAGCAGACGGGCTACCTGATGCTACCTTACATTTTGTGACGATTTGTTTGTACATTTATATTATTTTATATATTAGAAGCATAATTTCACCACTAGCATCATATTTCAATTGGACGAGTGGTTGACGCAATGGATAAGTTCCTGCGACTGTGAGTAGGCTTCGGGTTCAATTCTCACATTTTCCATTTTCTTTTTGTTATTTTTCTAATGTTTTTAAAATAATTCGTCGTGTGCGTATGTGTGTGTCTGTAACGTTCTTTATAGACTCGAAAACTGCAGGACCGATTTTGATGGTATTTTTACTATCAGATAGCTGATGTTATGACGAGAAAAAAATTTGCAACTTTTCATCATCATCATCATCACAATTTTTTTCATTACTACGCAGGTGAATGCGTGGCGCGCAGTTAGTCTACTATAATGGTTAGGAAGTTCTAAACAACTTGGGATGGACAGAGACAGACGGATGGACGAACGAACTTATATGGGTTCCTTGTAGTTCAACGGAACCCTAAAAAGGTGTTACAGTCTTCTTTGAGTATATCTTTCTTCTATATACATATAAAAAGCGATGTATGTATGTTCCCTATGAAGGCCGATGATGATATTCCGTATGGACTCAAAAATGGCCAAACCGATTTTGACGGGATTTTCACTGTCAGATAACACATGTAATAAGGAGAGCAAAAATGCTATGTTTAATCATCATCACCATCATTACTATTTTGCATCACTACGCGGGTGAAACCGCGGGGCGCCGCTAGTCTACCATAAAAGTGAGAAACTTCTAAACAACTTGGGATGGACAGAGACAGACGGATGGACGAACGAACTTATATGGGTTCCTTGTAGTTCAACGGAACCCTAAAAAGGTGTTACAGTCTTCTTTGAGTATATCTTTCTTCTATATACATATAAAAAGCGATGTATGTATGTTCCCTATGAAGGCCGATGATGATATTCCGTATGGACTCAAAAATGGCCAAACCGATTTTGACGGGATTTTCACTGTCAGATAACACATGTAATAAGGAGAGCAAAAATGCTATGTTTAATCATCATCACCATCATTACTATTTTGCATCACTACGCGGGTGAAACCGCGGGGCGCCGCTAGTCTACCATAAAAGTGAGAAACTTCTAAACAACTTGGGATGGACAGACAGACAGACGGATGTACAGAACAAACTTATATGGGTTCCTTGTAGTTCTACGG
Organism: Agriopis marginaria; assembly: GCA_932305915.1. Taxonomy (NCBI): domain Eukaryota; kingdom Metazoa; phylum Arthropoda; class Insecta; order Lepidoptera; family Geometridae; genus Agriopis; species Agriopis marginaria. The sequence continues at coordinate 5,439,508 of OW029921.1, read as the reverse complement.
AACCCTAAAAAGGTATTACAGTATTCTTTGAATATATATTTCTTCTATACACATATATAAGGCGATGTGTGTATGTATGTATATGTTTGTATGTTTCCTATGAAGGCTGATGATGATGATGATATTCCGCATAGAATCTAAAATGGCTGAACTGATTTTGACGGGGTTTTCACTCTCAGATAGCTGATGTTATAAGGAGAGAAAAAAAAAACAATTTTTCATCATCATCATCATCATCACTTTTTTTTCATCACTACATGGGTGAAACCGCAGGGCGCAGCTAGCTAAGTTAAAAAGTTCGAAACAATTTTGGACGAATAGACAGACAGACAAACAGACGGATAGACGAACAAACTTATATGGGTTCCTTGTAGTTCAACGGAACCCTAAAAAGGTGTTACAGTCTGATTTGAATATATCTACATTTTTAAATACATATAAAAGCAATGTGTGTATGTATGTATGTATCTTCCTTATAAAGGCTGATGATGATGATGATGATATTCTGTATAGACTCAAAAATGGCCAAACCGATTTTGACGGGATTTTCACTGTCAGATAACAAATGTAATAAGGAGAGTAAAAATGCTACTTTTAATCATCATCATCACTATTTTGCATCACTACGTGGGTGAAACCGTGGGGCGCAGCTAGTCTACTATAAAAGTTAGAAAGTTCTAAATAACTTGGGCTGGACAGACAGACAGACGGGTGGACAGAACGAACTTATAATTATGGGTTCTTTGTAGTTCTACGGAACCCTAAAAAGGTGTTACAGTCTTCTTTGAGTATATCTTTCTTCTATATACGTAAAAAGCAATGTATGTATGTATGTTCCCTACGAAGGCTGATGATGATGATGATAATATTCCGTATAGACTTCAAAATGGCTGAACAAATTTTGACGGGATTTTCACTCTCAGATAGCTAATGTTATAAGGAAAGAAAAAAATTGAACTTTTCATCATCATCATCATCACTATTTTGCATCACTACGCGGGTGAAACCGTGGGGCGCAGCTAGTCTACTATAAAAGTTAGAAAGTTCTAAACAACTTGGGATGGACAGACAGACAGACGGGTGGACAGAACGAACTTATATGGGTTCCTTGTAGTTCTACGGAACCCTAAAAAGGTGTTACAGTCTTCTTTGAGTATATCTTTCTTCTATATACGCTAAAAGCGATGTTTGTATGTATGTTCCCTAGGAAGGCTGATGATGATGATGATGATATTCCGTATAGACTCCAAAATGTCTGAACTGATTGTGACGGGGTTTTCACTCTCAGATAGCTGATGTTATAAGAAGAGAAAAAATTGAACTTTTCATCATCATCATCATCATCACCATTTTTCATCAGTACACGGTGAAACCGCGGGGCGCAGCTAGTCTACTATAAAGGTTAGAAAGTTCTAAACAACTTAGGATGGACAGACAGACAGACAGACGGATGGGCAGAACGAACTTATATGGGTTCCTTGTAATTCTACGGAACCCTAAAAAGGTATTACAGTATTTTTGGAGTTTATATTTCTTTTATATACATATAAAAAGCGATGTATGTTTGTATGTTTCCTATGAAGGCTGATGATGATGATATTCCGTATAGACTCCATAATGGCTGAACTGATTTTGAAGGGATTTTCACTCTCAGATAGCTGATGTTATAACAAGAGGAAAAAATGCTGCTTTTCATCTTCATTGTCATCATCATCACCAATTTTCATCACTACGCGGGTGAAACCACGGGGCGCAGCTAGTCTACTATAAAAGTTAAAAAGTTCTAAACAACTTGGAATGGACATACAGACAGACAGACGGATGGACAGAACGAACACAAGTATATGGGTTCTTTGTAGTTCTACGGAACCCTAAAAAGGTGTTACAGTCTTCTTTGAACATAATAATTATCTATCTTCTCTACACATGTAAAAGGCGATGTGTGTATGTATGTATATGTATGTATGTTTCCTATGAAGGCTGATGATGATGATGTTCCATATAGACTCCAAAATGGCTGAACCGATTTTGACGGGATTTTCCCTGTCATATAGCTTATGTTGAAAGAGAAAAAAAATTACTGTTTTCATCATCATGATCACCAATTTTCATCACTACGCAGGTAAGACCGCGGGGAGCAGCTAGTCTACAATAAAACTAAAAAAGTTCTAAATAACTTAGGACGGACAGACAGGCATACATCGTACGCTTAGTAATAGGGTCCCGTTTTATCCTTTGGGTACGGAACCCTAATATTCGAGATTGTAAACATTTTTGCATTTGATAAACTGATCGCAACCTAGGTCGATGTATGGAGACAACAGTTTTTAAATAACAAAGTTAAGTTTGTTTTGCGCTAAAACGTTTTTTTTTTCATCGGGAACGTACACACACCTATTAACGGCTGTATCTTTCACATGGCATTTTCCATGATAATAGTACACACTAAAAAAACAACAACTACAAATACAAATAATAAATAATGGCCAAGTTCGAGTCGGTGTCAACTTCTGTTCACCACCAGTTCTCGTACGATCACCGAAGTGAAGCAACGTCGGGTGCGGCTGGTACTTGGATGGGTGACCGCCTGGGCTTTATGCACTTTTTTTTTTACTTTAGTACCTAACAAGTTACGTTGTGATACGGAACCCTCAGTGCGCGAGCCCGTCTCGCACTTGGCTGTTTTTTTTTTAAATGGAACTAACCATTTCTGGCTTTTGCATTTTTCCCTTTACTTGTGATAAGAGATTGTTTCTTGCTAAATTTCATGATTTTAGATCAATGGGAGTGCTTTTTTTATGTTTTGATGCCCATCAAAACATAAAAAGAGCACTCCTACGAGTCTCAAAATATGTGGCAGAAACGGCCGTATCCTTTGATTTAGTGTTATGATAAAAAATTGAGTCCAAAAATATCTACATACTACAGATTTGAACCGGGCATTCGTGGTTTACCAGCGCGGGGCCAGACCACTGAGCCAACGGAGCTATGCTGTGGACCGACGAAATTACATGTCTATAGCTGTCTATAGGTGAAGGACGTCGCGTTTCGGCGAGATTCACGCGGTGCGCCCCGCTGTAGGTGGGACTAGTCGGCCGCCACTTCCTCTGCTTCACCCCCTCAAAAACATAAAAGTCAGCTAGTCACGGCGCCTTAAGACTCCATTTTTCGATAACACAGGTACTATTTCGGCACTACGGTTATTTTAATCAACCACGACTAAAGTAGTATTGATTGTCCGAGTGCACTCCCTGCCACGTACATGCAATGGTTCGTCAACATGCTATAAAGACACCATAACTGTTTTATTGTGACAATATTTAACAAATACGTATGAAAATTGAGCGATCAATACAGGGTGCTTGCGCGGTGGCTTGCGCCCACGCCCGCCCCCGCGGCTCTCCCCGCCCGCCCTCTGAAAGCTCGAAACTCAACACCTCCGCCCGCCCACGGGTCTGACCATGGAACTTAAGGACGACGTCAATCGTGAAACCTATGAGAAAGGCTTCATATACTCTCCAAAACTTAAACGCATATCAAACGCCTGCAGAAAAGCCTTTGTAATTATATTGGCACTGCGTACGCTGCACCCATAACCTGCCATTATTGATCGTTCTAAAAATAAACACGCATCTGCACTTTTATTATACCTACGTATTACTATGCTAGTTTTATCTTACCTTAGCCAGAGCCACTCGTCATTTCCAAAAATCAGTTCGCTGCTAAAACAAGGTCGCGCATCTAACACAAAATCGTCCTAAAACATTCACCACCCACAATACCACCAGTCCAGAGACGTTCACATTTCACCTCACTTCACTTGTTATTTTAGTTTTTATCAGTTTAACTGTTATTATTCCCACTGTATACGTGTAGTCCCGAGTCAATGACGAGATGGGTACTAAGGCGATCTGGAACTCTGGAACCTGCTCCCTTCCCCCCGCGCCTCGACAGGCCCGCGCAGTCTGGCCAGCGGATGAATGGAGCCGCCTCACTAACTACCGCTCAATCTGTGCCTCACCTTCCCTACATAAAATCTCTGCTTCTACATTTATTTTATTGCCATTTGTGAATAACGCTCGATAGAAATAGATGAAATGCTTGTAAATATAGTCGCATATGTGCGTTTAGTTTTACGTTTCTGTATCTCTACGATCTGTACTACGCCCTACAGGTAAAACAAATTATAAAAGAATTGTTTCTTTTAAAATAAATATATGGAAATTGAAAGAAAAGAGTTAACACATAATTAAAACAAGGACATGAATTATCGTGGTAAACTTTTTAACCACAGAAGAGAGATTTTTTCTTCTCTGTTGTTTTAATCGCCTACGTAAAAAAAAAATATATAGGTACCTACAAAGATTGTTTTGAAAATAACATATTATGATTAGCCTATAAACAAACGATAGAAAAATACACATGCATCATTTAGGTACTAGAGAACTGATCTAAATAAGGAAGCAAGTAAACAAATGACGTAAGATATTATAATATCTAATCGTTTTAATTGAGTCCCATAGAGGCTATTCTTATTCCGACGCCCTCTATTTATCCCAACACGTTTATTAGCTTACTAGCTAAATGCAAGTAAGTGGCTTTGTTGAGTAAATAAAAAATGGACTTCCGTTTGTATGATAATATAATTTTCAAAAATCTTTTCTTAGATGGTCTATATTTATATAAGAAACTCATGTGCAAAATTTCATGCTTCTACCCCCAGTGTTATAGGCCGCGCGTTGTCTATCAGAGATATATAAAAAAAAAAAGTTAAATTAAGTATATGAAACACGGGTCCTGTTATAGACATCACGGACCTAACATGACCCGCTGGAAGGACCAAAGTGGAAGATATCGGATCCCGTATAACTAAACTCAAGTGGCGTTGGGCAGGACACTTGGCCAGACGCGTTGACGGCAGGTGGAGTAGGTATCTGATGGAATGGTCACCACGCGAGGGTAAGCGCAGCCCCGGAAGACCAGTCCATCGGTGGTGGGATGACATAACATGACAATCTGGGTGTCTCCAAATCACGAGTGAATCGGTTTCTTCTAGTCAAGCGTGCTCCATCGTAGACCGCAACATCGCTTAACATCAGGCTAGTAGGCGGCCAAAAACAAGCCTATCATTGATTTTAAAAAAATCGGAAAAACATGGACGAGACTGGCGTTAAACAGGAAACATTGGCGTAAGAGGGAGGAGATTCATGTCCTGCAGTAGGATGAAAAGTTCTTTGAAGTTTTTTTTTAATAGATCATAATCTCCTTTTTCTTACGAGCATCTAATTCCGTAAACACACTGGCAGACTTTCCCGACTATGACTTGTTCAATACATCCTTGAAGTCAATTAGACAACATAAAAGTAAAAGCTGGTTTGGTGTGTCTCTCTGACTGTCTTGTGTTTCATAGCATAATTTTTTTTATAATACCTATATCTATTTTGTTTTTATTCTTATATAATATTACTACCTTTATTTTCATCCCCCTGCGCAAAAATTGTTTCAATATGCGAAAATTGTGTTTAATTATTCAATGTATCAGTAATCTAGTTTTTATCACTGTATGTTTTCAAAATAAAATAATAAATTATTATATCATAGTCCTGTAAGTACCTACTTTTTGTGTTGTCTGTACAATTTTATCCAAAATGGACTTGGTAGTGTCGTTAATTATTATTGTAGACGACACTATTGGTAGTGCGGCTGATAGAGACGTTGCCAAATAACGTGAATAAGCTGTCAATGATGATGATGAGATGAAACACGAAGAAAGAAACCAATTTTCGATAGAAGTTATTCACAAGTGTCGCCATCTGGTGTATTTCAGTTGCTTCAAGTTGTCTCTAGTTACGGGTTAGAAGTTCGTGGTCTCTGGTGATGTAAAGGTTCAGGGTATAAGGTTCTAAAGTTTATAGAATATTACTACCCACATAACCCACATGAAAGTGTTATCTATCAGTTAGATGTCGTTAGTCTCGTATGTTACTCAAACAGAAAGGTTTTTTTTTTCGTTTAGTAGGTCCTCATCACCATAGAGTAGTATAATAACTCTCATCACGTTTCCTGTGCTATACACCAAGGAAGGGTCCCTTTAGGGTATATATAACGTCTTTGCTATACACATCTTTCTTCGAACCTTTATTTATTACGTAGTATTTATATTATCTTTGTTTATATTAGGTTAAAGGACGTGTTTCAATTTGATAAACTTGTTTGAAAGGATGGCAGAACTAATTAACTATATGGAAACAGCCGTGGTTTTTAAACATTTTGATTTTAGTTTTATGGCAGAATTATTTGTAAAGTGATGAGGTTTAAATCTTGATAATAACTATTAACCTCTCTGCCCGCTTTCTATCACACTATCTCGTTCGCACGTTTTCAACATGTGAAAGATACGAAATCATTGAATAGAGTTTAAAAACTGATTGGTAATTCATCTTTGTAATAAAATGTAAGTATTGTGTTACCATTATGTTTACCATCTTCAACCATACCGGTACTTAGCACACACAGCACAGTAATGCACAGGTGAGCTGTGGTCAAACGCCTAGCCAGTCAATCAAAAAGAAATATAAAGGATACCCTTTACTTTAAAAAAATATTGTTTTTTTATTTATTTTAGAGACAGAAAACGTATTTTTTTTTTTTTAATTCTGAAAATCTTTAAACAGCTGAACAGTTTTTTTTTATTAAGTAGAATTAAGAACCACAGACCTATATCTAGGTCTGTGCTAAGAACACTAGATCAAGTTAGTTTGGGTGTCTTCAAATCACGAGTGAATCGGCTTCTTCTAGGCAAGCGTGCTCTATCGTAGACCGCGTGTCGCCTTTCATCATTGATGTTAGTAAATTTAAAACAGTCATTGCCTTTCATACCTGCTTTTTGCGTATGTTGCATTGTAGCTCCCAAACGGCTGTTTTTAAAGATGACTTCATCAAGAGCTTTCTTAGTTATGATTCAAGAAAAACTGTTCAGCCGTTTGAAGATTATCAGTTCAACTATCTTTTTCTTGTACAATATCTGTACCTACTGTACGATTGTTGTTGTTGGTTTTCAAGCTTTCGCAATGAAACTAAATTTAACGTAATAAAATGTATTTCACTTAAACATTACGATATTACTAAATACTCGCAACCCCTCTAGAATAATTGAACATCGATAATATATTCTACTATGATTCTTTAACGACATCCATCCTATGAATGTGCATAGGTATTTTATTTACAACAAGAATAATATTACTAATTAACATAATTGTTTATCTATATAACGTAATAATAGCTCTATACGAAGATTTTAAATTCGGGAAAATATTATTTTATTATAAAATATGTCATCTAAACTTATTTTACTAAGATTTATGGTAACCTTATGACAAGTTGATATAATTCTAATAGGACAGCGATGCAATGAAAAAAAAACTTATATATTTCGGATCTCATTATTTTATAAACTTAAATATTGGCAGTTATATTAAAATTGTATGGTTTAATCTAACCTGTATCCATTACTATCGAATTACACTTTATTGAAAATTTAAAGTCACACAACGAATTATTATTGCTCTTTTAGAAACTAGGCATCTAGTTTCTAAAAGAGAAAATTTTTGAGCGACTGTTTTGTTTCTTTTTTTTTACAATGTACTTTATATAAATGTAACTACTATTCAAATCACATGGTTAGTTATATGCATCGAGATACAATGCCTATAAAGTCACAAACGTGTAAAAAAAATTCAAACCAAAACTCGGCGCACGCTACGCATTGCGCCGCCTTTTTGGTTAGTTCTAAGGCAACCGCGATCCGACTACAATGACACACGATGCCATTGCTACGACAACATAGCAAGCAACGTTGAACACTATGCAGGCGACATAACGTCTAAATTGGAGTAAATGTGGCATTGCGAACTATTATTATAATTGATGTCTAGGTATGTACAATTGTACAACGACGCTCGGATGATTTTTTACTGTTTTCACTTAGAGATTGTGACTATAGGTATTGTATCTCTACGGTTATTTGTCAAAATATCCAATTCCACATTGTTCTAAAATCTTATTTTACGATTTTTAAAGCATAAAGAATGTGCCAGTATGCTTGGTGTATTAATTTGTTTCGTATTATGTCCCATGAGGCGCCATGGTCCCAAAAACATACGACCAACCCGTGTCCACTCCATCAAACAAGTCCGTTTTCAAAATGATCGGCCTAAACAAGCTAACGGGCTGCCTGATGGTAAGCGATCACCATCGCTTATGAATACATGTAACACCAGGGGCATCACACATACATTGCCGACTTTTAAATATACTAAGACATAATAATTATAAAATAGAGAAATAGACGGAATGGTATTCACTTCTAGAGTTTATATTTCCGGGTAGCTATGGGGAATTTCTGACCCTTTTGTAGATCGATGGGGGAAGGCCTATGTTCAACAGTGGACGTCCTATGGCTGAAATGACGATGGTGGGGAATGCTTCATCATAGACCTCACCAGTAGCTTGCACCAGAAAAGATAGTGATTCAATGTAAACTATAATTACTATATATTATTATATAATGTGTAAAACATCTTAGTTCGGGACCAAAATAGTCCATGAGAGCCTACAACTGGAGAGGTAGTGTTACGACTTCCAAGCCTTCCAGATCAACTGCCAGGAGATAAAGAAGTACAGAGAGACACGGGGGAGGCCTTTAAGGTGGCTAAAACGTTCTTGGCCAGCAGTGGGACGATACAGGTACTACTTATCTATGTCGCAAAACCAAAGCCTTACCGAAACCAAGACGTAGCTAATCAAATATGTAAAATACCCAGTAGACCGCATTGAAAAGCATGAAACACACGGGAAATATGACGCGGGAGTAGGTGTCGATGACGTTGACATCTCGGATCTTTGGCATGGAGGCCTTGACGACCGTGGCACCGCGGCGGAGCGCGTGCAGCATCTTCGGCTTGCCAGTCGAACCATCTGGAATAGCATGGGAAAAACAATTTCAGTCTCTGAATTCTAATTCTATTCTAGTTGCTAGTCTATCGGTTTTTATAGGATATATTTCGGAGAGTTATGCATCGGATCTGCATGATCTACCGTACTATAGATCCATTATGGATCTTAACATTGGATCTATCGAGAATGATCCGTTACCAATTATTAAGTTTGGTGTGACCTCATTTTATGGGGTTTTTTTTTTGGGATTCCGCCATATTGGATCTAGAATGACGTCACTTAGGTAACCATGCATTGTCATCGAATTTAAAAGTATATGCAAAATTTCAACTCAATCGGTTGGGGACAACTGTTTTAAAAATCAGTTGCAAGATTTGATCCATACTAAGAGGCTTGTAAAGTATAATCAACTAGATGGTGTTAATATTAACTTCTAGAATGTGTCCTGGAATGCACGTGCGTGCGGTACCGCAGCTGCGTGTGATCTCGCTGGAGGCGCAAAGAAGGCGGAGCGCTCGTGGCGGCTGCCAGCGGCCGCGACCGGAGCCCCAGCAGCGGCGACACGCGCCCCGAACACTCGCGCAGCGCTATTATCTCTTCGGGAGACCGGGAACCTGGACAAAGCATGAGCATGAGCTTGAGGTTAGTATGTCTTTATTAACCGCATTGTACATCAGTTATTCCGATATGTGTGACCTGATTTTTGACTAATTTATATGAATTATCTAAAGTGCTAAGGGAAGAAATATGAAACACTCAAGAGTGGCGACTACTTCATTTATTTAGCAGTCGAAGTTAACAGACAAGGCTGGCTGGCTGACCGGCTGGCTTGGATAGATGAGATATCCAATTGAGGTATTCCGGAACGGAAATCAAGCTGCAGCCACTGCAGGTAGAGAATATTAATTTCCATAAGCATATATTTTAAAAAAACGACTCAGTTACATAGTACGAAGTTAGTAAGAGCTTGAACACAAACCAAAACACAAAATTATTGATATTGTTGGCGTTGAAAAAGCCAAGCAAAAAGCGTTGGAACAAAATTATTTGTAACAGTGAGACAAAGTCAGGAACGTTTTTGTGGGCCTGTATCGAAAGCTTTCCTTTATAACTGAACGGAATTAGTGATGTCTGCCTGCAAATCCACTAATGCCCGCGACTCTCACAATGTCGTCGGTTCATCCATGGGAGGCCTACCTACTCTGCGTCTTCCGGCTTGTGGTCTCCACTCAAGAACCTTTCTTCCCCATCGGTTATCAGTTCTTCGAGCGATGTGGCCTGCCCAATGCCACTTCAATTTGCAAATTTTAATACCTATGCCAGTGACTCTGGTTCTTTGCCGAATATCCACGTTCCGAATTCTATCGCGCAAAGGAATTCCAAGCATAGCTCTCTCCATTGCCCATTGTGTGACTCTGAATTTTTCCAAAAGGCCAATAGTTAAGGACCACGTCTCAGTTCCATACGTCAACACTGGCAACACACACTGGTCAAAGACCCATGTCTTTAGGCACCTTGTCTTTATTGTATTTTTTTTAACCTATACTGTCCCACTGCTGGGCAAAGGTCTCCCCCATCTCCTTCCATAAATCTCGGTCCTTCGCCACCTCTTGCCAACCTCTCCGGAATGAGTCAAGATCGTCACGCCAGCGTTTCTTGGGCCTTCCTTGACTGCGCCGTCCATCTGGCACCCACTGTGTGACGATCCTGGCCCATCGGTCGGGATGCATGCGCGCCACATGTCCCGCCCAATCCCATTTTAGTCTGGCAGCTTTTTGGCCAACGTCGACCACACCTGTTATGGAGCGCAGCGCGCTGTTGCGGACTCTGTCCATTCTTTTGATACCCAGGACGCTGCGTTCCATTGCTCTATGGCAAACCCCAAGTTTGTACTTTTGAGAATCGGTCAGTGACTAGGTCTGAGCACCGTAGGTTAGGACGGGCAAAATATAACAATACAAACACATAAATATAGAAAACACTTACGAGCTAGTGCCTGAAGCGACGGCAATATTTTCTAGGCAACCATTGGATGGAAAGTATGTACGTATCAGTATAGACGTACGGTAGGTTAGGGTCAAGCCGGGAGGCGCTGCTAGTTGCTGCTTGTATACTTAATATTCAGAAAATTTGAGAAAACTGGAATATTCCCGATAGAACTACGCAGCAAATGGCACCTACCAGAACACTTTAAGTCCTTCTCCACACTGGTGCTTGTCGAGAGATCCTTGATCTTTAACTTGGCCCGCTTCCTCGCCCGGGCGCCCCAGTAGGTGTAGTTCACTGCCGCGTATTCCAGCAACGCAGCGAACACGAAAACGAAACACATGACGAGGTAGATGTCTATTGCTTTCACGTAGGAGATGCGTGGCAGGCTGCTGCGGACACCAGTGCTGATTGTGGTCATTGTGAGCACAGTGGTAATACCTGTTTACAAAGATAGGTTAACTTTTAATCTAGAATAGCGTGCTTTTTATTTTAACCCATTGGAAGGTCTATCATCATTTCAGTCTAACATGCCCCAGTGCTGGGACACAGACCTTTTAGAGAAAGAGGATGGACCCTAAGCCACCATGCTGGCCCAAAAAGGTGCATTGACAATCTCAATTCAACCTGAACCTTTTGGAGAGTTCACAAATTGTATTGTTGCGTGTATGAAACAACATGACTGTGGTTTTGTTTGGGGGACCTAACCAAACCTAAACTAACAATTTTGTTACCCCCTCTTAATGTTTTTTGACTCCGTAGACTGTCTGCCTCCTCATAAATAGTGTACCTCCGAAATACTTACATACTTACTTGGGTGGCACCATGACCCCCAAAGTAGACCTTTTGCCAATGGGGCAGCTGGAGCTCACGCAGACAAAACAAAAATCATCCTTTACGACGTCCAAAGTACCGCTAATCTGACGCAGTGGAAATGGTTCATCATGAGCTTCAGCTTTCCGATGCTTCCGAAATGGTTCCATATAAATTTTATCATAATCCGATCACTTCGCGTGCGTACACCGATACTTCGACAACTAAAACTATTAAAGACTTTTACTAAAAATGATTGTCTATATAAGGTGCAGTACCTAACGCCACCCTCGCCGAGGTAGCCTCGTGGTTGATCCAGAAGGAAACCCAGGACAGCATCACGATCAATATGCTTGGTAGATATGTCTGGAACACGAAGTACCCGATGTTCCTTCGTAGCTTGAAGCTCAGCGACAGCCGCTGGTACACTCCTGTTGCTAACTTTTCCTGGAATGAAAATTTTCTTTTTGAAATGTAAATTTTGGTGCCCGACCTTTCATGTATCTTCTTAATTTGTAGCTGTCAATGCCTAGAAGATAGGTATGCCTATTCAAGCAGACCTTTTAAACCCCCATATTATACTGTTTTAAACTATCACAATATAAAAACCTAAACCACATAAATATTTCGGTATCAAAAATTTAAATTAATAAAATTTTACTTTATAGTGTGTAATCATGCCAAGTTTGACGTTTGTACGTATTACCGTTTTTACATTATAGTGAATACAAAAATATTTTCAAAAGAAAGATTTTTTTGTATGACCATTTAGTTTTTGCTTTTTGCTTTTATTATTATGTTGCCGTAACATTAACATATTCTGTGGAAATTTCAACTGACTATCTATTACCAAGGAAGATCTAGTCTATCTTCTTTACGATTACGATTCGAAAGATGCAGCCGTTAAAAGTTAGGACATACGGACGGATAGATAGACATACAGACATCGTAGGCTTAGTAATAGGGTCCCGTTTACACTCTTTGGGTACGAAATCCTAATAAACGGATAGAATTGAGAACCTAAATTCGGTTAAAAAGGCGAGCAAGTCGATCCGATAGATACGCTTGTCCAAACAAATGGAGTGTTACCCAGAATTTCAATCACAATGCCTGTCTTCCAAGTTAATACACAACCATTAGTGAATTGCAGCATAATTATTATTTTACGAAAATGAAACTAACTTAGAAAGATATACGATTCCTTTCAAGTTTAGTGGTTACAAGTTGGGAAAGTTGTACTTAGTTGTAGGTACTTGTGAAAATGTTTGCTGGGTCTCCGAGATGCGGTTTGTTTATATTGCTGTTATAATTGGCTTTAGTTAGTAAAATTAAATTTACTTAACTATAACATTAGTTTGAGGAAATTCAACAAGAAGTTTACTGCTATGCCCAAAATGTAAAAGACCATCTTCAAAATATTGCTTTATTAGGTATACATAATTGCATTAGTATTGGTTAGTTTTATATTTTAGTGTTACAATACTTTGTATAGTATATTTTACTAGCGGTCCGCCCCAGCTTCGCACGGGTATAGATTATAGCCTGTCACCCGGGGATAGTGTAGCTTCCTGTCAGTGAAAGAATTTTTCAAATCGGTTCAGTAGTTTTGGAGCCTATTCAATGCAAACAAACAAACAATCAAATCTTTCCTCTTTATAATATTAGTATAGATTATGCATAACTAAAAAAACAGAAAATTAATGATACTTACAATGTTAACTAAAAATTAAAATTTAAAATAACTAAATATAAACTTTAACTAAAATAAATATAAATGTATTTTCGGTGTATAATAAGTTTAAGGTTAGGTTATAATAATTTGTAATAGGGTGTAAAATATTTGCAAATATTAAAGAAATATTGTATGCGAAATCAGCTTTGTTTTATAATGATTTTGTTCGTGTTTGTCTAAGACGCGAAATACCCTTTATTTCGCATCTTAGACCGCACAACTTATGTCAAAACTTACTTTTCTATCATTGGTTTCATGCCCAAGTATGGTAAATTGGGGAAGCTCTGCGTCCTCCACTCCTCGAACTGGAGTTTCTTTCCAGTACATCACCACGTCTGACACTGTGTATCCATCTACAAGTCAAATGACAACGTTAGCAGTCTGTTCTAATCTTAATTCTAAAGAAAAGTACTACCTAGGTAGAGCTGATAGACTGTCCACTTTGTTTGGTGGTTGGAGCCCAGCGAGGACAGATAGATACTTTACAGTTCAATTGTTTTCTATTGAACGTGTTGTTCACTGGGCCCTTATTGACAAATTTCGTCATTACGGTTTTAGACAACTTTACGAAAACAGATAAGTCAAAATTCATTATTTAAATAAACAAATTATTATTATTATTCACTTTATTTATTTTTTATCTTAATTTTTAAGTTTTTTACATTAAATAAATAATAAAAAAATTACATAAAAAACATAAAAAACTTAAAAACTAGGGTGCCGCCGGCAGCGGGGCAGGGCCCAAGCTACCGGTGGTTAGGGCTGCAGAGTGAGGAACCTCCTGACTATGCGAGCCGTGTCAAGGATTACCGCCTTCTGCATCTGACCCTTGACCCAACTGTCTAGCGAGAGCCTCTTAAGGTGTTGGTCGAGGCTCTTCGCTATAAGACCGTTCACCGAAACGACTATCGGGACAATGATCGTCGAATCAACATCCCACATGGCGGTAACCTCGTGAGCCAAGTCAAGGTACTTGCTGAGTTTGTCCTTCTCGGCCTTCACGAGGTTCTCGTCATGCGGGATGGTGATGTCGACGAGCACTGCCCGGCGCTGGGACCGGTCGACCAACACGATATCAGGCTTATTGGCGACAATAGTCCTGTCCGTGATGATAGAACGGTCCCAGTAGAGCAAAGCACGACCATTCTCGAGAACTGGCGCTGGTGCGTACTTATAGTACGGCACCTCAGACTCGACAAGGCCGTATCGAAGGGCAAGTTGCTGGTGGATGATCCTGGCCACCTGGTTGTGCCTGTGCAAGTACTCGCCGTTAGCAAGATGCGAACAACCGGAAATGATATGTCGGAGAGACTCTCCAGGACGGTGGCATGCCCGACAGATGTCGAACGTACCGTCCTTCATGATATATTTCCGGTAGTTGTTCGTCTTGATAACTTCGTCCGCAATCGCACAGGCAAAACCCTCGGTTTCCCCAAAGAGGTCACCGAAACGTAACCAGTTCACCGACGCTAGCAGGTCCACATCGGGCCCTGTTAGGGCCCGATAGAACCGCCCGTGCAGCTCCTTGCCCTTCCATACGTCCTTGCGATCCTCGATGCTCAGCACCGATGGTTTGCGCCAATTCTCGTTTGCCAAGGAGAGCGGTGTGAGGCCCCTGTCAACAGCCACAACATCACGATGCATCCCACTCTCGCTGTTACGGAAAAAATCCCTGAGACTGCACACTTCGCGGTTGTGTAGGTTCTTGGCATTTAAAAAGCCTCGACCCCCCCACTTCCGCGGAATGTACAGTCTCATAACAGACGAGCGTGGGTGTAGCATGCGATGTAATGTGAGCAGTTGACGGACCCTCCTGTCCAGGGCGTCCAGCTCAGTTTGAGTCCACCTCAATATGCCAAAGGAGTATATCAGCAAAGGCATCACCCAACCGTTGAAGGCACGCACCTTGTTGCCGCCAGACAAAAAACTGTTAAGTACTTTTGTTAGGCGACAAAAGAAGCGCTCCTTCACCGATTTCTTGATGTCCTCTACCGATATACCCAACGACTCTGACATACCGAGGTATTTATAGGTTTCGACCTCGGAGAGAGATCTGAGAGTCATCGCCTCAGAGAGCTGTAAATTTGGAGAATTTACAACTTTCCCTCGCTGTACATGCATGACCGCACATTTGTCTACACCAAACTCCATCCTGATGGCGTTGCTAAAAACCTGTGTGATTTTTAGCAGCTCCATCAAGTCCTGGCGTTTTGGTGTAAACAGCTTGAGATCGTCCATGTACAGCAAGTGGGAGATGACTTGACCATCTCTTCGAAGCCGATAGCCTAGTCCTGAATCCCTCAGCAGAGTGCTGAGAGGGTTCAGAGCCAGGCAAAACCACAATGGACTAAAACTGTCACCCTGGAATATGCCTCGCTCAATCCTTAACAAGTTCTGCGGGCCAGAGGCACCATCCCCACCACCTGGTTGACGAAGGACTGTGGTCCATTGCCTCATACATGCGCCTAAGAATGATTTTAGAGTTGCATCAATTTTATACAACTCTAAAACCCTCTCTAGCCATGAATGAGGCACTGAATCATAGGCCTTCTTATAGTCAATCCAGGCAGCGGAGAGGGCTCCTCTATTTCGCCGGACTTGCTGGCTAATGGCCGTGTCGATGAGGAGGAGCTCCTTAGTACCACGGGACCCAACCCTACATCCATTTTGAGCATGGGCCAAAACGTTGTTCGCAACGATGTGCGCGTTAATTTTATTTCTCAAAATGGATGTAAGGAGCTTGTAGATGGTAGGCAAGCACGTGATGGGTCTGTAGTTTTTGGCTTCCGTGGTACTACCGGACTTGTGGAGCAGGAAGGTGACACCGGTGGTCATAAAGCTGGGGAGGGAACCGAGCTCAAGGGCTTCTTGGAATTGTATCGCCAAGCGATCATGCGAGCATCGAATCCATTTTATCCAGAAGTTGTGCAACCCGTCCGGCCCAGGACTTTTCCAGTTCTGTGCCGTACGGATCGCACAACTAACGTCTACGGAGTCTATTAAAATAGACCCCATGGGTTCGATGGACTCGCATTCCCGCTCGACAACACGCATCCAATCACCCTCCGTGTGCTCGACGGGCACCGACCAGATACCGCGCCAGAAATTAATCATGGCGTTTGCATCCGGCAACTGCCCGTCATTCACACGTTGCTCAGTTTCTTCCCAGCCTCGGTACACCTTCCTTTGGTCACTTTGGAAGAGGCGATTTTGCCAGTATCTATCCACACGCTCTCTGTAGCGACGAATACGGTTTGCCCATGCATAGACTTTCTGCTTCAGATAGTCGATGCGTTCCGTGACATTGGCTAGGTAGTGCTGGGGCCTGATATCGGTCCCAGCGAATGCCTGAGTCACGAAACGCATTACTCGGGGGCGATTATTCCCCCGCCTGAAGCAGATTAGCTTTGCAATGAGAGTCCTGAAAGTGCTGATACGCCGCTCGATCCGCACTTGCCATGCGGGTACCCCCCCGGCGGTTCGCGATGCACGGTTAGTGTCCGGGAACTTAACACGTGCAACGCGACACGCCGCGATGGCACCGCAGTACAAGATCGAGTGGGTATCAACTAAATCTTTGCTAGCCCTCAAATATGGAGCTAGCAAAGCATTCAGGGCTCCCATTAACGCCAAGTTACGCCTATGGGTGGGCAAACGTGGTAGTCGCGGCCTAGAATCAGGTGTGAACCGATACTGTGAAATCGCGTCCTCCAAAGCCCCCCTCAATTGCTCTTTTACCTGGTCGGAGACACCACTCGCCAAATCTCCCTTGTCGACTACGGGATCAGCCAATGCCGCTAGTGTCACCACCGACGCCGGCACTGACGCCAATGTCGGGGTAGACGACGCGACGGGCGGATTCCGCGTCGAGGCAGGAGTCGGGCGAGTACGTACTTCTTCCAGGCGGAGCCGATCAAGCACAGAGTCATCCAGCAGCTTACACCGGTGGATAGCCCGCACTTGATCCGATAATCGCTGGGCGGATACGGTGACAGTCGGTTCAAGGGCCTGGAACAAAGGAAGCATCCTAACACGGTACGCTGACAGGTTAGTTCCCCCCTCTGTAGCCCTGTAATATGCGCGCATGCAGTTCTCGTTTATAACGGGAGTCCATCGCATGCGACGCACTACACCACCGGTAGCGGGGGCCGGGCGTGAGGCAGAATGCCCCACAGGCCCCAAGCGTGCCGGCAGCGGGGGACGTCCCCGTCGCGCAGGTGGAAGTGGCGGCGGTGTCCCGGGCCCGCTCGTGTCGCTCGACGAGCCGCTTGCCTCGCGGGTGGTGTGGTACTCCTCTTCACCCGACGAGGAGCTCAGAGACGACGACGAGGCGGGCGGTGGTGGAAGGAAGGCGTGCGTTTGTAACTCGTGCCGCTGCAGACGTTTTCGACCGTGTTATCATTTCACAAATTATTTCACCATTTCAATATTGTATTTTATTTTCCATGATGTTTGACAATTGCTGTCAGTTTGGTATTTTGTCGTAGAACTGTTGAACACATTTTTATCCTGTTTTCGGCATTTATACATATTGATTTTCGGTGTGTAGGACTATTATGAAACTTTATAGCTTGTAATATTATGTTATAAAAGGTAAAAACAATTAATGTGAAATAAAAAAAATTGTAACGGAAAAATAAACGTCAGGTCGTGACAGCGGTTTTTTTTTTTTTTTTTTTTTTATTATTATTATTATTTAAGAATTCATTAGTAAAAAAAATATGAATAGAGACGCAGGGTCTGAAATTGATACTGTCCTTCGTCGTTATAAATGAGATAGTTTGAACATTTTAATTAATAAGACGTTATGTTGAGTGAAGCAAATATAAAAAAACATCGAATAAAATAGGATAAGATGCCTTATTAAAAGTTATAACCGTTGAGAAACATTAAAAAAAACATAAAATATAGCAGAACTGCTGGCTTTATCTAGAGCAATTAGCATTGTTGCTGACCGCATTACTCTCATGTGCATTGTGCATTTATGTGCACGCAATAAAAGTAACAGATCACAGATGCATTATGAGTAAGCTTGCTGAGACGAACCAAGAAATATCTCAAAAAATTATGACTCGTCATGCTATTAATTTTAAATAGCAAAAAAGATCAGCAGCGTTCGAAAAATTACGGTTGTGGTTTACAAATGAATGGGTGCCAAGGGCGTAGCCAGGTACGGCCCGGGGGGCAGTCCCCCTACCCCCGAAGGGGGTAGAGAAGCGCTCATTTGGAGTGCAGCTAAACCGAAGATAAAACAATTGCATTTGCCTCTAACAACCCCCTGAACAAAATCCATGCTACGCCCTTGATTATTGCTGATATTAGCTACGTAAAAACGAAACGTCATTCTTAAATACAGTTGCAATGGATCAAACGACAGACGAGCTTGATAATGAAGGCAGTGCGATCATGTCCAAGCATGACGGACAAGCTCCCGGTGATCTATTACAAGTGTAGGAATCACACAGCTTTCAATCTCGACGGTGCAGTTCTGACTGTCGAGAGGGTAGTAGTGGAGGTCCATCATGCAGGCCAGGGTTGCGGTGAAGCGCATGCCGTATGTGATGCTCCCGTCGCCTCCGAGGCGGACCAATTTGTTGCGTTCTGTTACATCGTGGAGGAAGCTGGAATAACAAAAGACGTTGCATTGGTATAAAAAAAAAAGTAGAGTTCATTTTTTAAGTTTATAAATAGTACTCTACATTGTTATTTTTTGGCTTTTGTGGGGTTGGTACAACATGTTCGCATTTCCCATTCAATAAGTACTTTCGCCCTCCTTAAAACGATGTCTTTTTAAGTCTCGAAGATTGCCCCTTAATTTTTTACGTTAATATAAACTTAGCTTATTTCCGAAAAAGTTAGTATATCGTTCTCTTAAAAATACTGTCAAACTTACCTATTCTTATCGTTAGCAAAAAATGTGTCTGGAACCCAGATTTTATCCGCAAAATCGCCAGACAATGTCAATACCTCGTCCGGCAGACCGAACCCCAATCTTTCATCTTTCCAATACTGATTTAGATATAGCGTTATCGTGTAATCCTGAAACAATATAAATTGTTGGAACGTGAAAAGAATAGGGGGGAAATTGGAAACGAGACGTCACGCAAGGAAAATGATAACTACACACTAATTTAGGAGTGGTGGTGCAACTTTTCTGTTCAACAGTTGGACCTCGGGGCTCTGGTAGAACCAGTGGTCCCACGCAAAGACCTATATCTAAGTAGACTTCACAAGCGGTCCAAACTGTATGAAACCTAAGCGTGTCTAATGTTTCGTACCTAAAAGTGAAAAGAAATATCTTTATTCTGTCGTCAACTCTATTTGCGGTATTCTTACAACTCAGTATTGCATAATTACCCATTTTCGTATCAAACTGACACGTGCGGCACTGATTGAGCAGACTGATTTTATCCGGACCCAATTATGAGGGTTAATCATAATTGTATTGGAAATAAGACATGCAACGAAGGTTGACTTGTGGCGTCTACTTGGATATAGATCTGTGGTCCAATGATTTAAAATTGGACCATGACTCCATATTTGAGCCCCGAATTTAGTACTTCTATAACTTTTTTCAGTCACGAATATGATTCGTTTTTTTAATTCAAAACAAATGACTGTCAGAAAACAAATAAAACAACAAAAACCAGTGCATTGTGGTGTGAAAAACAATTGCAAAACGAAAAAATATTACAAACGTGAACTAGTCTTTTCCTATGTAACCTTTTCACTCCAATCTAAACTGTAGTACCGATCATCGTTAAAAACATAGAAGTAGGCGCACCATGAAGAAGACTTAGGAGACCGTATATTTTCGATCAAATAAACAGAGGATGTCGTAAAAAACGAGGTGGCGAAAATAGTGGCATAATTGTCAATACATACTAGCTGCAAATTTTTTAAGGCACCTCACATTTACGCACCGCTTGGTAACGAGTAACTAAATGCACACTGCTGCACCGGTGCGTTTTAGGTAGGCCGTGGTCGAGCGGTTGGTGCAATATTTTATATTTATTTGATCGAAGCCGTATTGTCTCGGAAAATGCGAAAAAACTGGAAATCTATTGATAAAACGACGGACTACGGCTAGGCCACACTCCACACTTTACCGGTTAATATACAGGCATTACATCTGCTGATAACTTATCTTAAAATTAAGATAATTATCATTTCAGCCTGGGGACATATTCCCACTGCTGGGACACGGGCCTTTTCTCAGAGAGAGAGAGAGAGAGAGAGGATAAGCTATACCACCATGCTGGCCCAGTGCCTTTCAGGTGAATGTCATACGTCTTTGAACTTTTGAGGTTCTTGGACATACCGGTATCATCACGTTTTCACTTCATCGTTTTTGAGCGATGGCATCGAAACTGTAAGTCATTTATTAAGGTACTAAAGTAAGTCAGTCATTCATGCCACTGGTACAGGGCCGAAGATCGAACCGGGTGCCGTCAGATTGTAAAGCGCACATGCTACCGATCGGCCACCATCGCTCCAAAATGAAAATAGATTTTCTAAAACCATTCTACTCTCGACTCCGACAAACCCGCCCGACGCCTTACCCTTAGGGCTGTTAATGGATGAACATTTAATATTTTAAGACCTTTTGGCCATTCCCATGCCATATACCCATTGGCAAGCAAATAAAAACTTAAACTTTGACTTTGAAATACAACTTTTGAAAGTAAGACATTGACGTGCTGCTACTAAATTTAATATAGGCACAGTATATAGGTAAAAAAAAAATTCGGAACATTTTTACACAGACGGTCATCTGACCATGTAAGACCGGTATAAGAAAACTTTGTAACGTTTGACAACAACCTCATTCCACATTCCTCATTCCGCAACCTTACCACGGTAAATATCCCGTAAATAATCATATAACTTTAGTGAACAACCGTGATAGTTTAAAGTGTTTGACAACAGGTTATCAGTTTTCTTATATAACTGTACCGGCCAAGTGACAATGCTTTACATAAGCCAGTGGTGATGGTGAGTGGGCGGTGACCTCAGTGTCGGCAGCGCGAGTGGCGGAGTATAGCCGCCCATCGATTGGCTGACGCAGCACGCCGCCCCTTGTCACACGCGATGTGTGTCAAGTGCCGGCCTTGCCCCTCTTTCATGCTATTAAAAGCCTAATGAATTAATTTGACCCAAGAGCCAAGCTCTTGAGGCGATCAGAAATCATTGGCAACCATTTGACGGCTAAAATGCAAGGTCCCATCATAGATTCCATAATGATAATTAGCAATTATCCATAGTTTTAAAGTTGCCTGTTTTTTTTTTATAAGCTTAATAAATCATTAATTAAAACACACACTTGGGATAAAATTCTTTAAAACTATCGTAGACCGCATCATCGCTTAACATCAGGCGAGTTGGCGGCCACAAAAAAAAAATTACCAACAAACTAAACTTAACTAAACTTACTACTTACTTACTACTAAACTTTTTTTTTTATTAAATAAAAAAATATATAAAAAGTGGTCATTTTCAATCTCTACTAAAAAATTCAGCTATCTTCGTTCAGCCCAGGCAGCTGTATTCAGTTAAAACTTTAACTGTATCTGTAATAATTATCGCAATTTTATAGTTTTAAACCTTCATCATGGAACAATAGAGCAGACATTTTAAAAAACAAAATCGAGATAAAAGTAAGATTATAATATATTGCGATGGTGGCTGAGCGGTGGCATATACTGTACATGCGCTTTACAATCTGAGGGGACCAGGTTTGATCCTCTACCATGCACCAATGACTTATTTAGTATTTAAATAAATTATTTGCAGTTTTGATGCCATCGCTCAAAAACGGCGAAGTAATACATCGTGAGGAAACCGGTATGTCCAAAAACCTCAAAAGTTCTAAGACATATGAAATTTACCAATATGCACTGGGCCAGCGTGGTGGATTAGATCCCATCCTCTTTCTCTTTCTCTGAGAGATAGCCTGTGTCCCAGCAGTGAGAACATGATAAGCTGATAATGAATAAATGAATGAATGACATACCTATTAGTTGAACCAAACAAAAATATACTAGAACTAAATAATATTTTTAAACGATTAATGATTTATCCAGTAAAGCTTCTATTTCAGTAAAATTTGTGAGTAGAACCATCGACTGGTAATTCAAGGTCGTCTCGTATCGTCTTACCATCAAACGACAAATACGATCAGAAGTTTTGGGTACCATCAATCATGCCAGATTCCCAGTCAACAACCCCACTGGTTAGATTATACCTACTCGTACTTAGATATATATTGGAAAAATACCAGCGTTAACGCATTACGTATGGTAAACCTACATGACATGGTTTATTAAGCAAACTCGTTCACATGACTTTGGGAAATTACATCATTTACTATAATAAGCATATATCATTGATTACATTGTTTACTATACAATGTATTAAATACACTTAAAAGTAGAAATCAAAATGTTTGTGCCAGTGTGGCAGAGTACCAAGAAAGCTGCGCTGACTGCTTTCCTGCGTTGAGTAGTCAGAGAACTTTACTGCCTGAGGAATGATTGAACTCTCTATCACCTGCAGCGTTTTCTAACCGTGGGGATATGTGATTAAACATTTTTTGTTACATGGACCCCATAAATTATACTTAGCCTAACTGCCGATTTTCCGAAAACAAAAGTACGTACCCAACGTCACGATGCACACTATTAGGTACTATTATTTGGCCAATTACATAATGATCGGTCCAGCCATTTACTTGTGATAAGGTTACAAAAATATAGACTTAAGATCAGTATGAAATGTGATGAGGTTTTCGTTTGGGACACTTTAGTAATATAATTAAATTTATGTACAAAATTTTAACTTTATCTGTAGCTTTAACTTTAGCTTTAACTTTACTCTTTTAGCTTAGTACAAGTTTTGATAGTCTCCGAAAGCTTTTTTAATTTTTGTATTGTTCAATACATTGCTAGCTGAAAGCTATTCGTTTTTTTTCATAGTTGAGTGAAGCAGCCTATGCTGCCGATTACTACCGATATTAGTGCCTCGGCGTTTCCGCTGGAGGCACTTCACTAAAATGTATGGAACACTACAAAAACAACAAGAAAAACACTGCTAACTATCAAAACTTGTACTAAAGGTACCGTGGACAATTTTGGGGGTTTTCGTTGTCAGAACTAAACAACTAGAGTATTGCCGTCTTTATGTAACTTGCCTAGTACAAACGGGACAGCAATGTTTAAATTAGTTTAGTTCTGTCAACTAAAGTCTTCAAAATATAAAACACATATGGACAAAAGTTAAAATTTACTGCAAACTGGAAAACAAAAACCTACTTACCATATTGACTTCAGATATGGCATCAAAACTAGCGATAGTTAAATCCATCCCAACGTACAGCGGATCTCCTGAAAAGCAATAACGTTTTATGCAACGAAGCATCATGTGCCGGGGTAGGAACTGAAATGCTGACAAATCTAACCGTATTTACTGAGAAATGTAATATTCCAAATCTTTATGGTCCACGGCTCGTAATATCATGCAGAGAGCGTAGGTCTCTTCGGCAGAATACAAGCAGTAACCTCAGGCAACCACCTATTGCTTCTTTTGCAAATATCATTTAGCGTTCGAGAATTGGTATTTCTAATATTAAATTCATAGTAAAGTCGCTTACTAGTTATAATATTTAGTTTATGTAGAACATGTATAAAATCATTGTGGATGATTTTATGTAGAGATCTAAGTGGAGCCCTAATAAATAAATAAAATAATTCATATTAAGGCCGCGCTTACTGACCAGAGCTATCTCTGTCGCACATGTTCAACATTTTAATATACTACCACTACTTATGATGACGCAGCGACCCAAAATGTGTCTTGGCCTCTGATACTAAAAGATGCCATTCTTCTCTATCTTGCGCCAGTTCACGCCAGTCATGAACGTCCATTTTCTATAGATATTTTCCCAAATCAACTTTCCATCTATACCTGAGACGGCCCTTTTTACGGCGCAATTCCTTCCCATTCCTCTCTCATTTGGTTTCACTAGTTTTTAAGTTGTTTTTGTCTTATGTATGTAATTTCTGGTGTGAACAAAAAAGAGTTATATATCTATCATTCAGGATTAACAACATTTTTTTTTTACATTTTAATATAATAAAAAAAAAACTGAGAGATTTTTTTGATCTGATTGTGCATTCTCTTTTGATTAACTTTGCAAAAAATGTAAAGGTTTGAATCAGTTGATTGAATCGGGCGTTATTTTGCGGAAGTTATTCTACATAACTGTTTCTTTGACGAATCTCTAGTAAATAGAGTAGACAATGACAATAGATAGTGTAATTGCGGATTAATTATGTTTAACTCTACGAAAATTTGTCAGTGATACTATTATAACCTCTGAAAGCAAATGGCCTGAAAATATTAATTACCCTTTTATCTTCATAAACTTTGCTAATGATACTTTTTGTCATTGTCTTTCGCCATTATAAAATATATCAACATAAAACTACTTTAAAACGTTTGCAAAATTGTTCTAAACAAATTGGCCACAATTTTTTTTATTCTATCTTAGTGTATTTTTTTTTTTTTATTTAAAATGTTGATAATGATAATTTTGAATTATATAATAATTTAGAATGATATAACTCGTGGCCAATGAGCGGCCTTAAACGACGTCATGGCGTCTATGGCATTTTAATCTGGATAAACATTATTTATTTCTTAATGTTACCCCAATGCAGTGATTATTTTGTGTTATTATTATGGGCTAATCTACTCTACGGTTAATACTTACCTCCAAAGTTAGGTCGCAGCCGTATGTCGTATCCGTCTAGGATCCTCGACACGGTGTGCGTCACGTTTTCCAGCCGGTCAACCGCCGCTGTGCGCTCGTTTCTAATAAATTAACGAAAGTATTCGTTTAAATACACCTAAACATGGCCAAATATCTAAATATCCAATTATAATTTGTGTTTTATAGTCCCATAGCATCAATAGTCAATTTACCAAATCCTCATTGTTTCATATATTTTTATACACAAAAAGGCCTTTCAGTGTATGCCTTTGCGCCTTTGATGCCGTATAAAGATCCGGGCTAGACCCGTGAATATTATTATATTATATAAATATTAGCTGCACCGCACTCGTTTACCCGTTCAGTGCCCTGTTGCTGCGTGGACGAAGAACCAACAAACAAACACACACTTTTGTATGTATATTATTAGTATGATTATTTTTTTATCTTATAGTTTAAACTAATAAATTTAAAAGCTTTAAAAATTTAAAATAATAATTCTATTAAGGATTTATACTGTAGATCTTTTTCAAGCAAGAAACCGCGAGCACGTCAAATTGTTATAAGACAGCGTACCCTAATTTTTGTACAACTCGAGAGTATTTTTATTGTAGTTAAACTCCATTCGCCTGGCCAACTGCTTTCGAAGAGTTTTTACAGTTTACTTAGGTGCAATTTGTAATTTTTGTATTGTCGTCCAACGTGTATGTGCCAAGACGATGGAGATCGAATAGATTTAAGTTGGAGCATTGACCCAACTTAAGATAGGTCACAGACACGCCAAGTAGGCGAACCCATCGGGTATCTAATCTGATAAATATCTATGCTTTTCACACCTTTCTTCTTTCATTAAAATAATTAATAAAAGAAAATTTCATCAAACATGATGGATTTTTATCAATCTTTCCAACAATGTTCCACATATGCTATTATTTTTCTAAAAAGAAATAAACGAAAATTTAGTATCCGGCATGTCATAAGCCCTAACGGATAGTTCGTATAGATTAAACCCCCATTTTTCTAGGCATAATAAATAATTTGAAAAATCTAGCGTTTCATCTGAGACTACACGGATAGCAATGAATTAGAATTAGATAACTGAACCCCAACTCTAACAGCTCAATCTACGTTCGTATTAAACTTTATCTTGGCCTAGAGTGATGTACCTAATTTAAACGAAATCTGAGGACCAAATTGGCACTTAACGCCAGGATTTCTCTGATCCCCCACTTGCTGGTAAATTAAACGAATGACTTTCAGATCTAATAGGTTGTTTCGTGCAATGTAATCAAAGCTTGAATCGTTTCAGACTAGTTGCGGAGGGCGGAACTAATATAATAAGTTTAAATTTAATATTGTTGTTTCTCATATTTTGTCTCTCAACTTGACAAATACGACAACTAATGTTTTTTAACTTTATATATAACTTCACTTACATTTACAACAATAAATACTTATAGTGTAAGTAAACCTTCAAAAACCAACGTTTACCTCCATGATGGTCGCACAGAAATATTAAGTAAGTTTCAGATAGCAAAAGCGTTCCTAAAGCCAACATGAGCCGACGGAATGTCTTTGCGGAGATCCTTAGACATTTCAGCTATTTGAAATGTTTATACCGTCTAAAACTAAACGCCGACCTAAGAAGGTACCTATATATACCTAAATATTCAACAACTTAATGTACCTAACTATAATTTTACTGACGCTTGACCTAATTTGAAACATTAGATTTTACGCCTGTTGATAACTCACAAATAGATTAAACTATATTTTATTTTGCATAGTTACATTTCCTTCAAAATAAAAAAGTAACTACGCACGTTTCTTGATAATTAAAACTGCAAATTCTGCAAAGTTACATGAAGCAAAACTTACCTAAGAGAAAGTTAGATGAGTTTAAAAGAAAGTGAACTTACTGAGTAGTACTGGCAAGTGTGAAGATGAGCAGCAGCATCAGGAGAGGCGCGTCCAGCAGACAGCGTGGCGTGCGACGCGCGCTCATCGCGCGGCGGGCCGTGCTCGCGGCGCATCGCGCGCTCACCGCGCCCTCGCCCTACCAGGACACATGCCTCACTTTCAAACTATCGGAAGTTTCTATCGGCGGCTATCGCGATCTCCACCGCAGCCTCATACAATGAGCAGAGCGACCGCGGCGGCAGCGGCGTGCGGAGTGGCGTCGCGCGTGCGCTCGCCGCGCGTTTCTCGCGCTCGACGCCTCTCGGCGCTTTCTCCACTTCGCGACTTGTACACTTCTTAGAATTTACCACGAATCAATGTCAAAACGAACATCGCAGCCTGAGGCATCTTCAACATAGATAAGTGCCCAATTTTAGTCTCAATGCCTCCAACATGCCTCCAATGATAAAATATAAGAGCTTAAATTGGATAAATACTCAGAGATTTACTTCGCCGGTATACCATAAAAAGCTTTTCTTCTTAGCTTAATGATGATTTGTGAGATAGTGCAGAAGTAATAAAGGCTTTCTTGAAAAGAAAAGGCGAATAAGGTAAATTACGCCGAGCGCAGGTGAAGTTACAAGAAAAGTAAAGCAAAACAAAGACGATTAACTACGTAAGGAGAAAAACAAAACTTGAATAAAAGTTATTTTGACCCGAAGGTGACCTACACTTTGACCTAGCGATATCCTACTAATTAAATAAAAATATTGCATGAAAACACTAAAACAAAAAACAACAACAAAGCACTTTAGATATTAGTATTTGAACCTCAGATCAGACATACAAGGGTGATGCCCTAGTATAATTACATGGTTCATGGGTCAAATGTCTTCGTATTTAATATATTTTTTCATTATATCCCTAAACCGTTTAACGCAAAAACTGTAAGTACGAGCACACTTACTGATTTTTCACGCACACTTGTAGCGACACCAATAAACTAATTAATAGGTAAACTGAGTAATAAGTACACAAGCAAAAAAAAAAGAGCGGGGAAGGTTATTTGCAGCGTAATTTCGACTAAAGTCATCAAGCCTGATTTAAGTCTGATGCGTTCACACCCGCTGCGCCTCCTTGCCATATCTCCCTGATTTGTCTAATCTGAGGTTGAAATTATTTACAACTTTAGTATAGCAAATGTCAAAAGTAGTTACGAAAAAATTTTAGCACAAAATTTTTATAAGTTTCACCTACTATGTACAATTTACTTATACAGGGTGTAAGAGGAACACTCTCGAAGCCAAAAGAAGTTATTGTACTCATCATTATGAACCACTTTTAGTAAGGGACCAACCCTGAAATTGAGAAAAAAAATCAGCTGTTCCATACATTTTGTCGAGTGTCAATGACCATTTTCTATAGAACAGCTGATATTTTTTTCGCTATTTCAGGGCTGGTCCCATAGTAAAAGTTGTTCATAATGATGAGTACAATAAAATTACCTTCTTTTGGCTTCGAGAGTGTTCCCCTTACACCCCTACCCACTAGTTACAAATTAACTTGCACCAAACTGTAAATATTACAGAAAGATCGATTTAATCGATTTATTACTTTATTAATTTATTTACCTACATAATTTGATTTACCTACATTCGTGCAACGGTGCAGTGACGTGTTAAAGCAGAGCTGTTCACGGTGTTTCGGCGTGTCACGGTAACTGTTTGTCAAAGTACGCGTTGAACAAAGCGACAAGCTGGCTAGTATGGGAGCTTCTGCTCTATTTGATAACTAAAAAGAGAGCTAAATAAATTAAAACTGCAAAGAAAGAGTAGGAGGAGTTGGGAAAATAAAATGTATAATAAGTAGCCAAGGTTCACTTTGAGTCACTGTGATACCCAATATAGTTTTATTTTTATATTTAGAGCTAGGTACATCAAAATTTTCAACACACTACGAAGGCCATGATATGCGCAAATGACTAAAACACCGCACCTTACGAGTTTGTCGGCTGTAGAGACCCAACCCGGGTTAATGCTGCCAGCATCCCTGCCACATGGTGGCAATTTGGATAGAGTGGCAAAAATCTTGAAAAGAAACCTTTTTTCTTCTTCTGACAATACTGTGGAAAACACTTCAGTGGAATAATTTTATCCAATCATCTTCCTCAGATGTACTACAAGGTTGCTAATATTTAGAAATATTTGCAATAGTGGCGCCCTCATTAATTTCTACTCTCTTTTGCCAAGCTATAAATATTTATTTTGTAAAAGTAAAAGTACCTAAAAAGTATTATAGTTTTCGTCAATAAAAGGACAAGCTATGATAATTGAACTAGTAACAAAGGTATACCGCATCTTCATTACTAATAAAGTGTTGACGTGCGGAAAGCGACGGCGTGCGGAATGTGGCAGAGAGCGGAGGTGCGCGGAAGCTATTTGCCGGCGGAAAGCTGCACCGCACTCATATCCGATAAACATCGAGGCGACGAGATGCAGCAATGGTGTGCTGACGATTTGGAAACACGGGTACGAGTCGTATTCTGTTAAATATGAAGATAGGTAGGTTGTTCTACTTCCACATGAGACATAACTCTATGGTGATCAAGTGAAATCAATTTGTGCAGCGACGACAATTTTTTTAATATAAATCGTGAAAAGTAAACGTGCTTAAAATATTAATTTAGTAAATGTCTGTCTATTCTGGTAGTTCTACCAGAGCTGAACTCTTTGGTAAAGAGGTTTGGTACTTAGGTAAAAAGTAATTAGGCTACCTCATGACATCTTTGGGAATTCTACCCTGCTATCAAAGAAAGTGCTACGAAGTGATTTCGTAGACCGCTACGAACGTGCTACGCGAGATTTTACCATGATTGTCTATTCCATTTCTAGATTACCACACACATAAAGAGTAGAGAGAAGAGAGAGAGAGAGAGAGAGAGAGAGAGAGAGAGAGAAAACACACAGTAAAGTTTGGTTTAAGATAATGTATTTATTATCTAAACAAAAGCTACACAAAATAATAACACAAGCTTACTAACACAAACCCATAGACCGTAGAAGGTAACGTTTTTTAAATATAATTATATTTTTTACGATCACTTGCCTTTTTTAACCGACTTCCAAAAGGAGGAGGTTATCAATTCGAATATATGTTTTTATTTTCACTTAACAAAATACAGGAACATTATTTGTAAACTTATCCGTTGTTTTACCTATTAATGAGTTCAATTCCTTCAAAGGCAGTCGGGTAATAATGTGCTCTGAGTCTAGGACAACGGTGAATATCCTTGTCTTTGTATGTGTTCTATGGCATCCCCGACATAAGGGTTTCTTTTGGGGAGCTATGTGCCAGAAGTTTTAGTGTCAACTTAAGTAATAGATTACTTCATCTCTCAAAGTCGATGATAATAAAACCAAATCTTTATCTATATATTTAAAAGAAAGTCGTGTTAGTTACACTATTTATAACTCAAGAACGGCTGAACCGATTTGGCTGAAAATTGGTTGGTAGCTTAGAACCAGGAGACGGACCTAGTAGAATATCTATATATATATATATATATAAATATAAATGAATCACTATTTACCTTGGTCACGCCATAACTTAAGAACGACTTTACCGATTTCATCCATCTTTTTTTTCAAGTTTTCTTATACTTTGTAGGAGGTTCTTACGGAAAGAGAAAAAAAGAAAATTGCAATAAAAAATTTTAAATATCAGAAAACTTAACGACAATTTTAACTTCGCGCGTTTGTCAGTTCTAAGACAGAACAGGGTCAGCTAGTATGCAATACAAGAATCTACACCAACTATCGAAGAAAAAACTAAGACATCGGCAACAAAGTAACATCTTAGCGTCCACAAAAAGATGACCTCTGAGATATCAAAGAGGTCCCATTTCAAGGGATTGAAAAATGTGTGATGTATAAATAGAGAACCGAGGTTTGAGCTGCGAGATTGGGCGAGGTAATGATGGTGATTTAACTGAGACGTGTTGTATACAGCCTCCGCGGTCTAACCCTTACTATTAGGTCTTTGAGACGATGCAAACAAACTATCGGACACATCTATAACTTAGCCACGGCTGACGGACACGATTGATGGCACCACAGAACTTGTAAAGGAGATAAGCTAGTACTTCAAATTCTGTGAAAACGCAGATTGCAGTTTTTTTTAATTCAATAATGATTTTCATCTTAATACGAAACGTAACGACACAAAAAGTGGGGATCGTCACATAGCCTCAAACCGCCGAAAGAAAGATAATGTAGTTAATTCTCCTAACTCACTCATAAGCATAAGCCTTTATATGTTTCTTGCTACAGTTCGTTTGTAATAACCTTATATTAAACCTATGTTTATCTTTTTTTTTTAAATCGGCGATAACTGGTAACAGACACACAAACATACACATAACCTACCGAAACACACTCACACACCCCTCCGACACCATTTGAGACATGAGTTTGTCAACTTTGTAAAGTGTTTGTGTTTGCAAGTTGTTTAATGTAGTTTGCCAATCTTGTTTATTTTTAGTTAGTTGTTTGTATTCTAAATATCATTTTTAAAAATTAAGGTTTGATTCCACATTTATTGTGCGAACTGCTAGTCTGTGGAATTCGCTGCCTGAATGGGTTTCCCCGTCAGTTACAATCTGGGTGTCTTCAAGTCGAGAGTGAATCGGTTTCGGGTTCTAGGCAAGCGTGCTCCATCGTAGACCGCATCGTCGCTTAACATCAGGCGAGATGGCGGCCAAGCGCAAGCCTATCTACTATAAAAAAAAACATCTTTTGTAACGGAAAATATAGTCCTCTCGGGTAACTTCGTACTCGAGCTTATTTTGGAGCTCACTGACTAAATTACCCACGTGTCTTACATAACATCCTAGTTTACTTTTACGAGATTTGTTTTACTAATTACTTGTTAAATCATTGTAAGTTTCGACTTTATGTGAATAAGGCATAATACTTATGTCTTACCCCAAACGCTGAAAACTTCTTCGTTCCGTCATTGTTGATCGAGTTCCAGTGGTAACCCTGTATATTGTGTATAACCACACGGTCTCCCAGCGCGCATTACACTTGGTGATGAGTAGGATTCTATTTCAAATCACCGCACTCTGAGGTGTTTGAGTTCGAGCCTTCGAGGTCACGCACCGACACCTTTTGTACATTTCTAGCTTTAGCTGGAAATGTTATAAGATAAGACACGTATATACCTACCGGTTATGAGTTAAGTAAAAGTCTACGAACCTTATAAGATTTTATTTAGCAAGAACTGGATTCACCAACCAAGCCCGTAGGCTTGTTTGAATAAATTTCTTCTAGATCAACGTGTTCTATCTTCTCGGCCACACTGTCGCTTACCATCAGGCGAATTGGTGGCCGAACATAAATCTATAAAAATATATGCATTAAATTTTTTATATGGTTTCTAAAAATTTATAACATTCATATTAAAAAATTATGCTCTTGATATAGCTAAAACAAATCTTATAATATAAGTATCGCAACTTTTGTTATTTACCTATTGTTCCAAATCAACATACAAAAATCTTTAATGATGCCATCAAATACAACACTTTATGCAAATACAAAATGCTCATTGCTCAAATAAATAAAGATGACACACCAATACACCTCCCAAGATTTAATCAAAGTTCACAAGTAAATGGATGTGTAAAACAACATTTTTTTATGTTTTATAAAACTTGACTAATTTCGACGCCGATTTCGTCTCAAATTAAAATATAATATCATAACATTTTTTAGCATGCATTCCATATCGTAGCACATCTCGTAGACGCCGCGTAGCATTCGTAGGCAGTAATGGCGCGTAGCGTTGATTGCTACGTAATTCCCTGTTATAACGAATTTCACGGATTCATTTCGCAGATGTTGGCAATTTTCTCAATGATATTGCACAAGTTAAGGAATTGCTATTAATATTAGAGGCGGAACATTAATATTATAAATTATCCTTTCTAAAATAATCTAAAATAGGACTTACGTTTAGTTTGTAATCAAAATAATTAATATATTTATACAAAAATAGCAATCGACGTCACGGGAAGTTCAATAAACGGGATTTATTTAACATTCTACCTTTGAGGTGGAATATTTGTATGTATTTATATAACACAGTCTGTTTGCATCGGGGGTGAGAAAAAGAGTCGAAACTGCTTTTTTTGAAGTCAGTTGAAAAGGTGGAAACAAAAAAGTTATCACAATATTGCAGTTGTATGAAAACTATAAAAAACAGAAAGTTGTATTTTCTTACAAGCATCAAACAAATTCTAAGAAGATTAACAACATTGCTCGTAGACAATCAAAATCAAACTTGTACAAAGTTGAAATTAAGTTACAGGAAAATGGAGCAAAAAATTCATCGATCATTTTGGTAAGTTATAATTTGATTTAAATAAATTCATGACCGGCCAAGTGGCGTTTCTTGAAATTTCTATGTCCAAGAGTGGACTAAGATAGACTGATCATGATGATTAAAGTTTTGCTCCAGGAGTTACAAGATCTAGTATAGTTGATTGCCAAATCATACCATCGGGAAGAGTAAAAGACACATCCACTTCAAGGGTCTTTGTAATTATTGTTTTTAACTGTTCATGTCACCGATGGATTCAATCGCTCGTAGAACCGATAACCGATCTGGAAGAAAGGTTCTTAAGTGGAGACCACGAAACCGGAAAACGCCGTGAAGGACTAGATAGACCGACGACATCTTGAAAGTCGCGGGCATCCAGTGGATGCAGATTGCAGACTGTCGTTCAGTGTGGAGTTCTAGAGGGGTAGCCTATGTTCAGCAGCATCGGCCTATGTTCGGCATCTTCTGGCTTACGATGATGATGATGAAACAATCATGTTTTTTTAAATCATGCTTGTAAAACACAATTATCTTCTTTATAACTGCATTTGATTAAAACTGGTTAAATCGCACCAATTATACGTGAAAATCGGTTTCATTCTATGCCTCCAATAAGTACTTCGATTCAATCGAGCTTGGGGATTTGCCTAATAGCGCGGCATCAGTCAAGACTCGAGAGCTATGCGCCTATTTTACTAAGGTATGACTGAAATAATTATCAAGTAGTCAATGGTTTTAAGTTTTAAAATATCTTCAAAGTTAAAGTAAAAGTACGTTGGCGCCAAAACACATATGAAATCCAAATCCATGAAATCCAATCAAACTAAGAATTCTGTGTAAATATTTATGTTAGAACAAATTTATTTTGAGACGCCTTCAAACTTTGACATCGTACTAGCTACACCACATTATTTTATGACATAGATTACAGTACCATTAGAGTACCTTAGTCAAAAATACCGAAGGCTCTTCTTCTCGAGTAGATTGAGAGGTCTTATTATACTCAAGATAGGAGTGGAAGTGGAGACCAGCGGAGAAACAATCAGCCGAACCTCGGGGACCTCGTTTGGATGCCATTGTTTTGGAGAACACGGGTCGCAAGTCATATACGAGTCGTATATGGGTCATGCTAAATCCATAAAACGATCGTATGTCAGTAGCTACAGACGTCCTATTAAAGTACACTAAAAAACAAGTAGCTATTAAGTGTGAGAGCCAATCAAAGATGTTGCTATTACGTTCGTATTGATCTTTTATCAAATTGAATCACGTACAAAATTGGTGGTCTTCACTTCACTGGCCTAAGCGACTACGTGGTCGAATATGGAGTATGAAGATCTTGAAGATAAATATTCGGGACACTCATTCCATAGAAACTCTGTCTGTTTTTACCTGACTGCCCAAAAGAAAGGTACATGTTATTCGGGAATGTGTAAGTATGTTTATAATACGATATTCCCCCTGTTATCGCACATTTTGATCATAATCTGTATAGATATATATACATATTCTATATTACGTCCTCTAGCTTACACGACTTGATAGATTTTGAAGAACAATCGTGTCATAAGAGCTTTCTTCATGTCCGGAATGTCATATGCTGCATTTTGTAGTCGGGTTCTTTGTTTTTCTTTTAATAATAATATTTTACTCTCGCTATATTTTCCTAATTATTTTCTTACCTGCAGCTAGTGATGCTTCCGATCTGTTAAGACCAATTTTTATATTGTACTGATCTCATTTTGAGCAAAACTCAAAATCACTTATTCTTAATTTACATCAAATTGATCCGAGACTAGCATCTAAACTACACTACACTGTTTCCAGACGTATATCACGCCAGTGGCAATCACGGCGACTACGCCAGTCAACCAAATCATGTTTACTATAATTGCGGCTGCTTACAAGGTGTGTAGACTGTGACTAATGCCAGTTAAACCACGTTAATAGCTTGCACCAATTATATTAAAACTATTTTTAACCTATAC
Organism: Agriopis marginaria; assembly: GCA_932305915.1. NCBI lineage: Eukaryota > Metazoa > Arthropoda > Insecta > Lepidoptera > Geometridae > Agriopis > Agriopis marginaria. Next base: position 5,403,981 of record OW029921.1, on the reverse strand, counting down.
TATAATTTTTGTAGATAAGAAAACTAGATAAATTCCTTAACACTTTTTTTGTTTCTTTCTTTTTTTCAACTCTTTTATGTTTAATAACTCTTTTTTTATCTTTATTGCTCACGCCGTAAATCACGAGCAGAGGACAGAATGACTTAATTAAAAAAAGCTTAAATAGCTTTATCGACAAGAGTGTTTTCTTCTAGGCAACCTGAGGATGGATAGTCTAACATTATCAAGTAAATTTTCATAAATAACACAACTAATAACATAACTAAAACATACTATGAGTAAGTATATCTCAAACTTCTCTCTATATCCCGCAAAAGACAAACTATATCTTAGTCCGCTCACTTTATAAAGGAAGCATCATAGTAAAGACCGTAATTACAACAGTGTTAAAACCTCAAATTACGTATGTAAGTTGCTCGAGATACAATATCAAAACCACGACATTATAAAGCTTAGTTCGTCGTGAGTTCCAAAAGTCGCGGTGGTTGCTAGGCTTTATCATCCGCGACGCATGCGTAGAACAGGGAACGAGATATACGGCTTGTTTCCATCTCCGTGCAAACGTTGGAAATCTCCACGGTGCCGACCGCGGCGCCACAGACGCGCAACAGAAGTGATCTACGTACAAACAATACTAATAGTCGTATAAACATAGCACATGGGGCCGAAAGTTAAGCTGATGATGTTTCTAATCGGAGCCACCGTCTGTCTTCTTAGGTGAGTACTTTTAACCATGTTTTATATAGATGCAAACACTTTTTTGACTTAAAAAGTAATATTACAAACTCGAGTTTATTACAATGGCAAAAAATCTAAACTTACTTTAGTAGCCCAGTTACTTCACATATACATATTAGTGTTAGCAAAATTTATTGATGTGGTAATTAATTCTGGCCGCTTTTCCCTCCACCGAGGGGCTATTAGATTAGTCCTTTTTTAAATTGTATATAAGTAGGTAGATTATACAATAAATAAGTAGTAATAGTTTTAGGTTTTAAACATCTGTGATTAAAATATTTTTCTTATAAATAAATATTATTATACATCAATGTGTTACAAGTACCTACCTATAAGAACGTGGTTCTGAACGGTGTAGCTATGATGTGTCCAAAATGTTATGCTGACTTTTAAATTCACTGATTTGACTTTTTAATTAAAGTGAATATATTTTCTGTTTGTGTAGAATTTTTCCAAAAGAATCAATTTCGATAATATTCTCAATAATTACACATATTTGGAATCAAATTAGACTAAACTAAATAAAAATATATTAAACCATAACTTTTTTAAAAACAAATGCATTATTAGCTAGAGAGTAACAAGTACTTTTAAGACAGGAAGTTTTGAGCTAATTATTTTTCATAGCTTTTGAAAGAGATGCACTACGGTTGAGTATACGTAAATTAAATGTTAGTAAAGAAAGTAAACAACTAGGTATGTATTTGTCTATTTTATAAACATCGTGACAACTGCACAAGATTTAAAATGCGTTTAATGAAAGACCCTCGTCAAGTTGACACTCAAGGCAAAAGAAGTTTATTAAATTAAATAATGTGTTTAACAAAATTTGCAATAAACGTTTAGGTAAGCTCTATCGAAACACGGAATAATCAAAAAAGTATCTTGCTTATTTATTAAGTTGGAATCTGCGTGTTTGATATCGATCCCTGCAAATTTTATATCAATACACATGCCAATGTCATTTCAATGTTTTGTGTAATAGGTCCAATATAATAACTTTAAACGAGCAATTATTGTATAGTATTATTTATTAGTAATTCTTGTAAATCATTCGTTTTGCGTATCTCAGAAACGGCTTTAACGATTTCGATACAATTTTGTGTTTAGGTGCGATTTTTGTGTGTGAAAAAAAAATCAGCTGTTCCATACATTTTTCCGAGTGTGAATGACCGTTTTCTATGGAACAGCTGATATTTTTTTCGCGATTTCAGCATTGGTCCCATAGTAAAAGTTGGTTATAATGAAAGGTTGTTAACCTATCATTTTGATATGAGCCGGGGCGGACCGCTAGTAATGTCATAAAAAGGGACGAGCACTTTTCTTATTCGTATTCTCTGAACATCCGTGATATGACTATTTTTAGCTGTCTAAAGAACTCTACATTCCGGGATAATCATAACCAAATGTGTATTTTAATCATATTTCTTTCGGCGTATTCGACGTGTATCAGCATTCGGCTCAGAATCATTACCATACAGAACATAATATCATATTCGACGAACAAACTAATGAAGTCAGTTGGGTATCAAATTTAATGTTTATTAATGAACGGATCCTGCTATATACTTTCAACGATTATTTTTAGATTTTTTAATGGACTTCGAAAAAGGAGGAAGGTTCTCAATTCGACCCGTATATATTTATTTTTTTATGTATGTACAGCGATTACGCGGGCACCTGTACACAAATTTGCGTGATTCTTTTTTTTATCATGAAGTAGATACCCTCCAGGTGGTCCCACAAAATTTTCATTATTTAGGGATCAGTAGTTTTTAAACCAGCTCAAATAACAGCTAGAGCACCTACTAATTTCGCAAAGGCAAATCACTACACAATACTTTTCTTTTTTCTTTTGTTCAATCAAAACAAGGATCTAATCAAGGAAATAATCGTATCTATAAATAAACTGATTTTTTGCCCCGAACAGGTTTTAAGCATTCCATTATAATAGGTGTTTCACTAAAAATTCTACAATAAATTAACTTTTGTTCCATGGAACCACAAACCAAAACGTCATCTGTTTATGTACGTATTTTCAGAAAGCGCTGAATCAATTTTGAATTTTTTTTTATGAGACGACCTCTGAAGCATATAATCTATCAAACAAAAAAATTATCATCAAAATCAATTCGTAATTGGCGGAGTACTAGCGTAACAAACATACAAAAAAAAACATACAGTCGAATTGATAACCTCCTTTCGTGGGTTTAAAAGAGGAGCGTCCTATGTATTGAGGTCGCGCGTGTGCTAATTTACTGTTTTTATTTCACAGTTTAGCCATGACGCTTCTCTTTTTGCACAGGCTCTAACGTAAAGCTAACTGTCTCCAAGTTGGAAGCAGGTGTTTATCTTAAAAGCGATTTACTCATCCATGTTTACGTAAACGACTATCAAACTTTTAATTGCATCTTGGCAAACTATTAGCGGTTTTCTGAACAATTTAGGCGAGCTTCATTGTCGGTTTCAAATAGTTATAATAGGTTTTTTGCGAGTCCTGACATTTCTCTGAGCGTTTCGGAAATGGGTGAAAGTGCACAACATTATTAGAAAAAAATAACTTTCCAACCAAGTTCAAGAGGACAAAGTTCTCAATTCGGGTAAATGTTGGGTAAGTACATTAACCAGAAAAAACCGTTGAATTTAATGTTATTTTTTTATTTGATTCTTCTGAAGACGCAACCTGCTCTTGACGATTTATCTTTACTTTGATTATATACTTTCGATGTTGCGGGGTCTTTGGAGTATCAATTTTGACAAGTAGGTATATCCTTTTTTGTTTTATTTTGGCATCAATAGATTTAAATAATTAGATTTGAAAGTTATTTGTAGTAGTTAAATTACTTAGTCATTGCTCGATAAATAACAGAAGAAATAAGATAAGCTATGCTCTATGATAAGGTAGGCTATATGGAAATTATTAAAAGTAATAGTTTGCAGAAGATCCTATGGCAGGATATTTTTATACCTAGGTACTTAAGGCATCAATAAACTTTGCAGTGATTGCTCTTCTTGTTATTTATCCGGCCAGCGGAAAGTTGATGCTTATTTCCCGTATTATTGTTTACTATTGTTTACCTTGAACGGTCAACAGTTTTGTACGAAACAACTGATTTGCCTTTTTGTTGTTCGGGATTTGTATTTTATTTACTTAGCAGTTGATTCATATTCAAAACAGCTGAAAGAGTTAATAGGTCACTAAATAAATAAAAAGTACATTAATAGTCTTAGGCGATTAAAAAAGTAGAAAAGCTCTTTGAAAATGAGGGACACAATATAACAAATATTCTGATTTTTATTTGTTTTTACAATTTTTCATTTAACTTGCAATTTTTGTTTGTTTGGGTTAAATCTTGCAAGCTAAATTAGAACCACCTCCTAACCGATTTTGCTAAAGTTTTGCTTACACCTTAACTTCTGGTGACAATACAATATGCAATACCCAATATAGTAATAGTTCAAAATGACTCCTGCCATAAGATGGCGGATGGTAGATGTATATTTTTACATCTGTTAATATGGGTATCAAATGAAAGGGGTTGAAGAGTAGATTACGATAAAATGAGTGACATCGCCCTATATTCAATATGGCCGCCGCTCCAAGATGTGGATTACATTTTATTAGCAAAAATTAAAAATTTGCCCCCAGGGCCCCATCGGCCATCTGTTCTGCGTGCTATGTGCCCTGCCAACTGCCACATCAACTTGCTAAGTCAAAGCCAAGCATACTTATAATACTACAATCAAAAAATTATTATTGCGTAATCAAGGGTAAATTTTCAAGCTATTTGCTGGTATCTGTACCTAACTATGTTAAGACAAATTGAAAAATCGTGCGTGTAACCATAAGTATACACTGTTTTCTTAATATGTCGTGAAAAAGTTACAACCAGACAGGGTTATTTTCTGATTTTCAATATTAGTCTGATCAATGTTGGAACTCTTAATATTCAAAAGCTATTTTTAATTTTATGTGCTGAACAAAAACTATAAATATAAATGAACAAAGAAATTGTCACATTATAAATATCAGATATGTGTACGCAAGCAAAAAAAGTTGGCAGCAAATTAATTTTCCCTGCGGTCTAATCCAACCCTCAGAGCAGGTAACAATGCCAAATTAATTAAATGCTACTGTACCTACCACAAAACCGATTATAATAACCGTTGTTATAAGACACTGGCGAATGTATATGTATATGAATATTTTTAATGCAGAATTCTTTCAATTACATAGTACGGTGGTTCTTACGTTACTATAAAAAAATACAAAACATAGTTTTGCTGGAAATGTATGACGTATGTATTATTTATTGGCAGGAAAAAGTTATAATATGCATATAGAACAATTATTTAATACTACCTACCTAAAACTACATAAAAACATAATTAAATATACCGAGACATCCTTGAATATACAATTCTTAGATATCGTTGTGCTCATGTTATATTTGGGGCCAACATTGATATCACGAAAATAAACCGGCCAAGTGCGAGTCGGGCTAGCGCACTGAAGGTTCCGTACCACCACATAAATTGTTAACTACTAAAGTACAAAAAAGTAGTGCAAAAAGACAACATCACGCATCAGGTGGTCACCCATCCAAGTACTTACTGCGCCCGACGTTGCTAAACTTTGGTGAACAGAAATTTGTCACCTACTCGCATTTGAACAGTATTAATTATTTGGTGTTTTACTTTAGAATGTGTACTATAATCATGCCTAGACGATTGTATCTACGCTGTACCGTATTACCATATTTACACTAGATCAAATACAAAAAATACTTGTATTCCTTTAGTTTTAAATTTTTGACTTTATTATTATTTCTTAGTTAATCCACCGTAACATTATATTTTCTGTGAAAATTCTTTCATCTATTACGGTTCGAAAGATACAGCCGTTAAAAGATAGGACGGGCAGACAGACAGACACCTTAGGCTTAGTAATGGGATATAGAACCCAAAAATTCAGTTGTTCATTCACTTCGTTGAGAGTTATTTTTATCGCTAGAATAGGCATGTGTCCTAATGTTTAATTTATTACAAATAACAGGCTTAGTGATGAACATAACTAAATACATTACTCTATTGAGAAAATAAATTAAATTGGCTGATAAATCTCCGAGATAATAAGAGTGTTTAAAGTTTTTGGTGGGGATAGATAGGGCGGGGGATACTATGTCCCTTTATCGCTTCTATAGCATTTGTATGGCGCGCCTGAGCCGGGACGTCATAACTCAGTACAGGGGCCGTACGGACAACTGCGATTGCGACACCTAATCCGCTCAGTTGGAAAATCACGCGACCGCAAACCGTATCTGGGCGCGATGAGATTCACGTTCGCGTGATTTCCCAACTGAGCGGATTAGGTGCCGCAATAGCTGTTGTCCGTAAGGCCCCAGTGCGCTCTCTGACTAGCATGAAATTAAAATACTTATACCTTATTTATTTTTGAACTAATTTAAATTTTGTTGATGGTCACTATTTATAACCAGCTTTTTTATGAGGCAAAAAAATATATTAGTCATCATGCCTATTGCAATAATAACGCATTCCGTAAGATACGAGAGTCACTGGATGCTTCGACTCGACCAGCTTGCTATTGATTGATAATTCTTTAATGTTTAGAAAATTCATGTTCAATTCCAATGATATAGTTTTAACGGCCGGTTATCCGAGTCGCGTAGGCAACAAAACGCTCCCTCAGCCCCCGCCAAGTTAGAGTGACGATGTATTTTGCCGCGCAAGAGTCACGAGGCCCGCGAGGGGAGTGTAACGACAAAAACGAACATAGGTCCGACCTCGATGACGCCTGGCGCGGTACTGAGCGCAGCGCGCGCAAATTCTCGCGACCTTTTTACACTTTTATTTTCACTAAAAAACGAAACTATTCACTATCAAAAAAATATCCAAAGAAAAAAATGTTGAATAGGATTGCCTTTCAGTACATGCAATTTCCAGATTATTACGAGCTTTTATTAGAGCATAAAAGGAAAAAAATAAACTAAATCGACTTATTTTCAGATTTTTTTTTGATCAACGAAAGTTTATTCTATCGTGTTTTGAACCAAAGTATAAACTAAAACACAGATGTAACTGTGATATTTATTTTTTCTAGCTCAAATATTGTAATATAACTGAATAAAATTGATGTAAATCCGTCAAATTTGGTATAACCGACCGTTAATAAAAATAAAAAAAATGTGCCAATACACTAGCAGGCGTTAACGTCTGCTTATGACGTCACAATCTAAACAATCCATATTAACAGTACTTACTGAACTTTCTGCGAACTTTCAAACGAAATGATCGTTTTCATAGCCGTGACATTATTCACTCTGATTAGCGTTTCAATTATCATGGCGGATTACTGTATTTTAAAATGTGATTTTATCAAAACTTAACATAGGTTTTGCTGACACATTCGTCTGACCAACTTAACCAAAAATGTTTTCTACACTCGAATATCCCATACTGCCAACCGTCTTGAAATGCACATCCGTTTTGCATATGCCCGATACGCGGAGCTCAATATACCCGCATACGTCGCGAAGTAAGCGGAGATGACCAAATACAGTAAATTTAGTTCGGTAGGGACATTCAAAAATATTTCATTGGATTTTGCATTGACACATTCTGATTACGTTGTGTCAAAGTATAGCATGGGTTCTAAAACTGTGATCCATGGACCCTCGTGGATCTTTTGAGGCTTTAGAAAAGGTCCGCGAAAAGACCGACACATAAAAAATTTAAAAACAGTTACCTACTTACGGATCGCAAAAGAAACAAAAATAGTGATGATGACTATACACGTACAGTAGTCCAATAAAATCTGAATTCAACTCGTCCATTGTTTATTGACAATTCACTAACTACCTACTGTTTGGAGGATTAGTGACCGTCGTAAATTATTATTGAAACTGTAGAATATGAGACATACACTCCTTTAACTTCAAATTTTATTATCATTTTAAAGTAATTTTCAAGAATAAATCGCATAGTATAACACGCCGCCGTTCCATTTTACGGCGTTTGGCGTCCGCACGTTGTCGAGCCAATCAGCCGGCTCTTGTAGTGATGTCCCAAGTTGCTAGTTTTGTAATATAACGACCGGATGGGCCAATAGTACATAGCCATCGATATAGGATGTAATATTTCTTCACATCGATTGGTTGCAAAAAAAAAAACTTACTTCCCGTAAACTTTCCATGAAACAGAATTTCGTTACTTATGAAAGGAAATGAATAGGGTTTATACGAAACGCAAGTATTTAATACTTACAAGGCTATTTAACTGTGGCTCGCGGTAGAATTCGGGGTCAGGACGATTCGAGATATTTCGCCAGCGCCTGTTTTGACGGTGAGCCCCGTAACTAATCTAGTTTAATCCTCAGGCTATAGGACCTATGTATAATATTACAGTTGGTTTATACAAAGATATGGTGCGGTACTAAAATACGATTTGCCTTAGAAATGAGTTGACTAGTTAAGCTAAATTAATTTTTAGTACCTAAAGAAAATTAGTGGGTACTTTATTTCCAGCTAAGTTTCAAATGTTCGTAAGTCTAAGATCACAAGAATTGATATAAAATGACAAATATTGAGTACAGTTTGAAAACTTTAGCTCTGTGCACCGTGCCTCAAACTAGGTAACAAATCAATTATTTTTTTGGGTGTTCTATATCTATATATAGGTCCAACCCATTTAAATTGCATGCAGATCTGTTTAATTTGTACCTACTTGTATAAAAAAAGTGTTAGCTAATAAAATTCGACTCCCATAGACACTCAAGCAGGTAATGAAGTATTTTTTATCTATGATTTTTAGTAACATAAGGTTATATATAGATAAGTATATAAACTTAAGTTTTAGAAGAAAATCAACATACAGTCGAATTGATAACCTCCTCCTTTTTGAAGTCTGTAAAAAAATCAACTTCAGGGGTATACCTACATGTACAAACTTAAACTAAAAAGTAGAAAAATTACAGTTAAAACAGAGATTGAAAGTCCACATCAAAACTTTTGCTGAAGAGAACCACAAACTAAAACGTCATCTATACATAGTGTACCTATACATTTTTGGTTTTTGTTGATTTATTCAAAAAGCGCTGAATCAATTTCAATCAACCTCTGAAGTATGACCTACCAAACAAAAAAAAATATTAAAATCAAGTAGACGCGTAACCATGATACCTACTACCCAAAGGGACGGAACGCTGCAAACAGAAAAAACGAGCAGAGCGAGAGGTACCACGTTTAGCCATTTGTCCCTTTCACACTACATGTCTTATATACAATGACGTTCATGAACACGTATTAATGTGTGGTGTTGCCACTGTTGGAAAAATATTGTAACCGTAAATTTGGTATTATTTTGGGTAGTACGTAATTTGAACAGCATCATTTTTAAATAGTTAATTTTTATTTCTGAAATATATTTAAAAGAAACCTCCCGTGATTATTTAGGGTGCATCCGTTTATTATTGTAGTGATATAAAATAAGGAATAAATAAGTATATACGTGTGTTGAGTACTGCTGCCACCTATTCGACGGGTGCTATGAGGCTGATTGGTGACAGCAAGCTAGTCGCCAATAAATTACAAAGCCTCGAGCACCGCCGTAAAGTAGCTTGTCTGTCTATTTTCTACCGGATATATTTTGATGAGTATGAGCAAAAGCTTCATGACCTTATTCCACCCTCCCCCTTTTACTACAGGACAAGTAGAAGGACTGCACACTATCACCCCTTCCACGTGCGTGGAAATTCCAAAAACTCGAACACAACGATTTGGGTCATCTTTTATGATACTGTACTGTCCAAGAATGGAACTCCCTGCCATCCTCCTTGTTTCCTGAAAAGTACAATCTAGGCATCTTCAAGGCTAGAGTGAATAGATTTCTTCTAAATCAACGTGTTCCATCCTCGGCCACACCGTTGCTTACCATCAAGCGATTTGGTGGCCAAACGTAGATCTATTCTGTATAAAAATATAAAAAGTATGAAAATTTATGAGGAATTTGTATCAGTGATTATGTCAACACTAGAAAGGGACAAATGGCTAAACGTGGTACCTCTCGCTCTGCTCGTTTTTTCTGTTTGAAGCGTTCCGTCCCTTTGGGTAGTAGGTATCATGCGCGTAACAAACATACAAAGAAACACCTACAGTCAAATTGAGAATGTTCTTTTTTGAAGTCCATAAAAAATATCAAGTCAATAAAGTCATTATTAAAATCATAGTCAAAACTTGATATTTTTACATTATAATTATAATATTCATAGGGTGCTTATTCGTCCTAAGCTTGTGTATAAAAAAATCCGAGTATGTTTTTCTTTCTTACAATAATCACATTGCCTAACGCACCCTTTAACACAGAAGACCGAACATGATAAGAATATTAATAAGCTTGTTTGTCCTTTTGTTTATCACGAGATATTTGCTCGTGAATCTCAGTTTTCGTGATGGTGGTTTGTTAGATTTTGTACAAACACCTTTATAACATCCCTCAGGGTGTAAACCGTAGATATTTGTCAATGACGTCTTATAACATAACGACCTTGATATTTGTATATATTTTTGGAATCAATTTAAACGACTTCGAAAAAAGGAAGATTATGTTTTTGTGTATTTTTACAATCTTTTATTTAACTTGCTGGTCAAATCGTGGAAGCTGAATTAGAACCATTTCCTCCTAACCGAATTTGCTAAAATTTTGCATACACCTTTAGTTCTGGTAGCAATACTATATGCAAAACCCAATATTGTAATATTTTTAAAATGGCCGCGTAAATAAAAATAAAACATTTAAATCGTCAAAATCTAACTAAAAACTTGTTTTTATAAATAATTTTAAATAAAATCTTGTTTTGAACAAGTTGTTCACCCTGTAGTCCGACCTCGCTTCACTTATATTTTAACAACTCGTAAGACTGATTTAGCTTTAATTAAAAGGTTAGATTAAAAATATACCTATTGTATAAACTTCAATTTTGCAATGCAGATCAGATAATTAGTACGCAAGTAATTGTGGAACAAAGATACAAAACTCTGATATTTTCTCTTCGCTTTGATCAATTTAATTATTTATGTTATCAAAATACCACCATGCATTGGCGGATCCAGGGGCATGGGGGCCATGCCCCCCCCCCCCCAAAACACCTAGCATTGCCATTGATTCGACTCAATTTTTCGATTTGATTCCTTTGAACCTTGACCAGAAATGTCAGAATGCCCCCCCCATCGCTTGATGTTAAGCAATGATGCGATTCACTCGTAATTTGAAGACACCCAGATTGTAACTATCAGGAAATACCCATTCAGGCAGCCCATTCCTCAGACTAGCAGTTCGCAAAATAAAAGTGGAATCAAAGCGATTCGTACGGGTTTTCAGAATATCAACCATAAAGCGGTGTCGATTTTTTTGCCCACTTTGGCAGTCCAATAGAAAAATGGGCAGTACGGAATTAGATCATGCAGATAAATGAATAATTTGCCATGACTTTACTTTAGCTTCTCTCGTACCATAACGGCGCGTTGAGAATGGGTGCACTTGAAGTCAAACGCAACTGTTTTTTGCTTCAGAATCCATTTTGAAACATTCATTTGGCTCTAAAATGTATTGATGTCGTAGGTGCTCGCATATCAGTTAGTTAGTGGCGCCAAAAAACTTGCCTATATCATCCATCGCTCATTGTCGACCACGGTGACACTGTCTCCCCCCGCCCCGTATGGGCAACGTATAGCATGATAGATTGGGAAATAACATTATCGAGACACATAACTTTGTAATGCGGTAGCGTGATAGATTCTGTGGAATCAGGATATTTTGGGTCCACTACTGTTTGCTATGTCCGAAGCAGAAGTTATTGAGTGAACGGTTACGAACGGTATTTCATATAAATTTTTAGTCGGTATAAAAAAACACCGACGAAATGAAAGAAAGAAAGAATAATATTTATTTATGACAAACAAAATATACAGACATTACGAATTCATCATAATCAGCCTTTTAACAGTCCACTACTGAACTTTAAGCCTACCCCCGAAAGGGTGATTGGGCCATATCCACCACGCTGGCCCAGCGCGGATTGGTGAATTCACATACGCCATCGAATTCCTTCTCCGTACGTATGCAGGTTTCCTCACGATGTTTTCCTTCACCAAAAAGCTAGTGGTATAAAAAACCGTACATAAGCTCCAAGTGCTCATAAGTACGTGCCCGGGGTTTGAACCCGCGACCTCACGCATTCAATTACGAATTAAAAATAACAAAATAATATTTTCTGTCACAAGCCGATCCCAACTCAGCGTAGTGCTGGCGACGACGAAAATGACGGGGTTATCAATTCGACTGTATGTTTTTTCGTATGTTTATTACACGATTACTCCGCCAATTATGAATTTATTTTGATGATTATAATTTTTTGTTTCGTAGGTCATCATACTTCAGAGGTGGTCCCATATAAATTTTATCGAACCTATTTTAGCGCTTTTTGAAAATAAAACAAAAACTAAATACATACACAGATGACGTTTTAGTATGTGGCCCTTCAGCAAAATTTTGACGAGGACTTCTATCTTTGTTTTACCTGTAATTTTACGACTTTTTAATTTAAGTTTTTTCATGTACGTATAGTCATGAAGTAGTTTTTTCTTCTTGAAACATTTACTTTTTTATTGACCTTGTCGAAATGTTGTTGTTGCAAAATTTGCGTTCATACAATGTATGTACATATTTTGTATGTAGGCTTACTTTATTGCCATACCAAATTTAATTCAATTTCTTACAGCTATTAGAACCAAAACGAACTTCCATAAATAATCTTTTTGTAATAATAAATGCAAAAGTTTGGCTAATTTTTTATCCTGACAAATTGAACAGCTCTATCGCATCACGATGCACAGCTTAAGATATTAGTGAAATAAGGTTAAATACTTGAACCATCATTTCCTAGCAAGATTCATAGAATTCAAGTTATAGTTTGCTACTGATTTCATCAAAAACTTCAAAAGCCCCAACTCAGTTCAGTTGGACCGTTCCTTGTGTACTGAGAAAACGGCGGTGTCAATATTTGTTTGTAACTAAATAAGACACTTTGAAACACAAGTGCTTTCGATACCGAAACTCTCAAAGTAGGAATCAAAAGTGTACGAAAATACGGAGGAAATACGAAACATTGGAAATCTGGAAACTTAATAAAGCTCGGGGACAAATCTACTTCGGGAAATTCTGAATACAACCTAAACGGAAAGTTTATCCTTTACACAGGAACCAATCATTTCCAATAACAAATTAAAAACTATTCTTTAGAATATGGCGGGTTAAGATTTAGTCTAAATCTAGATGTTAGATCTAACTTAAGTAACCATCGAACGTGCAACTAAGTATCTGTACTTACCAAGATCCTTCTCTCTCTGCCAAATGAAATACCTCCCCAATACAAATAAAGCTTAACAATCTGACACATTCTGCAACAAAAAACATTTGTCCAACTCGCCATAAAAGTGATGTGCCTCAAAGTTTATGCAAAAGCAAGTAATTTGTATGGTGTTATTTTCTGTTCTTTTTTCCCCATAAAACGAAACTTTTAATGAGTTTCATAAGATTTGAACAGAACTTTCCATCTTCGTACTTAATCGTTTTCTAAAGCAGCTTTGGCACGCACAAATATTTTTCTTACTTCTTAAACGTTACTTATGAAATCTTCATTAAAATTTGAACCTTGCTTAAGAGCTTGCTGAGCCTTAACTTTTCTATTTATGGCTTCATTTCTAAAGTTTTATTTTAATGAAACTGCATAAATAGAAGTAAGGACTTTCATTTCCCGAAACAGTTTTCGGTAGGTACCGGGGGTAAGAAGTTATAACTTCTTCTGTTATTGTAAACTAGCAGAGTCTGCTGTTTACCCCTCATCCTATACGGGCTTAGATAAGGTATGTACATTCGTCAAAGCTTACAGGTACCTACCGAAAACTGTTTCAAGATTTCACACGCACAAACTTTTGCATATTAGGCCTAGCGCACACGCTGATGACTTTTGTAACCGTAAATGTTTATTCACTCTGATCCATCGATATGTATGGAAGTACGCGCAAACAGTCGTTTCTTCACTAACCTGGACCAGAGAGATGAAACAGTATAGTTATAAGTCACCTCTCCGAGCTAGGTCTGAGTGTGATAGATGATAGTTGCTTTTAGATAGATAACTTTATCCTTTCTGTTTTTTGAAGTAATACTTCTTATGCGACTTCCAACAAGGTTGCGTTAAACGTTTAACGCTACCATGGAGGGGGAATAGAAAGAGACAGAGCGAGATTTTCACTTCTTCCGCGCGGAGAGACTCCACGCACTATTTTTTTACTCGCACCCCGTAGTTTTACCCGCGTGGATCACTCCTTATAACATCAGCTATCTACCAGTGAAAGTCGCATCGAAATCGGTCCAGCCGTTTTGGAGCTCATACACACATCGATTTAAATATATTAGATTATTCCTTTTTTTCATGTCGATGTTATTTATTTACGAACTTTAGCGTAGGCAAAAATCAGAAGATATTATAAACCCTGTAAAAGACCAAGGAAGTATCTCTAGCGTATATATTGCTAACAGCACCCCTATAAGAGTTCACTATCAGTTTCTTGCCATTATGTTTAGGCAACGAGCAAGTAGCGTACTCCACTGCATACGGATTACGCGTCAATAAAGTGGCCGATATCTCTCGTCACACACGAGAGGGTGCCGACTGAAAATATCGCAGTCCCTACGTGCTTATCGTACCCGAAGAAGCTATATAAAGGTCCTTTCAAGATTTCAACCCTATACATTCTGGGAGTATTGAGATTTACGAGTACCCTTTCAGTGTTTGCGCGACCGACGTGATGAGCTTGTGACAAATTTTTACTTAGATACTGAAGCTATTGAAGTTTTGTAAGAACGAGATGTAACATTATGAAACATAAAAGACGTCCACTGCTGGACATAGGCCTAATTTGGTGTTTCGTGCATCATCTATCTTCTATATATATATCTATACTAATATTATAAAGAGGAAAGATTTGATTGTTTGTTTGTTTGCATTTGGCTCTGAAACTACTGAACCGATTTGAAAAATTCTTTCACTGACGGGAAGCTATACTATCCCCGGGTGATATAGGCTATAATCTATACCCGTGCGAAGCTGGGGCGGACCGCTAGTATATATATAAAAGGCGATGAAAGAAAGAAAGAAAAATATTTATTTATGACTAGCGGTCCGCCCCAGCTTCGCACGGGTATAGATTGTAGCCTATGACACCCGGGGATAGCGTAGCTTCCCGTCAGTGAAAGATTTTTTCAAATCGGTTCAGTAGCTTCGGAGCCTATTCAATGCAAACAAACAAACAATCAAATCTTTCCTCTTTATAATATTAGTATAGACAGAAACAAAATATACAGGCATTTTGAGTAAAATGAGATAATGTATGAGAGATGAGCGTATGTTCCCTATGGACTCGGAAACAGCTAGACCGATTTTGATGAAATTTTCAGGCAATCTTCAGATTAGCCCAGCCAGTGGTCATGTGAAGTTTGGTAGCGATTGGATCTACAGTTTTTTTTTTTTTGTGTTTTAATATTTTTCCTACAAAAAACAAAAATTAATTCAATGTACATATTTATGTATATCGATACTATACACTGACCATATTACATACATGACCAACATCATAGAAAAAAAATATTTGTCAAATGATATTGCTGTAGCTACCAAGGAGGTTGCTTCAAGGAGGTATATAATGCGGGTGAAACCGCGGGGCGCAGCGGGGCGTATAACAAGCAAATTTTGTTGTCAATCATAGTAATTTATTTCTCTTAATTACGTTTTATGTTATGATACTCGTACACCGTTTACGGGAACGTTTCCGCATGCTCCTACAGAGTACTCCTACTTGTAAAAGCACGAGGATTTATATACGGTTAAAAAGCTATGTTAATTAACAGAGTGAGCACGCTTGCCATTATAGAAACCTTTGATCATAATTATGTAGTTTAGATTTGCCTTAAACTCGACATAGTACCGAAAAACTCTGCCAAAATTTTTAAGGACGATGTAATCAAGTATTCGTCATCATCTGCCAGAAGACGTCCACTACTGAACATAGGACTCCCCCTTTAGCTTCCACACTGAACGACAGCCTACCTTTTGCATCCATAAGATGCCAGCGACTCTCACAATTTCGTCGGTCTATCTAGTAGGAGGCCTGCCTACGCTGCGTTTTCCGGTGGTGACCCAAGAACCTTTCTTCCGCATCGGTTATCGGTTCTTCGAGCGACATGGGCTACCCATTGCCACTTCAACTTGCAAATTTTAATAGCTATTTCGGTTACTCTGGTTCTTTGGCGAATATCCACATATTCCGGATTTTATCGTGCAAACTGGTTGACCATTTGAAATCACGTATTGCACACACTGAAATATCATTCATCATCATCATCATCATCAGCCAGAAGACGTCCACTACAAAAAAAAAACTTCAATATTGAGCGGCACACAACTGCAAACGAGATGATCAAAATGTCATCAAATGGACGACCACAAGGGGTGTAAGTGCTAAAGGAGAAACTATAAGTATAACACTTCCATTTATTTTGCTGAGATAGAAACTGACATAATTTTTCACAAATTGTTGTTTTCGTCGGGTTTTCACATATTTTCATTAATGTTATTTGTCCTAAGTAAGTAATTCCACCGATAACCGATGGGGAAGAAAAGTTCTTGAGTCCACTCAAGAACTTTTCTTCCACGAACCACGAACCGGAAGAGGCAGCGTAGGTAGGCCTCCCACTAGATGGACCGACGACATAGTGAGAGTCACTGGCATCCAGTGGGTGCAAAAGGCAGGCTGTCGTTCAGTGTGGAGGTTAAAGGGGGAAGCCTATGTTCAGCAGTGGACGTGTTCTGATGATAATGATGAATTAATTCCAAATTGAATAACAAAAAAATCATCATCATCATCATTTCAGCCGTAGGACGTCCACTGCTGGACATAGGCCTCCCCCATCGATCTCCAAAAGGGCCGGTTGGAAGCGGCCTGCATCCAGCGTTTCCCTGCGGTCAAAAACAAAAAAAATAGATAATCATAAAAGAGCGTAATGCAATATGCAAATGCATAGTTTGTTCAAGATGTTCGAAAAAAGTCTTCAGTTCGATGTCATTGCCTTGACAGACTGTCCCCGATTATCGCCATAATCATCAAGGGCACCACAAGTGGTGCGCAAGGGCACGGCTCTCTCTTGACGGCCTGCCAACTATCGACCGACAGCCAGTCAATGTCAACAGCCACTCGGTGAATATCATTATCGTTTAGCTGATTTTTAACCGACTTCCAAAAAGAGGAGGTTATCAATTCGACTATATGTTTTTTTTTTTAAGTTATACTTCTTATGCGACTTGCAACAAGGTTGCGTTAAACGTTTAACGCTACCATGGAGGGGGAAATTTATCCCTCTCGCACTGCGACTAGCAGAACCGTTAGTGTAATAGTGTCGCTAATGGATTGAGAAGCCTTAGGAGCTAGGTTCGAATCTCGAGAAAAGCATGTTTTTAAATTGTTGATGTTTTTGCCCTAGTTATAATTTTAGGGTTCCTTGTTGAAGTATAACTTCTTTCGCGCGGAGGGACTCCACGCACTATTTTTTTTTTTGTATGTATGTTACGCGATTACTCCGCCAATTTAGAATTGTTTTTGATGATTCTTTTTTTGGTTGGTAGGTCATATCTCATAGGTGGTTCCATATAAATTTTAACGACATTGATTGAGCGCTTTTTGCAAAATCTACAAAAACATGACAATAAGCAACGAATTCAATGGACATTGTACAGTGCCACCAACTTAGCTGTTAAGGTGGTCAAAATTAGAACTACAGTTATTTCTTGGTGAATTTCATACTTTGTTCTCTACTAGCGACGCTGTCAACTGAACAGCAAACAGAGGAACAGAACTTCAAAAAAACAAAGTGTTTCCATGGCGACCGGGCCCTGTTGTTTTTCATAAAAAAATTCATGACCATGGATACAAAGTATTTCAGTCGTAATATTAAACAATATTCTCTACTTTTTAGTTTCAGTTTGTAAATGTAGGTATAGAGGTATAGTCATGAAGTCGGTTCTTTTTTTTCTAAAAAATATTATTAACTGCTTGATTCGTTTCAAAAGAACATAAAACTTAATTATACATTTTATACTCATTTAGGGTTTGGTTTTTTGAATGTTATAGGTGGCAAACAAGCTGACAGGCCACCTGATGGTAAGCGATCACCGTCGCCTATGGACACTTGTAGCACCAGGGGCATCACAGATACGTTGCCGACCCTTAAAGACTCTATTAACAGCCTTTATGAAGAACAAACATCCATACATCCATACAATAAAATTATAAAATGTATAAATTATAAAGTTGTTTGTATAAAGATTGTTCCGAACTGCGCTGTTTTAACGTTAGTTTGAGACCGCGTAAAGAGTTGGCGGTAAGGCCCTTGTTCTCTGAAAGTTTACGAAACTTAATAACTCCTACTTCAAACTTAATATTTAAATCTTTTCCTGAAAACTATTAGCATATTTTATGTTTCTCGCTGTGCGAGGCTGGTACCTATTACAATCCGGAATATTCTCGGCAGAAGTCATAAATGTCATGAAACTTTGCTACAGCCTTTTTGTAATGAGATAGCGTCCGCTTCAAAGTCTACCAACTTCAAAGAGTTCAAATCAAGGTACAAATTAAAAGCCACATGTTCGGAAAATTAAACGGCGTTGATTATGAGAAATGTTCGTCATAATTTCGGATCTTTTTCCTGCCGTAAAGTCGATAGAATGTTCTGTCGACATGAGGGGAACCCCAATGATGGAAAAACGAATAAGTTTGCGTTTACACGGATCTAACCAGCTCAGTTCACACCGAGAGAGCGCTAAACCGGTTGTTTACACTTTACAGACAGGAAATAACTGGGACCGCGTCGAGAATAAAACCGCAATGCATTTTTCATATCACCCGCCATGTTCTTTGAAACATTTAGGTACTTTGTGAGCGAGTGCAACGACAAAGTGCTTTAAAATGCAAAGTATCAAGATGGCATGTAAAATAGTGGCCGATACGAAACACATTTATCGGTCTATTTTTTATTTGCGAGGTTTGAACATATTTTTAGGATTCCGTACCCAAAGGGTGTAAATGTAAATTTAGTAATAGGGTCCCGCCTATTACTAACCCTGCGCTATCTGTCTGTCCAACACAGGGAATCCTAGTGTATGATATACAGGGTTAGGCGAAACAGGGTTAACGTGTAGGCACTAAGCCAAAAGGGTTAATTTTATTTTCAAAACGAAAACTGCTCTAAAAGGTATACGAGTAAATAAAAAGTAATATAACATCGTCATTGAAGTAAATCTACCTTCTCTATAAATGCCACTTTATCATACCGACCAATTTAATTATAGAGTTAGCCAACATGATGGAACCAAAGAAATTCTAGAAATCACTTTAGTTATTGTTCAGAAAATGCGATAGTGGAGCACCATTATCGCATTTTCTTTTCTTTTTATTCAAGTCTACATATCAATTGGTCGTACTTTATTGCCCTGTGTAGCGACTAGTTGACAGCGGCCGATATGGAAATTTTATGGTGAGTGATGGCTTTATAGCTTTAGGTGTGTTTTTCTCCAAAATACCAGATGATAAAGCATGGAGACAGCGAGTTCATCAATCTTATTATCTCACGACGAATTATCATATCATATATCATAAATGAGAAAGTGTGTTTGTTTGTTTGTTCGAAAACCTCTGCGAAGCGTTTTATTGAATCAAAATTAATTAAATGTCTGTAGAATGCGCTGCCTGAATAAGTGTTTCCCGATGGTAACAATCTGGGTGTCTTCAAGTCGCAAGTAAATTGGTTCCTTCTAGACAAACGTGCTCCATCGTAGACCGCATCATAGCTTAACATCAGGTGGAGGTAGCGGTTAAACGCAAGCCTTCTAATCATAAAAAAGTACGTACAATATCTAGTAGCTTTTCATATCGATCATAAGATTTACCTATAAGCTGTAAATAGCATCACTCTTATGAAAGTGTTTGCTTTCACCGATTCATGATATGGGTGGAATAAATAAGTGTTGAAGTAAAATCCCCACAGAATAAGCGTTCGTACATCGGAGTGGATGGAAGGAAATCTATCGATGCGCGAAATCCGACAAATAAACATTTTGTATCGGAAATATCGGAGTTTATGCCAAATCGGGACGTAGTCAAAGCGATACGTGTAAGTTTTGCCGGAGATTGGAGCTTGTCATTATGTAGGTATTTATTTCTTCAAAAACCTAAATACTTAATAAGTACCATTGAGAAAAGAGAAATCAGAACCACTTTTTCAGGACAGGAGAATAATGAGTATGAGTGTGTATGGATCAAGAGAGTAAATGCAATAAGTATTGAATGGAGGATGGGACGGCCCAAGAGTAAGAGGTAAGTATGGATTGTGTGAAATAAGACATGGGACAAGTTCAACAACGAACAATAGAGAAAAATCGTGTACCTAAGTACGTGATGGACGCAGAACCGAGCTCACATTAGCCGGTGACATTAGTAAGAAGAAGGCAAGGAAATGATGATGAGTCGTTGAAATTGGTTTGAAGTATTAAAACATAGGCCTCAACTCACGCATACGCATATACGTACACTTTTACATATACACATACACGTACACACAAATACATACAGCATTTGGATTGTCTTTAGACCTTCAACGGTCTATGGGCAGTCTAACTGTATTTGTAGTTTTAGTTTTAGCTTGTATTTTGTTTAGTTAATAAAGGCGCTAGCCCAGGAAAAAAAATACATACATATTTATGGTAAGTACCTATCACAGGGACTCACCTAGGTAAGTAGGTACTCAATGAAATATAGCTATAAGGTACTTGCCTACTGCATCGTTTTCATACGCAACTTAGAACTCACATTTATTATATTTTTACTAATTTAGCTTTTTTAAATAAGGTAACTCATCGAATAGTCACACATAATTGATTGGACCGAAATATAAATCCATCGAGTATTCCGTTAATCAACATTCCACTAACAACGTGTGCATCGCAAACAATCCTGTCAGTTCACAGCTGCTAAATGATCGAGCATACGAACTAAATCTGTTGGCTAGTCGGCTAGTTTAGTTGACTATCAAGCGCTTTTAATATCATGCCAATTCTTCCATATAAATACATACATACATACTTCCATATTATACGATGAAATGCCCAATTGATATCTAAAGCAATTTTACAATTTGCAATTTTAATCCAAACATAGTGCCCAATAGGTTTTTTATTCGCATACAATGATTTATTATCTTAAATAAGTAGGTATTTTTTTGTTTTTTAAACCTCCATAAAAAGCTGATTGATAATCTTCAAGCGGCTGAACAGATTTTTTTGAACCATAGCTAAGAACACTCTCGATCAAGTCACCTTCCAAACAAATCAAAATCGGTTCAGCCATTTGGGAGCTACGATGCCACAGACACACACGTAAAACTTATAACACCCCCCTTTTTGCGTCGGGGATTAAAATGTGTTAGAACGTAAGGAGTGTAAAAGTTATTGCAGTTTTTTTATTAATTTCTTTATTTGGTTACAACAATATGCATTTCGGTCCCGCCATTTTCAGCCTGGCTATTCACCCAATTATTCAACGTCTCCAGTCCAAACTTAATGTTTGGTACTTGGATGACGGAACCCTAGGAGGCGACGTTGACACTGTTCTGAGTGATTTAAAAATTCTTATAGACGAATTTCGTCATATTGGTTTGGAACTAAATTTTTCGAAATGCGAACTTTTTGTTTGCGATTCATGTCCGGATAAAAATGTGGTTATTGAAAAATTCAATGATTTAGCTCCCAATATAAAATCATTAGACAGGTGTTCGCTCCGACTCCTGGGTTCACCGATATTAGATGAGTCCTTTTCACCTTTTGTTGAGGAAAAAATTCAAAATTTTATGGGTTCTTCCGACAGGTTACTAAAAATTAACGCCCATATGGCGTTTACAATTATCAGATACTGTTTGTTTGTTCCTAAATTTATGTACACTTTACGATGTAGTCCACTGTGGAAACACGGTGAGCTCCTTTCGAGCTTAGACAATGTCGTAAAGGAAACTCTAATATCGGTTTTGAATGTTGATTTGAGTGACAGGACATGGTCACAAGCCTCACTACCTGTAAGGTTAGGAGGCTTAGGGGTCCGCCAAATTTCAAGTGTTGCGTTACCGGCATTCTTGTCCTCATTTCATAGTACTCATAAATTAATAGAAAAAATCCTTGCACCCTCTTTAGGCCCTTCCGAAGTAGTTGTATCTCATTCGAAAGAGGCAATGAATGCTTGGAGGCTTGCTTGTCCAAATACCGATTTTCCCAGGAAGTTGTCTTCCCAGAGACTGTGGGATCGGCCGATCTGCGAACTAGCACGGAAATCGCTACTAGATACGTGTCCTAGTGTTGCAGATCGCGCTCGTATTCTTGCTGTCTCTGTTTGGGAATCGGGACTTTGGTTGCAAGCTATGCCCTCTTTTAACACGGGTAGCCTTTTAGATCCAACCGCATTTCGTCTAGCTGTCAGCTTACGCTTGGGTGCAAGGTGCTGTGAGGCCCATCGCTGTCAGTGTGGTACTGCTGTTGACCAGCTCGGTCACCATGGTCTCTCTTGCTCGAGAAGCGCAGGTCGTATTGGCCGACACGCTAGCCTGAACGACATCATACGCAGGGCTCTTTCCACCGCCAATGTCGCAGCTGTGCTCGAACCGAGTGGTCTTGCGCGCGACGATGGAAGGAGGCCTGACGGTATGACACTTGTGCCCTGGAGGTTGGGGCGGCCCCTTGTATGGGACGCAACTTGTGTCGATACTTTGGCGCCGTCACATCTTCCTGAGACACAGGGTAGGGCTGGCGCGGCTGCCAATTCGGCAGAGCAGCACAAGCGACGCAAATATGCTAACCTCGGCAGTGGTTATATATTTGAGGCGTTTGGGGTCGAGACATTGGGCCCTTGGGGACCGGGAGCTCACCTCATTTTCAAAAATCTTTCAGAGCGCCTGGTTAATGCGACGCGTGACCAAAATGCTGGCGTGTTTCTGGCTCAACGCATAAGCATTGCCATTCAACGTGGTAATGCCGCCAGCATGCTGGGTACGCTGCCAACTGGTAGTGGGCTTGAGCATTTAGATTGTCTTTAGACCTTCAACGGTCTATGGGCAGTCTAACTGTATTTGTAGTTTTAGTTATAGCTTGTATTATGTTTAGTTAATAAAGGCACTTGCCCAGAAAAAAAGACAATATGCAGCTTATGATATCTTATTAAATTACATTAGAATATTAAATTTTAAATTAATGCAAGATAGGTATTTTTAAATGCGAGATAAAATTGTAAATCTACGGTACAATTTTAGAACTTTCGATTGGTAATAAATTATGAGGTTTATCTAAAAACAGATGTCTTTCATCATCAGGGCCGGATTTAGGGGAGGGCAACCGGGGCGAAAGCCCCGGGGCCTCCACAAACGGGGGGCCCCCACAATAGACTCTTCGGAAAAAAAATCTTTCAAATTCCAACTAGTTAACACTAGTAGTTGCCCCGAGGCCTCTGGACCTCTAAATCCGGCCCTGTTCATCATAGCTATCGATAGACGAATTGTCATCCTATTTAATATTCAACTTTTAATTACAATCCTGAGTGAATCACGGCTGGCCTGAGGCGGTACCTTGATTCAACCCAAAAATTCAATTTCTAAAAACTTTGTAACTTCCTCATCCCTAAGACCGCTTAACTTGACAATCAACTTTGCATTCAAAGTGTAAAGATTATCCAATGATATCTCTTATAGAACTGTGTTGAGATACACTTTTTTTGACTCCGGGTACAACCCGTCCACATGTCATAATGTGTAAAGCCTCAGATAGCACGAGTGCAATGTACAAGTGTACAAAATTCCACGGATATTATGTACCTTTGTCAAAATGTGTTCATGATAAAATTATGCCATAAATGGCAAACAAGCTAACGGGCCGCCTGATGGTAAACGATAACCGTCGTCTATGGATACTTGTATACTGAGTACACATTTCCTGAATAGTCTCATCATCGTCATTATCAGCCTATAATGTTCCCACTGCTGGGCACAGACCTTCTCTCAGAGAGAGGTTGGACCCTAATCCAACATGCTGGCCCAATGCAAGATGGTGAATGCACCTTTCATGGTGGCCTTTGAAGTTTTTTGAGGTTCTTGATCATACCGGTTTTCTCACGTTTTCCTTCACCGTTGTTGAGTGATTGCATTGAAACTGCACATAATTTATTTAATTACACAAAATAAGTCATAGGTGCAGGGTCGAGAATCGAACCGGGTACCGTCAGAGTGTAAAGCGCACATGCTACCGCTCGGCCACCATCGCTCTACTCTCTCTGAATGGCAACTTTGGTACTTGTTTATGAGTAGAGTGGCATGTAATCATTAATCCCTTAGCGACTATAAACAAAGAAAAAATTTAAGTTTAAAGTTGCTCAGAATTGACATACTTACATAGGGCAAAAACAACTTAAAACTATTGTAGCAACTGGCGTCCATAACCGTGAAAGTTGCATGGAAACAAACATATAGGTCAATGCATGGAAATATGTTTATCTTATAAAGAGCTTGTAAAATTTTAAATGCTTTATTATGCAGTGCCTAAATTAATACTTGTTACAGTATTGCGCAAAAACGATAGTTATATAGCTATATGACAGCATGGCAAGTTTTTTTTTTAATAATGAGACGAGTTCGTTATTAAATTCCAGCTTGAAAGGTATAATGAACACTCTTTATTAGGCAATCCAATATATTTTTCGTGTTGGCATTCATAACACAAAGTATCACCGCATTTCAAAGATATTAGATCTGTGCCACAATACATATATTTTGGGAATTTACTCTAACATTTAACATTATAATAAGGTTAGTTCTGTTTCTTGACTTATTGCCAAGGTTTACTTTATAACATGGGAATTCAAAATAATTTGCAGGGAAGCCTGTTATTATTGTTATCGTTGCCAATCGTTGCCCCTGCGCAGATGCGACATACCTTCAAAGTTTCGTCCTCCGATTCCAAAAACCCACTTCAACTAAAAACAAACATATAAGCAGTCCTTCGTGCCACTGACTTCATAATAATGTAAATTGAATTTACTTCCCGCCTAAAGTTTGCAAGAAAACTTTGTATTCATTGTATTTTCCGCGGTCCCACATGTTCTATTTACCTCTGATTGAGAGTTTATTTCGATAGATACAGTTAGAAACTCTCTAGTGGAGTGTTGAGAGATTTATGTGCCGGGCAGTGTCGCTCTCAGAACTTTTCAGAGTTCATCTAACTATGATCTATTTCCTATAACTTTAGTTATTTGCTCTTGTTACAGAACGGTTAGGTGCGTTACCTTCTGATTCAAATCATCAAAGTCAGTGACATGTAATTAAATCGTTTAATCAATGGGCATTGGTTTAAGCATAATTATCCTACAGTACACACTAATGATGCGTTCACATAATCGGCAGGCATACTTGCAGCGATCTATTTAGAACTCATGATAGTGAAAATAGTTTGCGAAGGCAAATATAAACTATTTTGTCCAAATGATATTTCAAAGTCATCCGTCAGATCCGCCAATAATGTCTTATGACAAGCCAAACTAACCTCTAGCATTCTAAAATTGGTAATCATCCCCTTTATTATACTACTCTTTGGTAATCATTCAATAGTCGAAATGTTATTAGCTAGAAAGTTTGATAACGGAATAGTTTCCGCAAATCATTCCAACACAAAACTGGACAATGAATTCAAAAACTAAAAGAGGGTTCAATGTTACATGGACTCTTACATGAAAACATACCAAAACAAACTTTCATATAGTTCTTTTAATGTTAACACAGTGAAATCATGTGATCAAATTTATTAGCTAACAGGTTTTGTTAGCATATCCACATTTACCACCTTGGAAATGGATGAAACTCAACATGAAATTCTGCATCCCGAAATCGTCCGTCTTGAAACACCAAAACTCGGAGGAAATCAAATGTCAATCGGTGACTGCAAAGTTTTTAATGTCTTCTTTCGATTTCTACCTGTCGGTAATTGGAAATTGCCTAATACTGTTGGGATACTTAGTCGGAAGGACTGGTGCCGACGACCGACCCAACTTATTGGGTAACTTCCTCATTCTAATAGGACACTTTCTTGCCATGATATCCGACGCCTTCACGTTATTCGAAGATCTAATGTACATGAAGGGTATCCAACGAGAATTTTCAGTGAACCGCTTCTTCTTCGTGGCAAATATTCTTTCTGTCATCGGCCAATATCGGGACCTGAAAACTTTGCTTCAAAATGCGACCTGACAAAAGCCTAACTTCAAATGTAAATGGATATAAATACTGTTCTGCAGGTTTATTTGCCATATTTTGGGCACATGGTTATGGGGTTGGGATATGCCGTTGAGCAGCTTGAACTTGCTGAGTCACCCATACCGAGTGCCGTAGTACTCATCGGTCACCTCTGCGTACTCGCGGATCCTCGCGCTCTTTCCTCGGATAAAACTACCGTCCGAATAATCAACCTAATTTTTTTAGTGAGTAACATTCTAGTTTTTCTCTACGACTTCATAGTATCGATGGAGTTTCCAGTCCCAACGATTTCTGAAATGGATAATATGGGATAAATAAAGTTTTGAAATAGAAATTTTCTTTCAAGAAGTTTAAACAAGAAAAAGCTGTTATCCTCTGAGAAAGAATAATTTGTGCAAAGTGGGAAAATAAATCATGTATATTGTGGACGGCTTCTGCAAGATGACACGCAAAATAAGTCACCTGAAAGGCGGCGAACCGAAGTCACAGGTCAAATTATGAAGGAATAAATAAACCCTTTGTAACAGATAATTAATGAAAGAGGGTTTAGATATAAAAGAATTTTAATTGGCTTCGTGATAATGTCGGCATTAAAAAAAATGGCTTCCTAGACTGACTAAGCAAACCTGCTGGAGTGTCGCTTTAAAATAAAGAGCATCCACTTATATGTTATTTTATTTATCTCTGAACAATTTTTCTGTTAAATCATAAATGCAAATATTCTTTAAACGAGTAAAAATTAATTTTGTTCTTTTTAGGTATTAATAGTATCAAGTAATATGTTTTAAGGTTTAAACCCAAGGGGTTTCAACAGGGTTTCATTACTAATATGAACATATTCCAATAGATAAATGTAATCCATATATTTTGCCAAATATTGAGCTAAAATGGCTGATAAGCCTACGCTGTATGTCCGTATGTCCTACTATTTTACCATTTTTATTCCTACCTTTATGCTTACCACCAAAAGTGGTACCTAAGCACTAAACTTAGATAAGGTATTTGTCTTAGGACGAAAGTGTAACACCACAAAACACAAATAATTTTTAGTTTTACTGTAGAGTGCGTACTATAATCATGCCATCAGACGCTTAGCAGTACCGGAAAAATATGTTTATTACAGGTATGTTTATTATTATTTCTTAATGCATCCGCCGTAACATTACATATTCTACGAAAATGTAACTGGCTCTTTATTACAGTTTTGTTCCGAATTGCACTTGGCCAGTTTATTTTAATTATCATCATCAGGTTGCCAACAAGACCCTATTACTAAGCCTGCGTTGTCTGTCCTGCCTTTTAACGGCTGTATCATTCGAACTGTAATAGACAACCAGTTGAATGTTTTACGGAATAGGTAATTTTACGGCAGATTAATTAAGAAATAATAATAAAATCAAAAAGTAAAAACTAATGAAGGGGGCCCGTACAACGGTGATACGTATAAGCGTCAAAAATGGCACGATTATAGTAAAAACTATAATGTATAATAAACATTTATTTAAAAAAAATTGGGTATACCGTTTGCGAAATATGTAGCACCAATCCTAGGGGCCGACCCCAAAAATATTGTAACTTGTTTTTTACTTTTAGGTGTATCTGTAAATAAAATAAAATAGTTAAAGAAACCCCAAGCGTAAGCAGATACGGTTCGAAATCAAGGGTGCTATCGAGACCAGAGTTGTCAATTTGGCACATTTTATAACAAGAAGAGGGCCCTTCTGTCTTTGAGCACTCTCCACCACCAATGAGAGCTCAAAACGTCTATTGTCCTTGCCACAAAGAAACATTGAAGGTCAGTTTCGTTACTTGATACTTCGTTATTTCACCTGAGTTTCTGAAATAACACAAAGGGACGAGCTAAATTAGTATATCTTAGTAACAGGAAGTTGTACCAAAATAAATCATTCTTGGAAGTAATTGTGGGAGAGTATAAGATCGAATTAGGAGCTCTCATCACATTACGGACTTTAGCCAAATTAATGGCCATCGTAAACGAATAAGTATGAGGGAGCTGATTGGTCCTACACGCACAGAGAATCCCAATTTTCAACCGAATACAAAAAATGAGGTTTTCAATTCGTCTGTATTTTGTTTACAAGCTTTTATATTAACTTGCAATGTTTATTAGTTTGTTTTAGTCAAATCTTGCAGGCCAGATCTTATCTTGCAGATTAGAACCAGTTTCTTCTAACCGATTTTGTAATCTTTATAAAATTTTGCATACACCATAGTACCATAGAGAAATATACTATACTAGAGATAGTACTAATGACAATCTTTCGAAAAAAATAATCTGTGGTGGTGACAGTACAATATTTTCTAAATGACAGCCAAAATAATAATAAAAATTATTGAAATAGCATATTAATACTTTTAATTTTTAACCGACTTCAAAAAGTAAGGAGGTTTTCAATTCGACCGTATGTTTTTTTAATATTAGCAAGTTAAATAAAAGTTTATAAAAATTGTTCATAATTCGTATTTCATACAAATTCGCTTAGCAAGGAAGCAGTTGTTGATCATTGCAAAAACCAATAAATACAACTATGTAAAGTTGCGTACGAGTCGAGCTCGGAAGCTATTCACTTACATGGTTAAACAATTGTTGTTGTGTTAATTTTGTTGTTACAAAAAAAGGTTTATAATTAAGTACTTTTTAAGTTCAAGCGGGCCAAAGTTGTGTAAAAATTAGGTGCGTTGGTACCACCTTATACCTATAGACTAATAAAACATAATTTCTTCAGTGTCGCGATATAAAATAACAATAGGTAACTAACAATGGTATAACAAAAAACTACCCCAAACTACCCACAAAAACAGAGTTCGAAACAAAAGTTCTGCTCTACGTAAAGCGTTAATACGAGTTGTAATGTAACTAAGTATCTACCCGTCGTATCTTTCCATTTGCACTGCGTTAGACCCCTGGATGTGGGGATGTTAGCTACACTGACTGTCTGTGTACTGTAGACTAGGTATATTAAGTCCGTAGTTTTGGCGCCAACATGAAAAAAACTTCTTTTTTTTATGCCTTAGGTGGCAAACAAGCAGACGGGCTGCCTGATGGTAAGCAGTCACCGTCGCCTATGGATACTTGTAACACCAGAGGCATCACAAATACGTTGCCGACCTTTTAGGACTCGATTAACTCGCCTTTTGAAGAACCCAATGTTGTAGCTTCTTGGAAACACCGTGGAAGGTGGCTCATTCCAGATTTTGCAGGTGCGAAGCAAGAAGGATCGTGTGAATCGCACAGTGTGCGATTTTCACTGATCTATGATGTGTGGATGAGCCTTCAGGCAGCCTTCAGGCAGCCTTCAGGCTTCATGTCACCTCTATGTATTAATTTCCTAACCTACAGTATTTTCGAGTGATAAAGCTTACAAGCTTAAGCTTAAGCACAGTATTACTTAGGACGTGCTTATGGACGGGCTCGAATGTGGCAAAGTGATATAACGCGGTGAAAGATAGTATTTTCGTGTGGTTTCCAAAGCTCCATAGAACCCTCTTGTAAAGTTTCCTCCGCTTTACTAGGGCCTGACTTTGATTTGACTGTGACCTACCCTAACTCGAGCTTGTCCACGAACACTAAATAAATAATAATTACATATTATGAAATGAAAATATACAATTTATGAAAATAAGGCGACGTTTTTTTCACGTGGGCACAAAAACCTTTTAAAGTTTACATTTCTATACTCTCTGATATTTGTGGTGATTTCGTTTTCTATAGTTACCAAGTTTTCCTTCTTCCTTTCTTCTTTTCAGTCGACAACGGGTGCTTTTATTTTGTCCCATTCCGTTTTTGATTCTTTCGAAATCAAAGCGAGCCTTATCGATGGGGATCAGCGCAACCGAATGATTTGAGAACCACGGAAATATTATTTTTCTCTTTCTGTGGATTTGTAATACGATCTTCGTAAATGTGTTTGTGGGATTAAAACAAACCCAAGATTTTCCTGGTAGGTATGTTTTTTTATTTAATCACGCTACACAAAACCAAGTACCAGTTCTTGGCCATTATTTATTATTTTTGTTGTTATATTTTAGAATGTGTACTATAATCGTGCCAAATTTGACGGGTCGCTAGTAAAAACGGTAGTACGCCAGCTTCGCACGGGTGTAATTTACATGCGGTACCGGGACGGGTAGCTAGTTATATAAATATATAAACCTTCCGTGAAAAATTATTTAACTGATGGTGAAAACCGCATCAAAGTCCGTTGCGTGGTTTAGGAGGAGTTAGTGGTTATACAGACAGACAGACAGACAGACAGTCAGACGTGGAAAGTGACTTTCATTTATACTATGTAGAGATAGAGAAGAGAAAAGAAGAGATATACTGTACTGTATGTACTGTAGTGTCACCTACAAAAGTTAGTTTATAAAATAAGCTTTTATTTAAATATTTTTACTATTGCGGCCATTTTGAAAATATTATGATATTATTTATTTTTGTCGCGGATGTTCCGCGTTTAACCACCAACTCGCCTGTTGTAAGCGACGATGTTGTATTGCATATTTTATTGATACCAGAACTAAACGTGTATGCACTACACCACTGTTTCACGTCCCTGTCGTACATACAAACTACGCTCGAAACTCTATCCTTTGTCGCGTCGCTCAAACCTATAATATTCATTACTCTAAACTAGACCTCTTTCACTTAACAAAAAATGCCCTAAAAATTGAAATAAAAAAGTGTCACAAGCTCGGTAAGTAATTCTACACATCACCACACACCTTCACCCACATCCACACACTCCTTCTACATACCCCCACACACACTTTCACACACACTCACTCACTCACACACACACACACACAAGTTCGTGTGCCTGTAATATGACTATGTTAGTCGTAAAATTATTATTATTAACTTATTAAATTACTGTAATCTATTTTGGCCTTATCTTTAATAACTATTGTGAATATGTATTATGTAGAATTAACATAGTAAACATTAGTTAACTTTTATAACGCTGTTGATTACAAGAAATAAATATAAAAAAAAATTTTTTTTTGCAATATTTGACCTACAAACTAACAAATTTAGTTTAATAAAATCTTGTAAAAATAAGACAATCTAAGTAAGTAGTCAGACTAATAAGACTTAAAATAAGTTTCGATATGACATAGGACACAGCATCACCTAACTTAATCAGCAACCTGAAATTTATATATAATATGTACTTGTATAAAAGATAGAATTGCGCTCAATTAAAAGATGAAAAGCTCCGGAAACGTAATTATCTCCTTCAATTAAGCACAGCGCAGGACTATGATGCGCGTCAGGCCAGCTGTTATCCAGACAAATTAGCCACCCGGGCTAACTGGAAACTAATTTTCATTAATGCCACTACCAGCTTGACGCAGGGTTGTCGTCAAGTGCATCTTAATTTATCCAAAAACATTAAAAATGTATATTATCTGTTATTTGTTCGCGCTCAGATGGCGCTCAGTTGCTAAAGGACATTGTCCATTGTTGGCTAAGCGTGAACAAGGTGGTCATAATTTTTTTATTTTGTCAATAAAACAATAAATTATTAAAAATAATTGTGGTGCTATATTTTTGTATCCAGTTGAACTTAAAAAAAGTTGATTTAATTTGTATTTAATCTGATTATTACGAGCCTTCCGGAGCTTATATTAAAAGTGCGACCAACTTATCTGAACAGTTGGTCAAATAATGGGACTATAATCATTATACGGATGTCTGTCAGGTTGGTTAAGAGAATACGACTGTGGTATTTCCAGTCAACTGTACAGATAAGTTGGCCGTACTGTTTATCTGAGATATTAGGATAACTGTCACTGTTGTCAGTCTCATCAAACCAGTGTTGCCATTGGTTTATTTCCTATTTTTAATCGATTACCATCTACAGTTGATACGAATCGATATCGCGATATACAACAAAATGTCACTACGGAAATATGATACGGTGACGGGTATATGTAGGTGGTCTTTAGTGCTGGTGATGGGTGGCGGTAATTAGTACGTCACTGTTAACTTTCTATGTATGTATTAATTCTTAACCCACAATGCACCATACATAAAAACAACGGAAGGGTGTTAGTAGGTACAAAAGGTGGTGATTGGTGATATATACCAATAGACGAAGTTCGATAATATCATAATGAGTTCAGCTGTCTACGCGTAGGTACTAACACTTTACTTAGCTACTACCGCTCGCTCACCGATAGAACAACAGACGCAGCGCAATAATGGTGCGTTTCCAATGCATCTGATTTGTTCGATGTTATTGTACTTTTGATATGAACAATATATGAACAGAATTATTTCAAGTATTTGTTAGTTTATTTTATGAATGAATGAATCCTGTATATTAAAACCTTTTTTTATCTGTTTACGATTAACTATGAAATAAAATCGGAATTTATTAGTTTATCGATTTTATTATTGTTATGGCAACACATCAAACGTCAAAAATATATTATCAACAATGAAATGAAGGAAAATCATTTTATTTAGTTTTATTGTCGGTTGTGTTGTTATTTGGGGAAATTAGTATTCGCTTAGGAAAAATGATTCTAATGTTGACCCTTGCTTGCCCACGGACCCCGATGACTATTAATCTTCACTCAATTAACCCTGGCGCGCCTCCCGACTCCGATACCTACCTCTACGTTGAACCAGGCTCAGCAATGGACTCCGAAATCTCTACTCATGTCGAACCAGCCTCAATGTGGCTCGCCTATGGACACTGAAGCCGTGGTTGATCGTAATTTGTCCATACCCACGACCGAGGTTCAACTGTGTCGATGCATCAGCTTAGGCGCCGATGTTATTCAACGGGACGTATTTAAGCTGGTCAAGGTACCAAGATAATATTTAAACATCTGCCCAGTTTTTCGATTATGATAATATTATTAATATATGATACAGATTAAAAATAAAATACAAGTAATATAAGCTAGTTTTATTACAAAACCCTCTGTTAATCACATGCAAGAAAATAGCAGTACCAAACATTCTGATGCAAAGTTATTGTAATATTCTAATACCTACTGATATAAGTTATTAAGCCTACATCATAATTATACCAAGAGTCACTGTTCACACCAAGCCATAATGCCCTAACAAATGGACAATGTCCTTTGAATTCCCGCGCCTAGCGTTAGCCTGCCCGTGACATTATTTTTTGTTAACTGACAGCTGGCCCCCGATTCTACTAAAGAAATTGTTTTTAAATTGTAATTGCTTCAATTTTATTTTTTAAATAATTGCCTCAAACTGAGTTTTAAATTTTTTTATACTTGAAAAATACCACCACCATTTTTCTAGTATAAAAAAAACACCACTTAATATTAAAACTAAGTATTAAAAAAAATTCAACTGTCATTTTTGCGGCAATTATTTTAAAAATAAAATTGAAACAATTACAATTAAAAAAAAATTTCTTTAGTAGAATCGGGGCCCTGGTCAGATTTTGTATTTTCATTGTCACTTCGTATTAAAAAGGCAGTTTTTAGTTTTTACTGGGCTAGCGCCTTTATTAACTAAACAAAATACAAGCTAAAACTAAATCTACAAATACAGTTAGACTGCCCATAGACCGTTGAAGGTATAAAGACAATCCAAATGCTCAAGCCCACTACCAGTTGGCAGCGTACCCAGCATGCTGGCGGCATGCTGGGTACGCTGCCATGGTTTTTAGTTGAACTATAATTGTTACGACTACATATGTGTTGGTTAGACACGATTATCTTGAAAATAACGAATTTTGCGATAAAATCTTTTAATTTAATTATTTTTGATACCCTTTGGAGTTTAGAAAAAAAAGGGTATAAACTAAACAAAAAACAAGCTGTTTTAAATGTTTATCGGGACTTATCACGTATTATTTGCGGGAAATAATACGTGAAATTACGTGACATCTTCTCGTCCAAGATACCACAGTGCCTCAAGACAAGATATCCCTTAATAATTTTCGACTTTTAGATGTAGATAATCGAATTATTTTACCAATAAATAATCAAATTCGAATTATAGTTACAGCTACTGATGTTATTCACTCTTGAACTATTCCATCATTAGGGGTAAAAGTAGATGCCAATCCCTGGATTTGGTATAATTTCACATATCATTTCCCAAGAAAGAGGAAAAAAAGAAACTTTTGGATGTTTAGGTATAATTTATGCTATAATAGCAATTGGAATTTTAGGATTTATTGTATGAGCTCATCGGTATACATTTATTTTTTTATACCTTATTTGCTTCATTACCTTTATTAATGGGTATTTTTTATATTTTTAACCTATTTGATCCTGTTCTTCTTAATAAGGTTATTAATAAATGTCCGGGTCTTTGACCAGTGTGTGTTGCCAGTGATGACATATGGTACTGAGACGTGGTCCTTAACTGTTGGCCTTTTGGAAAAACTCAGAGTCAGCGGGCAATGGAAAGAGCTATGCTCGGGGTTTCTTTGCGCGATAAAATCCGAAACGTGGATATTCGCCTAAGAACCAGAGTCACCGACATAGCTGTTAAAATTTGCAAGTTGAAGTGGCAATGGGCAGGCCACATTGCTCGAAGAACCGATAACCGATGGGGAAGAAAGGTTCTGGAGTGGAGACCACGAACCGGAAGACGCAGCGTAGGGAGGCCTCCCACTAGATGGACCGACGACATTGTGAGAGTCGCGGGCATCCAGTGGATGCAAAAGGCAGGCTGTCGTTCAGTGTGGAGGTTAAAGGGGGAGGCCTATGTTCAGCAGTGGACGTCTTCTGGCTGATGATAATGATGATGATGATCACGTATTATTTAATTTAGGTAAAAATATGTACCTTTCCTTTTAAATCGTGATAGTTTAAAAATTACTAAAAAACAAGCTCTCAATATTTTATTTATATTACACGTAAGATTACCACATCAGTTTCAATAATAAAAAAGCTCTCAAAATATTAAAAAAAAAACGAAATGAAAATCAGTTCACTCGTTTGGGAGCTACGATGCCACAGACAGACGCACATACGAATACACAGCCACAGAGACACATAGATACACACGACAAACTTATTTAGCGTCGGGGGTTAAAAAACCTTTCTTGGACATAAAGTTGGTTGCTAAACAAAATGGTAGCACCCCTAACCGGACACAATTTCCCTATTAAATTCCCGTCACATAATACTTTGTACCTTTGTCCCTTGCCTGACTTACCTACCTTGCTATCATCGTGCTACCTGAAATATTTAGATTTTAATGGATATAAAACCGTTTATATTACAAGTATATCAATTCTAATAAAATTCTTTGTTGACCGCTCTGAAGTTTTTCCATCAATCAAACTCCCTTGTTAGGAGTTTCGATTATAAAGTTGAATTCTGAAGTTTTCGAGGAATGTCGTAGATATTCTTTGTCACGATATCTTTTTATCTTTCTGTTCTTTATTCCTCAAAATATTCATCATTAAAAGTAAGCAACATTACTACTTATTTCCAAAGACATTTTAACCTATTTTAAAAGTTGCTGTTTTTAGTTTCCATTACTGTCTATACAGTGTTACTCATATTGACTATACTAAGCCGAAAGGAGGTCATTGTACTTATACATTTCGCCGAGTGCCAATTACCGTTTTCTATGGAATAGCTGATAAACTGAGATTGATTTTGAGATTGAGATTGAGATTGATATTTTTTCGCGATTTCAGGGTTGATCCCATAGTAAAAAAAAACATAAAGATGTGTACAACGACTTCCTTTCGGCTTAGTACAGTCTATATAGAAAGAAAACATTTATTTTGCGCACAAAACACTACAACATCAACATTACAAAACAAAAACAACAAAATTATAATACAATAATAGTAATACCATACATGATAAGTTGTCGCTGTAGTGTCCAGTGCGACAAAAAAGGGCAGTGCTCAGCGATAATGCTAGATTTCTCTGCAGCGCTGATTTTTAGCACTGACCTTCTGAGATGCACGGAACTACAAATAGAGTTTAAAAAAAATACATTCGGAGAATGAAGTACATTACATTATTTAATATTGCACGCCCCGCCTCCTGTATAAATCCTCTCCATCCTAAGGTTGCCTGGAAGAGATCGCTCTTAGCGATAAGGCCGCCGATTGTTGCACTAGTTTTTAAGCTGTTTTATCATGTGTACGAAATGTGTGGTGTGAACAATAAAGAGTTTATCTATCTATCTACAATAAACACACAAAATAACTTATAGAACAAACACATCAGAAAATATTAAAAAAAAAACAAGAGGAGAGTATATTATGTATATAATTATATGCACGTGGAGAAAGATAAATAATATTATATGTATATAATTAATGTTATATGTTAATGTTATATGACTGTAAAAATAAAAATGAAATGCTGTTCGTTGGTATACGCGCATCACTAAACTTGAAAACGGCTGGACCAATTTGACTTTTTTATTTTAAAATATTCGTTATAGCTCAAATGAGGTTTCTAAGGAAAGATTTTTTTTTTAACTTTTCCAGGAAATTTTTTAGTTCTGAAATACTGAACTTTTTTTTTGTATGTACTCAATACCAACTCAAACAATTGATATTTTGACTGGGCAACGTATGTCGGTCAGCTATTTGTATACTACTTAGTTGTATACTACAGAAAAAATAAAGGAACCAATTTCAATAGTCTTAATTATTCAGGTACGCGCTATATACTCTTCATATATCGCCTAAGTAAAACTTATCTTAGTGACCTATGGACGGATTTTGATAAATACATTTTAATTTCTATTAGGCACGGAGTCACGACCAATCTGAGAACCTCCGGTGTTTAAAGTAGGTTGAAAATTGCCTTTGTTCTTAGCCTTTTCGGAAATTAACTTGTTAAAAGAGGCTGCTAGTTTCATGTACCCAAAAGATTTTTTGATAGACTCGGAGCTTGAAATGCATGCAAATGGCGTGTCGGCTGAAATTGGGGCATGAATCGCAGCCTAGATTAGCGACGCGGGAAGGACAGCAATCCGATCAGCTTATATCGAAGCGCAATCATCGCCTGTTAGTCCGCAATTTAAGACACATTCATACAACGCCGACAGCCTCAATGGTAGATCTGTAAGATTTATCTACATCATCACCATCCCCTGCTTTCTTTATCCCATTTATTCCACTGCCGAGGTCTTTCTTATACTATGCCATGTACTAAGGTTTTAAACAAATTTTAAATTAATAATTTTAATATACCCACGACGGTTCAAAAATAGAATGTTCCCATATAAATTTAACGATTTTAATTTGTTTGTTTGAAAGGTGACTTGATCTAGACTATTCTGTATTCGAGCTTTGATTCAAGAAAACCTCTTCAGCCGTTTTAAGACAATCAGTTCTTTTATCGGTTTTTTATTTTATTTTGTTGTTCTGTTGTTTTTACACTTGATTTGCGCCGGTCTTATTTAGATTAGATAGACAACTTTTTATTGTTCACACTAGAAATGACA
The DNA here is from genome assembly GCA_932305915.1 of Agriopis marginaria. Taxonomy (NCBI): domain Eukaryota; kingdom Metazoa; phylum Arthropoda; class Insecta; order Lepidoptera; family Geometridae; genus Agriopis; species Agriopis marginaria. The sequence goes on along the minus strand of OW029921.1, from coordinate 5,366,339 downwards.
TAGGTACATAATAAAAGCAACTTAGACTAGTGCTAAAGTTGGAATACATGGTAACGGCTGTACCGCTATACCCTCCCTTGGCTTCTAACTTACCTAATATGGTATTAAGAAAATGAAAACTAAGGAAAAAGGTACTCAAAATGTTATGTAATAAAATGATTGAAGTTATAATAAATAAAGAACAAGATAAAATTTAGACTAGTGAATTTACTATAGATAGCTCAGAAGGAGGCACATAAAATTTATGGGGTCGTGGTTGATCGACCTGAAGATCCGTCTGTTTCTACTTCCGCAGCGCAGTACTACCCTATATTGTGGGTCGGCCGATGATGGTAGGTGGCCTCAGGGTCAGCACGGGAAGTGGCCTCGGCACTAGAACGCGCAGCGAGGTTGATCCAGCCGAAGATGTTGATGATGACAGGTGGTGATGTGAACCGGCCTCACTCGGGTCGGACCGGCAGCAGTCCCAAGGTAGACCCCAAATGGGACTACGGTATGTCGGATTGTATTCCTGGGATTGTTCCTGGAATCTACAAACCAAATAATTAGATTTGGCTCATCTAATTCCCGTTCTGAGGACCCACCACGGCATCACAAATAATGTGGGTAGTTACCTGCATAGTTGCTTTGTCGTGGTGGTAACTACTATCAGAACGGAGTTGCATTTTAGTATATAAAGAAGCTGAAGGCTAAGTGATGAATAAAATAAACATTGTGATTTGATTGGAAATAGAAAAGGTTACTAAATGCGTATATTTAGAAAAATTAATAAAAAAACAAGGTAGTTATAAAAAAAGAAGTGAAGTGATTTTAACGGAATTTCCAATAGATAAGCAGGTTAGACTCGTGCAAATAGGTACAGTGCAGAGAAAAACTAAAAATTAATAATTAAACACAATTTGTAAAATTATACACAGTATGAAAAAAGCAAGACATGATTTGTTTTATGTGCCATTCAAAACTCACCCTATAACGGGAAATCACTTTCACGGAGACGGCACAGAAGTTACGGAATAAATATCCACTAGCTAGAACGCTAGTCGGTAATTATGGCGAACCCAAAAAACACTTGTCCGCTAGAACGCCAGACAAGTGTCAACCGTCTCAGGAATCAGAGTCGCGCGCACTCAACTGGCTTGCTCCCCTTGTACCTCAAGTCATGCCCCGCTGGCCGTGAGTCATACAAATATATGTGACATGCAAAATGCATAGCCACGCTCGGATTTGCAAGAAATGAAAACAGTAGGTAGGTAGATGTAAATATAAAGAAAGTATTTTATTTGTTCTGTGAGTATTGTAAATAATAATGTCATTTGTAATTAATTGTTTGTTTGTATGTATGTATTCTAATAATTTTAATGAATTTATAATTATATAAATATGTAACGTTTTGTTTCGTTACACGGCACATTAGAATATTTTTCATTTTATTAAGAACTTGCTTTTCATGTTTGTTTTCATATTAAAATTGATTTCGGTATTGCTATTTGTAAAATATGAATATTTAGTCACTATTCAGTTTCACTAAATCTCTAATGGAGATTTATTTAAATGTAGTCGAGTGGAGTAGAACGGTGTAGGAAATGAAACGAAATTCCGTTAGCAAAGGCCTGACCGCTCTCAGATTATGCTAGATTAGTGGACGTCCCAGCTTATGCACATAAATTGAAGCCGACATAAAACATCAGGTATAATAATTGTCACATAAAAAAAAAACTATTAAATCAATGCCGGTAATGCTGGTAATGCCGCCAGGATGCTAGGTTCGCTGCTAACTGGTAGTGAGCTTGAGCATTTGGATTGTCTTTAGACCTTCAACGGTCTATGGGCACTCTAACTGTATTTGTAGTTTTAGTTTTAGCTTGTTTAGTTAATAAAGGCACTTGTCAATGTCATTGTCATTAAATCAAGCTTATAACATGGGAGCGCCCACGGAAAAGAAAAGTGTAATAGTGCGCATACAAAACTAATACGCGACGGGTTGGTAATGGGTTTAAAGTAAGATGCGTGCATCGCTCCCCGCGCCTCGCGCCCGCCGCCCGCGCGCGTCCTGTCGCTGCCGCCGCGGCTCGCTCCGTAGTATGATGTATACCTCCCTCCGCGGACCCCGCGAGTTCAAGCAGTCGCTCCCGCGCCTCGCCACCGGCGCGCGCGTTTACTATATGCGTAGAATGTACAACCGCCGCCGAGCTGCACGACCTTCCGTTTCTTACATTGCGCCCAACTAGTGGCCATAATTAAAAATGGACTCGCCCTAGCTCCTTACAACGAAAGTATTCGTGCGTGATTTTGTGTGTTCCGTCGCTCGTTGGAGTATCCTTTTGACCACCGCGACGTGCTTATATTCATCAAAAAATGCCGCCTAAGACGAGAAACAGGCAGAAAGAAGACCGCAATGACGAAAGCAGTGATGACGAGCAGCGACGACGCGAAGAGGACATTGACCCCGCAGCCGCGCGCTCGACTCTCGCGCCAACGATGCTAGCCACCGGCAACGCGCCTGTGGAAGCGCGCCACGACGTCATTGCCATAACCGAAGACCAGCTCGCGAGACTCATCTCCAATGTGATGAGGAATGCCGCAGCTGTTACGTCTCCAGTGAACAGTGACACTGGATCAACGCCGACCCCATCATCCAGCAGTATGTTCCCGCCCGCGCTGACCGGGAATTTCTCCCGTTGCACCGCGCGCTTTGACGGTGTTTCCCGCTCTGCTGATGAGTTCGAGACCTTCGTTGACGCCATCACGGTTTACAAAGAGTGCACCGCTATAAGCGACGAGCACGCTCTACGTGGCATACCACTGCTACTCACCGACCAAGCCGCCGTGTTTTGGCGCGGCATCAAGTCTTCGGTGACTTCGTGGGAAGATGCCATTCGTCGACTCCGCGCCATGTACGGTACACCGCGCCCGGCTTACAAAGTCTTCAGGGAAATCTTCGCGCAGGAACAAAGTGCTGACGACCGTGTCGAGTCATTTATTTCACAAGTGCGTGCCAAATTCGCGCAGTTACCCTATAAAGTGCCAGTGATAATGCAAACAGACGTGATATACGGACTGTTAAATCGGAAAATACGGAAAAGGTTACCGCGAGATTCTGTTACGGACCCGGACCAGCTTCTTGAGCGAGCGAGGTACGTGGAGGAATCGTTGAGCGAGGTAAATCATGTCAATCTATCTAACGCGCCCGTGGTAGCGATGCATGCTAGTAGTCGTTCCATCAGTAAGGTTTCTAAGATGAATAATAATAGCAACCAATCTAACCCTTTAAGTGCCGACTTACGTATTGCTAACCCGTCGAGTGCCGACGTGCGTACTCTTACCCCCTCAAGTTCTGTCATGCGTAGTGTTATCGACTCGCGTACTAATAACGACCCTTCGCCGAACGTTGCGAAGAGGCGCGAACGACCGCGTTGCGCAACGTGCCGGCGTTTCGGGCATGTTGCGGAAGACTGTAGGACCACTTTTAGAACCCGACCAAATGCGAATGCTGACCGCGCCGACTTGTCTTCTTCTGATAGAGGCAATGCTTTATATTGTTACGGTTGTGGTAAACCTGGTACAGTTCGTTCGAAGTGCGAGACGTGTAGTTCTAAATCCAGCAAGGTCCCCAATGATAAAGCCGAGTTCCAGAATGTCGAGATAGAATGTTCGGCTTCAGACAGATCACGTCCGGTTGTGCGCGTCGAGGTGGCTGGTCGTAAGGGTGTCGCTGTACTGGATACAGGCGCTACCCATAGTATCGCCAGTCCCGGCCTCTACGCTATACTTACTGCTAGCGGCGTGAAATTCACTGAGACGAGCCGCGCAATGGTTCTTGCCGACGGAACTCAACAGGTAAGAAGGTCATTAACCTGCGAGACAATAGTAATTTTACAGAGACGTAGGATACTTACCACGTTTTTAGTCTTACCAGGAGCAAACAACAGAACACTCCTTGGACGCGACTTCATTGTGTGCGCTGACGTCATACTAGACCTTCCACAGAGCACCTGGTGTTTTGCTGACACACGCGATGTAAAGTTCGACTTTGTCGACTCGTATGAATTGCAACCACCAGCGTTACCCCCCGCTGTCGATGCAGAGCTGATGCACATCGATGTCGAGAACCTGAAGCTGAGGGAAGATGAAGGATATACGTTGACACCTGCTCAAAGGACCGAACTTAACGAACTGATCGTAAGTAAAGCGGACCGGTTTGCTTCAGAGGGACCTCCCACAACCTACGCTACTCACCGGATCCGTGTGGATGATGCACAGGAACCTGCCGCTTCGCCGCCATATCGGCTCTCGCAGAACAGGAAGGAGATTCTAGACATGGAATTACAGAAGTTGCTGCAAACAGACGTAATTGAAGAGTGTGAGTCTCCCTGGGCCGCAAACGTAGTCCTCGTCCCGAAGAAAAATGGAGGTCTGAGACTATGCGTAGACTATCGGAAACTGAACGCGGTCACAGAACCAGATCGTTACCCACTGCCCAGAATAGAAGACGTGCTCCATGCGGCTAAGACCACCAATTTCATGTCAACTCTAGACCTCCAGTCAGGGTACTTCCAGGTGAATGTGGCACAGGAAGACCGAGACAAAACATCCTTCATAACACCCTCCGGGACGTTCCGATTTAAAAGGATGCCTATGGGACTCAGAAACTCGGGAGCAACATTCCAAAGGCTTATCGATAGGTTCAAGTCGAATTTATTTGTAGAAAAAAAAGAAACAGGAGTGGAGACTGAGACTGGAGCGCCATTTAACCTCCAGAACGGTAGACCAGTCTCTATCCTAGCATATCTTGATGACCTGATCATCCTGTCCAAAACCTATGACCAGCACCTGGAAGACCTGGAAGCAGTTCTGGACAGGCTAGCGTTGTTTAACCTGCGAATCAACCGCGAGAAGAGTTGATTTGCCTGTGACGCCGTGAAATTCCTAGGCCACATCATCGTTCCCGGCGGACTCCGAGTAGACCCAGAGAAAACCGCTGCTGTTGCAGACATGGCACCTCCGAAGAGTATCAAGCAACTTAAAAGTTTTGTAGCGATGACAAGCTGGTTCCGCCGCTTTATTCCCAACTTCGCTGCCGTCGCGAAGCCTTTGACTAACTTGCTGAAGAAGAACAGCATTTGGGAATGGCATAACGAACAGCAATCCGCGTTTGAAGAGATCAAGCATCTGCAAGTGGCTGCGCCAATCCTTCGACAGGCTGATGAATCGATGCCCTTCACACTCAGAACGGATAGCAGTGGCTATTGCCTCGGGGCTGTTCTGATGCAGGGGGAGGGACCTGACGAAAGACCAGTAGAATACGCTAGCCGATTACTGGAGCCAGCCGAACGGAACTACACTACCACCGAACGCGAAGCCTTAGCGGTCGTCTGGGCAGTGACGAAGTTTCGAGGCTACATTGAGGGCTCTGAAGTAATAGTGAAAAGTGACCACCAGCCATTAAGATGGCTCATGAGCTTGAAGTCCCCCAGCGGCCGCCTAGCGAGATGGGCGTTGACGCTGCAAGCTTATAACCTAAAGATAGAGTACACACCTGGAAAGTCGAACGTCGTTGCCGACGCCCTGAGTCGTCCGGCTTGCTGCGAGGAAAATACCGCAACGTGTGAAGTGTGCGAGGTCATAGTTGATATACCGCACAGAGATGCTGTCGATACTCGCGACAATCAGCAAAAAGATCCCGAGCTCCGGAAGATAATCGACGACATGGAGGCAGAGAACGTCGACTTTAGGGGGAGAGGCTGGTCGAACCGTGGTTACGTTCTCTCCGACGGTGTGCTATACCGCTATGGACCTGAGCCCGACGGAGACGACGAAGCTCGACTAGTGGTCCCCCGACATGAGCGCCAGCAAGTGTTGTCAGACTTTCACGATGCCCCCACTGCAGGACATTTAGGAGTGGACCGGACCTACCAGCGGTTAAGCGCACGGTACTATTGGCCCGGCATGAAAACGTCTGTGATCGAACACGTAAAGAGCTGCACTGAATGTCAACGATACAAGGTTGGAAACCGAAAGCCTGCTGGGTTGCTTCAGACTCCAGCTCCTACCCGTCGGTTCGAAGTAGTCTCAGTAGACCTGTTTGGTCCACTCCCGAAGACTGCCAATAACAACCGCTGGATATTGATTATAGAAGATATATGCTCCCGTTGGGTTGAGCTCTTCGCACTCGAGACTGCCACAAGCGCCGAGTGTGCCAAAGTCCTTACTGAAGAGGTTTTTCTAAGATATGGCGTCCCGCGTCGCATGATTAGCGACAATGGTGTACAGTTCGTGGGTGCAGTAATGCAGCAGGTGTGTCACGCGCTCGGTATCAAGCAGAATCTCGCGCCGTTGTACCACCCTGAAGCAAACCCCATAGAACGCAAGAACCGGGATCTAAAGCCGCAGCTCGCTATACTTGTGGGTCAAGACCATACCACGTGGGATATGCATTTAGCAGCTGTCCGCTTTGCCATGAACTCGGCTGTAACAGGTAGCACTGGTTTTTCGCCTGCTTACCTGACGTTTGGCCGAGAGCTACGCGCACCAACTGACGTTCTTTCTGATATGAAGGCCATAATGGACGCCGAGACAGTACCTACTGCTTTGACCTCGTATTTGAAATCGCTTTCGATGAGACTTCTCGAAGCGCGTGATATGCACGAGAAAACGCAAGCCCGTTCTAAGCAGTACGCCGATGAGGATCGACGTCCGGCCCCGGGTTACGACGTAGGTGATTATGTTCTCCTAAAGACACAGGGGTTGAACGATGTTGACCGAGGCCAAACCGCGAAGTTCATTCCGCGCAGAGACGGCCCCTACAAAGTGAAGGAGGTCGTAAGTCCCGTCTCGTTCGAACTGGAAAATCCATCGACGGGTAAACAAATAGGGAAGTACCACGTCTCACACATCACTCCGTACATCGGTCCCGTTACATCGCCCGTGAAGGAGAAAAGGCGTCGTGGTCGACCGCGCACACTTAGACCCTAGTCCGAACGCGAGGTCGCCATGTCCGGACTAGAGGGGGAGTATGTAATAGTGCGCATACAAAACTAATACGCGACGGGTTGGTAATGGGTTTAAAGTAAGATGCGTGCATCGCTCCCCGCGCCTCGCGCCCGCCGCCCGCGCGCGTCCTGTCGCTGCCGCCGCGGCTCGCTCCGTAGTATGATGTATACCTCCCTCCGCGGACCCCGCGAGTTCAAGCAGTCGCTCCCGCGCCTCGCCACCGGCGCGCGCGTTTACTATATGCGTAGAATGTACAACCGCCGCCGAGCTGCACGACCTTCCGTTTCTTACAAAAGTAAATAGAACGGAAGTGAGAAGGAATATCTGTCGCCAGGCATTATGACAGAAACTTGATTGAACATTCTTATTTAGATCAACGCGTCAAACTCCGCATCCAAAGAACTTGGACCTTACCTTTTTGGGTTAGGTCTCAAAGTTCTTTGCCCGCATCACAGTTGCTAACTGATTTCGAATGACTGACGTTTCGTTTATATGGGTGTAACTGGCTACAACCAAGGATTTTATGTATACCTACCCAACACACTTTTGTTTACAAAAAACACAACAAAAACTAATTAAACAAAAAAAAAAACTGTGGGAGTGCCCCGCAAGATTCGCCTTGGGACACTGCGACACAGGAGCCTTACTGCTACCTCTTAACGCGGACTCAAACAGTGCTAGAACAGCGCAGTGCGGAAAATCATGCGACCGTGAACCTTAAAGCGCTGAGATACGGATTGCGGCTCCGCAACTTTTTACTTAAAGAATCGATTAAAATAGGTAGCCGTAAAGGTAGTTTTACTCCTAACGTAACCCTGGCTCCAGCTTCCGTGGTAGTCTTCAGCCCAGTTTAAAAATACCAAAAGAAGCTCCATGCCAAATTTCAGCTCTAGCGTACAAGTGAAAGATGTCATAATTTAATTTTAAAAAAATTTACTTAGAAATCTCAAAAGAAGGATTATTATTAGAGTCTAAAATTATCTCCATCTCTTTCCATCATATCAAATATGCATCCTGGTCTAACACACGCGCCCTTTTTCTAAATATCAATGACCTGCTCCTGCCTAACTTATCTTCTTATCACGGCTACCTGGAAGAGATTGCTTTAGGCCATAAGGTCGCCTATTAAAAGCCTAGATACTAGTTTTATTGCCATATATATGTTATTCTTGTTATTGTGATCATTTAATAAAGAGTCATCTTATCTATGTTATACCATCCATGAATAATAAAAATATCAACTTCACATTGCAAATCTATTAAGAACAGAAACCGTAGCAGGTAAAGCAAAAAACACAATGGCTCCTTGCCAAGTCTCTGGTTGTCTTAAAAGATACTCGTACCTAGGTATTTCAAAATAAATGACGTCGACCCGCGGACCCTTGAACTCCTTGAAGCGACCCGATGTTACTTTATATTCAAGCAATTAGAGAAGGTATGCTGTATATTGTTTTTTTTTTTTTATAATGAGTGTATTTTGTTCCCAACTCTTCATTTCTGATCAGTGTATATCAGGATTTAATGTTATTGTCATCATCATCACTATTAGCCTATCATGTTTACACTGCTGCTGCTGGGCCACATGCCTTCTCTCAGAGAGAGAGAGAGAGAGGATGGGTCCTCATCCACCATGCTGGCCCAATGCATGTTCGTGAATATCACTAATCACTGATATCACTAATATTATAAATGCGTTAGTTTGTGTGTGTGAGTGTTTGAGGGTGTGTATGTTTGTTACTCCTTCACGCTGGAATGACTGGACGGATTTGGATGGAATTTAGAATATAGATAGCTTATGCCTTGTCCATAGGCTTCTTATCATCATCATTGTCACTATTTTTCATCACCATGCGGGTGAAACCGCGGGGCGCAGCTAGTATATATATCTTTGAACTTTTGGTGTTCTAAGACATACCGGTTTCCTAACGATGTTTTTCTTCGCCGTTTTGAGATATAAGTCATTGGTGCAGGGCCGAGGATCGAACCGGGTGCAGTCTGATTGTAAAGCGCACATGCTACCGCTCGGCCATCATCGCCCCCATAATGTTATCTGAGTTAGGTAGATACCATAGCCATACCAACCAGACGGGGTGAAGTACTACGTAACAAAGTTACGTAAAAAATTACGTCGGCATCGAATTTAGTAAAAATTTCAATTTTTAAGCCAAAATTTGTATGAGATTCAACGCAGTCTTCATAAAGCCTGCGTGTATTCGTTTGCATATAACTATTTAGTTACTTTACTGTGAATTGAGTTTAAAATAAAATAAAATTATAATGTGACTAGAATGCCACTAATACACTACTGGAAAAGTCCCCAAAATAAATGCAGAATAAAAAATAAAATTTTATTAAAATATCACTATGGTCTTTTTGTACCAGACGAGTTAAATAAAGCCAGTTCGTTTATTTCAGGCAACTAAAACCTCCAAAATAGACCACTATATCTAAGTAATAAACGTACATAAGTATATTTGCTTCGATTTCAGATGCATTTTACCTATACGAATATCGTATTTGTTAACGTTTTGTGGTCTTATTGTGCAGAAGTACAGCGGCAGAGGCGAAGGGAGCAATCTACTTGACAACGAAAAATGGAACGTTTCCAATAACGCTGACATCCCTCAAGGCTCCGGATGACGCTACACAACAACACACTCCGAAGATTCTGTCTGCGACCGCTAAAAATGTCTCGCAAAATGCGGACCAAGACTACTGGGGAGATTCCGACGAAATGCTATTTTCCAATTACGTTAACTCGACCTACGACGACGTCGATGCAACGTACACGTGGAAGAGCAAGAGAAGCATCAATGATGCCGTCTCGAAAAATATCACATTAGTGTTGGAAAACCTCCTTAAAAATTACGAGAACTCCCAGCTACCCACTCACGGTAAAGGTGAGAGCCGCAAGATATCGGATCGACGCTCGAGTGTCATGACGAGTGTGCTTAGGCAATAATTGAATTTCACTTTTCAGGCTATCCCACCGTAGTTCAAACGAATATTTTAATAAGGAGCATGGGCCCGGTGTCAGAACTCGATATGGTACGTTTCATATCCGGTTCAGTTCAGACCTGTCCGACGAATATTTGTAGATCATTTATACATCTCAACAGAAATACGAAAATGTATTTTATTTCCCTCAGGATTATTCGATGGACTGCTACTTCAGACAGTATTGGCGTGACACTCGGCTGTCATTCCTCGGTCCCATCCGTTCTTTGTCCCTTTCTATCAAGATGCTCGAAAGGATTTGGAGGCCAGATACCTACTTTTACAACGGCAAACATTCATATGTACACACTATCACTGTGCCTAACAAATTGTTGAGGATAAGTCAGCACGGCGACATACTATATTCGATGAGGTAAGAAATAATGAGTTTTATTAATATAATAAAAAAACTCTTTAAATATGTTTTTTCGTATTCTTATCAGCAAACCCTTTCATTTTATGACCATATCATGATGTGAACATTTTGTCCGCCATCATGGGGCGTCCGCCATATTGAATTTATCATCTAGGACCGAAGTGCTTGGGAAGACAAATCCACTGAACCCAAACTTGATGGGGTTACGTCGTTTCGTTTAGGAGTTCGTAAGACCACCTACTGTCTCCGTCATCAGACCAGCTCGATTATTATGCGCTAACTGAAAATAACAAATTAGCTAAAAATAAATTTCGAACTTTTATCTTCTAAATGTTTTTTAAGATTATAAAAAAAATATTACTCTTCGAATCTTGGCGTTTCAAATTCATGTGAAAATTAGGCGCTGATTTAGGCCCTTAATTAATTAACAGGGGTACCGGTGCGTTCTTTTAGAGATACCGGTGCCCTTCGTCTGGCACACAGGGGGTGTTAGTAAGTCCAATCCTGCATAACCTGACTGTACCCGAATACAGCCGGGTATCTTTAGAAGATCCCAGCTACAAAAAAATGTCCTTAACTAAAAATCTCTGGTCAGTAATTGACCGTAGAGCGGAGAAAGATAGAGAACCGTGACCATTGACTCAATAGTCACGGTTGTCTGATTAATCATACTCTTAGCTACAAGTTTCTCGTGTACTGAAGAGTTAAAATAAATTAACAAAGAAACAATTCTGAGTCTCGCAGAGGTTCATTAATTTCATAGCTGCTAAACAACCAAGGAGCCAACGTTTTTAATTGGCTAAGTGAAAAATGCGCGGTCCGATTACGTCGATTTATTCATTCAGCGTAAATTGCCATGGATATTCTAAATTGAAAGGCTCACAACAGAGAGTAATTGCTTCGAATCGTTTAGAAATTATTTACCGGTTACTTAAATGACAGACTCCGATTATTCAAATTAGATATACCTGGGATCTCCATACTCAATTTAAAAAAAGCTCTACCACTAATCGTAAAAGCATGTTGTGCACGTTTGGTACGATCATCATTGGTACCTACACTTCACTATTTTAATAAATAGGGTCGCATTTAACGGAACAAAAGTATGGTGCATGGTGTCTGAAGGTGGCGCTTGTTAAACTTCGATTTTGAGGTTTTTTCCAAAGGGTTTTCTCAAATTGTAAGAACCCGTAAAATTTAAAATAACCCTATTCTGTTGGTATAACACTTGCACATGGTTTCATGGTGCAACCTTTAGCAGCACACAGTAAAAAAAAATACAAAGAACACTGGCTCTGGATGCAAAGAACTGCCGACCGAGCTCAGTGGCGTGCATTTGGAGATACCTAAGTCAGGCTGACAATGATGATAACGATTTCAATAAATCATTTTTGTTAAAATGTTCTATCAATCATATCAAATAACATTTTTATTCTTGAGAAGTTTAAAGGTATATTATTATCTTCTCTAAATTTTCTAAAGTAAAATTTTAATAACATTTTATATTTAGATAGATTTACATATTATCTAAAACTTCAAAAGCCAGAGAAAATCCTTTAAAGGGAACACAACAAATACCGTCGCCTGTTAATCGGTTTAGTATGGCTGAATTGGTCGCACAGGATTCCTGAAAGCAGACAGAATACATAATATTGACGTTTTAACTCCACGTAGAGCCTTCCAGACTAAACGTTTCCTTAATGGCAATCAAGTTCACAATAATTACTCGCTTATGTAATACTATGTTTTAATTTGTCAATAGATAAATTAGCAAATACACGGCAAATACTTTATAGACCATGGAATAATCTAACCGTGTTTCGTTTGTTTTTTTACAAAAAAAACTTTTCGTATCATTTTATAGGTGGCATAAGCATAGCTAGTTCTTTAAGGGTATTTTTAATGTAATTACAAATTTTTCAGAACGAAGGTCCGCCAATGTTTTTTTTAACTTACTTTAAAATTTACTTTTTATCAGCAAAAGAGGCGTAGAAAAGTGAAGATTTTAGTACTTAGGTATATTTTATTACCGCTTTCATAACGGAGTAAACATAATGATCTGGTTTCTCAGAAACGACTCTTCTACGTAATACTTACATAGTCTACGTGGGACGTAAAACCTCGAAATGATCAATTGAAGCCATATAAATGCAAGACGTCCTTTATTACCGTTTGTACAGAATACGTAATAGTAGGATTTAGAAGAACCTAAAGTGGGTGATCCACTGGCGACAAAGACCGCTGGTACGCCAACGAGTCCGCAAACCCAAGGCCTCCAGTGGATCATTCGGTGGATCGGTCTAAATTGGCTCGCTAGCTCTTTCTGCGCATGAAATGTTAGTCCGCGGTATAGACGTTGTCTCGCCGGCTCCCCCGTGGGTCACCCACTTAACGATGTTTGTATTCATTGCAGATTGACGATAAAAGCGAAATGTCCGATGGAGTTACGTAATTTTCCGATGGATCGACAGTCTTGCCCTTTGATATTAGGGAGCTGTAAGTCGCCTTAAATAAAACAAGTCATATCTTTTAATATAGATAATTTTTACTGACATTTATTTTAAGGCTATTCTAATGCACTCGATGTTTTAGCCGCTTTGTAGCTAGTGTTTTATTTCTATGTCGCTTTCATACATACGGTTTTTTTGGTATGATTGATGTCTGATTTTGTTGATACTTGGTTTCCGAAAGAAACCGAGAAGGTACAAATTCTTTACAATTTTAATTTTTCTGTAAGTTTTTAAGAGCAAAAACACAGTCATTTAAATTTTTTATCCTATTTTTTTAGATTGATATTATAGTTAAATATTCAAGGCAGTTTATCTTCTTAGTGGGTAAGCTTTACATTTTGGGAGAGACTGTTATTATTTTCGCAAGAATCCGCTTATAATGATTTTTTATTTGACTTAAAATTCAAAGGACCTTTTTGATGTACTTACACCTAAATACACATCTAACTGACCGAGCGAAGCGAAGGTAGAGTCTACGGGAACAGATCGTCGTTTGTTTGTTTATTTTTCGCCGATAACTTGCGTACTATTGATTCGATCTTCATGAAATTTTGTAGGCAATTAGTTCATGCAAATATGTTTTTATATATATATTTTTATATATAATAAGCTAAATCAAGGAGCGATGGTGATCGAGCAGTAGCATGTGCACTTTAGAATCTGACGGCACTAGGTTTGATCCTCGACCCTGCACCAATTTCTTATCTCAGAGCAAATTAAAATACAGAGGGACTACCGCGAACACGAAAAGTGAAGCCACTTTTTGAAACATGTGTGCGTAGTCGAAGTTCGTGTCGTGTAATTCTTCAAAATAAGTGATAATATGAATACTTAAGGGTGGAAATATTCCATCCTTCTTCTTATTTACTTTAGTGTTGTTTTTACAGTTCTTAAAACTGCAAGAAGTCATTGTTTCTTTTTAAAACGGATGTTTTCAGTACAGCGTTCTGACAAGAAAAACACGTAGTTTTGAATGCTTATGGGTGCGTGAGTCGTGAATTTATAATGAATTCACGTAGCTTTGGAAGCGATTTTGGCGTCTCTTCGGCAGTGCGCCGTAGGGACTCTGTATTTTTATTAGCTCTGAGTTACTTATTTAGTAAGTACTTAAATAATGTGCAGTTTTGATACCATCGCTCAACAATGGTGAAGGTAAACATCATGAGGAAACCTAAGAACCTAAGTCCTAAGTTGTTGTTGGTACCAACAATACCAACATGCACTGGGCTAGAATGAAGGATTATGCCCCATCCTTTCTCTCTCTCTCTCTCTGAGAGAAGGCCTGTGTCCCATCAGTGAGAACATGATAGGCTGGTACTGTGCAAGCTAAATAAAGAGAGGTCACAGTCTCATTTCGGGGCTAACAATTGGCTATGTTAATTTTATTTATTTAAAATTTTGTTTTTCGCTTTTATTAGTTACTAGCGACCCGCCCGCCCGGCTTCGCGCGGGTGTAAATTACGTGCGAAACCGGTGCGGGTCGCTTGTTATATATATAAACCTTCCGTGAAAATGAATCTAACTGATGGTGAAAACCGCATCAAAATCCGTTGCGTGGTTTAGGAGGAGTTAGCGGCCATACAGACAGACGCGGAAAGCGACTTTAATTTATACTATGTAGAGATACTCTAACTAAACTAAGAATGCTGATGACTGATGACATCTTCAATACCATTGTAAAAAGCTAAATGAAAACGTTTTTGTTTTAATATTTCACTATAGTACTTATATCGGCTGCAAAAGTGACCAGTTTGCGGTTTTCATCCAGCTTTTTACAATGTTATTGCATCTGTGATCGGCATTCTTATTTTTAACCCTCCACTCAAAAAGAAGGGTGTTACAAGTTTAACGTGTGTATCTGTGTGTCTGTCTGTTGCATAGTAGCTCTCAAACAGTGAAACCGATTTTGATATAGTTTATTTTGTTTGAAAGGTGACTTGTTTGAGACTCAGTCAGATAGAGAGATTCAAGGAAATCTGTTGAGCTGCTTGAAAACCATCAGCCCAATTATCGTTTAAAAAAAGTATAATTGTAGTTAGAGTATGTGATGTATGTGAGTTAGAGTATGCGTGTGTGTGATTAATGAAGATTAATCACTACAATTAATTATTTACTTAATGTTTGTTTGACAGATGCGTACTCCAACCAGCAACTGGTGTACCAATGGCAGAACTCTGAGAGCGTCAACTTCGTACCCGGCATGACTCTTTCGCAGTTTGATCTTATTAGCTTTCCATACAGGAACTTCACTTTCACAAGGCGAGAAGGTAAGCGCATTCTACGCAATAATATATACAACAACAAAAAAATGCAAATCTGGACAAAAAAGTATGTTTTTTTTCTAAATCCTTGTTACATACTTTAAAAATTGCATTAATTTGGAGTCGGAGAAACAACCTGAATATTGCGACTCAGGCACGGAAGACATAAACCCAGGGCACGTGTCTGCGGATGACGTAGGCGTCGTCGTAGCACTTGCTACGAAAAAACGTAGCCGCGCACGGCGTCAAAAATATCACAGCTATTTAGGTTTAGTACCAATATGTATTTAGTGACTTTAGTTAGATTTTAGTGTATTTTTTTCCATCACACTAAATCGTCATTGTGTTTACAACATAGGCTAAGTATATAGCCCTCTACGATTTACAATGGGTTTTTTTTTTCACACACATAAACCATAATATACAAACACTAGCGACCCGCCCGCCCGGCTTCGCACGGGTGTAATTTACGTCCGAAGCCGGGGCGGGTCGCTAGTTTTATATATAAACCTTCCTTGAAAATGTATCTAACTGATGGTGAAAACAGCATCAAAATCCGTTCTGTGGTTTAGGAGGAGTTAGCGGCCATACAGACACACAGACAGACAGACAGACGCGGAAAGCGACTCCAATTTATATTATGTAGAGATAGAGATAGAGAAGATAGAGATTACTGACGCCAAACTTTTGTTCGCCTTTTTCTGGCCAAGCTAAAGCCATTAAGGTCTTATCACCGCGCCTCGTCTTACGTATTTTACTGACATCCGAGTCGCGTAGGCAACAAAACGCTCCCTCAGCCCCCGCCAAGTTATAGCGACGATGTATATTGCCGCGCTAGAGACAGGACGCCCGCGGGGGGGAGTGCAACGACAAAAACGAACATAGGTCCGACCTCGATGACGCCTGGCGCGGCACTGAACGCGGCGCGCGCAAATTCTCGGGACCTTTTTACGGTTTTAATTTCACTAAAAAACTAAACTATTCACTATCAAAATTCTATCCAAATAAAAACAATTCTAATACATGCAATTTCCAGGTTGTTACGAGCTTTCATTAGGGCATAAAACGAAAAAAATTAACTGAATCGACTTTGTTTCAGATTTTTTTTTGATCGAGGAAAGTTTATTCTATCGTGTTTTGAACCAAATCACAGACTCTAACACAGATGTATCTGTGACATGTATTTTTTTCCAGCTCAAATATTGTAATTTAATTGAAAAAATTTGATTTAAAACCGTCAAATTTGGTATAAGAGGCTAGTTGAAACAATACGAAAAAACACGCTTCACTTCGTGATATCACTGGCCCACACTCAAGCACATTCACGAACACTTAATGAATAATTATTAAATGGTGAATAATTATCAATTACACATTCACATTCGAAAACACACAAGTTTTGGAAAATAATGCCATGAGGCGACACATTCCTCTGATCATTGACCTACATTAGTTGGCGCCAAAATTCACGCCTTATTCATCTCTGGTACAGATCTACTACCTAATCTGTGATCTCTGGAGATTTATTTTCTTTTCAAATTAATTTTCTTTTAAAATTTTCAGCCAGTACTTATTATGTACCAATTATGTTCGTGCAAATGTATTACCTATTTGGAATTAATAATATCTAAATAGGTAAACAACTGTTACGACTTCATACCTACATAAACATAACTTATTACCATAATAATAAGCACCTAATGGGTACAAAGAAAGAACAGAAAAAAGGGACGTGCCTCTAATACGAAAAACAAAAGACATACGTATAAGATATGCGAGCCTACTTATGTGTAGGTACGAGTATTTAGCAACTTACTACAAAGAAGTTACACACATTTAGGAAGAAAGTTTGCCGGCAGCAAACAGTAGTAACCTCTCTTTATTACGTCGCCTATACAAACAAATATATTTCGAGGATGTCGTCCCATGGTTCTTTAATAATAATCTCTTTACCATGGACTATGGGGTATATGGAGTTAATCACGTTCTTATTATTAAAACTTAGGCAGCGAATTACAACTTTTTGTACAGTAAAGTTGTAAGTAATAGCTTTTTTTATCACTGACAGGCTGTAGGTATTTAGCCACAATAAAATTATACTAATGTTAAGTGTTTAACTCGGTGCCTAATTTTCACGCTAATATGACCGGACAAAACTTTAAGCCCGTGGGGTGCCTTGAGTTATAATCTGGGCTATAACAGGCTAATTTTAGACCTTAATTCGTAGACGATTAGTCTTGGCTTTTTTTTTTTCTATACAAGGGCTCCGTTGCTAGCGCAACACGGGTTAAAAGCATTGCTTTGTTTATTGTGTTACACTACTATTATATATATATTGTTTTTACATAGTTGATGACGTGTATAAACTAAATAAACTAAAAATATGTTGCATTTTTTATTATATTTTTTTTTATTCTTTTGTTTTTTTGCAAATTTTTTGTTTATGTTCAGTTAGCAACATATTCGTGATAATGTAAAACTAGTAGGACAATAAAATAAAATAGTAAAAGTATGTAACACTGTTTTAAACTATCGTATTGTTTCACTCAGTTATGTGAATCATCATCATCATCATCAGCCAGAAGACGTCCACTGCTGAACATAGGCCTCCCCCTTTAACCTCCACACTGAACGACAGCCTGCCTTTTGCATCCACTGGATGCCAGCGACTCTCACTATGTCGTCGGTCCATCTAGTGGGAGGCCTACCTACGCTGCGTCTTCCGGTTCGTGGTCTCCACTCAAGAACCTTTCTTCCCCATCGGTTATCGGTTCTTCGAGCGATGTGGCCTGCCCATTGCCACTTCAACTTGCTAATTTTAACAGCTATGTAGCATATAGTTATGTGAATATTAAAGGAATATTTACCATGATTATGTTGTGGATGAATCTCCTGATAATTATACAATTCAACAAATACAAATAATGTATTCGGGCATAATTTATGTTAAGCTATAGTATTGATCCCAGAGGCTCCCGAACTAGTCAGAGACTGTGTGACTCCCGTCACACAGTTTCTTCTATTCTATATATTTCTTCAGTATCAACTAATTATACCAAAACAGAAATACAACATTTAAAATTAGGAAAAAGAATCAAAGTAATAATTTAAAATTTTGATTACAATGGCAATGAGTAGCCAAAGGAAAAATAATGTGCGCGTGCGTGACCGTGGTGTGTGTGTGTGTGTGTGTGGACCATAGATTCAGTATACTCTCTACGGTGTGGACGTACAAAATCAAAAACTAATCAAAAAATAAAATTATATGCTGTTAAAAATCATATAACTGGAGAAAAAGTAAACCTTTGAAGTTCTGACGGATCATTTGAAATTAGGCGCTAAGTTGTCATTTAAATTGTTTAAATAAACATACTTCGTATGAATTCAACAAGGACTTTTTACCTTCCCTATAAGGTATATAAAGTCCTTGGAATTCAACCATTTAGGTATCCTAGGGTTACACAGAGAACATCGATATATCAATACAATTACTTTTCAATAGCACAATGCTCCTGCTCGTTTCCGATAAGGGTTTCAACCAAAAATCTGAAGGTGGAGGCAACGAGCAAACTTTTAACAATCTACCTCCAATCTCATAAGTCCCATAACAAAGCCTCCACTAATCACAACCGAGCAGTGGTCGGTTTATCCGCTTAACGCGTAATGTGATCCTCGCGTCCATTTGGTTCGACCTGCATTTCATAACAACCGCGGAAGTTATAAACCCGACCGACTAATGTGAACACTCAAGCGTAAATTAGGCACTCCAATCACTTATTTACCAAACACGTTTAGCACTTTTATCTTAAATTGCGTTCAATATAGACCGGAGTGCTTTTTACAAATATGATTTGCCTTTTTTTCGTCTCGAATATGGAGTAATGTCGAGTGAACATCGCTCGGGGACACGAATCGGCTTTTACGCATCAGAGAATTTACATTTTCTCAAATGGCCTGGAGATGTGGCGGTGTTCCTAAATGGTCATTGGTTGTTTTCTGGGAACATCGTAGGCTCTTAGTGACGGTGTACGAGCATGTCGTGAACAGATTACATTGGAATCGAATAATGAATGGACGAAGATTTGTCTGAAGCCCATGCAGGCGACGCAAACTAGGTGTGATTTAGGTATGCAGCTAGGGTACTGTTTTCAAGCCTTTTGACTACGTGTTTTTCTGATTTGACTGCCTGATTTTGATTGTAATTGAATCACGATTCAAATGAGAAAAAAAGTCCGGAGCTCGATAGCCCCGTGTGTAGGAAACTCTTATACTCGAAGCTCGTACATATCCGCTTGTTTTTACGTAGGTTTAAAGTATTTTTTCAGAAGGATTAATTTGAAAAAATAATTTCATCACGTTTTATTTATATTACACGGTAATTACTCACGTAAAATTAAGCCGGTTACTCCGACTATAGTTTTAACTGAATTAGACGGTCGGTTTTTCAAGGTGAATGCACGCGCGCGGCTGCGAGATAAAATGTGTGAAAACCACGTCATTTTCAATAATAAAATTTCATCACTCAAATGTAAAAGTAACTCTGTCCCTGTATGTTTGTCACTCTTTTCATGGCAATACGGATGACCTAGTCTTGATAATATTTAGTGTAATATGATTTTGATTGTAATTGAATCACGATTCAAATGAGAAAAAAAGTCCGGAGCTCGATAGCCCCGTGTGTAGGAAACTCTTATACTCGAAGCTCGTACATATCCGCTTGTTTTTACGTAGGTTTAAAGTATTTTTTCAGAAGGATTAATTTGAAAAAATAATTTCATCACGTTTTATTTATATTACACGGTAATTACTCACGTAAAATTAAGCCGGTTACTCCGACTATAGTTTTAACTGAATTAGACGGTCGGTTTTTCAAGGTGAATGCACGCGCGCGGCTGCGAGATAAAATGTGTGAAAACCACGTCATTTTCAATAATAAAATTTCATCACTCAAATGTAAAAGTAACTCTGTCCCTGTATGTTTGTCACTCTTTTCATGGCAATACGGATGACCTAGTCTTGATAATATTTAGTGTACGTTGTGCAAAAATGCGGTAAAACTAGAAAATGGCGAAGGAAAAACTGCTAGTTTGTGGAATGAGCTGCCTAAATGGGTGATCTCGGATAGTTACTGGGTGTCTTCAAATCAAGAGTGCATCGGTTTCTTCTAGGCAAGCGTGCTCCATCGTTTACCGCATCATTGCTTAACATCAGGCGAGTTGGTAGCCAAACGCATAGTTAAATAAATAAAAAACGGGGCGATGATATTGCATATTTTTACAGGTGACTTCTCAGTACTTCAGGTGTCGTTCAACCTGCAAAGGCACACGGGATATTTCCTCATACAAGTCTACGTGCCCTGCATCCTCATCGTGGTCCTGTCGTGGGTTTCTTTCTGGATCCATCGCGAGGTAAGCCTCCAAAAAGCTACTTTGATCCAGTAAAAATAAAGCAGATAGAGGGGCCAATTTTTAAGGTAGGTACACCAAACACTCATAAAATTAGAAAAAATTAGTAACTAACTAAAACTTCTAATTATAAGTTTAACTTCCTAAAGTAGGTTTAGAGAGTGAGTAGAGTGAGTGCACTAACTAAAACATTGACCGGAAATATAATCACTTTAGGTGAACAACCTATGTTGAATTCACAGATATAAAAGGCTCCTAAAAGGCCTTTTAAATTATTCAATTTGGAGGGCTTTTTAAGAGCATATGACTGTTTTTGTCACAGATCATTATTAATCAGAAACATAAACTGTTACGTATTTTCGTATCCTATGAAAATAATCTGACTTATACATTTTATTCCGCACACTTTAGCGACAAAAATTAATCTTGATCATTTTTATCACGATTTAACAAGCCACAGCTTGACCACAGTTCATCTGATGCCAAGTGATGTTCTGTGTGCGAATATTGTGAACACGCTCAGCCTGGAATGAAAACTGTTTCAAATCACTCGTGTATTTTCAGGCCACTTCAGATCGTGTTGGCCTGGGAATAACAACTGTGCTGACCTTGTCGACGATTAGCTTGGACTCGCGGACGGATTTGCCCAAAGTGAGATACGCGACGGCCCTGGATTGGTTCTTGTTGATGAGCTTCTTCTACTGCATCGCTACATTACTTGAATTTGCTGGAGTGCACTATTTTACAAAGGTGAGAAAAGGAATACTTTTGTAGAATTGTTTGTAAACCTAGAGCTCTTTTAGATGTAATAAATGTAATATAATATAAAAATATATAAAAACCATAATTCATAGCCTAGCAAAAAATATAATTAGAACACATTATAAAATAAATAAAATTAAAATATAATTCGTTCTTAAATCAAGAAAGATTGTTAGTTTTTATTCATCATCATCATCACCAGAAGACGTCCACTGCTGAACATAAGCCTCCCCCTTTACCCTCCACACTGAACGACAGCCTGCCTTTTGCATCCACTGGATGCCAGCGACTCTCACTATGTCGTCGGTCCATCTAGTGGGAGGCCTACATATGCTGCGTCTTCCGGTTCGTGGTCTCCACTCAAAAACCTTTCTTCCGCATCGGTTATCGGCAAATGGCGAATCGGTTGGCGGACAATGGAGAAAGATATGCTCGGAGTTTCTTTGCGCGATAGTATCCGAAACGTGGATATTCACCAAAGAACCAGAGTCACCGACATAGACCGATATAAGTTTTTATTATGGAGACGCAATAACTTTATGACTGTGGTAGATGGCAAGAGAGTAGTGGGCATCATCGATATGCAGACATGGCGTCGATTCTGTCATACCACTCACTAAACTAAACCAATCTGACAAGACTAAAATTATCTGCCTCTCTTTTCATTGAGAGAAAGATGGCAACAATTTTAGAGCTGTCAAATTTTGTTTAGTTTAGAGAACATCAGAATCGATACCAATATGATACTTTTCAAGTGAAAAAAATATATAGAAATATACAGGTATACGATAATTTCAAATTCAAATTCAAATTCTTTATTTATTTAGTAAATAATATTACAGTTTTTACCAGGGCATTATTTACTTAATCTACGAATTTATACACTAAATCAACAAATATTTACAATATGTAACAATAAAAATAAAAAATAAAAACGACATAAACATTTAATAAAAAATAATAAAATCAATCAAATTATTATAATCAAACTAAAAAATAGTAAACTCCTCACTGTACATCAAAGAATTTTTTGAAAATGCCGACCATTTATCGGCGAATATGTCGACCTGTGGTTGTGAGGATACAAGCGCATTGAGGTGGCGCTGCGCTCGGCAGATAGGGGATTGTTCACGCGCCATGGTGCGCGGCGGAACGGGGGAGAATAGAGGCACGCATCCAATACGGAACCGTGCAAGATGATCTGGCACAGACAAGCGGCTTGCTTCGGACAATAGTGTGGGGCAGTCTAGGATGCCATGTAGGATACGGTACATAGTCAAAAGTAGATCATTCGTACGGCGTGTTTCAAGGGAATTAAAGCCAGTGGCCCCCAGTAGGTAGTTTGATGGATATAAAAAGGGATAGTATCCATACAAGTTTTTATACAAAAACCGTATGAACTTTCTCTGTACCTTCTCTAACATAAGTGAATATGTTTTTTCGTAGGGACTCCAAATGACAGAGCTTGCTTCAAGCTTAGACCTGACAAGTGCGGTGTAGAGAGCCTTAATTGCATTAGGATTTGTAAACTCACGGCAGTTTCTGGTAACGAATCCCAATCGCTTAAAACATTCTGCTGCCAGGGTTTGCATATGATCATGAAAGTTAAGTTTGGGGTCAAATAAAATACCAAGATCTTTTATGGATTGGGTTCTATTTATTGCTTTATTATCAAGAGTGTATTTAAAAGTTATGGGACGGGTTGATCGAGTGTAGGTCATGACATAGCACTTATCAATGTTTAGAGGCAATTTATTTTTTTGGCTCCAATGGTAGATAGCGGTCAAATCATTTTGCACCTTGTTGCAATGTTATAGTTATCATTTTCCAGGTTGGTTCTGGAGAGATTATCATCGATGACTCTGAATGGGAAGAGCTAATAGAGGAGGTGGGAGGAGACGCTTACGCTGCGCGGGAGTTGGCCGTACGCAGGAGAAGTTCCGCTCGCTCCAATACCAATTATGTGAGTAAACCGCTAAATACAAACGCTAATACGCTGAATAGGTAGCTATTATATTAATTATTTAACCTCATACATTTTCGTAGTCGAGGGCTCAAACCAAGAGTAGATAAGCAAAATTCAATCTAACCGATATCTTCTTAGGAAGGTTATTATATGTTTTTACGAAATGGTGAGCTGTCCAAGTAATTCAATGACCAGTTGGAACATTTGGTGCACACGTTTTATTTATAAATTCACAAAATCGTTTCAGAACTTCTCCCTGCCTATCCAAAGCGACTCCGGCGACGCTGTCCAGCCTGTTGAGAACACGGCAATCAGGCTCACGATGGAACGAACCACGCAGACGGAGACCAGGGTCCCGCGCTGGAGGCAATTATTGTACTGCCTCGCCGGAGACGATAGATACAGGCGCAAGAGACAGTTTGAAGCAGGTAGGACAAACAATAGCAATAAAGGTCAAATATGCTGACCTCACTAGATTTGAATCTTTACTTTTGTTTCTTGTTATATAAAGGCTTAAATTGTAAGACTTTGCGATGTGCCGATGACATAGACCAAACGAGGCATGGTTAATTTAGCGCCATCTAGCATCTAACGTCCTTTCTTCTTACATGTAAAGCTCAAACATTGGTCAAAGACTTTTCAAAACAAGGATACAAAACAGAAACAATAGAGAATAAAAATTTTGTTCACGGCATCCGATTTTCAAGAATCCACCTCCATGATCCTTATCGTATTAGAGGTGATGAAGGAACAGTCTGAGGGACAGAGTAGCAGATGGATGGCACACACCAACTGCGATTGGAATTGTAGGTATAGGTACCTACTGTTACCTGCTTGACGAACTCGAGGTGCAAACCATCTCACGCCCTTTCTCAATAGTGATGGTAGATGTTACACCAACAAACATATCCTCAAGGAGAGTTCGCGTTGGGCGGCTCACCTCAAAACTCGAACCAAATCTCTAACAATATTCAGAAGCGACACTAGAATATTAACGAACATACTGTACCGACTCCATATGTATTCCATAAGTGGGATAAGGATAGCAAAATTATGGTAACCGTAGAAAAACGTAAAGCTGGCATTCCGATGTTAGGTTACATGCGGTGAGTATTGGCTCGCCTCGCCTCGAATGCGCGACTGACACACTGCCGGCTATATATTATATCGCAGCTGAGGTTAGTAAATTGGTTAGTACATTGATTGGTGATGTGGAGCGAGCGAGAGTCAACAAGAGCATCTTGTAGGTACTCTCGCTCTTGGTTTTTCTCGAAGAGTACAGCCCGCATGATCACTCCAGGATTATTTCTTTCGACTAAAAAAGTATATTTGTTTGCAGGTCGTCAAGGGCACATCAACAGCGTGTCGCTGATAGACCGCGCTGCCCGCGTGCTGTTCCCGGCTTCGTTCGCGCTACTCAACATGTTCTACTGGATGGTCTACGCATTCTCTAGCGACGACTTCGCCTGGAGCGACAATCCTATCAATACTCTTTCGCATTAAAAGTCGATATGTTGTCAGCTCAATTCAGTGTTTTGCCCCTGCGCGAAACAGTGACAAATCTATGCGACCTGCGCCTGCAGGAAGATACGCACGAGTCGGCGCCCGCCTCAGAACTAAATAACATAAGAGATAAAACTCCGGATTACTCAAGAACTATTAGAACTTTAGAAATAAATAAAATTACATTAAACTACACTACATAAATTAATATAAGAATATGAATAAATTATTGTCAACTACTTCTAGATTTGAAGATGACATTAAAAACGTGTTTTAGAAGGCCTGTTTTTGCGGAATTATTCTATCGAAGGCTCATCCACACATCATAGATCAGTGGAAATCGCACACAGTGCGATTTACACGATTCTTCTTGCCTCATACCTGCAAAAGGTGGAATGAGCTACCTTCTACGGTGTTTCCGAGAAGCTACAACATGGGATTCTTCAAAAGGCGAGTTAATCGAGTTCTAAAGGGTCCGCAACGTATTTGTGATGCCTCTGGTGTTACAAGTATCCATAGGCGACGGTGACTGCTTACCATCAGGCAGCCCGTCTGCTTGTTTGCCACCTATGGAATAAAAAAAATAAAAAAAACGAGTAAAGTGTCACCAAGTTTGTGTCTAAAATAACATTAGACTTAATTATATCCTCAAGTATTCATACACAAAACAAGCAAATGATACTGTTTTTCATAACCGCGCAAATGGATGCAACGCAATCCATCTTGACGACATATAAACTCTTAAACGTTGTCCAAACAACAGGTTTCACCAACGACTTACTAATACATCACATCAAAATCATTCGCAATTCAAACAATTCAGATAAGCACAGGTAGATATTTCATACAGATTTTTGTTGTTGTTCTTGTCGTGTTATTGGTGGACACGAACGACACATTAGCGAAATAGCGCTAATGTGTTATCTAAAAGTGTTGGCATTATATCCAGTGTCTACGGGGTGGGAAGTCGTTGGTTTTCGCGTATTAAATTTTCAAGCCTATTATTTTTTAAACTAAAGATTTAAAATCGCCGTGCCAAAAACATAAACTTATTTTATTATAAATAGGCTTGCGCTTGGCCGCCAACTCGCCTGATGTTAAGCGATGATGTGGCCTACCATGGAGCACACTATGTAGTATTTTTACTTTTAAGTGGGAAGCACTCCATTACTTACAGTCACCCATTTGGGAAACTAGTCGTAACGGCATGAAGCAAAATGTTTGGCTTTTTTTAATTGTCGTCTATTTAAAAATCGGTCTACAGTTTAAGTAGGTATCGTTTTATTGGAAATGTTAAATATATTTTAAAGATCGTTGGTTCAAGCGCTCAAATGTATACGAATCAATTATCTACGAGTAAATTATTGTTTAATAACAGATTTCATTCTAAAATATTAATATCTACAACAAGGTGTACCTATGTATAACGAAAACTATGTCTATTTATTATGAGACTCATTTGTTTGTACCTTTACTTTATACTGTCCTGATAAGTCCTCAGACTATTAGGGCTATGAAGTATATTTAAAACTAAAATGTTTACACAAATAATACGCTCGTGAGTCTGGTATGATTTTCTTTCACCCATCATGTGTTGATAACTGGAAAAAATATATAGCTACCTTTTCAACAGGTATACGTTTTGTACACGCTATAGCTGTTTATGTCTAATAAGCAGTGCAAGTAGGTATCGTTTTTTATCGATCGTCAAATTCGATAAAATGTTATCGAATCGATCATAGCGAGTACTGATCAAATGGCATTTTAACGAATTTGACGATCTCAACTGTCAAATTTGACGATCGATAAAGAACGGTACTTGCACTGCTGATAGGGTATCATGTGGAATCATCAGCGCTTAATTTTCACACAATTTTGACCCGCCGTTGCTAGGCGTTGAGTTACCCTTCAAATAATATTTTTGGCTTATGTGTGAACATAGTAGGTAAACTTAATGTTAAAATAAAATACAATATTTGAGACCATTTTGTAGTTTTATTTTCTTGTTATTATTATAATAAATACAAGTCCATAATAATCTTGACATTTCTATTATATTTAAAATTGTAAAGCAAATATATTACAAGTTCTCTGATCTATTGAAATTCGAAATGGTGAACAGTCTGTCAGTACAAAATAAATACACAATATATTTAGGGAGAATATACACAAGCAAGATTTCTAAGCAAAAATGGATTTGTTCCCGGAAGTCCTAATTGTACGTATATTTCTACTTTAAATTGGAACTAGTGAGTATAAAAATATTTTTACGGGCCCTTCGATCTTCTATACAGCCGGAAGAATTAAGATGGGACCGGAGAGGTCGTGTTTTACAATACTTTTCGTACAAACTAGTTATATTTTTCGGAATCTACTCGTCCAATTTTGATGAAACTTAGTACCTACCTAAATGTCCTAAGTATATTTAAAGTGGCAGTACGAATTTCTAATATTAGTATCTATTTGCCCGCTACTTTCACGCGTAAGGCTTGGCCTTCAACCTCGCCAATAGATATCATTTTCAAAAGTCCTTTCGTAGTGCTCGCCTACGTTATATAAAGAATACTTTTGCAAATTTTCATGCTTGAATTCGAATGAATTAAAGATATATATGTCCAGAATATTTATTAGTATTAGTATAGATATAGGTACTTTTTAAAGCTTAATAACAGGCAACAGGTTAGCTAGGCAACGCACTGACAGTGGCCCTGGTATTGTAGGTATCTATAGGCAGCGGTGATCATTTACCATCAGGCGGCCCGTAGCTTGTTTGCCAAGAAAAAAGTAAATCATATTAGAACTTCGTTCCAAATATTTACCAAATTTCATCATAATCGGTCTAATCGTTTTCGAAAAATTTAACTTGTACGTTTATATGAAATAATAAAACCTTTTCGAACTCCGGGGGAGCCTTAAAAGCTCATAAAATCTCTCCCAAAATAACCGACTTCTTGGACCAATAACAATAATCATTCAGTTTGTTCTTGGCAATTCTTCAAATATACTCACAATGCTGTGCAATGATTAAACATTCTCAATCAGTCTTTGATCAAAAAGATCAAAACATCATTTATTTTACATTGAATATAATTATAACATTTGGAACTATTTAATTACAAGTTATTTGTATCATAACTACACTTTACAATAGAGATTCAGGGTGTTAGAGATATCCCAAAGAGCAATGTCTATTATAGACCCTGCAAACAGCAAGTTCAGAAAAAAACAAATTATTGAACTAGCAGTATCTGCACAGTAGATATATAAGCTAACAGTATGTTGACTTTCAACAAACACCCGAATCGAGTGACGGTTGTAAGTGGCGCCTCTACGACACTTCAAGATACGCTCAGAGCGTTAGTCGCTGGCGCCGCGTCCGGATTCGTCCGCCGTCTGCGTGTGTTGCCAGCGTATAAGTAGCGTACAAAATAATGAACATTTTCTTAAAACCCGATAGTAGCAACCCTAGCCCTGTGACCGACAGTAGGCATTGAATTCAAGGACTCGTCCGAGTCAAACTACTGCTTATATAGCTACTGTGGTATTTGTCCGCGCTGGGTCAAAACATCCATACAAGTGGACAGTCTCTTTTTAGAACATCTCTAATACGTAAATAGCACTTTTCATTGGACGTACAGATATCTTGATTCGTTCAGGAATGCTCCATAACTTCTAGCGTCTTTTGTAAAGTTACAGTCAGCAAGGGCTTTTCAGATTACGTTATAGTTTCTTATCTTTCGACGCACTGCCTCGCGATGGCTTCATAGCACATCAGAAATGCAAGTACCGTTTCTTATCGATTCTTAAATTTGACAGTTGAGATCGTCAAATTCGATAAAATTCCTTTTAATCAGTACTCGCTATGATAGATTCTATGGCATTTTATCGAGTTTGACGATCGATAAAGAACAGTACTTGCACTGTAGTATCGCTCGCATATATTTGATACATTCCTCATTCACAGGTTGACCCCTTGTTTGGCTTAATTGCCTGCACTAACTGGCCACACATCTTCATCTTCATCATTAAGGGAATATTGTCATGATATTTTCATATCATTACATATTTATATATTTTTTGTTTTGTTTCTCTGTATGACATAACACATTTACTGAATACAAAAAAAACATCGTCCAAGTGCGAGTGGGACTTGAACACCGAGGGTTCCGCACCCAAAAAAATTCGTTTTCTTTCATTTAGTTCGGGATTAAGCGATCGCCTGACTCGCACTTGCCTAGTGTTTATTATTTGTTTTGTTACTTCAGAGTGTGTACTATAACCATACCAAGTTTAACAATTGTACGTAATACCGTTTTTCGAGCAAAAACAAACATGTGTTAAAAAGATGCGTTTGATGTATGCCTTTAATTTTTACTTTTTTACATTATTTCTTAGTTAATCCGCAGTAACATTACACTTTCTGAAAAAAAAAATAACAGGCTATCTATCACGATTCAAAAGATGCAGCCAGTAAAGGTAGGGCATATAGACAGCGTAGGTCTAGTAATAGGTTCCCGTTGACACTCTTTAGGTAAGAAACCCTAATAAAACCATAAGGTACCTATGGAAACGGCATCTGTAAAAAAGTTTCTACCTGCCAACTCCATGTTATTTTGTTGGTAGTAGTGTTTCAATAAGTAGCTTATACAGAGAGCTATACTAACATTTCATTTCATTGTTGGTCCAACATTCGGTAAAAAAGGTCAAATTCGCTTCCATTTCCGATCTTCACATTATTTCAATCAATTACAAAACAGTAAATAGACATTTCGAAGGCAAGTTTTAAATACAAGTGGAATGTATAGTACTTATATAAGGCTTTTATCATAAGTTTGAGGACAACCTAGCACTTCATGCAATTGCTTAATCACATAAACAAGTCAGGACCGGACTGCCCTAGGCTTTCGTTGTTTTAAAATTTTGTAACTACATTTTCTGATCATGTAGTTCGGATTTTTCAAAGCAGCGACACCCACCTATGCGGCGTATAAATGTCCATACAATAGGCATGTGTCCTAATGTTTAATTTACTACAAATAACAGGCAAAGTGAATATAATTAATAAGCGAAGGATATCATTAAATGCATTGCACATACTGAAAAAAAAATCAATTGGCTGATAAATCTCTGTGATATGAACGTTTAAAGTTTTTGGTGGTGATAGAGAGCAGATGCTCTATCCCTTTCTCGCAAAGCGTGTTTAAGTATAGCATTTGTATGGCGCGCGCACGGCTTGACGTCATCACGTGCTATAGTGCGCTCTCTGTCTAGAATGAAATTAATATACTAAAATAGGGTCAATTTAATAGATAACATTTGACAGTTCATCAAAATTTAACGTGACCTTGTGACAATATTATTTATTTTTTCAAAGTCAAACTCCATAATTGCTTAATTGCTTAAAATACATATTTATTGTAATAATAACAAAAGAACAATTAACTTTGACTTTAAAGACTGGCATAATGTCAAATGTGATCTATTAAGTAGGCCCTACTTTAATTAATTTATTTTTGCACACAATTTAATTTTGTTTTCTTTGAAGGACAATAGTCGTCGACAATCGAAAGTCGATAAATGTGCAATCCCTTTGACAAATTAAGAGTGCTACGTAAATTCCGGACCCTGATAATCACCTTTATTATGAGGTAATAAAAAAAAACAAGACACATGCCTATTATCAGATCACATAATACGCTATGCTATGTAGCTCAAATGGGCACCGTGGCGAATACCATGTTTTCTTTTTTAATTTACTTGAGCTAGACGAGGTCAAACTAATAGGATAACAAAAAAGTTGGTACGAAAGTTAAGGTGGTTCGTTTCACAAATGGCGGGAAATTCAAATTTCAAACAGTTTTCTTGTCCTTGTAGCTAGGCCGGGTAATTATTGTAAACAACCATGATGTTTGCGCAAATCTATTATTATTATTTACAAAATAATGTAAAGCTATTTATCTCTAATGCACATTTTTACTTACATTTGTGAATAAACTCATTTTTGCTGTTTCAAACGGTTTATTCACAAATGTAAGTAATATGATGCGTTACTGTTAAATAATTGTACATTATAATGTAAAGAGCAACCAAAATTTTGCGCAAACACTATATTATTTAAAAATTATTACCTGACCTGGCTACTAGGACCAAAAAACTGTTTAAAATTTGAATTTCCCGCCATAGGTGAATCGTACAACCTTACATAAAATATTGAGAAAGGGCGATACTACTTGATCCAGAATTTATCACACCGCTCCAATCCTGACTTCTCTGAGTACAATTGCATAGATTTAATTATATAAAATTAAATACATATTACAATATTTCGAGTTGGTACAATATTTTTTTTATAAATAGGTATTCGTTTAATCGTATTATTCCTCCGCCTTTATAAATATATAATGTTATATATATTATGTAGTTGTTTTGGTTGATTAGAGTCTGAGGGAATCACTTTAAAGCAAAATAAGTGATAGGCAAACCTAGACTTTAATCAACCAAGCAAATTTCATATTATTAAAGAAGTCTTACCCTAAATGCGCTGCATACATTATTAATATAATAAATATTAATTGCAAGTGTAAATAACTTTATTTTTCTTCTTCGAAATATGGTTGTAAGCAAAGGTAATTATAGCAAACAAATGGTCATGGCGGGGCCGAAAAAAAACATGAACACTGTACGGGGTCGTAACGACACTTATTTTAAGCGATTCTGTTAAGGTGATACGTTTGTCATTTGTCCTAACTTAGTAGTTTTTTTTTTTTTATTCTGCTGTTCGTGTCACGATATATAGGTAGTGTTTACTTTATTCGTTTCAATCATCGAGATATAGCATCTCAAGAGTCACAATCTCTGAGTGAAAACAGTCAAAAATCGTCCGAGGGTCGTTGTACATACCTAGACATCAATTGTATAGTTCGCAATGCCACATTTACTCCAATTTAGACGTTATGTCGTCGCTTGTCCGCTGTACATTCATAGCACTGGCATCGCGCGGCGTTGTTGTCGGATCGCGGCTGCCTTAAAACTAACCAAAACGTCGGCGTGCGTAAATGCGTAGCGTACGCCGAGTTTTGATTCTGACATTTTTTGCACGTTTGTGACTCTATAGGTATTGTATTTCGATGTATTTACAATGTGTTTCAATGCTTTTTAACGTCTCCGCCACATCATATTAGAAAAATTCCACGCAATGTTTCCGGTATGCAAATTAGATGCGCTGAGCCCCTTTCTGAGGGCCTAGTGCGAGTTTTACCAATGACGTTTACTTAGATTTGTATGAAAAAAGTGCATTTCCATCTTCATGCACTAGACAGCGCTGTTTTTATTTCATACAAATCGTAGTTAAAGTCGACGTGTTTCAGTAAGAAAAACTCTCACAAGACACTGTTGTACGTTGTTCATACAAAGTATACAGAGATTAGCGTACATTGACGTTAGATAACATTTAATAATGGGTTACGACTTGCGACCGGTCTTAAGGAAGGCATCCACTAGTTCGCATCGTACGCTTCGCACGGATCGGATCACGGTATGAATACTTAGGCTAAGATTCAGAGACGGTATCCACAACGGTTCAAGACCAGTCTTGACTGAGCATCGGCTAAGTCGATCTTTATGTATGCAGAAACATAGTTCGTCACAAACTTAGCGCGGTCTTAGCTACGACTATGCTTTGTTGTCTATGGTAGTTTTTGTTTTGAACGGAACCTTTACCGGTTTTTAAGCAGACGTGACTAACAAACCACAAAGATTCAGTACATGAAATGATACTGGAGTGACTGAAACAAAATATGTATGACGTAAATCAAATGTGTCAAATGTCAATAATAACTACACATTTCTCGCTTGGTGGCGCCATTACTGCTTTAAGATCGGCTCGAGGTAGTCGATATTTACTACTTACGCTTAGCTTAGCCTGCGCTAAGTTTAAGCAGTGTTTCATACGTTTCTGAATACAAATTTGAGCGTACACAGAATATTGACATAAGGAAGCGTAATTCTACGCTTAAACTCGTCCCTGAATCTTAGCCTTAATCCGTTGCAATTTATCACAGCTTAGTAAGTAGATAGTATGAATTTGACGCGACCTGATCCGTCAGTTGCGTACAGTGCGGACCAGACTACCATAAATGTGCGTTTACCATGTAAGAAGAATCAAGTCTAAATCAAAAGGTCTCGTAAAGAAGTTTGTGTAGCTTAATTACCAACAACACGAGTTTTCGTCGTTCCTTCAGTATATTTTGAGCCTTTACAGCAAATCTGCTGCTTTATAATAGCATAATTATGGAACCTATTTTAAAATTGACAGAACAGACAAAACATCACAATTATAAGCGACGCCACTACAAATTACATAATTTCAAATACTATAAAACAGTAACAAATTTTAATATAAAACTGACACATAACAAAAAATATAGTGCGTGGAAGTCCGCCCGGAAGAAGTGAAACTCTCGCTCTGTCTCTTTCTATTCCCCCTCCATGGTAGCGTTAAACGTTTAACGCAACCTTGTTGGAAGACGCATTAGAAGTTTCACTTCAAAAATATTTTCTTTTCACATTAGGGACTAGTAAGTGGCATTAAACTAAAACCAGCCTGATTCCGTTAATTGTCAAATGCAATCAAAAGATCCCGCTCGCTTGAGAGTATGTGTCAAATTCGAGACAGCTTAAGAAATCATTAGAGAGATAAGATATGACAATTGTTGTAAGATACATACATATTATAACGACGGTTTCTGGTACTGTTTTATAGCATTCAATCCCCCACAAAACATTAGTACTTAACATTGACTGAAACATTTTTAATAAATACAAATAATTACGTTACTACATCAAACATCGCAATTGCCATTTTCTATTTACAAAAATAAAATATTAAATAAACAAGGTATATTACAATATACCTATACACAAAATCATATACATATCGATGATCCAATTTTTTAAATACATATCACTAGATATAGCTACCATTAATTTGCATAAAGTCATCATTTTATTACGCTATACGGCATAGAAGCCGAATCTAAAATTTATCTAGAAAAATATCAAAAAAACTAGACCATTTCCACAAAATTTGGAGACTAGAACACTGGTCACAGAGTTTAAACATTAGGCAAGGAGATTTTAGTTGTAACATCTTAACTTAGCTATTGTATATACACACACACATGCTTTCCAAGTAAACGAAAGCTCAATTATAATAAGTTAAATAGCTTAAAAACTCGGAGTATTACATCAAATTCTCATATATCTCACTTTTCACTACAATAATAAATAGGTATTTCTTTTATTTATAGACCAATATAATTAAATCACAGATACTACTTTTCTTTATAAATATTTAGCTACCTACGTATCTTTCTTTTTCACTACTAAATACACGTTCATGTCATCTTTTCCTTTAACATAGACGCTGCCTCGGGGTTCGAAATCATACCTAACAGATAAAACCGGAATGCTGGCTTCACCCACTTGAATCCTTTTTGCCACTCCAGTGGAGTCCATCCTAGAAGCTATATTGACGGCGTCGCCCCATATATCGTAGTACAACTTCGTTGTTCCAATCACGCCGGCGGTGACATCGCCGAAATTGAAACCTATTCTAAGTATAAAATCGAATTCAAGCAGATCCTGATTGAAATTGTCTACTACTTTCTGCATTTCCAGAGCGAAATCCATCAATTGGTAGAGATGATCATATGCACCTCGCGCCGAGTGCCTCAGGCCAGGGTTGAGCCCGCTAGCTGCCATAAAAGTACTGCCTATAGTCTTAATCTTCTCTACATGTCGAAACTGTGGCCTTTCCAACAGTTCATCGAAATCAGCTATCAGTTCGTTGAGCACTCTCAAGTATTCCTTCCCTTTCAAGTACGATTCGTCGTACATTTCGTTAAAGTTAACTATACTAGCGAATATAATGCCAGCGTCTTTATGATTTTCAGAATATTTGGCCGTGTTTTTGAGCTGATCGGCGACGTGCCGAGGTATTATGTTGTGTAACAACCAGTCAGCTTGGTTCCTCATGTTCTGAACTCTTTGCTTATCGCGGTTTGCGACCACGTTGCTGTAGAAACTCAGCCGATAACTTATCTCGAATTCGCGATTCAAGAACCAAACCAATATTAACAACAGAGCCACGTCTAAATACAGTTCCGTCAGATGCAGTTTGTGGTGGACATTCGATACTGTAGAGTTGTTTTCCGACCACTCGGCGTACGTTATATTTATAACCCCTAAAAAATCACTGCCATTGCTGTTATTAGCGTCTAATAATTGAGTATTGGCCTCATGGCATCCAAGGACGGCAAAAAATAGGAACAAACCAGCATAAAGCGTTACCAGAGTATTTTTTACAAGCCAGTTCATTTGTGTAAAATTACAAAAGTGCACTATACTTATACATAGAAGGTAAACATAAAATGACTGTTCCCCTTTCAAAATGGTCATAGTCGTGTTTTCGCAGGAGAAGTTTATAAGAATCGCGAGTAAAGGCAAGCTTATTAGCAAACAGCCAGACAAATGCCATGGATACCAAGTCGTCAGTTTTCGGAACACCCTTATTGATTTCCTCAGATTGTGCGCGACAAAAATCGGGTCGTGTTTCGTTTTCCATTTCAAGTAATGTCTGTAAATGCAAAATACCATCGCGACGATTTCTATGAGGAAGAAAAACGTGAACCATCCGATGGATCGTCGCCACTCGTTGTAAAGAATAAATATCGAGGTCGTGACGGCGAGGAATATGACGGCTGACACTAAAATATCAAGGGCGGTGTTGAACCTTGAAGTGGTAAGTGTCGGTGGGAAGTCTTCGCTATCGTCGCTTCTATGCGCTTTGTCTCTGTAGTGTTGTTCCATTTCCGACGATTTGAAGAATAGTGTAAACCTATTCAAGGGCGGTTGAACGAAATAATTGATACCTGACCTCGCGTTGTCTTGAACACATCGTATGAGTTGTAGATCCGATTGTTTTCTTAGCTTCTGTAGCGATTGCACTTGTTGCTCGTTTAAAGGCGGAGGCAGACGGACTTTGGAGTGCGGCTCGTTGAGTGAGGATTGGCTCGAGGTGTAATACCCAGATACTCTGTGCTGCATCATGTCTGCTTGAGACGACGCGAGGTGGTTGAGAACGAATATCTGAAACGACAATGTTTTTTTATTCAGAGACAGTCTTACATTCTTTACAAGTATAAATTGGTTTTTTTTAAGTTTAAATGAGCACAGATTTTCTTGACTAGCTATGAAAGGTCATAGCTAAGAACATTCTCAATCAAGTCGATCGAGAATGTTCTTAGATATGACCTTGCAAACAAAAAAAAAATACTAAATCAAAATCGGTTCAGGCGTTTGGGAGCTACGATGCCACAGACAGACACAAATACACAGATACACGCGTTAAACTTATAGCACCCCTCTTTTTGCGTCGGGGTTAAAAAGATACGAAGCCAGTTTGGCGCTTCGTTTAGAATTTTGTGTAACTTTTAGATATAAAAAGTATCAAATTTCATTATTATTGGTTTAGCCGTATAATCTTGAAAAACCAACGTGACTTTTACATATAATATTAGTGTGGAGTACATCAGAACTCTGTGACCTAGATCTCGTAGATTTTATACAAATTCAAATTTTAATATCGAGTACTAAAACTACAAAGACAATCGTCCCATAGACAGCATCAAAATAGGATACTAGCCAGATCTAAAAACTGACTTCCAGTTCATCTATTTCATTAGCTCTTTTGATAATGTTTCTTCACGCCAATCTGAACCTTACTTCTCCCGACCAAAGGATAAAAACGTGTGCAGTTTAACTAAGCCATTAAAGCCCGTATTATTTATAGCTGTTGCACAAAGCTCTACATAGGGTTGTCTAATAATATTTTACAATTATTGCTTTTAACATTTACTTATTGTAAAGGGGTTTTATCATGGACCCCATATACTTTTTATTTATAAATAATAGGCTTGCGTTTGACCACCATCACGCCTGATGTTAAGCGATGATGCGGTCTACGTTGGAGCACGCTTGCCTAGAAGAAACCGATTAACTCGTCACTTACAAAACTAAACAAAACTTGTCACTACAAAATTAAAAGAAATATAACAGTAGTACTTAATTTGGACATTAGCAATAGCTCATATCATCAGCCTATTATGTTCCCACTGCTGGTGCGAAACACCCGTGCGAAGCCGGGCGGGCGGGTCACTAGTAGGCTATAATCTATGCCCGTGCGAAGCTGGGGCGGACCGCTAGTTAATTTATAATTTAAAAACCACAAATTAATTTCCATTTAGTACATAATTCACAATAGAAAAAAATCGCAGATTTATGATAACTTCATTATCATTAGCTTAGGTTTGATGACTTCTGGACGAAGGCTTCTTCTACCATCTGAGTTTGGTCGCTAGCCCTAACATCCACCTAGCCACAGGGCGTCCCTATAAGTTTGCTTAAACTCGATCGATAACCCCCAGTGGTTATCGATTCTTCAGAAAAAGTGCCGTAAGTGACAACCAAAGAAAATCTAGGAAAATCTGTTACCAGGCATATGAGTGAACCTTGATTGAACATTCTTACTTAGATCAACGCGTCGAACTCCGCATCACAGTTTCCAACTGATTTCAAATTACTGACGTTTCGTTTATATGGGTGCATAGACTCAGTATACTAAGTCCCTCTATGTATGGGTGCAACTGGCTACAACAAATTTCTTACAAAAATGCCTAACAGCCGTTCTGTGGTGCCTGACTTTTCTGTGTATCAGTATCAGTATCAGTATCTTTATTTCAATTGGGTACAAATACAAGTACACTTTCGAAAGGTCAAAATTATAAGTACATAGTCAATATAAACGAAAGAAAAAAAACTTGTATACCACTTAATAATTATAAAATCAATTATTTACTAGATAACAACTGGTAACAACCCTAGTCGTGTGTTATTGTTAACGCTTGTTTATGGGCTCGTTTCTATTTAGCTGGATTTCCTTTGGGATCGAACTTCGTGATTTAGTAAAAATAAATTGTTCAATCGCCTCTCTGGTATTGACGTCAGTCAAATCATCATCATCAACCATCTTCAGCTAAAGAACACTATCAAGTATGCACATCGCCAACTCTAACGAACATTTTAAAATGCTATACGAATACTTTAACGACTTGAGAACAATGGTCTTGTGTTGCACTTCCTACGGCTAGAGACAGACTGAGACGAAGTGAGCGCCGGCGCTCATTTTGTAAACTTCAAAAATGCGCTCCTTCTGGGTCTGTCCATTCATTTTATTTTGGTCGAACCCTACGAGAGGTTATAGATGGAGTAAAAATGACCCTGTATATGAAGTAACTTTTTCAAGGTTGGTGCACACGCGCGGCTTCTTCTTGCTTTGCTTACCTGCTGTTGTATGCTGGACCGTCGGCTAGTGCTGCGAATGCCGGAGTCCTTCCTACTGTTGACTGAGGGACAGAGGCTGACGGCGTCGTCAGGCGGCCGCGACTGGGGGGACGGAAGAGGCAAGTTCAGCCGCCTCTCCTTGGGGCGGATTAGCTCACCCTGCGTGGCCAGGGTCGAACTACGAGCTCGGCATACTGGCACCTGGAAAATGGAAACGATAAAAATAACAGCTGTCAAGCTGAATACTGGAACTGGTAGCGAGCTTAAGCGTTTGGATTGTTTTTAGACCTTCAATGGTCTATGGGCAATCCAACTGTTTTTGACAGACTTCAAAACAGGAGGGGGTTCTCAATTCGGTTTTTTAATGTTTGTTACTTCAGACATCCATCATTTATGAACCGTTTTGAATTATTATTTAGTTTGAAAGAATATTTACAGATTGGTCCCAAAGAAATTTCACTAAATCTAAATAACTAGAACATTCGGTTACTTGGATGACAATATTATGTGATCCAAGTAACCAAAATTGCGTATTCTACTATAATAGTTTTGAAGTCAGGTTTTCAAATTGATAATTATTTTTGTACATAAAGTCACGCGACTGCAAAAAACTGCATCTTGAGAATGTACATAGGAAACTGAAAACGTATTTTTTGCGGAACAAAAAGTATTCTAAGACCAGTTTATCTGTTTATCTACTTAGTCGTGAAAATGTAAGTAGCTCCCTCTTACGAATTTATAGTGTTAGTGAGAAGTAAAGTGATTTTATGGAATTCCAATGCAACAAATCGTCGCCATTAAAAGCCAATTTCTAATAATGTTTAGATCGATAACGACGACTATAGACTGGTTATTGACAGACCTGTTTTTTCTGTAATTTTTTTTTTTTTTTTTACACGACTTTTCTAGAAAGGGTATGGTTTTTGGGTTATATTATTATTTATATGAATGTGGGTTTCTTAATTTCACCATAACTCCTGAACGCCTAGAGCGATTTTGATGTGATTGGGTGTCGATAGAATCCTTGCATTTTCCCGAGTGTCATAGATTAGTCCAAATAAATAACTAAATAAATGATCTGATTTCTCCTGCCCATTTTTCTATCGGACGGCCAGAGTTAGCATAAAAAAGCGACACCGCTTCATGGTTGTTATTCTGAAAACGCGTATAAAGCGCTTTGATTCCACTTTTATTGTTCAAACTGCTAGTCTGTGGAATGCCCTGCCTGAATGGGTGTTCCCCGATATCAAGGAAGAATATGATGGATCCTTGCCGATATTTACAATCTAGGTGTCTTCAAATCACGAATGAATCGGTTTCTTCTAGGCAAGCATGCTCCATTGTAGACTGCATCAGCGAGGTGGCTGTCAAACGCAAGCCTATCTTATAATAATAAATAAAAACACAGTAAAAAATTATAATAACATTAGTATGACAATGAGGCATAAATGAAACAAGACCCGATTTTTTTCCAAAAAATCTTGTAAATTTTGCTATCATAGTCAAAAAGTTTTAGAGCAGATTCTAAAAATATATGACAATACTATAAAACATACTGTATTTTTTATAGTTTATTAGAAATATCCATTAGAGTTACGACGCGGCGCGATAGATTCGTGTGCGATTGATGTAAATAACATTCGTGGGTTTTTTGTGGTTGTAGGTATAAACAATGATTCACCCGGATATTTTTTGTTTTGTTTTCGAGGGCGTAGTCTTCCAAAGATACCCGGCTGCATTAGGGTGCAGCC
Source organism: Agriopis marginaria (assembly GCA_932305915.1). Taxonomy (NCBI): domain Eukaryota; kingdom Metazoa; phylum Arthropoda; class Insecta; order Lepidoptera; family Geometridae; genus Agriopis; species Agriopis marginaria. Next base: position 5,326,417 of record OW029921.1, on the reverse strand, counting down.
AGGTTATGTGGGATTATACCCACTAAAACCCCCCCGGTGACTAGCCTTAGTGCTTGACAAGAGGGCTCCGGGTTCTCCAGAGAAACGCACCGGTGCCTTCGGCACTGCGCTACGGCTCCTCCCGAGACAACCGTGTTGTCTCAGCCCCTCCGCCCACGACAACCTTGGTCACACAACGTTGTCGTTCTCTCCCTGAGCACGCTTAAGTGGATGGTCAGAGCCTCAACTTTGGCCATCCCGAGCCCGTAGGTCCCTTTTTAGTAGCCTCTTACTACGGGCAGGAGGTACCGGTACCGTATTCTATTGCCGCGGCGCCAGGCTATGAGTAGCGTACCTAGAAAAAGGTCTATATCTAGTAGTGGACTTAGGCAGTACGCCGATGCGATGAGGATTAAATTGAATACAGTATAACTTTACAGGCTGTCTTTTTTTTCATCAATAGTTAGTTTAATGTGCAATGAGACAGAAGACTCGTAACAAACCTCTTTGTTAATTCAGAGTTACTTATTAATGAAATATGAATAATTTTAGTTGGTACATACGTTATGCAACGAGATGATTCAGTGAATTCTTATAGTAATGTTTATGCAACAGATAATTCTGCGACCACTTTCCACATTTGAGTCAAGGACCCGTATCTGGTTATTTTGGGCGCATATTAATCATCTGCCTGCACTTTAACGATTGGTTATGTCGATAAACAAATAATTGCTATAAATACACGCCTTGGGCGATATTCAATTCATCCAATAAACCGACATTTTTATGGCATTTAAAAAAGATACGCCTGAAATTCGCTTATCGTTGAAGATCCTTCTGTACAGGGTTAAACGGAACATTGGTAGTAAGCCGAAAGGAGGTCATTGTACTCATAATTATAACCAACATTTACTATTGACCACAAATCGTGAAAAAAAAACTTTTCCGTTCATTTTGTTGGCTGTGGATGAAATTTTTCTATGGAACAGCGGATTTTTGTTGCTTGCGAATTCAGTGTTGGTCCAATGGTAAAAGTTGTTTATGTGTACACTGAAACAATGTGTCTGTCTATCGGCTCATCACCGTTCCATGTAACCCTGTTTAATTTGTGATGAAAATAACAGAGAAATGATGCATGAATACTTACGTCGATGGTATTCTGTCTTCCATACTGAGATCTGTAGCTGCTACTCCTAGCGAAGGGCGACATGTTACTTCGAGACTGACTCAGGTACGATCTAATATCTATGATCTCTCTCTCGAACGACGTCTGTTCGTGACTCTGAGGTATGTTCAGCTTACTGCTACTATGAACCGGCTTCGAACTCTTATCCTGAGATTCTATTACAATAGGTACTTGCTGGTAACCGTTGTTACATTGCACGTTCCCGCTATCGCCTCGCTCGAGGAAATTCATAGTTTTATCACTCAAATCTCGCTTTTTTATCTCGTGCAACGGCGTGTCCGAGTGTTTCCTCAGAAATCTAGGCACTTTCCAATTTTTCAACTTATTCGTATACTTCCCGTAGCTGCCTGGAAGATGTTTAGGTCAATGTTAATTACACGTGCCTAGTCATTTCGGGACATGCGACCTACAAATGTGCAAAGTGAGATGCGAATGACTGATGTGTTAAAATAGGTTTTGTTTATCTGAGAGCGCGCAAGTGTTTGTAGATAGTATGACTGAGTACACAATCACTGCTCGTGTAAAAAGTTGTTCTAAATATAGTTTGGCATTTGCTCGAGTACAGCTAAATGTTACTTGAACGAAATGCTGCTTGCTCGACCTAGTGTTATTTATAGTTATTGGAAATTATTTTGATTGTTTTGTCATGCTTTGTCCATGTAAAAAGGGACATTATTGTGTGTAACAATTAGACCCAATACTGTTTACAAAGAAAACAGATCAAGTCATTCATTGCTTGCCAATATGTAAACATATGTTTAGCGAATTGACGCAAATTTATGATGTAAGTTGAACCTAATGTAGGTGTTAATATATCCAAGACGCTTGGTCATTTTTATCGCAAATATTCAATTTCGCCGCCATCTTGTTACTATTTAAATCATCGAAAGTTCAAACACCAGGTAGATAAGTAGTATTTTATTTTTTTATATCTTTACTGAACGTAAAATAGGCAATGGGTTATCTACTGGAGATTACTGGGCCATTAAAAAGTTAAACAAAATATGTAGGTAGTTTTAAAAACTGGTTGCATCGTAACTATCTGTAGGGTCAAGCAATTACCACGACACGTCTATTAGCTGTATTATTTCCAAACTATAATTTAGACAGAGCTAATTCTTGGACATTTATCACTAATCATTAGCGGTTGTGACACGAATGACAAAGAGCGTCACCTCTCCGTAATGAAGAGTCATCTGATAAGTTATCGGCTATTTGCCTTATGCTGGAGATAACTGAGACTTTTCCACAACTTAAGACCTAATAATCATTGAATAAAGTCAAATCAATGCGCAATTGTATGCTTTTGAACTGATTCATGAACGAAATTACACTCGTGCCGACCGGCAAAAGACATAAAAATGAGTTATGACTGTGGTTTTCATTATAGACACCACAAACCGATACAGCCGCATGAGTTAAAATAACTTACCGACAGACGTGGGGCTCTTCGATGAGCTATCCGTTCGTTCTGGGAATGCCTTGTCTCTTTTGTCGTCCAATTCTCCATCGGAGTCCAGTATGCTGGGCAACGAGCTGGCTTTGGTTCGGAAGTGGAAATTCCCAGGAGACAGGAAGTTATTCGAGTCTGGCCTCCTTTTTTCGCCTGATGTCGAGGAGTCTTTCGAAGGGACGGGCGTGTGGGAATTAGCGAAGGATAGGATGGACTGGGGAGATACTGCGGGGGATATAATTAGGCGTAAGTTAATTGGATTTGAAGGAAAGAGACATTGGTCGCGCTCATATGCAGAATACAGCTGCCGACCCTCGATGAAGTAGGTTTTGTGACCTGTGTAAATGCATATTTTTGTACACCGCGCTAGCTTTACTGACAAAATGTAGTTTAAATTAAACGAAATACTCACCGAAAACCTCTTCGCCTTCTTCTAAAACGTAGGATCCTCCAAGAAACCTGCTAGTTTCCTCCGATATGTGGACCCGACCAGGTTTCCCGGAAGACTCCATTTTATTCGCGAAAGACACGTCATTGCTCCAAACGTCAAACTTGAACCGCTTTGTCCCCACGATGCCGCATAGAACAGTTCCGGTGTGGACCCCTACTCTCATGTTGATCCCCTCGCCGCGTTCCTGATCGAATTCCTGTATCGCATCGATCATACCTAAAAAGTTAATCGAGGTTTGAATATTCCTTTAGTTAAAAAACAAGTCTTATAATCTGCAATGTCGTCGACGAACTGCGCTTCTTGGGGTTAACTCGCGATTTTGTAGTTCGGCCGAATTAATTTTTGAAATAAAGAAAGTATGTTATTCGTTTATCTTCGTGATTCTTGTCAAATTTTGCTAAGATCAGTCGTTCCAACGAGAAAGGGTAGCCAAAAAGCGCAGCGCAGCTAGTTGATATGTTTAAACTCGGACCAAGCATTTATTTGCTCTGACAGATGTCATTGAAAAAAACAGAATGAAAACCACGAATTCTGAGCATTTTCGGTAAAGGTTTAAACATAAGACTGTAGCATGTACCCGATATTATATACTTATCTACTTCTGTGAAATATTAAGCTTTTTACAATGTTATTGAAGCTATCAAAGCAAATAAATGCTTGGACCGAGTTTAGTATGATATTTGTGAGATGTGTGATCACTGAGTCACTTACCCAAGCCCATTTCCACGCAGCACGTGGCGTGGTCCGGCCTCGGCTCTGGACAACCGGACACGCAGTAATAACAGTCTCCTAATGTGGATATCTTTTCACACCCATGCATTTGACACAGCTCGTCGAACTTCTCAAATAGGTCATTCAATATGTTTACTAATTCTTCGGCACCTTTGTTACTGGACATTCTAGTGAAACCGACTATATCGGCGAATAGTATGCTGACGTTGTCCATTGAACTCATGTTAAAAGGCCTGAATAGTGATTTGATGTCAGACGCGCCCGCATTTGAGTTCCTCGGATTGAAAGTGTGGTGCGGCTTCAAAGTCGTATCAGGGTCGACTTGCTCCTCCATCAGCCAACTGGCGAGCTTCGGAGGCATCACAGAATGAATCATTTTCTCTTTTAGCTGCTTCTCCATTTCTAACTGACGGCGAACTAACAAACTCTGACCTACTTTCATAAAAGTGCCGCGCATTCTCACAAACGTCATTAAATAGATATGTACACCTATTATGTGCACACAAAGCTGAAGTAGGACTCTTACAAACATTCCGGGGCATTGCCATTCTTGTTCTGATAGATGCAAGACAATGTTTAGGATTTCGAAGACTATTGAGTAGAGGATTCCGATGATAACACAGGCATACAGCGGTAATGGTGTCAGCGTATATATAATCAGCAGGATTTCTATGCACATAATGAAGTGTCCAGATTGGCTGATGTCTGCCGCCTGGGTGGGTGTGGTTTCTAGCTGCGTGGTCAGTGACACTAGAGACAGACTGAGTGTACACAGCGCGAGTGCCATGACCAGGGATAATATGAACGTATACACTTTGTAAACGTTTGTAAATGTGACAAATAGCATAACAGACGTTATCAAGAGGACCGCAGCAAAAAGAGAACACAGAAATGGCCATTTCACTGTCACACCATTCAAGCCAAGAACCACAAAGTAGATAAACCAGGATATAGAAAATATCAAAATGTATAAAAGTGCAAATCTGAAAAAGGAGAAAAATAAAAACATCAAGTTACAGTAAATAATGTGTCAACAGAGAATGTTCTTTAAGTCACATTCATGCAGGAATATCACATTTAGATGTTTTGTAAATTGGACTAAGGACTTACCTAAATCTTAGTCTTATTTGCCTAAAGGAACTGCTTCTGTATTGGCCTTCAAGTATTTCCGAATCAAATCTGGGGTTCCACCATGTGCCGGTAGCTGCTCTCTCGAAGGCGATGGGTATAGTGAGGCCACAACAGTTTGTGGTGGAGTTATTCCGTGCGAGATACGCCTGGACGTGTGGGGCCAACTGTATCTGGGCATCTTCCTCGTCAGAGTTAGCCTCGAGCTTGCTGTCAAACTGTTGGGACCCATTACTGCAGCTCACGCAACCGCTCGGAGCACTCATTGTCTGGCCACGGCTCGCTTCAAGCAGAACATCATCACAGATACTTCATACCGTTTTAAGTCTCCACTCAGCCATTTAAACAACTGAAATGGAACAGTATCTTGAACCAACAGATCTCATAATATAAACAAGAGATAAATAAGTAAGTTATAATAACAAGCTTGAATTATTTTTCAATTCTACATTGCTGTGTACATTTTTATGTAGATAGATTATATTCTTGTTTGTGCAATACAATTAAAACATACAGCAGTGTTATGCCAATTAAATCTTTAAGTTGGTAATGGTATATAAATATATTTAGATACTAGCTGTTGCCCGCGGCTCCGCTCGCGTACCTAGTAAAGAAATCCACTTTACTCTCTTCCCACCCTTTCAGTTTAAGTCCCGCATCCATCCTACAATCCACTCTACAAAATTTCTGCTTATTCCACTCCAGACCCAAATTCATCCCGTAATCTATTCTTCATGCATACCACTTTTACCTTGCCAGCCCTGCATCCCTCCCGTAATACACTCTACCTCAGTCCCACTCTCTCCCAATCATTACTCATTAGTCATTCCCACTCTTTCCATTTTAGTCCAACATTCGTCCTGAGATCAGATTTTCCTCCCAGCCCGTTCTTGTCTCATCCCAGTCCCATGTCAATGCCCACATCGTACCTATCAGACAGAATGAACGGTGCCAAACTACGCAAAATGGGCCAGTAAATGGCCTAGTTGCGGAAAATGCCCGCTACACAAGTAAGTTACGGTGCTGAACTCCAGCATCTGACTATAAGTTTTTGTAAAGGTGTTGAATAAAATGTATTTTCTTTCTTTCATTTGTATATGTATCTAGCATCTGTGGCTATCATGATATTACAACCACAGCTTAGTTTAATGGTGTTTACTGTACGTAGTAGGAAGGAATTTGGCACTATCGCACAAAACCATAGTGTTTACAATCTATGTAAAAATTCAGTAAAACTGAAAACATTAGGTGATATTAAAATACCTGTGACACCGTTCCACCGTGGCATACCATTTTTTAAGGTAGTCTGGAAGAGGTCGCTCTTAGCAATAAGACCGTTTTTTATTCTATCTTTCCATATTTAATGTTTTACTTTTGTAATTTAATATCTTTTTTATGTTGTCAATAAAGGGTTATTTTATTGTATTACCTCACAGACTAGGTAAAGCCACTAAGTCTTTGTATTACCTACTTATTCTGTGCAGTATGAAGGCGCTGCGCGAGTTATTATGGTTGTGTAAGTTTAATTTTACATTATCTCATGAACTGTGCAACAAAACCACTTGTTTACTGTAAACGACAAACTTTAGATACAATAAGCACTTTTGATAATGAATTCATTTATTATTTTAAAGGTTCATAAATTAGATTATAAAAATGCATCTAAATATGACCTTATAATTTTTTATTTTCAACACAAACGGTTATATCCGTTATCCGTTTTTTTTTACTTTCTTATAAAAGCTAGATATATTCTACCTTGTTTGTAGAACAATTTAAGAACTAAACATTTGTTAAACATTGTATTTACTTATCTCCAACTGTTAGGTCAGCGTACTCCGATAAAGAAGCCAATCAGCTTATTTATCTCCGACATGTTTTACTAATACGGTTATTTAGTATAGAAAAGTAACTTCTATCATTATAAAACAAGTACCTTTCTAATTGTGAAAGAATTTTAAAATCCGATCAGTATTTCGGAGATTACCTCCTACAAATAAACTAACAAACTTACAAACTTGAAAATTGATATCTAGTACAGTTTTGAGCATTTACTAACTTAGTTGGTCTATTCCACTTTCATCACCTGGGTGATAAAAGTCGACTCTTTAGTATTCTTTGATCACCTGGGAATATAATCACCTGGGTGACCCTAGGTGAATGGGTGACCCTGGGTGACTGGGTGATATTGGCGACTCCATTTAAATGACTATTTGGGTATCCTTTGATCACCTGCACCTAGATGACCATAGGCGACTCACCAGTCTTTTCTAAATATGACTGTGGAAGTTTTTAAGATACACAAGACTACTAAGGCCTCTGCTTGAATATTGGTACCAAGTTTGGAGCCCCTATTTCAAAAAGGATTTTGCCTGCTTGAAATTTTCAAAAAGCCACCAAAATACCATATCTGCTCTTCGTTGCATGCCCTACGAAGAAAGATTGAAAACTCTGCGGCTGACTACCCTGGAAGAATGACAGTTGCACAGTGACCTGATTGAAACCTCTAAAATTCTTTATGGGTTTAACAACCTTTGTAACATACACGGCATCTACTCACTAATAGATTACACAAGAGAAAGCCAACACCAAAAAACTCTACTCTACTGCCTGTACCATTACAGACCAACACTGCACACCACATCCTGAGCTACAGAAATGTTTTCAATTGGAACATTGAAATTGATAAATGTGTTTAAAAACAAACTGGACAGATGGATAAGAAAGGAGAAGATAATCTTAACAGATGGATACTAAATTTTGACACTGTGATATAGGCACATCAGCCTATGCTACTCGCCTATCATTAAGGTGGTTTGTTGCACAAATGGCGGGAAATTCAAATTTCAAACAGTTTTCTTGTCCTTGTAGCTAGGCCGGGTAATTATTGTAAACAACCATGATGTTTGCGCAGATTGATTATTATTCTTTACAAAATCATGTAAAGCTATTTTTCTCTAATGCCCATTATTACTTACATTTGTGAATAAACAAATTTTTGCTGTTTCAAACGGTTTATTCACAAATGTAAGTAATATGGTGCGTTACTATTAAATAATTGTACATTATAATGTAAAGAACAGCCAACATTTTGCGCAAACACTGTGTAAATAAAAATAAAAATAATTACCTGGCCTGGCTACTAGGACCAAAAAACTGTGTAAAATTTAAATTACCCACCATAGGTGAATCGAACCACCTTAAATAAATAATGTTTACAAGTAAGGTTGTGGATTTTAATGTTATGTGTACCCTACACTTTAGTATTTTTTTTTTAAAGTTGCTATTTCATGCTGGCATTTATTGTTAAGTCTGCTGGCCTTACACTCACTTATGTCTCTAAGTAATAAAAAAAACACTGCATTTCTGAAATAAAGATAACGTACCAGACTGTAAAAAACTGTACACAAATAAATAAATAAATATCTGGGACATTTTTGCACACACGGTCATCTGACCCCAAACTAAGCAAAGCTTGTAATATGGCTGCCAGAAACTGATATACGTACATATATATTTTTAAATACATACTTAAATAGATAGAAAACAATAGCAAACAAACTTGATTGTAACTAAAACAAATCACTATTTTTTTTTTATTCAATTCAAATTAATTTATTTTTACCATATATACAATTAGGGATTTATAATTAGATATACAATATACATAATAATTAATAATAAACACTACCACACACCTTTCACCATTTGCTTGTTAGTCAGTGCATGTACCATAGAGCAATGGTTCATGTACTGACAGTCAAACCTATTCGCAAATATGTTTAAGGTGCTGTTGGGGCTAGTCCGGACCCTGTGAGCCAGGGATGTGAACCGTTTTCGCATGGTATAATGCTGATGGGATGATGCGTAGCAGATAATTGCCAAGGGATATAATCAAACAGGAATTTTATAATAAGTTCATGTTATCATTAAAACCATTTCAACATCATTTCAAGGGTGTCTATAATGTACAACATGATATTTGCCGACACGATATTGTACGGCATGATAATGTACAGCATGATAATTGGTGTACATGTACATCGAATATCATGTTGTACAATCCATGTCGTACAATACTGGCCGTCAATTATCGGCCCGTGTCTATAAAGTACGGCAAGGAATGCACAGCCAGGATTGCACAGCCAATAATCCATGTACGAGAAAAAAGTCCACGTTTTATCGGGCTGTGCATTATTATGCCGTACATTATCATGTCGTGCAATACAGGCCGTGTTTTGTCGAAACAGGCCGAAAATGTACGACCGATAATGTACAACATGATAAAAGGTGGCATCTCCCTATTGGCTAATTTTGCTGAAATGTCTCTGCTCTTATTGGCTGTTGAGTCTATGACGTCTGTCGATTCCATGCTTCGTTTGAACAAGATAGTGTAAGATAGTCACAGATTAAAAATAAGAGAACCAACAAAATTTTTTGGTGGTGAGGCGGAGAGAAGAGTAAAACTGTGTTTGATCTGTCACTCATTTCGAACCTAACCAACGCAAGTCTGACTCCAGGTGGGCTCCCGCCAGAAGCTCTTGCGGTCGCCCCTGAGTGTCGCTTCGCCACACTCGACCTTCGCTTCGCTACGGAGGTCACCGGCTCGCTTCGCTCACCACCTCCCCCCTTCGCTCCGCTCGGTCTCGTATGGCTCGCTCTCACTCAGGACCTCCCTTGAGCTTCTGGCTCCCGCGCTTTTTATATACACTCTAGGGGTAGGGACCACAAGACTAGGTGGAGTCGGGGTGCTCTGTGTCGGTTCTGTGACCCATTTTGAACCTAACCTACTCAAGTCCGGATGCTCTGTGTCGGATCTGTCACTCATTTCATTTGTACCAAATACACTCGACGTGGAATGTCCACGTCTAAACGAAGCATCAGTTTTGAATTTTTATGGTCACCAATTATCATGCTGTACAAAATCGGGGTGTACATTATTAAACAGAGTCAATAATGCACGGCATGATATTGTACGACACAATAATGCACAGCATGATAATTGGTGTACATGTACATGGAATATCATGCTGTACATTATCGCTTGTGCATTATTGGACCGATCTGATAATGTACGGCATGATATTGCACGGCACGATATTGTACAACATGATATTCCATGTACATGTACACCAATTATCATGCTGTGCATTATTATGCCGTACAATATCATGCCGTACATTATCTGTGTCGTACATTATTGCCTCCCTCATTTCAATACCTAATAAGATCATGGAAAGAACACATAGAAATTAATGAAATAAATTGGCAGATAATTAAGTAAATTTAGAGAAGGATTTAGGCAACTTGTCTTTTTACCTTATTATCTATAGAAAATATATTTACAGCGAATTATTGTAGATATCATAATGAAAGCTCTCTGCAAAATATTACGCAAGAAAAGTAATTAATCTCTTCAGATCTGCAAATAGCTAAAACATCTTGAAAAGGGTATTTAACTCACCATAAAACATATTCTTGTCATAGGGTACAGTGATCAAGGTTATTGCAAATTTGAGGATTTTGAATACGCACTATGAATGAGAAGAAACAAAAGTATCTTGACTTTTTAAATTATCACACCCACCAGGCACTATTCCTTGCATTAAAGTTATATTACATGCTCACGGACACTGTTATAAAATGCACAAAAAATAGATTTTTCTTCTCGCAACTTATGTAGCGAACGAACTAGCGAAAGAAATCCCCAGATAACTACCTAGAAGAAATCAAACTTAGCAAACGTCAAGTCCGAAGGAAATCGAAAAATCCAACCAATGCCACAGACCAATGTACATCGTAGTGAAGTGACCAATTTTGTATATCGACTATTCGAATCGAACGAATCGAAATTCGAACGGCAATTTAAAGCCGGTGCTACACAGTAAGCTACCAGCCTCCCGACTAATATAAGCTTGGTCACCTTGGTAGGAGAAAGTGTTTTATCCACGTCACGTTCTTGAAATTTTGAAATTCCGTAATTCTCTGTTTTGGCCATGTCCGTAATTTTAACACGTACGTAATATTATTATCAGACGTATGGATTGGTGGTTTGGTGGACCGCCGTCCAACCACCGGGTGGGAAAGCTTTCTCTCCCGTTGGTTGGACGGCGGTTCGTCAACCAACTACGTCTCGTCTGTTAGCACTAATAACACGGCGCGTTAATTTTAACCTCTAAAAATTTGAGCTCTATTTCCTAAGGAATTAAAGCCAACTAAAACTTAACGTGCCGCGTTACGCGCATGTTTGACTGTGTTGCCGGCAGTGTCGGCACGGGGTAATTTTACCCGTTTTAGAATAATTTCGGCTAATAACGGGATTTGTTAATGGTGTCTGCCGGGTACTTTCGGGTAATCCGGTGGCCACCGCTTCCAAAAAAATTTAGCTGAAACTAGTTAAACTTTGTAGGCTAATATAAAGTTTAATTTGAAATAGCAGTAGGCCCAGATACTTGCTTGGCAAAACATATTTTTTCTGTAAAATGGATAATTTCACACGAAAACGGATAATTCACATTCGGTATCGGACTTTTTCTTGCTTGACTGCAAATCTAACCCAATAATCATTTCAGCCCTAAGGTTGGCCAAACGTTTTGCTTAGTGCAAGTGGCAGTGGAATGCTTAGTAGCAATTTGCTCTGGTCCTTGCGCAACTGAAGCTTCGTTTCCCCGCACTACTCGCACGACACCCACTGCACCTCGTTCGAACACTCGTGCGAGTACGTACTCGCACGCGAGTGGCTATTTACGTTTGAACACCTGCTTGTACTTGCACGCTACATCACATGGTCTGCAACGGGCTTTATTTAGTAAAGGCCACACTGGTACCATCTCCGCTCTTCGGTAAGAGCACAATTTACGAACAACAATACGGACTTACGGACGAATAGTTTGGAATTCGGAATAAGCAGCATAAACAAAACAAATGACACGTACTAACAAAATAAACCGGCCAAGTGCGAGTCGGGCTCACGCATTGACGGTTCCGTACCACCACATTAACCACATAATACCTACTACCAGTTTTTTTATTATAGAAACTGATGTGGTTTTCACACATTTTATTTATCATCATCATCATCATCAGCCAGAAGACGTCCACTGCTGAACATAGGCCTCCCCCTTTAACCTCCACACTGAACGACAACCTGCCTTTTGCATCCACTGGATGCCCGCGACTCTCACAATGTCGTCGGTCCTTCTAGTGGGAGGCCTCCCTACGCTGCGTCTTCCGGTTCGTGGTCTCCACTCCAGAACCTTTCTTCCCCATCGGTTATCGGTTCTTCGAGCGATGTGGCCTGCCCATTGCCACTTCAACTTGCAAATTTGTGATGATGTATTCGCCATTGACGTTGAATCCGTTCCAGTCCATGAGCTTGAAAACGTCCTCCAATGCGTTCGTGAACAGTTTCGGAGAGATAACATCTCCCTGTCTCACGCCTTTCTGCTGTTGGATTGGTTCCGTGCTCTCGTCCTGTAATCGGATCGACATGGTGGAGTTTCTATACAGACACTTCATCACTTCGATATACTTATAGTCGATATGACAACGCTGGAGGGACTGCAATACTGCCCAGGTCTCGATTGAATCGAAGGCTTTTTCGTAGTCCACACACGCTAGGCATAATGGCCGATTATACTCCTCAGTCTTCTGTATAATCTGGCGGAGCGTGTGAATGTGGTCTACGGTGCTCCAGCCTTTACGGAAACCGGCTTGTTCGGGGGTCTGGAAGTCATCAAATCTGCTTTCGAGACGGTTCGTAATGACTCTGGAGAACAGCTTGTACACATGGCTCAGGAGTGAGATGGGTCTATAATTCTTCAATAAGGTGTTATCATCTTTTTTGAAGAAGAGTACCACCACACTCCTGTGCCATGCTTCAGGCGTAGTACCTTCGAGAATGACGGAATTAAATAACTTCTGAAGGACTAAAAGTACCGGTTTTCCACCCGCTCTCAGTAGTTCTGTCGTGATTCCGTCATCACCCGGCGCCTTGTTGTTCTTAAGCTGTTTCAGAGCCATTCTAATCTCGTATAAGCTGATGTCTGGGATGTCCTAAGTGTAATGTCGGGTCAGTTTCGCTCTCTTGTCCTGAGCTGAACTGACAATAGGCTGTCGTGTCGAGGTGTACAACTGTCCGTAAAACTTCTCGAGCTCTCTCAGAATCTCCGGCGTTGATGAAATGATACTGCCATCCTCGATCTTCAGCTTCGTCATTTGGCTCTTCCCATTAGACGAATTCTTCGCGAACACTTTCGAGCCCTGGTTTCGCTCAATTGCATCCCTAATACATCTTGTATTGTAGGAGCGCAGATCGTGTTGCACCGATTTCGAGATTTGTCTATTAAGTTGGCCATATTCCGACATATCAGCTGAAGATTGCAGTCTCATCTCAGTCCGGTCTTTCATTAGCTTAATGGTTTCGTCTGAGAGCTTCTGAGGTCTTTTTCGGGGTGGGGTCTTCATTTTATTTATATTACACGGGAATTACGCACGTAAGATTAAGCCGATCACTCCAACTATAGTTTCAACCGCATTAGGTTGCTTAAACCTAATGCGGTTTTAACCATAGTCGGATTTGTTGGTTGGTGTTGGTGTACATTTGGCACTTGCTAGTTCTTTTGAACTCCTAAGGTTTTCTACAAACAATGTGCCTCGCTGATGGTTTGTTCTATTTTTCTAACAAAATGACTGATCTTATGGTCAGTATTTTTATAAATGGTCAGGATTTTTTATTGGTAAATATGTATAATTAAAAATTCATAATTTTTTTCTATACATAATTAATTTGAACACTGGAGTTTTTTACTGTATTTATTTATTATCTAGAAAAATAGGTATGTACAATGATTTAAAAACCAGTTAACAATTTTATCAATATCAAAAATAGAGGCATTTGTAGCAAAATATCTAATCAATATCATTAAAATTATTTATCACAATATCAAAATGATCTATATGTTTATATAAAATACTTTTCTGTTAGGAAGACTCTTATTATTCTTATCATAATTTTGTATACCATCTTCAATATATTCTGTCCTGCAAGAATAGTGTGCAGTGCAGTTCTTGTACTTATAATAGTTACTAATTTTTATACCAATTACTATCACGGTAATTGGTAAAAAAATATTTAATAGCCACACCCTCAAATATATTATATTTTGTTCCAATCAAGGCACAGCAAAAACTATTTTAGCACCAAATTATTGCTGTCAAGTATGACCACAACTTTACACTGTGGTACAAATAAACATCACATTGTATGTTATAACATTGCCTCCTCCATCCCTTTGTAAACTAATAAATACAATATGAGGTAACTAACTTAATTAGTTAATTATTAAATTGTTAGAATGTCTATCTCTAGTCATTATACATGCCATCAAGTAAGAAATCCATTCTTTTGTAATGCCGATTCTTCCATGCCTCTTGCCCTCGTTTTAATGCAAAGTATCCAACTATGGCAAACATAGGCACAACCAGTATTGTTATTACAATGGGCATTATCATTCCAGGGTGACTATTATTTGCTTTGGAAGGGTATACTTTTTTTATTGAATCTTCATTCGGGGAAGGTATTTGGCTACTGGCCATTGTTTTAGTCGAAGGCGCCACTGGAATTTTTAGTTCATCATTTTGAATTAGCTTCTCCATGTTGGCAAGAGCTTCATAGGATGTTATCCTTGGTTTTTTAGGTACTTCAGTATTATTTAATTTTGATCCAATTAATGTTTTGTCTGGTATAACAGATTTTACATTAATATCTGTGTTCTCACTTATATCTGATGTAAGACTTTTTGAGGTATTTGTTTGTAGTTTTAATTTAGCAGTTATTTCTCCCCGCGAAGAATTTTTCTCGTCAGATTGCATGTCTACTCCTTTACGTGGAACAACAGACTTCTCCTTGGTCTTGCTTAGTTCTTCGTCTAAGGTAATCAAACTGTTTAGCTTTTCTTTCGGTGAGGATAGATCAGGCGTGTTTGGCAACAGCGTACCTCCCTCACTTACCAAAGGCAATTTTGTTTCATTTGATCCCGTTTTAGCAGCATCCGTTCTACTTTTAGTAGTATTTCTTTCAGGCAATGTCAAATTTCCACTTTGTGCCGAAGCAATGATTAAAGCACTACATAAACACAAAACAAAATTCATTTTCGAAATCACAGGCAGGACCACAAGATTTGGAATTAGCGGTTTACTCGTCAGGAGGAAATAGAAATGTCCATAAATGTATTCAAAATACTCGAAAATGTAATTAATAAATTTTATTAAATGTGTTGTGTTGTGATTATTTTCTTTCTGATGTGACGTGAAGTGACGTACGTACGTACGTGACGCTGACTTTTTTTTTCTTCTTCCCCGTGTTGGGGCTTTTGGCTCCGAACGCTGACTTCTCTTTGCGCCGTTTTTTTTTAATTTACCCATTGGGCAGGCTAAAGCCTTCAAGGCCATACCGCCTGCTCTTTGCGCTGATTTTTTTTGTTATAATTCGCCCATCGGGCAGGCTAAAGTCTTTAAGGCCATACCGCCTATTCTTCTGTTTTGTAAGTGCTGACTGACATGTTTTTTTTTTGTTAAAGTTTTAATGACCATTGATCCAAAGTTCTTTTGTCATAATCATAATCGTATGATTTGAAAATAGAATTGTATTTTGCGGAACATCGACTCGAAAGAAGATAATAGTATGTAAGTTTACATCACTTCTTCCACACTCGAGCACCTTCACGAGCACTTAATAAATAAATATTAACACTCAAAAATACACAAGTTTAGGAAAATAATCATGTAATATGTACACTGGCAAAATAAATAAATATAAATAATACAAGGAGTAAAACAAGGCGGTACATATGGCTTGGCCTTAAAAGTTTTAGCCTGTCGAGTAATGGGCGAAATAACAAAAAAAAAGTATCGTAATCGAATGGAATGACATTTGCGACTTTCAAATGACTCTGATCCTCATAAAGTTTATTGTAAATAAAATAAAAATGTGTTGTTTTTATTTAGTGGTTTAAGTTTTATAATACTAACACTTAGAAATAAGTAGTAAATCTAAAATGAGAACCCGAAGTAATTCAGGGGTGCGCTTAGATTACTATCAGAGAGTGGTGCATAAGCTAATTTTAGACCACCAACAGCCAGTAACTGGTTTGTTCCCTGCAAGTCCCACTAATGAGCATGCTTGGATCAGAGATAATCTGTACTGTATACTGGCAGTATGGGGACTCTCCATGGCTTTCAAAAAGATAGCTGATCAAGATGAAGATCGGGCCAAAACATACGAATTAGAACAAAGTTGTGTGAAGCTGATGAGAGGTAATTACTTTTAATTGGATGTCTTATATGTTACCTATAACGTCTTAGTGTCTTCGTGTACAAATTGTCGCTCTTATTTGTTTCAGGTCTTCTTATGGCAATGATGCAACAGATGGACAAAGTAGAAAAGTTCAAAACCACACAACATCATCTAGATTCCCTCCACGCCAAATATTCATCGGCTACCGGCCGCACCGTCGTTAAAGACAATGAGTGGGGGCATCTTCAGATTGATGCTATCTCACTCTATCTCCTAATCCTTGCTCAGATGACAGCATCTGGCTTGCAAATAGTATTTTCTCTTGATGAAGTAGCCTTCATCCAGAATTTAGTGTTCTACATTGAATCAGCTTACTGCACCCCTGACTATGGTATTTGGGAGCGAGGAGATAAAACAAACCATGGTTTACCCGAGCTCAATGCAAGCTCCATTGGCATGGCCAAAGCTGCTCTTGAAGCAATGAACGAGTTAGACCTTTTTGGGGCTCGTGGAGGCCCTTCTAGTGTAATTCATGTCCTAGCAGATGAAGCACAAAAATGTCAAGCTGTGTTACAGTCAATGTTGCCGCGAGAATCTAACAGCAAAGAGCTAGATTCAGGGCTACTGTCAATCATCAGCTATCCAGCTTTTGCTGTAGATGACCCACAACTAATAGCAAAGACAAGAGACACCATTGTGACTAAAATGCAGGGGAAGTATGGTTGCAAGAGATTCCTCCGAGATGGTCATAGGACACCTCGTGAAGACCCTAACAGACTGTACTATGAGCCATGGGAATTGAGGATGTTTGAAAACATTGAATGTGAATGGCCACTCTTCTTTTCCTACCTCATTCTCGATTACTGCTTCCAAGGTGACAAGGTAAACGTTAATGAATACATGCAGAAGCTGGAGAAGGTGATGATAAGGAAAGACGATGGAATCAAACTGGTCCCTGAACTGTATTCAGTGCCGGCTGATAAGGCAGACTTGGAGCAGAGTGATCCAGGGAGTCAAGAGCGAATACCACTTGGGAGATGTCCTTTTATTTGGGGTCAGTCACTCTATATCTTAGGAAAGCTGCTGCAAGAGGTAAGAGCTTTGTATTACAATGTATATTTGTTTTGAATTTAAAAAGTCTGATCACAACCCCTACATCTTTCGCTTGTAGTCACCATAACCCTGTACTCGTTATATCATTGCAAAAAATAATTTTAACCTGTCGAATGCGAGTGAAGGAATTTTTTATGGCTAAAATAGGGAATTTCACCTACCTTTCAGATAACAAAAAAGTTAAAATAAAGTTTATGAAATACGTGCATTATATTATATACCATTGGTATTGTGTATAAATCTTCTTAAACACAATACGAGCGTCAGAGCACTTTTCGCTTAAGCCGACATGCGGTGCGTAACGCATTTGACGGGTTAATGCAAGTAATGGTTTTATTCCAATTCTGCCATCAAATTGGATCCACTCTCGCAATCAAATTGAGAGTGAATGGACTCCAAAGGTGTCCTTATATGTTTCTTAAATAGATTATAACACTTAGAAACTTTCTATTTTAGGGTTTCCTAGCAGTTGGTGAGCTTGATCCTCTAAACAGACGTCTTTGCTCAGAAAAGAAACCAGATGTGGTGGTACAAATTGTGATACTCGCTGAAGATAATGAAATCAGAGACAAGCTGCTGGAGTATGACCTCCACGTCCAGACTATAAGTGAGGTGGCACCTATAGAAGTTCAACCTGCTAGAGTTTTGAGCCATCTCTATACATATTTAGGTAAGTATTTTATAGTTACAGAAAATACATCTACACTTGACGAAATGTTGTGGAACAGCCAATACTTCTCAAAATTTCAGGTTTAGTTTGGTTGTAAAAGTTGTTTAAATTAGTACAATGAACTCCTTCGGGCTTCTAATTCTAATTCAAAGGATGGTGATAAGACCTGCACTGACATCCCGCTTGGGGTGTATTGTGCATTTGCCCCAGCCAGCCTGCACAAACATGACATGCCAAGGTATCACGGCTTTGGGTCGCTTACTAAACTTTGGGCTTAGTACCACCTCTTTTTTGCACTTATATGATTAACCAGATATTTACAATGATAAGGCTATGGTCATATAACTGGCCCTTTTGGAGATCGATGGGGGAGGCCTATGTCCAGCAGTGGATGTCCTATGGCTGAAATGATGACGATGATGATAAATCATATAGCTGTAGTGAACAACCTTGACAATTTAACACAGTGCTACCATGGTGCTACCCCTTTTTTATTGAAAGATAGTTTGTGCTTGAACTTCTTGCCTGATTTTAATAGATGATGCGGTCTACAAAGGAGCATGATTGCCTAGAAAAAACAAATTTCACTCCCTCCCTAAAATGTATGCGCGCGCGCGGAGTCCTTGGGACGGAAGAGACAGTGGCGCTTGCGACTCTATTTCTTAATTACACCATAATTTCTGAACGCCTCATCTGATTTTGATATCGTTAGAAAACTTGTATTATCCAGAATGTCATAAGCTGGTACAATAAAAAAAAATATATTACAGCAATAGGACTTAAATGAAACCAGGCTCACCATTTTTTTGTAGTTTCTTTTAGTTTACTAGCAATAGCTATTAGAGTGATAATGCTACACAATAGAAAATGAGTGAGTTATTTGGGCATTCTCTACTCCAACATTTTAAAGATGTAAAATTATCAATGCCCTCTTCTATGCGTTCATCTTGCTTCAAAGATACGTACATATTTTTAAATTCTTAATTTCAGGTAGAAACAAAAAGCTGGGTCTATCTGGAAGAAAGTCCCGCGACGTCGGCATACTGAGCACGAGCAAATTATACTCCTTGAATGATCGCATATTCGCTTTTACACCTCAGGTAATTTACCAAACAGAGCAGCGACTTCACAGCCTATTACCCTATCTCAGGTGTCTATAACACCTGAGATAGGATAAACAATTTCAGTCAACACATTAGCGGACTAAGAGGTTATGAAAAATTATGCCTGTCTCTGCTCATTTACAGAGTATCAATGTGACTTTAAGTTGAATCAACATTCAGTAGCTCTAACCACAGCTAGTGCTAGATTTGTTAAGTTTTATAATCACTTTTATATAATGTATAAGGGGTGTCAAATCGTTGAAATAGATGAAATACAAAATTAAACAATAAAATCTATTTCCAAGGAGGCATAGGTACCATGGAATCTTCTATCCTTACATCAGGTGTGGTATAACAATTATGGCAACGGGCATACTCCTAACAATTTGCACACTTTAATGCCTCTTTTATTTTTTCATTCAGACCTTAGAAGTGTTTGCAGAACCGTTTAAGTAGTAAGACCTTTTGCAACATTGAAATAAAGTTTAAAATATATTTTGGCAAATTATAATTACGATTTCATCTTTTATTTTCATCGTCTTTATTACAACTTAGTTTCAATTGCACTAATGATCTTATAATGATATATCTTATCAAAGTACTAGTACAGTAAAAGCATCTCATAAATATAGTCTGTATTTTATTAATATTTATTTGCATACTAATTTGTTTGTTTCGTCTAGTATTCTGATATGCAGCGTTTCTACATTGCTTCGGACTATGAACTGATGGTTGATTATCTCAAAGCTGAGATTGCTTTTTTAAAGTCTTCTTGGCAAAATCTGCTCGGGCGACCGCTTGTTGTGTTGACTTTGAATCGAATGCACTTAGGTACTATTTTGTTTCTTATTTGTCATTGAAATAAAGGTGACAATCCACCGAAGCGGAATAGTCACAATATTTTAGTCAATAAAATTGTACATGATTGTACAAACTCGACATGACGTCACGTCGTAATGTGATGGTCCATTTTGTACATTCCTATTGGTTAATATCTCCTCGCTCCGCCTCTGTGGTATGCCACCGTAATGCTTGTGGTTCGATCATTGACTTTGAATTGAGAACGCTTTATATGTATTTGTTTATTGTATTTTCGACTTTAACATTCATTTTAACTTTTCTATTAGTTTTACTAACTGACTGTTTGTAATAATGATTTTAATGTACCTCATAGGTCAAATGCTCACAATTTTTTAGTAAATAGGTGCTCCTGAACACTGCCTATTGGTAGATTAAACCCTCATGAAAATATACTGGGTTAGATGGAGCGGTGAGAATAATCCGAAAGTTGGTCAGTATATGCTAGCAACCCCAAAATCACGAAAAAATATCAGTTGTTTCATATTACATTTTGTTTAATGATATAATGGCTTTATTCTATAGTACAGCTGATTATTTTTTCACGTATTCAGGGTTGGTCCAATAACTTAAGTAGTTAACAATGGCGTAGATTCTGTCACTCACTAAACTAAACCAATCTGACAGGACTAAAATTATCTGCCTCTCTTTTCATTTTAATATGTGAGAGAAGGATGGCAACAATTTTAGAGCTGTCAAATTTAGTTTATTGTTTAGAGTACATCAGAATCGATGCCGTTGACTTTTAGCGATTGTCTTTCGGCTTAGTACCACCGTTCCGCATCACCCTGTGTACAGTATTTAACACTTCAATGAAGAGTGAAAAATATTGAACTACTATGTACTAAATGTTTGTGGTCTGGTCACACCACAAGACAGCGTCAAAAGTGACACAAGAAACAAGTAATGATAAAAAAAAACGACTTTGTTTTGGGCCAATTCATGTCGAGATGTTAGCTCTAATCTAACTTGTCATTTATGTAATGGAGTTATGATTTGGAATGTGGTGTATCGTGCGGTATTATAAACTATTTTTTTACAAAACTTTCAGGTTAGATAATGCTGCAATTTCATTTAATTTTTTCATACAACCGAGCAAGGCGACGAGCGTTATTGCTCAGTTGCAGTTAACTGCCAATATGTTTATTTCGTGTCCAACCATAGAAATAGAATCCCAGTAGTTATAGCGTTATTAATACAATAGTTCCTATGTAATAACCTGTGAAGTTTGTTCTAATTAACTTGTCCCGCAAACGAGGCGCTACAGTCGGTATTTCCTACAAATTATGAGGGGAAAAAGTAACTCTCAAAGAACGTCCGCAAAAAATGGCTCCACTACCAAATTTATCGTCTTTCTCTCTCTTGTGTTGTTACGCGTCCATCTATCTTTGTCTCTAATTGCCATACACACTTGAGACT
This sequence comes from Agriopis marginaria, assembly GCA_932305915.1. Taxonomy (NCBI): domain Eukaryota; kingdom Metazoa; phylum Arthropoda; class Insecta; order Lepidoptera; family Geometridae; genus Agriopis; species Agriopis marginaria. The sequence goes on along the minus strand of OW029921.1, from coordinate 5,305,029 downwards.
GAGACCAACTTATCTAAGAATCGTAAAGCCACCTCAGATCAGACAAACAAGGCAGATATGATTAGCTGCGGGTGCGAACGCATCGGGCCTAAATCAGACTTGAAACCTTTAGTTAATATGCATGTGTAATATTATTTCATTGTTGTCGCTGCAAGTTTCTTAGTGTGCGTGAAAAATTTGTAATAATAATTAAACATTTAAACATGAACGATAATTGTACTAAGTCATATCTGTCTTTAGTAACGGGACCCGGGTATGTCCTAAAACTGCAACCAGAACCACCGAAGGATGGGCACCAGCATCCAAATGTACCATTATTATTTCGGGATCCTATTAGTACACTGTGAACGTACTGCGATCACCGAACCGCCAAGCGTGGGGATTATGGCAACATCTTTCTCTAAAAGGGAAGCTCTTGTTCAGTAGTGGACGTTTAATGGCTTCTGCTGTATGATGATATCTCCCTTATTTGTCTGATACGAGGGAGCCACCATCGTACTTTCTGATCAAAACAGCCATCAGTAGCAAATTGTTAGTTACATCATTTAGCCAGGGGGTCTAGAAAAGAGCCACATTCCGTTACCATTAACGCCTGCGGAAAGATGAAATTGTATGAAAATGACATTAGCTTGAGATAATTTCTCTCTAGCTAATGTCATTGTCAATGTCATTTTCATACAATTTCATCTTTTTTTTTTATTAAAAGAAGGCTTTCCTCAGGCGTGAACGCTAACAGAAAGTGGCTCTTGTCTAGACCCCCAGATAAGTTGGTCTCATGGAATGACGTGTAACACCAGTTATGTTGGACAAACTCTGCGGGACAAGTTAAGTTAAACATACTCTAGCATGGGTGTGGTGTGCCGTAGAATTTCGACTACGAGGAGTACTACATGTCCCGCGACCCGGCTCTTCTCGCGAGCACGTTCACTGCGAACGTGGCGTTTCTAGGCATGAGCTGGAAGCAGATGCTTGGACGGCCCACTATTACTCTCCTCGCTACGCAGTACTTGCTAGGTTAGTTTACTGTGGTACTATTGCTAACCTGCGTTTTTTAGTCGTGGCCAGGGCATTTGGAAATAACTGATCACCTCTGGCAAACATACCGTACGCAATAAAAAAAACAAGGCATACATGTTATAGGCTACCTAGTCTAGGGAATGCAATCCCGCATTTGCGGGATTACCTTTGCGGGATTTAGGAGACTGGAGAAAATTCAATAATTTTGTGAAAACGCGCGTTATATCACGTGCAATTGGAATCCCAAGTGACTCTTCATGCCAATCCACGATCTTGCCTTATTTGACGCCCCGTGCATCTGACCTGTTTTTAGTAGAGCATTCATAGCTGTTCAACAACAACAGCTATACAATAAAATATGTAAAAATAAGTCATACCTTTTTGTTTGAGCAAAGGCATTTTTGTCCCTTTACGCAAAATGAGAAAAGATTGTGAGCCCAAAATTGGTCTTGTCCTTGCCACATTTACGGTTACAAACATGCGTCGCGACCAACAAAACTTGTATTTACATTATAGCAAAAAAAAAAGTTAATATTACCTTATTGCACTATATCCTTGTCTTTCATACCTAATTATAAAAATTGCAAAACTATATTATTTGTCCCTAGTCCCCAATCGGCGCGGATCTGCGGGACTAAGAACCTCGGACCCGCAGTATTGTGGGACTGAGATTTTGATCCGGAATTGCATTCCCTACTACCTAGTCTGCCTATTATATTTGAACTTAAATCAGTCAGAAAGTATATCACTTACGACATTTCGTCACTGGATACTTTTTGTTGGTGATTTATCAATTCAACACTGGCTGCCAAAATATTAAAGTCCTGGCTACAGACTGAGCGAAACCCTCTCAAAGCCTTTAGAGTCCCAACTAACTCATCATAAATTCATTCCATTATTTATCTATATTGCTTTTTATGCAATTCGGGATTTGATTTACATTATTACCTTCTCCAGGCCTGTTGGACTCTGATGTTAAAAAGTGTATCTTATGTTGTGTGATGTACAGTAGAAATTCCAATAACAATTTGTGTGGCCAATGCCAACGTATATGAAGGTAAATACAAATTATTACATGCATTTGAAAATTGTCATGGGAAAATCTGCTTTAAGCAACATGACATAGCGTTCACATTTAATGCCTCGTCTGGGCACGGAATAATGTAAATCAAGTTTAAAAGACCAAAATAAGATTTTATAACTATTTTCAGATCAGGGTAAAATCCCAATGGCTATGATAACGACGATGAAAAAGCTCAAATCTGGGTACATTAATGGCACGAGGGTAACTCTGGGTAATCTTGGAGAATTCTTGAACACGTCAGCCATCACTAATTTGAGTTTCTTGGGCAGCCAGGAGGAAGGATATCCAGATAGTAAGTATCATTTAAAGCCTTAATAAAACAAACATAATTTTTAACTTAACAAGAATATGTATTACATTAGTAAAATTATCACAGTATAATTTTGAATATTAATAATTAATATCTGGTCATATATTACACCTAGCTACAGTAACCGGCCCACAACTTGAGCCATGAACTTGAGTGCGCAATAGACGATTTTAAAGTATCGTTGGTGGAAAGAGAGGTGCGCGGGGCCATTTCGACGGCACGTGTCCACGCGATTGGCCGATGCGCAAACTTACCCCCACTACGTCGACTTTGGCTCAAGTTGTTTGCCGGCCACTGTAATATCTGGTGGATTACCATAATCTCAGAAACATTCTTATAATAACCTTACATTGAATTTTGCCTCGCTCTCTCGGCTAATGACACCACCTGTACACCACCACCACCTCCACCCATACATTGTGGATTTTCCTTGGATACGTACCAAACGTTTCGATTCTACATTTCTAATCCGTACAGCCAAAGTTTGGAACAACCTGTTCCCTGAGAGATATAACCTGGGCCTTTTCAAGGCCAGAGTGAATAGGTATCTTCTAAGTCTGCGTGCTTCATCTTCGACCACATCGTCGCTTACCAACAGGCGAGTTGGTGGTCAAATGCGGACTTATCAGCGTTAAAAAAAAAAAAAAAAACCTGGTCACATTAGTCCTCCGCCAAACGAGCCCTGACCGAATAAACTCAATACACTGGCTGCGCTCCGTGTTAAGAGCCCTAATTTTTTTTTTTACGAAAACTGGATTTTTTGGCGTTCTAAATCTATCAAATAGAAAGATATAGAGAAAATTCAATTTCTGTAATAAATCAAAATCCGTCCAGCCCTTTGGGAGCTACGATGCCACAGAAAGTCAGACAGATACACACGGAAAACTTATATATTTTATAATTATGTGCGAGTTTGACTCGTGTCGCTGATGTTAAGCGATGATGCGGTCTACGATGGAGCACGCTTGCCTAGAAGAAACCGATTCACTCGCGATTTGAAGACACCCAGATTGTAACTATCGGGGAACAACCATTCATGCAGCGCATTCCACAGACTAGCAGTTCGTATAATAAAAGTGGAATCAATAGGGTCCTGTTTTCACCCTTTGGGTACGTAATTCTTCCGTAACTTTCGTACAACCTTTTTTGTTATCCTATTATTTTGACCGCGTCTAGGTCATATAAAAAAAAACATGTTATTCGCAGTTCTTTTGTGTTTTAATACCGCATGAACTTTGAAGTGCTGTGTCATTCTATTTCAGAGTTGAATCCTCAAGTGCAGACCTACCTAGAAGAGCACCTGCTAAAGTCGTTCAGCAACAAAATCAGCTTCCTAGCCCGTCCGGCCGGCGCGAAAAACCCACGCATGCTTCGGAGGCGCATGTCTGTGCGAGGTGCCATTAAGAAGACGAGATCTATTAATGTAGATTGTGAGTATTGATTCCTGTTTAATACTAGGCCTATACACAGAAAGTTTTTTTTGTGTAGATTAAGAATATTTCTTTCTTATTGTCATGAATGAAGATGAAGATACTTTGATAAACAGTAATTAACCGACTTCAAAAAATAAAGGGAATTCTCAATTCAGTTGTGAAAATGTATATTTTTGTTTTATTTTAATGTTTGTTACCTTATTATTTCTTTCACCGAATCAAAATTCCATATTTTTCATGTTTTTAAGTCGGTTTTTTAAATTGATATTTCGCTGGCTCACTATTACAAGGTTCTATGTTATTTTCTTACACGTTCTGTAATTTAAAGTAAATTTTTTGACTTTCATAAATATTGACTTAGCAGGGTTTATGCTTGAGAGAGATACTTTAACTCAAGCATAAACCCTGCCAAGTCAATATTTATGAAAATCAAAAATTTAAAATTGCAATTACAGAATGTGTAAGAAAATAACATAGAACCTTGTAATTGTGAACCAGCGAATTATTGGTTTTTGTGTTGGTACAGAATCCTCAGTGCGCGAGCCCGACTCACACTTGGCCGGTTTATTTACATTTATAATTATTTATTTGTCAGCGGATACACTGGGCATGGAAGGCGAGTACGTCGGACCGCCGCTAGAGCGCAAGCCGTCCTGGCTGGAAGTGGACCCCTCAGGAAGGAGCCCCTCTCCCGACGAGTTAGCTAAGAAGAAGGCTTTCACTAAGTAAATATTAAAACAGTGGTTATCTTAGTAATTTTTAAACTTTCGCGATTTGAACACATGTTCATCGGGACTTATCACGTATTATTTAATTTAGGTTACAATATGTACCTTTCGCTCGACGTTTTGACCATGTTACAATGGCCGTGGTCACGAGCTGACTGAAAAGAGTTAGCTAAGAAGAAGGCATTCACTAAGTAAATATTAAAACAGTGGTTATCTTAGTAATTTTTAAACTTTCGCGATTTGAACACATGTTTTAAATGTTTATCGGGCCTTATCACGTATTATTTAATTTGGGTAAAAATATGTACCTTTCGCTCGATGTTTTGACCATGTTACAATGGCCGTGGTCACGAGATGACTGAAAACTGCGGGTGAATCCGGCGAGAAGAGCGGCTGTTTTGTTCTCCTACCCTCACTTGATCTTGTCTTGGTTATCTTTTCGCCTTAAATTAATTTAAGGCGAAAAGATAACCAAGAGCACAACTTTTTTAAACCCCCGACGCAAAAAGAGGGTTGTTATAAGTTTAACGTGTGTATCTGTGTTTGTCTATGGCATCGTAGCTCCCAAACGGGTGATCCGATTTTTATATAGTTTTTTTTTTTTAATTTGAAAGGTGACTTGATCGAGAGTGTTCAAGAACATCTGTTTAGCTGTTTAAAGATTATCAGCTCCTTTGTAGGGGATTAAAAAGAAACATTTATATTTGTATTGTATCCTCATGATTTTAATTTGTTTGATACAACTTAGTGACAAAAGTTATATTACTAACTTGATGGTAAGCGACACACTTGTCCATAACAAATTACAGTGGCATGACAAGTGCCAACGCATCAGGCCTAAATCAGGCTTGATTCCTTTAGTCGAACCCCTAACAGACGACCTGGGGTTTAGACAAGAGTCACAAGCGTTAGCTGTTAACGCCTGCGGAAAGATGAAATTGTATGAAAATGATATTGCAAATGACATTACCTTGAAAGATGTTCTCTCAAGCTAATGTCATTTTGATACCATGTCATCTTTCCGTAGGCATTAACGGTAACAGAAAGTGACTCTTGCCTAACCCCCCTCAATTGTCGCCCTATTTTTGCATGTGGACTATAGTTAGTTAGTTAATTGCAGCTGTTAGAGCTCTATGCTCGGTCCAAGCATTTATTTGTTCCGATAGCTGCAATACCATTTTAAAAGGCTGAATAAAAACATTTTCTATAATTATTTCACTAAATTATATCGGGTACCTGCTGAAAAACCGAATAAAAATTGTCGTTTAATATTTCATTGAAGTATATCAAAGATATAAGTATATCAGGTATATACCTGCTACAGTCTGACGTTCAAAAACCTACCGAAAGTGATCATAATTCGTAATTATCATTTAGCTTTTTACAATTGCATTGCAGCTGTCAGAGTGCAGCTTCGACCGAGTTTAATTCATTGATATGATTTCAGGGGTACATCCACTACGAATTTGGGCGTTGCAACGCCAACGATCGAAGTGACGAATGAAACTACACCGTCTCCACCTAAAGAAGAAGGTATGTCAGAATAAAAAAAAAAGTTTGTTGTATGCTTCCTTAAATTTTTACTTTTTGACTTTATTATTATTTCTTAGTTAATACATACATACACACAAACAAACACACGCGCACACATCCCCGCACTCACCCACACATACACATGAATACACCCTTCCATTTTCTAACATCACACCCTCACCCATCTCATAATGCATATGAACCATTGATTTCCTATGTACATCCATTGCTTTTTATTTATTTATTTTAATTTTACACCCATTTATATGAACTGAACATATTAAACTTAACGTAATACCGTTACCGTTTCTTTAGTCCTGTCCATCCAAAGGTTGCCTGGAAGAAATCGCTTAAGGCGATAAGGCCGCCCATTATACTGCCGTATATTTGTTTTTTATGTTAGTTTAAGTTTCATTTGTATTTTCGGTGTGTAATAAAGAAATATTGTATTGTATTGTAATAAAGTTATTTCAATGTGGTTCCCACGACACGGGCCGAGAGCCTAGTGTGGGGCCACTGCATATTCGAGCCTGATCTATTATATGAATATGAATAAGGTGTTTATCTGCCGTAACATTACATATTCTGAGAAAATTTCAACTGGCTGTCTAATATGGTTCGAATGATACAGCCGTTAAAAGGTATGACGGACGGACAGACAGACAGACAGACGGACACACAGACAAACAGCGTATGCTTAGTAATAGAGTCTTGTTTACACCTTTAGGGTACGGAACCCTGAAAATCACGGAACATCGACTTGAAATAATTATAATCTACTGAATTTATTTTAGAGTGTACCTTAAAACAGTGTTACATTTTTTATTCAGGTATCGTAAACAAGAATATACAAGCATTGGTCCGCAACCGAACGACGTCGGAGTCACAGAACCTGATGTACGCGGAACAGGAAACAGACGAGCTGATCGCCATGCTGCGGGAGACAGAGAGCCTGGACGAACAAGGCGATATACTGCAGTATTTGGTCGACACTCACGGACTGGAGTTTAGTACTGGTAAGTGGGTCAATATGAAAGAAAGAAGAAAGAAAGAAAATAAATTTTATTCGACACCTTTACAAAAAACTTATATCTAGAGGATACAATCAGTGTCGAATGGGTCCGTCTCGGCATAAATTCTGAAAGTCAAGGACTAACATTTCTGTTTGTTCAGCGCCGGTTTTCAGACGAACCCTTGAGTTTACACATACACTTAACACAAATTTACATATATATTTTTAATTATCTATATGCAATTTAAACAAATAAGACATAGGAAACAGAAACAGTACCTCATTGTACGAAAATGTTACTCCTAATTATTTTCCCACAGGCATGCAAGAGAACGGCAAAAACGTAACAGTCAAAGATCTCCTAAAGGTTCTGTACGAGAAGGCTTGCACTCAGAAGCTCTGGGGGCTTGTGAGGCACACCGCGGGTATGTTAGGCAAAAGAGTAGAGGACTTGGCCAAAGCTGTCACGGATTTATTGGTACGGCAGAAGCAGATTACAGTGGGAATGCCGCCTAATAATGAGCATACCATCACGGCACCATTGCCGGAGAATGAACTTAGGCAATTGATACATTTGGTGAGTGCTTACTAGATATTTTTATATACTTTGCCATATGTCCTTACTTAGGGTGGTGTTCCACCAAGGCAGAGCTCAAAATACAGTTACAGTTAGATGATATCATGTCATTTTCATATAACTATTGGTAAGAGCCCTCTCACATTTTTTGACGAACAAAGCAGTGAATTCTGAATTTTTGCGATCTGATTCTATCAAATAGATATTCTATAGAATTTCTATATAAATTTCTGTTATAAATAAATCTGTATATTGTATTGAAAATTATGGCTTAAAATTTTCTGATAACTCAACATATCAAATTATTACTTCCTATTTACAAAAGTAGTTTTTCGTAAAACTCGGAGGGTAAGTTTGAGAGTGGATTTCGATACATTACAGATCTAAAGAAAAAAACAATTTTAATATTATGGTTTACTTGTTTTATATTCGTCTTGACAACTACGGCTTTGTTTTTTGGTTTTATGCCCGAAAATCCAGTAACCTAAAATTTAACGATGCGTTTTGTAAATCGGCTCCTAAAAGTTCGCTCTGGTCCGCTTTGATAGAATAAAAAAAACAGTAAATTTTAACACACTGTTTAAACTATCACGGTTGTATCTGCGCCGAAATATCGGGAGCTCTATCCATAACCTTACCACTGTAAATATCCCATAAATAATTATATAATTTACTACATTAAAGTTTATTTGAGTTTGTTTATTGACTATTCAAAAAAATTACGACTGTAGCTTTGCGGATATCGCCCAAGACGTAAACCCGACGGCGCAGGTTCGAATCCGGCCGAAAGTAAATTTATTGAACTGTGTATAATACAAATAGTTTCTTCCTTCTTCTGTTTTTATCATGCGATCAGCCTTTTGATTATAAGCAGATAAGGTAAAGGCTTCTTAACATAATATCAAAGTCAATATAATTTAAATAGTAAATCACTAACTCTCACAAAAAAAATTGAACAACACTCCAATTACAAAAAACTACTTGCATGTTTGTTTAGTTTTAGTTTATTACTAGTGTCACATTTTGGTCTTTGTCAAAAACGTTCAATAAGCCTATTACAACGGATAAGTGCATATTATATTATCTGTTTTATGCGTAATACGTTGTCACTGAGAAAGTTATGAAGCACTTTATATAACTTATCGAATGTTTCTGAATAAAGAGATACTCTAAAAAGTTCTTGAAATTAAAATTTTGACCCGATTTTTACACGCAGCAATTTCGACATCTAAAGCAAGAAAATGAAAACAAAAAGGTAAAGAAATTAAATTAATAAATATATGTTATGTCACTTTCCACTAAAGCAATTATCTATTGTATCTAAAGCAACTTTATACTACATATTGGTGTTAACATCAGGCGAGTTGGCGGTCAAACGCAACCCTATTATTAATAAAAATATAAACTGACAGGACTAAAATTATCTGCCTATCTTTTCAGTTCAATATGTGAGAAACTAATAGCAACAATTTTATAGCTGTCAAATTTAGTTTAGTTTGAAAACTGGTACGAGTATAGTACGCGCAAATCTTTTTGAGGGCTCAGAAGTTAGCGCGAATGGCTGCACAGTACGCATATTTTAGGTGTCGAAGGGACGCAGCTTGCGACCGAGAGGGGCCACCGCCCGCTTTCCCTGCACCGCACACCCGCGCGCTTCTGCCAATTCTGCATGCGGCGGCCTTATTATAGAAGTTTGATTGTGATCGAGATTGCATGCCGTCCCGTTCGCATCTACTTACTCGCACCACGTGCGTAAGTGAGATGGCACGCGATCGCGATCACAATCCGAATCACGACAAGACATCCATAATAAGGCATCCGGTGTGAGTGATGCATATATACACGACACAAGCGCTTTGAGGTCCAACCACCAAGTTATGCCGAACGCACTCTGCCTTCGCAAATCCGGTCAAGCTGTAGAGGCCAAAAGGCCAACAGTATAAGTCAATATTAAAAAAAAACGCTTTGAGGTCCCAAAGAACAGTTGAAGGGAAAAGTTGAATTTTGAATTTGAATTTGTTGTTATTTGTGTCTCGCTGTCTGTTGTTATAGTTCTCGTTATCTGTTGTTGTTATTTGTTTTTACGCTTGTTTTTGCGCGATTGAGTAACAAGCAGACCCAAAAACTGTCGCATTAATAAATAAAGTAAAAAAAAAAAATGGAAGAATTGTGCATTTGACTGTATCACGCACCTCGCGTGACTTGCACCTAAGTTCCGAGATCTCAAAAAGATTTGCGCGTACTATTAATAACAGGGTAAATACAGGCTATACATGTTCTACTAATTCTACTAAAACAATTGCTTTTATATTGTAATTGTTTTTTTTTTTTCATGAATTGCCTCAAAATTGAGTTTAATTATTATTTTTATACTTTAAGTGTCAATTACCCAAAATTGACACTTATGACACTTAAAGTATAAAAAAATTAAAAACTGTAAATTTTTAGGCAATTAAAAAAAAACAATTACAATTTTAAAACAATTGGTTTAGTAGAATCGGGGCCCAGAATTGACGCTAATATTTGCCATTTATTGTAGTAAATATGTGTATTTGCTTATCAGGCGTACGGCGACGACGAGAGTACAGCGATGTTGACCCAAGAGTTGCTCGTCTACCTGGCGATGTTTATCAGGACTGAACCTCAACTGTTCCTTGAAATGTTGCGCCTGAGAGTGGGACTTATTATTCAGGTATTTCACAGTTCCAAACCAGAGATTATTACATTACAGTGAATTAACGTACGTACGCTGCCGAACGTACTAACTAAATAAAACCGGCCAAGTGCGAGTCGGGCTCGTGCACTGAGGGTTCCGTACCACCACATAACTTTTATATACCATTTATCATATTAATTATTGTTATTATTTTGAATTGACGTGTAAATTTATATTTATGAATGACTTTGACTTTGATTTAGCTACAAAAGTACAAAAAAATATTGCAAAAAGACAACACCCATCAACGCCCAGGCGGTCACCCGTAGTACCGGCCGCGCCTGACGTGGCTTCATTTCAGTGATCGTACGAGAACCTCACCGAGGTTACTCCTTCACACAGAAACGGCTGGACGTATTTGTATGAAATTTGGATTATAGATAGCTTATGTCTTGGATTAACATGTAGGCTACACCCACCACACTACACTATTTAGCTATTGGCACTACTCACATCACACACATCAGCAGCCATTAAACATCCACTGTTGGACAAAGGCCTTCCTCTTAGAGAGGGGTGTAGCCATAATCCCCACGCTGGGCAGGCGGCTTGGGGATCGCAGTACGTTCACCGTGTGCTAATAGGACGCTGCCGCCCATCCTCCGGTGGTTCTTGTCGCAGTTTTAAGACATACCCGAGCTATACTAGCTTTACTATTTTTTATCACTGCGCGGGTGAAACTGCGGGGCGCAGTTAGTTTATAATATCAGTGTTTTTCTTCCAGGTGATGGCCACAGAACTTTCTCGAACACTATCTTGTGACGGTGAAGAAGCATCGGAACACCTCCTCAACCTGTCTCCCTTCGAGATGAAGAACCTTCTCTACCACATCCTGAGTGGAAAGGAGTTCGCTATCAACAGCGGTGAGTAACATAATATGACAGTAACATATAATTGTAGCTAAATTTTATATTATTGTATCTAAATTTGTTTGTAATACTTTACCAATTACTGCATTTAAAAAGAAAAAAACATGTTGTGTATACATATTTAGGAATATGGTTTAGTTTAAAATTGTATAGACTACTCTAAGTTTAAATTGTTTTGACCATATTTTGTTTTGTGTGCCAATAAACTAAATAAATAAATAGACAGGGTTAGGCAGAAATGGTACCCTAAGCTGTCTATAACTGCTATGCCAAACCGACCAAACTGGGAGTTATTATTATAGTCTTTTTCAAATAGCATGGCACTTGACAGATGTTTGACAGTACGATAGAATGTAACGTGATTCGTAAATATTGAATGCGACGTCATAGTAAATTAATTATGCTTTGTCTAAAATAGTATGATAATTTTGACAGCTCTCAGTAAGGATGAGGTAGTGTATAATCGTTAATGAACCTATTCGATCATCGATATTATTCTCATAGAACTTGGAATCGATAGTTGCATGGTTATGCTGAAAAATATAAATCATTCATTATGTAAGTAATAGTTTTTTTTTACAAATAAGTATTTGTGCGATAGATAATTGCAAATAACTTTAATATTTACAAAAAATAATATAGTTATCTATGTTTTTTTTTTTATTTGTTTGATTTATTTTATTTCTAAACCGATTTTCGATAGTCTGTGGTCGTCATTATGCGTGGCACTTTACTATTTGGACGGTACCCAATTACCCAACAATGAAGTACGACATTATTTGTAGTACATTTTACCGGAAAAAATACGAAACTTCTTGGGCGTGACCTGTCAAAATTATCATCCTATATTTGACAGCCCATAATGATAAGTTCTCATGTTAAGCGATGATGCGTTCTATAATGGTGCGCGCTTGCCTCGAAAGAACCGATTCATTCGCGACTTGAAGTCATAGATGGTAACTCTTTGGTAATACATACACAAAAAGTCTTCACAAGTGGTTACTTTAGTTAGACTAACATTTATTCGATCTTTTAAATTAATTTGAAAACAAAATGCCATTTGTTGTTTTAAATATTTAATAGGTTGTATTTATAGAAATGTTTCATTGCAGGGATTTCTCTATTCGGTACTGTAAAGGAAAAAATCAATAAAAGTAAAGGCGAGTCGACATATTCCCATCTCTGCTTATTGTCTCAATAACGTTTTACATGATATGTTTAATTGTGTATGTCCTATAAATGTTTTTGCCAAATGTATGTGTCCATGTCAATGACGATATAACCACTTGACTGCTCATTCTTTACCCCACGCTATGAAAATTGTCCATAATTTTCAGCTTCTTTTTCGAGCGGGCCAATCCTAGGCGCGAATCGAATGAATGACTCTTGAGTCTCCAATCACAAGCGCCATTCGATACCCTCTCGCCGCCGACTTGGCTTACTCGTGCAAAAGCTAAAAAAAAAATAGGTTTGCGCTTGGCCGAAAACTCGCCTGATTTTTGACAGTTAATTTAAGCGAGGATGCGGTCTACGATGGAACACGCTTGCCCTGAAGAAACAGATTCACTCGCGACTTGAAGACACCCGGACTGTAACTATCGGGGAACACCCATAGAAATAAACAAGATAATAAAGAAAGTGATAGAGTGGCTATCGTATTCATATTATTAGTGGGAATGTACGATTTACACATAGAACCCATAACTTATGTTTGTGTATGTTTGCTTTTTTTCTAGGCTGCCTATTTGCTTAACATTAGACATGTGTCGACAAACGCAAGCCTATCAGTAATTTAAAAAAAAAACTAGCTTCCTTTTTGTGCTGAGATTTTAGTAAAGTTTGTCATGCACGGCGTGCGTTGAATAAATGTGGCAATTGAACCATAATAAATGATTTTTTTATTTGTATTGTGGTGTAATTTTGTAAATATGTTGAAATCAACGATTTGTTATCATATAGACGTGTAGGGCGAACACTTCAGACAACACATTAGCGGAATAGCGCGTATAATTTTTTTATCCTAACACATACAATACATATACTTATGATATGGCTGCTAGAGACTGATATACATACATATATAGAATATACTGTAGCTTGCAAAGCTAAAACAATATGGCACGAATATAGTTGTCTGAATTGTTTGAGTTGCTAATTAATTTGATTTCTATAGAATAAGAAGTTTTCAGTTGAGTTTAATTATTCCCATTAGCCGTTTCCATTTTTTTTTTTAATCTCACTACAGCCCTTTGTGACTAAGTTATTTCTAGTCATATATTTATGTAGCAACAATAGACATGGTGACTAATAATTTTATTACCTCTTAAAAAAGCTGATCAAAAAAAGAGCCCAACAACGAAAACAAAATTAGTTCAAAAATAAATAAGTTATAAGTATTTTAATTTCATGCTAGACAGAGAGCACACTATACTGAGCTATGACGTCACGCCTCAGGCGTGCCATACAAATCCTATACTAACACACACTTTGCGAGAAAGGGACAGAGTATCAATCTATATATCAACCAATCTATCTATCAATCTAATCTATTCTATCCCCACCAAAAACTTTAAGGGCTCATATCTCAAAGATATATCAGCCAATTTAATTTATTTTTTCAGTTTGTGTAATGTATATAGGTATATTCATAGCTAAGCCTGTTTATTTATAAAAAATTAAACACTTGCCTATTAATTATGTACCTTCTTTCAGTAGGTCGCGGAAACTTCTCTATTGTGAGCAACAAGTCGAATCGCTACGGGAAGAAGTCTCAAATAGTTCTGGAAGGTCAATCTCTGCAAGGCACTAGCGATGAGCGTAAGTTTACCTTTTGCTATTTGGCAACCAGCCGATTGAAACCAGTGGTGAATCGCACTTCGGATTGATGTTACAAGATGTAGAACTCAGGATGTGTGTCGGATACACCCCACACCAGATAATGTTGATTATTCATACAAGTATGGCGGGTGGCGCAAACGACCCGTCCCGCTCTAAAGTGACGTTTATGTCTTGTAGGCTTCGAGATACAATCTGTTTCGATCAGCTGATTGAAAAAAAGTCGCCATTTTGCCTCTCAAGTGTCAAGAATTTTCAAAACCCTCTTTACATTGAATAGCGTTTTTAGATAGAATTTTCGCTGATCTTCAGTTCAACAATAACTCAAAAATTGAGAGATGTTTTTAAGTAAAGAAATATCTGCTGTTCCATAGAAAACGGTCATGCACACTCGACAAAATGTATGAATATATGTACTTTGTCGAAGCAACTTCGCGAGTAGTATAGTGGAGGCTTTACCAGTTCACATCTGTTCACCGACAATATTTTAAACGTTACAGCGGTGGCCGTGGAGGCGGACCGGCAAGGGCAGTGGCTGCGGCGGCGGCGGCTGGACGGCGCACTCAACCGCGTGCCGCGGGACTTCTACCCTAGAGTATGGGGCGTTCTGGAAAAGGTATACAGTCTAGGGACGCAAGGAATATTCTATTCCAGTTGTTTTTTTTTAGATGAGACGATGTGAGTTTCTACCTGTGTGCCATGGTTGGTTGATTTCGGGAAACCCGCTCGTCTCCGCTACTCAAGTCAGCTTGTCTCCGCTACTCAAGTCCGCTCGTCACTGCTACTCAAGTCCGCTTGTTTCCGCTACTCAAGTCCGCTCGTCTCCGGTACTCAAGTCAGCTCGTCTCCGCTACTCAAGTCTGCTCGTCTCCGGTACTCAAGTCCGCTCGTCTCCGGTACTCAAGTCAGCTCGTCTCCGCTACTCAAGTCCGCTTGTTTCCGCTACTCAAGTCCGCTCGTCTCCGGTACTCAAGTCAGCTCGTCTCCGCTACTCAAGTCTGCTCGTCTCCGCTACTCAAGTCTGCTCGTCTCCGCTACTCAAGTCAACTCGTCTCCGCTACTCAAGTCTGCTCGTCTCCGCTACTCAAGTCAACTCGCCTCCGCTACTCAAGTCAGCTCGTCTCCGCTACTCAAGTTAGATCGTCTCCGCTACTCAAGTCAGCTCGTCTCCGCTGCTGAAGTCTGCTCGTCTCCGCTACTCAAGTCAACTCGTCTCCGCTACTCAAGTCTGCTCGTCTCCGCTACTCAAGTCTGCTCGTCTCCGCTACTCAAGTCAACTCGTCTCCGCTACTCAAGTCTGCTCGTCTCCGCTACTCAAGTCTGCTCGTCTCCGCTACTCAAGTCAACTCGCCTCCGCTACTCAAGTCAGCTCGTCTCCGCTACTCAAGTTAGATTGTCTCCGCTACTCAAGTCAGCTCGTCTCCGCTGCTGAAGTCAGATCGTCTCCGCTACTCAAGTCTGCTCGTTACAGCTGCAATTGAAACATCCATCTCTTTTCACAACCCCGCATGAAGAAACGCACCCTTGTAACCCGTGTTGTAAATCCTAAACTCATTTTGCTTTTCTACCTTTCAGTGCCAAGGTTTAGTAATCCAAGGCAAGTTGCTCCAACCGAATTTGACCCAAGAGATGACATCAGGAGAGTTGAAATTTGCGCTCGCGGTGGAAACAGTATTGAACTCCATACCTCAGCCGGAGTACCGCCAGTTGGTTGTGGAAGCCCTGATGGTGCTGACGTTAGTGGTGGAGTACAAGGCGGTGGCGCATCTCGGTGGAACGATCCACGTGGAGCAACTAGTGCATAGGGCTAATCAGATCTTTTTGGAGGATCAGGTGAGTAAAAAAAATTATCTGATCCAATCTCTTAGCGGGATTAGTTGTAGGATCTAGAGTAGAGCTACTTGCATTTAAACAGCAATACAAATGCATGTGATATTTGTTTGAGGACCTATTAGTTTTTTTTTGTTAAAATTTTTATGACCTTGGATTCAATGTCCTTTAGTCGTAATATAATTTTTTTTTCCATAGTATTAAAAGCGTCAAACAAGACATAGTCAAGCAAATTAAGTCACGGTCAAGTCAAACTCATGCCCCGGTAAAGTTGTGGAGATTTACAAGAGGCTCCTATGGAGTTTTGGAAACAACACGAGGACCTACTAGGTGGTGGTACGCTTGCCAGATTTTTGATAATTCAATAAAATAAAATAAAAGTCTACTCATTACCAAACTAATATTAAGCGATGGCATCGATTCTGATATTCTCTAAACTAAACTAAATTTGACAGTTCTAAAATTGTTGCCATCCTTCTCTCACATATTAGAATGAAAAGAGAGGCAGATAATTTTAGTCCTGTCAGATTGGTTTCATCTTTATAATATTAGTATAGATTTAATATTTAATTAGTTTTATAATATGGCGACTAATTTCTAGATGCGCTGCAACGGTGACGCGACCCTGTGCTGCGCTAAGTCGGAGCGCTACGGCGACACGCTGGTGTGCGGCGGCGCCGCCGGCGTCTGCCAGCACCTGTACGACAGCGCGCCCAGCGGCAGCTACGGAACCATGACGTACCTAGCTCGGGCGGTCGCCGCCATGCTGGCTAACAACGGCGCTACCGACAACATAGAGTGCACCATCACTTAGAAATGAAGATTCAGAACCGCTCCGGCTGTAAGAAAAGTTTTCCTAGAAATAAAATGTATACTCTACTAGCGACCCGCTCGCCCGGCTTCGCACGGGTGTAATTTACGTGCGAAGCCGGGGCGGGTTGCTAGTTATATATATAAACCTTCCGTGGCTTAGGAGGAGTTAGTGGCCATACAGACAGACAGACGCGGAAAGCGACTTTAATTTATACTATGTAGAGATCCACGGAACAGAGTTAATCATTGTTTTAAACTATCACGGTTGTTCACTAAACTTATATGATTATATACGGGATATTTACCGTGGTAAGGTTGTGGAATGAGCTCCCGATATTTTGGCGCAGTTACATGCACCATGTTCACGGGAAGACTGAAGAATGCGGGTGGTACATGGTGCATGTAACTGCGCCGAAATATCGGGAGCTCATTCCACAACCTTACCACGGTAAATATCCCGTAAATAATCATATAACTTTAGAACACCCATACTCCGCCAGGTATAGCGCTCCGAGAAAAAGTGTCACGTGGGTGACACCCACTGACGTCATCAATGTCATGGATACACGTACACGTGCATAAGCAATAGCAGAATAAGTAATGTACAACATGTTCGAGAGAGATGAAGATACACGAAACAATGGCGGAATTAATATGAAACAGGTTTTTTTTTTGTTACAATTTTACAATTTACTCGTAATATTAATCAGTTTACATAGTCTTAATAGGGTCGAACCAGTCGTAGTCACAGTCAGAGTCAAGCTAAGTAAGTCACGGTCGAGTCAAACTCATGCCCCTATAAAGTGGTGGAGACTTTACAAGAGGCTCCAATGGAGTTTTGGAAACAACACGAAAAGACACGTTTCATCTCGTTATATCACTTTCCCACACTCGAGCACGTTTACGAGCACTTAATGAATATTAATTCACCATTTAGTACACATTAACACTCGTAAATACACAAGTTTAGGAAAATAATCCAACGAGCCGACATGTTTTTTCCACGTTGCCGCCAAAACTCCAATATGAAACAGCTGATTTTCTGTATTCTGGTATTAACTCTGTTCCGTGGATAGAGTATAGCTAAATCACTTTTTCAACCTCTTAAGAAAGCTACACTGGCGCCTTATGGCCAAAGGCTAACTCTGTATCAAACTAACGTTAAATCAGCTCAGTTGGAGAATCACGCGAAAGTGAACCTTAATGCGTCTAGATACGGTTTGCGGTCGCTATTCCAAAAGCAGTGCGACTACAAACATTGTAACATAACCCTCGCAGATTTAGTAATCAAACAAAACCATCCTTAAATAATACCAGCCAATACAATAAGGAAAGGAGAGAAAGGTTATAAGGAAAGGGTATACTAAGCCCTTGGTGCTTACATAATACTTAAATGGCCCCTTACGAATACGAGATGGTGGAGCAAGCTTTAGTTAAGCTTGCTTTTAGCTATAATAAGCATGTGTCCTATTTTTTTACTACCCCATAAAAAAGCAGGACAAATAGAGCCTAAAAACGAAAACAAAATTTAAATTTGTTCGTATTAATAAGTAAGTTATAAGTGTTTTAATTTCATGCTAGACAGAGAGCGCACTGTAGCACGTTATGACGTCAAGCCGTGCGCGCGCCATACAAATGCCATACTAACACACGCTTTGCGGGAGAGGGACAGCATACGCTCTCTAACCCCTCCAAAAACTGTAAACGCTTTTATCTCGGAAATTTATGGGCATGCCCCCCCCCCCCCCAAAACACCTAGCAATTCTATACATTCGACTCAATTTTTCGATTTGATTCCTTCGAACCTTGTCAGAATGCCCCCCCCCCCAAATGAAATCCTGGATCCGCCCCTGGGACACATGCCTATTACGGCGGTATGACATGCCTAAAGAGTTCTATCAAAGATAATTTATATCTTTCATCATTGAGTTCTATAAACCAAAAGTAGCATCAGTCGAGCATAACGTGGGTCTGCGCATTTTGTAATATGGGATATGTAAGAACTACTACAATCAGAAAGAGGCAAGTGACGAACAGACCGAGCAGTTTGTACGGTGAGTTGTAGCTTTTTTGTTTCTTCTGCTACAAAAATGCTCACCTACCATCTTTTTTCTGAGCAAAGGGGTATGCCGAAAACCAGCCCTGCGTGACCCTTCGGGACTCCCAGTACAGCGCTGAGCGTACCCCTATTGCCAAACACTGTTTCTCCTTATGTTTCTAATAGTATATGTCTATTGTTTTTGTTTTTTGGCAATAAATATATCCTATCTTAAAACGCGACGGCCCGAGTTCAAAGTGTTCTTCTCTGCTGCTGAAATGAATTTGGTCGGTGTAAAGCTTAACTCACCTTTATGATGTAGCCTTTGACGATGTACTTACATAATCAAAGGATGTAGCATGTACAGTGTAAAATCACTAAGTATAGTTTAGAAAATATTTGTTTAGTTTAGTTTTAGGACCTTGAAATTGTTCCTAGAAAAAAACTTAGTTAATTATGTTTAGGATCCTGAAGACATGTATTTCTGTAGTACACATTTTTTAGTTTTAGTGAATGTAGTTATGTATTAATCAATGTTAATTTCATTTGTATTTTGTCACAAAGAGTGAAATGAGAAAAACATACCTTCCTGGGGCCCTACGGCTAACTCTTAACGCGGGCTCGAATTAGCTCTGAAACAACGCAGTTAGGAAAATCACGCGAACGTGAAGCGATACGGTTTGCGGTCGAGCAACTTTTTTTATGTAAGGCTCCAGTTGTTACAATTTGATGATAGTAGTAAATAGAATCAAAAACTGTGTGATATTTTTCATGGCCAAGTATTTTTTGGATTTGCGCGCCACATATTGTATTTTATGACAATTATATTATCATTAAATTACTTTGTTATACAATAAAATTATGGTAATATTTCAAACATTGTTTAATTTGGGAGGCTGTTCCTAAGGTAGGTAATCTAGAAATTAATTAGGGCGAAGAGAAGATATATTAGTTGAAATCCACATCTCGTCTCCGCTCCGATTCAATGGAAACAGCATGATAAAAAGAATTATAAGTAGAGTGGCATGCGCAGTAGCGCGGTGAAGAGGAGTAAAGTATAGTGAGTGTGTACGATGCGGCAAGAGTGAGCCACCGCACCGGCATGCCGGCAGCCGGCAGCGTCTTCTAGCAGAGAACAAGCTTTTTTTATTTGAAGATTGCAAATTAAAAAAACAGGATTCACTGTAAACTACAAATAAATAAAATAAAAGGCGGTCATCTCCCAGTCAGTAGTCTCAGTTTGTCTTAGACCTTTGGTAAGGTCTGTTTTAATAATGATTGCATAGTCACGCCTACCACCAGTACGAGTGTAATGGCATAGTAGAAACAAAAGTGCACGCATCATAGCACGCACACAAATACAAATTTCTGGAATACAATGGGTGCACCAGTCAGGGCTGCGCGGGCGCCAAAGAGGAAATTAATATGGCGCCCAGCGTTGTCGCGTTTGGCACGTCGCGCTCACCGCATCGACCAACCTCCCGCGCCGCGGCAGAGTATCGCACCGTTTGTTTATGATTGGTTCCATATATTCATCACGCTGTAAAAAATATTACTGTCGCAATAACTGCGTTGGGTGCATCAACAACAATTCTTCAGATTGTCATAAGCACGATGCTGACTGGAGATTCGAGTCGGCTGTGGAAAAGTCAACTCTTACCGGTTAACGGTAGGTTCAAATCTGTCCCGCCGCGCCTTGACTAGAAACTAGAACTAGTAAACGAGCTTTTGAACCCAACCATTAACCCTCAGATAAACAAGGGAGATATGCCTTAGTAGAATCTGTAATTTCCAGAATCTGCTATTTACCGAATATTCCTAATTATCGTTCATATTTAAATGTCTCCATGTTTCTACACTCTTGTCTACTACCCTTTGTTTTTCTGATCTGAGAGTAAATCAAACAGTGTTGACTTTTCCCTTGTACGCGGCCTCTTCTCTCCAGTCGGCATTGGACCTAAGGTTCCGCTTGTGTGGACTGGTAATGAGCATCCCGAAGTTTTTTAATGGTTGACAGGCTAGGCGTTATCACAACCAACTTACTACATACCTAATGTACCACATACCTATATATGTGGTACTTAGTAACATACCACAGCTCAACGAACAATACATTTGACTAATGATACATTTCAAGTGAACACACATAATGAGAATTTGGTTAAACAGGAGCATTCTAGTGTATCAGAGATTTATAATAAGAGGAGTGAGACAAGCCAGTATAATATTATCTCCACGACTTTTTAACACCTCGTACTTCGGTCACATTACCAGGAATCAGAAGTACAAAATACTCCAGCTCATCATTCAGGGGAAGATCGCTGGACAAAGAGTCGGCACTCTTGGTTGAAAAAACGAATCAAACTAAATTTTATTTATTGCATTATTATTGGAAATCGGCCCACTACCACCCATACATTGTGGATTTTCTTTGGATACATACCAAACGTTTCGATTCTACGTTTCTAATCCGTACGGCCAAGGATTGGAACAACCTGCCAGCTTCCTTGTTTCCTGAGAGATATAATCTGGGCCTTTTCAAGGCCAGAGTGAATAGGTATCTTCTAAGTCTGCGTGCTTCATCTTCGATCACATCGTCGCTTACCAACAGGCGAGATGGTGGACAAATGCAGACTTATCTGCGTAAAAAAAACTTCTCACGTCGCTTTCCAGAACAGTAGCCTCCAAGTTAAGTAATGCCCTAACGCTGTCCAACCTCCGATAGGAGTAAAACTCCAAGAAGTAGAGAATCATACATATTGAGCAAGCAAAAACTTTACAATCAAACGAAAATATCTCTTATGCATAACTCATCTACTTCAAAATATTACATTTTTCTAAAACAACAATTTGATAACACAGGTAATTGAATAGTCTACATTTTCATCTAAGCTTCGTCTTTTCTACCAAATGGATTCATTTTCGACAACCACGATGTTGTTTTTCTGGAACAAAGAATACAGAAGTTTATTGAAAACAGCCTTGACACAATAGAATTTAAAGTGTAGGATCTGTAATGGAAATGTAACTCGGCAAAGCTAGGTTAATAACACTAACAACATACTTTAACTATACAAATGTGAATAATGTATATGAACATAATTATCAATTTAAAAAACCGAATTCACAAAATTAGTAAAATATGCAATTTCGGTTCCTCGGATGACATAATTTTTTGTAATCAAAGTAACAAAATATTCCAGTTATTATGATTTAAAAGCCGACTAAAACTACTAAACCGATTTTGATGAAATTTCTATGGAATATCTGAAAGTTTATCCTTTGAAATAAAAATATGTAAATCGGTTAATTAAAAATATAAAAATGAATTTTGATTTCAGATTTTATTAAAACTTTCAGTTGGTTAGTTGTATAGCACGTAACTTGTTTTAAATAATTGTGATAAACCAGAAACCCTTAGGTTAATCATTATAAATATCTTCCAATTATAACCAGCTATATTATTTATTGTCTATAGTGATCGACAAATCTTGAAAAATGTACAAGTGTCGAGTTTTAACTCTCTTTGGCGTACCAAAATGTGTATGAGATTTTGACCATGAGAGTTTGCACAATTAATTGTATTGATGTGTGCCAACTTTCCTCCACTAACCCCTAATAAAAGGATCATGTTAATCTAGTATTTAGGCTACCTTCAGCCATTTAGCAGTTATGCAGTTAAGTAGTAACATCCACTCACTTACAAAAATGTTCATAAAACATCAGGCGAGTTGGCGGTCAAACGCAAGTCTATTACTAAATAAAAAAAATATGACTTACGAAATCTCATCAGGCGAACTTTTTGTTCCTTCGATTCCTGCCTCTTTCAACTTGTCCACAAGTTTCTTTCTGTAGACATTCTTCAATGGAACAGGCCTGTTTGCAGCCTCCTTCTGTTTGGTCACTTTGGATAATGCTTCATACCATGTCAAACCATACCATTCAATTTCTTCAGGAGTGTACTGAAATAAACAAAAATACTAATATACAATAACTACCAAAATGCAACTGTCCACTAACGGACGGACCGACACTAACTAACGGACGGACCGACACCAGCAGGCAGTCCGGATCTACTTATCCACTTGGCAAAGACCAGCATCAATGGACTGTCAGTCTGTGTGTGGGGATCACCAGATAGTCCAGAGCCTCCGGGCAGACCAGCACCACAGGACAGTTTGGGACTACCGGGCAGTTCGGATCCAGCCAGTAGACTGGCACCAAGGGGCAGTCCGTGACCACTGGGCAGAATCGAATGGAATCGAACATCCGTAACATCTCTAAAATAAAGTACCTACCTAAATTTGATTTAAAAAAAAAAAAAAACGAGTTCCTTAGTACAGTCAAGGAATATAGACAAAGAAGAAAGACAATAGCGGAACATTAGAGCGTAGAAATCTATCATCAGAAATTTGCCTAAAAATGGTTTAGATGGCGCTGCAATTTGAGCATGTTATAGATTGTCTCTTGACTGCGACTTGAGCTGCAGTCAGCTGTCGTACGAAAGGGTTCTACAAAATACCTTAGCCCTAGTATTGCAGTCAAGTTTTGCAGCATTTCATATGAATAATGATGAGTACAATGTATATTCCTTTTGGCTTAGTGCCACCAGCCCGTGTAACCTTGACATATGTACAATTTTTTTTCTTAATATTATGGAATATTATTATGTTGTACTTACTGAAGACAGGTAAGTTTTATATTCTTCATAGATTTCCTTTTGCTTTTGCGGATTGTGAGCATATCTCGGACACCCATTCATTAGTTCAGTTAGAATTTGTTTTTTTAGTTTCAGCGCAAGCATGGATATAAGGTCACAAGCTGGGGTCTTGAGCAAATAGTGGTCAAATCCATAGTGGTCATTGATTAGCTTGATTGTCCGGTCAGTCACAGTAACTGACAAATGAGTGCTTAGAATTTCCGATTTAACTACAGTTCTTTTCAGAACTGGTACCCAGTAATGAGGTACCCTGCGCTTGTTAGGATTGCGTTTTTGGAAACCTGTAAGCAAAGATTGTTATGTAATACAAACAAAAATATTTACAAAGTGACCAACTTATCCATGGAGTTGGATGGAGCCACTATTGTTTTTTTTTTTAAAGAAAATTGACAGCCTTGTTGATTTTTTTTTGTTGTCATTTGGCCACTTTCACATGTAAGTTGGTTTCACTGTAGCATACGTAAACATGCTCACGAAACATCAATAACAAATTACATAATGAAGAACACAACAAATACAGAACCAATCAAAATCATCCAACCTTTAACAACAGCTTCTCCACCCCATATTCCTTCGCTCATCTCTTGCGGGAACTTAAGGGGGATAGGCACATTCTGAACAGGCAAGGTCTCGCCAGTGAGCTCGTCTCGTCTCCACTTGCCCTCCTGCGGCACAAAATGCACTGCAGCTGGTTTCAACACCTTCCATTCACGCCAAAATTTCTTGTACGCAGCGGGTAGCTCTGTTGCGAGGCCTATCTCAAACCTGCCCTTTTTCTTATAAGTTTTCGACAATTGACGCGCAGTAACCTGAAAAATAAGCACGGTAAGGGAGAGGTATAAGCGACAATTGCTTTGTAATGATGCAATAATTTGAACGCAATTTTCCACGTTGCTAAGTAGATACCTGAATGCGAGACGATGCCATTGAATAATTTGATGTGAAGCATAAAAAGAAAGGATTTATAAGTAATTTACTGAATAGTATTTCCCTATTTTTCTAAATTTCAGATTCGCATTTCGCACTCGCAGTCAAGTCAGCTGTCAGACGTCAGTCATTTCGCTCGTCAGTTCAGTTGTCAAAATGAAGTTTATGCTTTTTTTTTTACCCCGTATTGCGGCTTTTGGCACCGTGCCGTTAGATACCATGTACAAGTTTTTGTTTTAGTATTTAAAGGTAGGTAAACGATACGTGAAAATTAGGATTGAAGGATTAGGATGGACGGAGGAGTATGATAAAACAGATAAAGTTTTTAGTTTTACTAGCAACCCGCCCGCCCGGCTTCGCACGGGTGTAATTTACGTGCGAAGCCGGGGCGGGCCGCTAGTTATACATATAAACCTTCCTCTTGAATCACTCTATCTATTAAAAAAAATCGCTTTAAAATCCTTTGCGTAGTTTTAAAGATTTAAGCATACCTATGTATGCTTAAATCTTATCTTATCTTATCGTCCCTATGGACGGACAGACAGCGATAGCAACTATGTTTTATACTATGTAGTGAGTAGTGATAGTGATAGTGATGAAGTGAAGTGATGATAATAGTGAAGTGATGTTTCAGAATGATAAAATCAGTAGAATATGTTATTTTTATGTAATCTTTTTTACAACACCTCTACCATATTTGACACAGATATACACAACTATACTCCGTTTTTTAATCTTAGAGATTTTATGTAAACAAAGAAATTTCACGAAAAGTCACTGTCAAAGTTACATGCCAGTTGCTCAAAACATTTTGCACGATCAAAAAAAATCTCCCTATTTTCCTCAGCTTTGCTCTCGCGCGGTACAATGGGGGATATTCTGATAGCTCAAAAAATTAATAAAAAACATTATTAAAAGATTGTAATAGATGGCGTTATTATAGAGGCGTTGACTAATAAGATAGAGGAATAGAGGGCAAATCAAACGTTGGTTAGAAATGTTTTGAATCCCTACTGTGCTACCAGTCTAATAAAATATTTTCTACCAAAATATATTTTATTTATCATAACATTGTATAGAACAGATATTACGTTAAAATAAATAGTACAACACGATTTTTATTTTATAATTGTTCATATTACAACTGGGAAACCGTAATAAAATACTTTTTTGGTCAAATATTGTAAACTACCATTATGAAAGATATTTTTTGCACTGGTAACCCCTTTGTTTACATAAAATATCTAAGATAAAAAAACGGAGTATATATATATTATCAGGTATTAGATCTGTGTAGATATATGATATTTGACATTCTCCTATCAATTTAACACACTCTTAACAATTTTGACACATTCAATTATATGTTAATTAACGAGTTTTAATGAGTTATTATATCATAAGTATTCGTGGACGTGCTCGAGTGTGGTTTAATAGTGTTGAAGCTTGAAAATACATACGTGAAAATAATACAATGAGACGACATGTTTTTTTTCACGCTGGCAACTAACCTCCAAGATGCCATTCTATTTATATATTTAAATAAAAAGTAAAAGTAAAGTAAAAGTAAATTTTATTGCATAAACTGTGTACAATGATGATGGAACAAATGTATAAAGTTTCAACAGTCTGTCCTAGCGGACGTGCAATGTTTAAAAAGATTATATATGCCGAACTGTCATTATCACTGTCAAAAAATTTACAAGTATCAAAATGCAGCTGACGTGGTGACAAAATTTATAAAATGGCATTTGGCAAGTTTCTACTAGTGGTGGTGGAAATATTTTGTTTTTCATTATTAAATTAAACTAATTTTTATCACTAACAGTGACTAATATAACTCGTTCGTGTTTCATCTAAAGCATTGTGCTGTAATTGTGTCCTTATGTTGACAAAATTTCGTAAAGTATGTCGGAAAACAAAAACATCAATACTCCTCCTGAAAAGGGCCAGCAGGACCCTTTTGATTCCAATATAACAGCATCATCGGCTGAAGTGTCTAGTATTGCAGGAAGTGTGAGCACTGCGAAGGTGAGTTAAAGTCAAGCAAGTGACGAAGTCGAGAATCAGTCACGTACGGAATGTTGTAAAGTATTGCGTTGCGTGACAAGGCCGCGGGGACTCGAGGCATATTGATTATTTACCAATTGCTCAACTTGTAAGAGTTCTACGTCTTACAAGATTCCAATTCTCAGAAAGAGATATGGTTCTATACATTGTATTATGAGCCTGACATGATTTTTCCTTGATTCAGACACCTCAACGAGTATCATCATCTTCCGAAAGGCTTATCAAGTTCGAACGAGCTCAAAAGTGTCTTGAAAATGCAGCACTTGTGTCGAAACGTATCAAAGAACACCGGAAGGCGACCGCCGAACTGTTGGGGAGACCTTTTGGTAAATTTTGCTCAGATAAATTGTAAATTGAACTATGTCTTAACACAAGTTCCTTATCAATGTTTTTTTTTAATGTGAAATGTCACACTTATTCTTATTATACACTCAGTTACCTTTTACTTCCTACTTACCTACCTACCTTACTTGACTACTACTTTTTACTAAAGATTATTCTATTTTTACAATAATTTAATTTGAAACATTGAATATGAAAAAAATGCTGAACAGGAATAGTTAATTGATTACCAAGATATAAAAGCATCCTATTTCACTCTTTGTTCATGTACCTATGTGAGTTTAAAATAGTTTTTTTTTCCTGATTTAAATACCTACTCTGCTATCCATTTAAAATCTCAGGTAACTAAAAATGTATTAAATAATTTTTAATAATTAATATAATTGATTAGCAAAATATGCCAATGGTGTGAAGATAATTATTTATTATCTTCTATAATATATAAGAAGGTTATTTGTGTTATTTATTTAAACAAGATTATGCAATTGGTGGCAACCAAGCTACCATTGTCTATGAATACCTGTAACACCTTGAAAATCACATATACATTGCCAACCTTTAAAGACTAATATTAACAGCCCCTTTGAAGATTATACTGCCAAAACCGGTTTTGAATCCTCTACTGTAAGTGGCAATGTAAATTTTAGTAGTTTAACAACTTTCTGATCGTGAAAAATGTTGATTACAGAAGATGATGATGGTGGAGACACTGCTTCTGAAATTACATCCACCGTGAGTGAAAGGACGGGCTACTCTGTGGCTACGGACACCTCTGCAACAATATCTGTCCAGGATGCCCTTAACAGTATGTATATCTGACAATGACCATTTGTTTAATTTTTCTAAAGCAAAGAAAATAATTGGATGATAGGCGAGTGGATATGAAATTTATTAACAGTTGGATTACTTATTAGTAGAGATGAAAAGGATAGCTGTTTAGTCGGATATGGTATATCTGGCCGATCATGGAGCCAGGTAGCCGTATAGCCAGATATCCGACCAAACATTGCCGATTGGCTTAACGAGAAAGCTCGTGTAGATGGCATACAAACGATCAGATGGACTCTGGTGAATTTGGGTCTTATCGTTAATGAGTGAAGTTAGCAAAATTAGCAAGTTTTCATAAAAAAAATAAAAGTGTATGTATATCAATCTCTGGCAGCTATATCACAAGCTATGCTTAGTTTGGTGTCAGATGATTGTGTGTGCAAAAAATGTCCTGAATATTTATTTTTATTTACTTACTAGCAGTCCGCCCCAGCTTTGCATGGGTACAGATTATAGCCTATGTCACCCGGGGATAGTGTAGCTTCCCGTCAGTGAAAGAATTTTTCAAATCGGTTCAGTAGTTTCGGAGCCTATTCAATGCAAACAAACAAACAATCAAATCTTTCCTCTTTATAATATTAGTATAGATTAACTTGTTGAATTGATTGATCATTTTACTTAGAGTTTGAGATTATTTTAAAAGTCTATTTAGTTGTAAAATGAAAATATGGTGATTATATTTGTTATGTGGATTGAATAAACTACCTAAATTTTAAATTTCGTATTTTTTTAAGAATACGTTATCCAACCAAATACTCGCTTATTATCCTGTATCCAGCCGTATAGTAAATTTAGACCAGATACCGGATATCCATTTCATCTCTACTTATTAGGACAGTATCAATAAGCCACCACACATCATGTTTTGCAGTCAAGATTCACAATGCAAACTACCTGTTATTGTAAGTTTTCCACAAGCGACGATTCCACAACTGCACAACAGTCGTGGCTTGTAGTCTTCGCACATGAAAGTGTGCGAATGTCACATGCGGGTTACATTATTTTGTTCCTAAAGAGCGGAACGTCTTGCACATACAAAATTTTGTATTTTTTGTGTCTGTAAATATATTTTGATTAGTTTGAAATACTAAGCATTGCCATTCAGTGCCGCAGTTAGTAGCGTACCCAGTTTGTTGCTAAGCACACCGAATGCCAGTGCTTAAGGCTTGTAATATTTATATGCCGAACCTAATTTGATTTCAGTACCTGGTATAAGCGAGAGTTTAGCCAACACCCTTAAACAGAAGGAGATATTGATGGAGCGAATCAAACAGTACAAAGAAATCACGAAGAGATCACCCATTGTTAAAACGTCGACACACACTCGTAGAGATTCTACTGCAGATTCAAAATTAGACTTAAGGAAGGTTAGTATTTTTTCAAAATTTTTGTAAAAAAACTAGCTGCGACCCGCTGTTTTACCCGTGGAGATTACTCCTTATAATATTAGCTAGATAGCTAGCTGGCAGCGCCAGTGAAAATCCCGTTAAAATCCGTCCAGCCGTTTCGAAGTCCATAGGGAACATACATGCATATTACATACACACATCTCCTTATGTATATAATCTAAGGTTGGACCATCCACATAAATTGATAATACAAGCACATGCATAATTGAATTAATATTAGTACAAACCACAAATCCTACCAATTTGTGGTTGCATTATTTATTCATTTAAAGATTTTGTTAAGGGCTATGGTGAATGAGCATTAACTTGTGCGTTTTACAATCTGACAGTACCTGGTTCGATCCTCAGCCCTGCACCAATGACTTATGTAAATAAATTATGTGCAGGATTCAATGCCATCGCCCAAAATCAGTGAAGGAAAACATTGTGTGGAAACTTCCAAGAACCTCAAAAGTTCAAAGACCACCATTCACCAACATGCACTGGGCCACCATGGTGGAATAGGGCCTATCTTCTCTCTGAGAGAAGGCCTGTGTCCCAGCAGTTAACATGATAGGCTGAAATTATGATGGGTACAAAATCCGACAATTTTTAGAAGGCATATCTACCTAATTCACATTTTGACTTTCGGGGCCACTGTGGGTAAGAAATTTTGTATTAAAATGTTATATTTGTGTATTTCAGAGTGCAGACAATAATGAGCAACTAATAAACGCAATAAAAGAAAAGGAGAATACATTGAGTGTCATGCAAGTAAAAATGAAAGCCATGGAAACAACTATCCTGGACTTGCAAGAGAAAATTAGTGAAAAAGACCAAATAATAGAAGCAAAGAATAAGGCAACTACTTTAATGTCTGATAGCCTTAGTAAGAAAGGTTTGTTCAAACTACATACTAAACGAAAAATTAGTATATATGGTTAAGGTGATTCAATGCCTAATAATACACACTACTTTGATCCTTCAAACTTCTACCATGTACCTTATTTGGTTTTATTTTCTTGGTTTCACACAAGGACGTGCTGTTGACTGAAATAAATAAAAATAACGCAAAAAAATACAAAACATAATTTATTAGAGAGAGAAAATTAGAGGCCAAATAAATGCCGTAAACCACTTATTCTTTAAAATTAAGAAATTCACAGAACACATTTTCATTAAATGTTTCTTAGATGTTTAAACTTTTATTTATTAATAATATTGGGTTAATAATTTATTAATAATGGGGGTTTGTAATGGCCCCACGACCAAGCCAAACTGAATGGCTGAGGTACCAAGTACCAACCTCTCAGATCAACCAACTTATCTGTATGCTTATGCTCATGAGGCTGGGGGGCTGGACAACCACCACAGCCCAACCAATTAATTCTTAGAAAACACATTAAATTCTTGGAAACGTTGGTTTCACTTTATCCAACGTGTAAATTAGAGACTAAGAAGACAGACAGCCCATTATAACGAGAGAGAGAGAATTACGATATGCTGCACACACACACTTCAGCCTGTAAAAGTCCACTGTTGAACAAAGGCCTCCCTCTTAGAGAGGGGTGTTGCCATAATCCCCACGCTTGGCAGGCGGCTTGGGGATCGCAGTACGTTCACCGTGTACTAATAGGACGCTGCTGCCCATCCTTCGGTGGTTAGTCGCAGTTTTAGGACATACCCGGGTCAATAATCGGGATATGCTGCACACATGTTGGTTAATTTTTTATAGGTATTTTGTGGGAGTTATATTCACCTTGTTCGTAGATCATTATATTTGTTTTAAATTTTATAGAGACTTAAAAAGCCCCGAAAGAAAAAACCGCCGTCGAGCGTTTCGGGCGAAACGTACCTCT
Source organism: Agriopis marginaria (assembly GCA_932305915.1). Taxonomy (NCBI): domain Eukaryota; kingdom Metazoa; phylum Arthropoda; class Insecta; order Lepidoptera; family Geometridae; genus Agriopis; species Agriopis marginaria. The sequence continues at coordinate 5,274,100 of OW029921.1, read as the reverse complement.
TTTGACCTACATAAAATAATGCGCGATAAGTCCCGATAAACATTCAAAACATGTATTGTGTCCAAATCGCGAAAGTAAAACTATTATCATTTCAGAAAAAGACTCTTTGGCATTATTAGAAGACACAAGACAACAAATGACAAAAATGCAGGAAAACTTCATAATAATGGAAACCGAGTGGAAAGAGGAAAAACAAAGTTTACTGAAGGACATAGAGACAAAAGAAGAGAAGATTAAAAACTTGGGCAATGCAAATGATATACTTGAAACATCTCGATTTGAAATCAGTGTTGAACATTCTAAATTACTTGAAGAATTAGATCTGAAAAATAATGAGGTCAAGCGTCTTGAAGAACAAATTCAAAGTTTGTCTCAACAATTAGATGAGAAACCATCTGAAAAAGAAAAAGATGATTATGAAGAAGAAAAGGGATCTAAAGAAATATCTGATATGGCTGAACTAACTAACAGAATTGAGTTATTGGAACAATTAAATTGTCAATTAAGGCAAACTAACAAGGAACTTGAAAACAAGCTTGCTTCAATGAATGCCGAATCAAAACCTGCAACCGGAGGCTCTCCAAGCAAAAAAGGAAGCCCACTGCCAGCTCGTAAAAGTGGTAGAAATACTGCGTCTAAACAGAAATCTCCTTGGAGCAAAATATCTTCAGAGTCATTGCCCCAAGAATCAGATAAAAAACAAACTAAGAATGAATTGGCGAAGTTAGAAATGGTCATCCAATCTTTGAATAAAGACATTTTAGACAAAGAGATCACAATTTCCCAAAAAGATGCATTGATAACTGAGCTTAAGAATGAGAACAAACTAAGAAACTCGATTGTTCACGGGCCAGATGTAACAGATGTTGGTATATGCACTGATCCAATAGATGAACCAGAAATAGTTCAATCTGAACCATTGGCACTAAAACGAGATCCTTCTGCTACGGAAACATCTAACGAACATCAACCAATCGACGTAAATAAACTTGAACAGAAGTTAAAAGAAGCACACGACCAGATTGCATTATTGAATGTCGATATTGATGCAGCAAATAAAAACATGATCAAAGTGAAATCATCTCAGAAACTGAAATTAAAACAAATGCAAAAGACTATTGACAATTTTAGTAAAGTGTCTGATACAAACGCTGAGATAGTGAAACTAAATGAAGAAATACACCAACTCTCTCAGAAAGTAGCTGAATTGGAAGAAGAAAAAGGCAACCTACAATTGCATCTGGTTGATTATGACAGTGGAAGATGTAAGTCACCTGAAAACTGTTTGCTTAAGAATATTTCAAGCAAATGACCAACACTAATATTTTTCTTTCTTGTTTCAGTGACAGAATCGGATGTGTACAAAAAACTTGTGGATGTTGAAAACTTAGCAGAAACGAGATTAAAAGCTATTAGTGTTCTAGAGACACAGAAATTTGATTTAGTTCAAGGTAAAGACTAAACTATAAGATCTGAAAACAATGTAGATTGATTTCTATACATATTAAAAACGAATGAAATCTTATACTTACGTATATACATATCTCATTTTCAGAATTACACACCCTGCAACAGAAGAATATGGAGATGGAAGACAAATTAGCAGACATTTCTCATCTTCAAAGTGAACAAGTATCCACAGAAATTAAATCAGTTCAACTCGAAGAACAAATTGATAAACTAATAGCGTCGAAGAAAGAACTCGGGATCATAATAGAAAACCTTAAATTAGACAAAGATCAATTAAACAGTACTATTAATGAACTACAAGGAGAAAAAGAAGAATTACATCAGAAATTGGAAAATTACATACAAGAAAATATGGATTTAACAGACAAACTAGAGAAACTAAGTGCTGAAAAAGTCAGTTCTGCTGAATCAATAGAGATCGTAGAATCTTTAACTACCCAAGAAAAGCTGGAGCTTGAAGAATATAACAAAGGCATGGTAGGCGACAAAATAGATGACCATGATACTGAAAATGTGTCGCCTCAAAATGATAATAATATTGAGAACTTAATTGGACAAAGCCAGGAACTAAACAAGAAAATTCAGTTATTTACAGAGGAAAGAGAAGAGGTAATGGAAAAAATGAATAAGATCACTAACGAAAACGAATCACTTCACGAACAAATAACAGAATTGAAAGACCAATGTAAATTACTTCAAAATAATATTGATCAATATAACAAAGAAAAATATGAATTCCAAGAATTAAACCAGGAGTTAAACCGTCAAATTGATGAACTAAAACGAGAACGACTGGAGATTATCAAAGAAACTGTAGAAGTTACTAAGCCGGCGCATGAAGATACATCTGAAGTAGCTACGCTAGAATGTCAGCATGATGACAAACTGGCTACCGATAAAGGAATGAACAGAACGAAATCCGTAAAACAGTTAACAAAAGAAATACTGAAACTAAAAAATACCATCAAAGAAAGAGAAGCCGAGATTGGTGATTGTCAAATGAAAATACTATCGTTAGAAGAACAGCAGCAAAAACAAAATGAAATAATGCAAGCCAATGCCAGTAATGAATTAAAACTAAAGTCTATGATAGATGAAAATCAACAACTCAAAGAAGAGCTATATAAATTGAAGAAAAATAAGGAATCTGAACAGCAACAACTTAATTATCAACAAGCTCATGATCTTTTACAACAAGAAGTGCAGAAAATGCAACAAGAATATTCCACAACAATTTCTGTTCGAGATGCAAGAATAAATGAACTGGAAAATCTTTTGTTGGAATATGAAAAGCAAATATTTAACTACAGCAATACCTTGCAACAAAAAGATAAAGATTTGGCGGAATATATTAACCAAATCACAAAATTAAACGATGTGTCTCAAAAGCTTAAATCTACCATTGATATGCTTGAAGAAGAGAAAGCAAAAGACCAAAATGCAGAATTTGTAAAATCACTAAATAAACAAGTAGGAGCTTTTCAGAAAAAGATGGCTGATAACGAAGAAAAAATAAGAATTTTGGAGGAAGAAAAATCGCAGCTCATGTCTCTAAAATCCGTTTTGGAAAACAAAAACGTTAGCCTAGATACTGAGTTGCAACGCATGCAAGAAACTTATGCTGAAAAGCAAAATATTATTAAAGAATTACAAGTTATAGAGCAAAAACACCGAGATGAACTCAAAGAAATTGAAACACAGACCAAAGAACGTGATGAAGAAATACATGAAATTAAACTTCAGTTAAGAAAAGAGTCTATAGAAAATGAAAAATTGCGGAATACTGTTGATGAAAAAGATAAATGTTTGAGTGAACTAATGCAATCTCTTGAAGCAGCTAAAGAAACGGTTGCAACTCTAAGTCGCGACAAAGAATCTTTTAATGAACAATTAGAAGCAATGGAAAGTAGAAATAGAGAACTTTTAGATAAATTAAAGAAAATTGCCATCAGCATCAAGAAAAAGGCTTCTCTGTATACTGATTTAGAAAATCAATTGATCGAGACACAAAGACAATTAGAAGCTAAGAATGATTATATTGCGCAGCTTTCTATCCAAGTTGAAACTTTACCTGCGTTACAAGAAAAATTAAAACATGCTGAAGAAGAAATAAATAGAGTTCAATCTCTAAAAGTAACTATAGATCAACAAAAATCACAGGATATTACTCAATTACAAAATCAAATTAAATCTTTTGAGGATAGCCTAACCGCATCGTCAAATGAAATCACTAAATTAAATGATGCAATAAATATTGTTCATAATGATTTACATTTCGCTCGCGAAGAAAATACAAATTTAAAGTTACAGATTGATACTCTTAGTAATAAAATTGTAGAACATGAGATAGAGCAGAAAAATAATATGAATCTGATAACAAAAGCGTCTAGCTTAGAATCAGAATTGAACCAAAAACAAAATTATATCACAGAATTAATAGACAAGCTTGAAAACCGGCAGCAACAAGAGACACAGATTCAATTTGGGTACGATGCTAAACTCCAAGAACGTGATCTTTACATTGAAAGTTTAGAAATTGAAATAAACAAATATAAGGGTCGTATTGGTCGTCTAGAAGAAACTATTTCAGTGATGGAAGATAGAAGACATTCTCTGGAGCGTAAAGCTGATCAATTAGGAAATCAGTTACAAGATAAACTGAAAGCTTACTCGGAGTATACCAACCAAGAAGATGAACTAGTCAGCAGATTAGCAGTTTTAATGGACCATGACAGAGTGGTCGAAAAGCAGTTACTTGAAATCGATCGTGAAAATAAAGATTTACAACTGAAGATTCAACAAATAACTGATGATAATCAAAGGCTCCGGCAATCTTTGTCAGATATTCAAGAATATTGTAATACATTAGTTGAGAAAGCAAGTAGAGCTGATATAGCAGAAACAGAACTTTCGAAATATCAGGCTCAAGCTCATGATCTCGAGGCTAATTTAAAACGTATAACAAAAGAACACCAAATACTGCTAGCACAAAAGAAAAGAGACATAGAAGAATTAGAGTCTGAGTTCAACACTCAAATAGAAAACGCTTTTAGAGAAAAGAAAGCTCTTGGGGAAAAGTATGAAAAAATAATTGAGCACGTGTCACAGGTAGAAAGTAAACTTAATGAGTATAAAGCAAATAACGAAAACTTGAATGTAAATCTTCAAGAGCTAAATAGAATAAACGAGGAACTAATGAGTGAAAAATCATCATACCAAAAACAACCTGTTACACAAGATTATACGGATCAATATATTACCGAAATTAATAATCTGAACGCAATTTTAAACAATAAAAATCAAGAAATATTAGAATTGAATAACAGATGTCAAGCTTTCCAAACACATAACCTTTCTACGACTTCTAACTTCGAAAGCAAAATATCTGAACTACATAATGAAGTGCAGGAAATGTCCACTGAATTAGACCGAGCAGCTAAAAAAACGTGTGATTTGGAACAAAATATTGAATATTTACAATCTATTGTAACTCAAAAAGAAGAATACTTAAAAGAGTTAAAAGAAGCAAAGTCATTATCGTTTGAAATGAATATTCCTAAAACAGAGGGTATGATAATTTCATCTAGAATAGAGCCAATGAGTGAGGAGCCAAAACTATTTGACATGTCAATTCTTGAATCACAAATTGTTACCGATGCAGAAGTACTTGCACCTGAAGTCAAGGTGCAAGTTAAGCAAACAGAACCTTTGCAAAAACAATCTGTGCAAAATATTTCTGCAAATCAACCTGTTGAGCCACCCATCGTGCCCAAAAAAGCGTATCTTTGTTATCAAACTGAAGACGTGGCTCCAGAGCCAGATCCATTTAATTCCGATGACGGTTGGGGGCTTGGAGAATCTGAAGAAATAGTCGATGTAACACCTGGCTTATCTCATCTTAATGAGCAAATACATAAGCTAAATATAGAAAAGGATAAGCTTAAAGTTGAACTGGAAGCCAGTAATACTAAACTGATAAAAGCGTTGAAGAAACTTAAAGAGTTAATGTCGTCCAATGAAGTACTTACTAATGAACTCAGAATCACTAAGCAATTGACACAATCTTCGTTCTTAGACTCTGCGATTGAAGATGAGTTAAAACAGAAGATAGAAGAATTGGACAAGGAAGTGGCAAAAGTTAACACAGAAATTAATAAAGAAAAGAAAGAGAAAGAATCTCTTCGAAAGCAAAATGAAGTGTTTCATAATGCGAATGAAAAACTTACAGAAATGAAAGAAAAATTAGAAAACGAGATTGACTTGTGGAAGTATAAATTTAAAGAAGCTAATGACAAGATTGGTACCCTTCAGTGGGGTTCAGATACAAAAGATTCACCTAGACACGAAACTACTATAGCAAAAACTAACGATTCAAATGACAAAATTAATAAAGAAATGCTAGAACTTGAGAAAGAGAATGATGAATTACAGCAAAACCTTGACCAACTGATATCGCAAAACAATGATTTGACAATTCAGCAAACACAGCTTAAAAATGAAATTGCAAGCTTAAAGAAAGAATTAGTTCAGCGACCGGTGTCAATGCCTTTATGTGAGAATTGTGAAATATTAAAAGTCCAAGTGTCAGAATTGCAAAATAATAACACTAAACTAATTAAAAGTATGGAATTACTGAATGAAAAATTACGTGAAGTTGAGGTTCGTTGTAATGAATTAATTAAAAACTATGATAATCTAAAATTCGACAATGAAAAAATACAAAAAGAATTACAGAATGAAAATAGAGAACTAACTGAAAAATTCGCGAATTTAGAAAATGACATTGAACATTTGAGGAAACTTGAAGTAGATTATAATAATAGAATATCTTTATTACTAACTGAAAAGGAAACACTGAATTCTAAATTAATTTGGCATGAAGAACAGCAAAGTGTAGAAAAACAGCAAGATATGGGCATAATAGAATTAACACAAAGCTATGCAACATTAGAAGAACATTGTCTGCAGTTAAAAAATCAGCTACAAGAAGCAAACGATAAAATAGTTTTACTAGAAACTACAAATAATGATACTCTACAGCAAACCGATACTTATATTGAGCAAATTAATAAGTTGAATGAAAAAATACAAAACTTAAATAATGAAAATGATAATTTACTATCTACTGTCGCTGAACTACGCAATTCTGTATCCAGTGCAATCGACCAGCGTGGTTTTGAAATAGCAGAATTATGGAAGCAGCATTTAACACAAAGAGAAAATGATTTCCAAAAAATTGAGATTGAGCTGAGAAATCAAATGAGCGCTGCCGAAACCAAATATGAGCAGTTATTAGACAGTGTTCAATCTTCGAGTCAAGAAGAGACTAACAAGTTGGTCATAATGGAACAAGTAAGCTCATTACAAAACAAATTGCATGATAAAGAAGAGCATTTGCGCGATCTTCAAGATAAATATGTCGAAGTAATTAATCAATTAGACATGCTTCGTTCCGAAATGCAAGATGAAAAGATTACGCATGAAAATAAAATCCTAGAACAACAAGAAGAATATGAGAAATTAATTCAAGACCTTAACGCCAAAAACAAAGAAAGTTCACTCGAACATGAAAAAATAATTAGAGATTTACAGACAGAGCTAGATGCATCTAAAACGCAATGTGACAACTTTCTCATCGAAAAAGAAGACTGGAAAAAAGATGTGGCAACTCAAGAACAAACGATTGGTGACTTACGTTTCCAAATCCAACAGAAAGATAGTGACACATACCAAAAAGTTGAGGAACTAAACGCAGCGTTATCTAATAGAAACAACGAGTTCGAAAATGTGAGACAAAAATTAGTAGAGTATGAAAAAGGGATTGAAGATTTGAATTACGAGAAAGAATCCGAATTAGCCATTCTCAGACTAAAAATGCACGAAAACAGTGATTATTACGAGAAGCAATTAGGAGAATCAGAAAAGGATAAGTTAGCCTTAATGGAAGAATTGCAGGAAAAAATAACAGAATGTACCAATCTAAGCAAACAGACAGTAGACTTAAAAAAAGAACTGGAAAAGAGTTCAAACATAATGTCTGACATGCAGTCGGCTCTAGAGAATCAAGAGTTAGAAATAATGAGACTGAAAGATGAAATCACCAGTTTGGAGTCATTGCTTAGGTCCACTACCGGTAAAATTCAGAAGCATGTGTCGTTTGCCTCTGATACTAAACCGGCCAGCGATGATGGAGCCGAAGGCAACCTTAGCCGGGAACTACTAGATGCTGTACCGAGAGCTGAACTAGACTTAGCTCTATACATGTTACATCAGAGAGACGTGCGCTGCGAGGAGTTAACGATGGAGCTTACTCAGTTATTGGAAGAAAGGGATACCCTACAGTTGCGTCTCTCTGACAGCTTGCGAGTTTCCGAAGAGCTGAAGGTAAAATGTAAAGAAGCGGGATTGGAGACAGTTGAGATGAGCCAAGAGGCCAGTTTGACGCTACCAACTATGACTATAGAAAAGGAGCACCAAGTGGTCAATGTTCATGGACAAACGTCTCGTAGCAGCAGCGTGAGCGACCTAGACGGGGACAAACCCAAGTTGCAAGCCAAGTAAGTACAAGAATCTATTTCTCGCTGTTTTTACCTTACTGCCCAAGGATGGCAATATTTTTCGTATGTATACAGGACTACGCTAAAAGAATATACTAAGCAGAAAATGGTCCTTAGAACCTTCGACCATAATAAAATGAATGGACGGGCCCAGAAGAAGCGCATTTTTTAAGATTATAAAATGAGCACCGGCGCTCACTTCGATTCAGTCAGTCTCTAGCCGTAAGAAGTGCGACACGAGTCTATTGTTACATGATAACGAAACATTTGCAAAATTATGCCTTTGTATGCTATCCCGAAGTGTAAAAACACATCAAAAAACCGCTATCTATTTTTTGTAATCACTGTACATGGTTATAATTAGGTATATATATAATATGTCCAACGGTTTTGCTTCGTTTTTACAGAGCCAGTTCAATGGTTATGGCCCGTCCATTAATTTTATTTTGGTCGAAGCTTAGAACCCATCATTGTGAACAACTTTTACCATTTTAACTTTTGCCAATGCTAAAATCGCGAAAAAAATCTCTTATCTATGTAGGCCATCTCGGCTATCATCGCTCATATCCCCTCCATCATCCCCTCGGATTTGCAGCTATCCAACTTTTTTTTCTTCATCATCATCAGCCAGAAGACGTCCACTGCTGAACATAGGCCTCCCCCTTTAACCTCCACACTAAACGACAGCCTGCCTTTTGCATCCACTGGATGCCCGCGACTCTCACAATTTCGTCGGTCCATCTAGTGGGAGGCCTCCCTACGCTGCGTCTTCCGGTTCGTGGTCTCCACTCCAGAACCTTTCTTCCCCATCGGCTCGAAGAACCTATCGGTTCTTCAAGCGATGTGGCCTGCCCATTGCAAACTTACATCAACATCAACTTACAAATTTTAACAGCTATGTCGGCTTTTTTTCTTAGTACAATAATATTAATTGAAACTTTACAGATTGACGGAACTGCGGTCGGTGCGGCACAGCCGCGACGTGCTGCTGCGGCACGAGAGTGAATCGCGTCAGATGGATATGCGGCTGCTGCAGCGCGACGTGGCGCTCCTGCCGCCAGAGGCCCGAGAACAACTCGAGCAGGCGCACCACACTCTCTGTAAGTATACATATCTATACTAATATTATAAAGAGGAAAGATTTGATTGTTTGTTTGCATTGAATAGGCTCCGAAACTACTGAACCGATTTGAAAAATTCTTTCACTGACGGGAAGCTACACTATCCCCGAGTAACATAGGCTATAATTTATACCCGTGCGAAGCTGGGGCGGACCGCTAGTGTGTAATATAGTGAACATAGCATGTTGAAAAATGAAAAAATATTTATTTACTTAAACATAAGGCAAATTACAACAAACAAACTTATAAACCAAGGGCTTAAATTATGCTTATGGAAGATTATTTCTAAGTTTACATTAATAGTGATTTCCACAGTAGGCTAGGCCTGTATCGCGGAAACCCGGTACGATTTCAATACTAACGTTAAAAACAACAACTAAAATAATAATAAATACAAATAAATAATAATAATAACACATACCTTAAATTCAAAAACCTTTAACCTTTATGATTAATAATATGTAACAAGTATAAATATAAATCTTGATTTGAGTGTTATTTAAGTACTTATATTAATAGTTAACGGAAAAATATTTATAATGCAATCTTTAACAAGTATTCGGTCTCCCTGTAGCTCAAAGAAGACAGAAATTTGTGTAGCGACTTTTGTGCTTCAAAGACAGATAACGACATTGTACACATGCTCTGACGAATTAACAAAACGACAAGCAAAACAGTAACTAGTGTTCACAGTTGTGTATGGTAATTTGTGAGTTCTTTTCCTGGTAACGTCATTATAGTATTTAGCGTCAAGTACAGACCTATGTACGGAGAGTGCAGTTTTTTGTATAAATAGCTGTCTAACGCTTAGAACTTCACTGTCCATGATGGAAGGGCACTTTCCAAGGCCAGGTTGGCTAGCTACCATCCTCAAGTTGACAATCTGTCGCCAAGCACGGGGGCTGTGTATGCGTAGGTAGAACCTTTGGCATCTAAATTTTATCTGATTTTCAAAATTCATTTCTTAGTGCTCATCGTGTTCATAACAAACACTTGTGCAAAATTTCATGCTTCTAGATCCAGCAGTCTAAGCTGTGCGTTGACTGTCCGTGAAATAATTAATATAAGATTTTTATTTAGTTGAATTGTGTTAGCCCAAATATATTTTTTTTTAATTCAGTTTTATCTTATGTATATAGCTAGCTGAAACCCGCTACTTCGTACGCGTAGAGCTCGGCCTTCGGCCTCGCTACTACAACCCGTTATAGCATATGTGTTATTCTAATGTATAAGCTATATACAAAAACTAAACTTAGAAACTTAAACTTTCATAAAAATCCGTTCGGTAGTTCTTGCGTGAAAGAGGAACAAACATCCATACATATAAACTTTCGCGTTTATAATATTAGTTATTCTAATGTATAAGCTATATTATTGTAAACTTTCATTAAAATCCATTCGGTAGTTTTTGCGTGAAAGAGGAACAAACATCCATACATACAAACTTTCGCGTTTATAATATTAGTAAGATGTAATGTATAGTGTGTTGTTATGTAGGTACTTATTTATTTAATTCATTTCATACAGAAACACCAATAGTACACATATTAAATAATACAAATAACACTTGTTTATAATTGATACAGTTCTGATATGTGCACCTTTAACAGGTGTTTACAACATTCACAATTAAAAGTAGTAAGACAAAAATATGAGATAGAAATGATATATATGGGTGTGATGTGAATACTTAAGTAATGCTTGAGACTATCTATAAACTTAAACCATATTTTTTTGTTACAGCCCGCGATTCGCAAAGCACCTCCACGGTCCTGCTAAACTGGCTGCGAGGGAAGAGCACTCCTAAGGTTGTTCACATGTGACATGTACGCTAGACATTATGTTCCTTTCCCGCCGGGTGATATAGATCCTTCCAACGCCATACTTCCATTGATTTTGAAGTTAGATGTCGGCCGATAGTAGTTTTAGTAGTAGGGTTGTAAGCTTACTCTGGGTACTTACAACGTCTATAATACACTGACGACTGACCGTTGTACTTGCTCTAACTCATTTTACAGCTTTAAAAGTGCCTGCCTCTCTTTTCATTTCAATATATAAGAAAAAAAAGTCAATGGTTCAGCTATAAAATGTAGTTTAGTTTTTGATATAACATAATCAACGTTTTGTCGTTTTAGTAACGACTCAGCAAATTGCCTTGTTCGTTGTCAAATTAGAAATAATCGCAAATAAAAAAGTATTTTCTTTAGCTGCTGTAGATATGACTAATCTAATTAAAAACGTCGAAGTTTTTCCCCAGTTCATTATTAACATGTAAGTTCTGTTACCTATGTTTAACACTATCTGACTGTTACGCATTTATCGTGAATTTAAATATTAAATGGAGCCACCACTATCGGCGTCGCAATTTATTAATGTTTGGTCCAAACTTCAAACATTCGAGTATAAATTGTGCCGTTATCAGCTTGCCCGCGATCCGCCGAAACGAAACGTGCCAACATCATTGTCCATTGTGACTTCGTTACTATTTTGTACACAAATGATTTCGCAATTGTTTGCAAGAGATTACACAATCGATTGCAGAATGCTGTTGGTAATATTAATTCTTATAATGGGCACCGCAGACAGATTTTACTCGGCGGATTTTCTTTCACTCGTTCTTTCCGTCCCTCTTATACTCGCCAAGTTTTCATACGCCCGCCGAATACAAGTTCGTTGTCTGTAGTGGCTGTAAGATTTTAAACCCAAACTGGATGCTAGGTACTTCAGTCTTTCTTTCTTTTTCTCTGAAAGTGAGTAGCGCAACTAATTAGAGACGCATTTTAGAGACATTTTGAGTATAGATTTATCAATAGGCTTGTCATATAATTAAATACATAACACATACTGGAAAAATAATTTAAATTGGCTGATAAGTTTCTGAGATATAAGTGTTTAAAGTTTTTGATGGGGATTGAGTGATGATCCGTCCCTTTCGCGCAAAGTGTGTGTCAGTATAACATTTGTATGGCGCGCGCAAGGCTTGACGTCATAACTTACTGTAGTAAGCGCACTATAGTGCGCTCTCTGTCTAGCATGAAATTAAAATACTTATAACTTTAAAAACAAGTTTTCCTTGATCGAATCTATTTATGATCAGCTTTTTATGAGGTAATAAAAATAATTTGTCAACATGCCTATTCTCTGGTTCTGGGTTCTAAATCTATTAGAATAATTAGCGGCGCATACGAACGAACGATTGGTTTTAACGTAGCTTTAGCATTCCTTTTACATAACTGTTTCTGTCTTTTATTTTTGTAAAAATTTTAGGTACTAACTAGGCATATTCATCCTAAGTTTTTTTGTTTCCAATATTGCCGTAATATCCGCCGTGATATCTGCGATATGCCGTGATATCTGAGTAAAACAGGCAAATATGATATTTTGCCTATTTACTAAGAAATTCTATTGATGATGCGGCGATTCTATGTATGTAGTTTTATGTATGGTATTCGCCATGAGCAATTCCATGTACGTGGTAACGTGAGACGTGCCTTTACAATATTACTAAACCTATCTAAGACCGGTGTCCAATAAAGCTGAGCGGAGCAAAGCGACTTTATGTTAACCAATAGAATTGTCGAAATTGACATGACGTCATGTACTGCGATCCCGTGCATTGGTCAACTTCTTCGCTCCGCAGTTTTGGTGGATACCGGCCTTATTGTGAATGTTATCGTTACTTACGTTTATTGTAATTTAATTCAATTTTATGAGACATTTATAATGTATAATACCAAATTGTATATAGAATTAAATTTGCGCGGACTCTACTACAGAATCCTCTTGTATATTAAATTGTAAATTTGTTTTCAGAATAAACAATTGTCGAACGAATAACTTTTTTTAAATATACAATAGCCCGTTAATAAGGTGCATAAAGCGACATGTGAATAAGCGCAAGGTGATTAAAGCGAGACTCGCTTTGCTCAACGGCCATACTAAGAGTACACGTACTAAGCCGAAAGGGGTCCATTATACCCTTTGATCATATAGCTTGGATTTGCCTTAAACTCGAACTAATACCGAAAAAAGTTCACCATGAATTGCAGGCGAGGTAAACACGTATTACATAGTTACACTGACATTCTAGAGTCTGGCTAATTAAAGCAGAGACTGAAAAAGCGCGGCAAATTTAAAAATATCAGCATTGAAACCCCAAAAATTTGTATGAAATGCCTGGAATAATCTCACTTGATATATTAACTTTTATTGTAACACAGTCAGAACACAGTAATGTTTGCATTTCATATTAATTTTGGGTTTGCAATGCGATTTTTTTTTTATTTGGCGGGCGTTTTCATGCTCTACTTTCATTAGCCAGACTAACTAGATCTACAAACGCACACTTCAATATTGAACGGCACACAGCTAACTGGCGACCAAGGGGTGGGGTGCAAACTGTGTGGGGAAACTGTAGGTATAACGCTTCCATTTATTTTTTCTGAGGTTGTACCCATCATTATGAACGACTTTTCTACGGTACCTGAAATCCCAAAAAATTCAATCCGCCCCTGCCCTGGTTGTTCCATACATTTTGTCGAGTTTAATGACCATTTTATAAGGAACAGCTGTTTTTTTCGCGATTTCAGGGTTGCTCCCATAGTAAAAGTTGTTCATAATGATGGTTACAATGGACCACTTTCGGCTTAGTAGACCCTTTCCGCGTAAGCCAGTATAAGCTTATTCCCAACTTAGTATCTTGAAAACTATACGATTCGAGTACAAATTAGAGTCAAAATACTAACGATTTTAAATCCATGATTAGTACTGAACAAAGAGGTCTATTCCACTTTGGTGTGTATTATTTATGTAGTTAACAGTTATTTGACAGATACCGACAAATAATATGAAGTACCTGCGCAATGGGTGCGATGTGAATTCGATTTTTAGGTCTATTCTATGATGAACCGAAGGGGATTTCGATCGCGCATTCGTTGTAGTATTATTAGACCCGGGTATGTCCTAAAACTGCGACCAGAACCACCGGAGGATGGGCAGCAGCGTCCTGTTAGTACACGGTGAACGTACTGCGATCTCCAAGCCGCCTGCCAAGCGTGGGGATTATGGCAACACCCCTCTCTAAGAGGGAGGCCTTGTTCAGGAGTGGCTGATGATGTGATTCGTTGTAGTGTGTGTGTGTACACGTGTCCATGCGCCAACAATTTTTTCTGGTCATAAACCCTATATTATATTATTTGCTGTGGCAGCTAGAATAAAAAAAAAACAACATGAATACCACGAATTCATGACCACTCGCTAGGTTTTTTAACGTTAGACTGTAGTGGGCTCAGAGCAAATAAAAATAGTAGTAGGTAGGTACCCAATAAACTTCAGTGAAATATGATTTTTTTATTCCACTTTTTACACGGTTATTGCAGCTGTCAGAGCAAATAAACTAATGGAAATATGTAATGTAAATTAGGCAATAAGCATGCCTAATGTTTTCACTGAATTTGTTTTTCTTAGTGTAGGTAGTGTATTATGTACCTAGATGAGAGACTAAGATATATATGAAATCAAAGAGTTAATCATGTTTTAGAATTTTTATTGATATTTTGTTTAAATTAGCTTATTTACATATCGACGATCATGTTCCAAAGACATTACTTAAGTTTAATAAATCACAATCAAATCAAAATGACGCCATACTGCGTTTTATAATAATAATTATATCTTCAGAGTTTTGCTTACTAAATACACGACTGTGCAAAGTTATGATAAGCCTAGTTTTCCATTACGAATAATTGAAAGAAAAAAAAGCGCTAGAAAACGATGCTATATTTTTACATCTACTTACTCCACTAAATTTCTTACTCTATTTCGAAAAAGCCAGTCCAAAAGCCGATTAAGCATTAAATAAGACTAACATTATAATGCGTTTACTTTCCCACATAATTTTATATACAACTATAAAAATAACAAAAATTGCTCATGTAAATTTTCAAATACCCTAAGATTATGGGGTATAAAATCCACAACCAAAATACCTATACATGTATATATTGTATCTTAGTCAATAATATGTGATATATGTTTTAGTTATATTTATTGCAATGTTTTAGTAACTATATATGTATATCTATTGTTGGGTCATGTTTCGATAAGAGCTTTATATATTTATATGAAGTTATATTTGTGTTATTGTTAGACAAAATACAATATTTTAAGTAGTGTTATGGCACCACATGCTTTTAGCATTTATAGTAATATTTACAATTTATTTATATATAATATATATCTACTTAGCAGATCGCTATATGTTTATAAAATATTGTATCTTTAAGGATAAATCAGGCCGATTAATTAGAGTAATAGGTACATTACGTATAGCTTTAATAATACAGAAAAATAAGATATGATGTATTTTGTAGTTGTACATAAATTGCTTTATGTTTTAAGCCTGATTTCCTCAATTATGGAAGACTTAAGTGATATTATATAATGAGCACAAACTTCGGCTACCTTTAATAACTATTATTTACTTAAACTAACTAGTAATGTATTTTAAACATTGAAATGTATAACTTATAATAAACTTTACCTATATTTTGTATTCTACGTCACCCGTAGGTACTTCACAATTACTATCAAAGTTCGACTTATAATTGAAGAGAATAATATATCACAATGTTTGATGTAAACTTGTAACTTCAAACTATTTAAAAACATTAAGTACAAAATACAGCGTTACTTGACTATTGCATTTATGTGCACGAACATTATCAGATGGTTACAAACATAGGAACAATATGAAGTGGAATATATAAACAATACTTAACTCTAACTTAAACTTCTTAGTCATGATCACATTTTTAATTTTCTTTTATTTTCTTCAAATACGCATTCCCATAGTACTTCTACGTTAACATATTATGACTGGAAGTGACTATAATACGAAATTTAAATTTAATAGCTTATCACATTATTTTATTCTTAAACTAAATTTATTGGTATTTATCAAAAGGAACAATAATGCTCGATTTCACAAACAATTGCTTTAGTCTACTAAAGTATACTTATCCCAGAATTAGGTAGTTCCTTTTAAAATACTTCAAGGAACCCAAACCAAAAAATATTTAGGCTAATATTAAATCGTTGATGAAATGGAGCAAAATTTATTTGCCCACGAACATAACTTCCCAGGATCAACGAAAGTGAATGTTCAGCCCGAGTGTCTACTTTATTTTATTTAGCAATAGTTATCTATTTACTCATACTATAATCTGTGGGTACATTTGTCATACATATACATAGTTATCAATCTATTAGTGAACATAATAGTAGTTTTTATTACAAATTAAAAGCGTACTTTATTGCCTTCCCCCGATAAAAGTATGATCAATCTGAAATATTTTATCTTCAAAGGATATCAGAAATAAGTTTTAATTACACAGTTTTCTCCAAAATGTAATCAAAGCAAGACACGATGACAGTCGCCACAGTCATGTTACTTGTGATATTATAACATACTTAGATATATTTCAATATAATCAAAAAGTTAATCGCTGCGTCACTATGATATTTATAATCATTGTAAAGACAAAGTAGGTATCCTGAAGGAACAAATGAAGTCGCTCTACAGACACCTATACAAATAAGAAAATGTGAAGCTTTGGTCCCATAACACTCACATAACAGGTTGCAGCAGCGTTGTATAGCGTAAACTTTTTCTTTCTTTCTTTCTATCCAATAGAGCGATTTTGACCAGAGACTAACCGGAACGGGAACTATATACTTAACTATTAAGAGGTAGATTGTAAATTGTAAGAACCATAAACTAGAAGTGAAAGATTTATCTAGAGTTAACTCGTACAAGATGGGAGTTATAGCGAACATATAGACTAGATGCAAATTACAAGTAGCACGCAGGGCTTAATAGTATCCACAAGTTGCGAAACCATACAGTAAGTTATCTAAGAGACATGCGATTGTCAGTCTTGGTATCAGTCCTCGATACGAACGCATCAACTCGTAGTTTAAAGTATTTTCGTACTAATGCACCGTAGCGAATGGTCCGGCGACGGAGGCCGAGGGGCCGGGCCAGTGAGATTCTGGTCGCGGTCAGAAGTGGACGTCTCGGACGTCGGTGGGTGTGGCGGCGCTAGGCTGCGCCTTGTCCTGGTGCGGCGGCGGCGTCCACGCCTCCCGCGCCGGGCCGTTTGGGGCAGCGCGGTCCTCCATCAGCTGCGCGACCATGGCCTCGATCTGCTCCAGGCACGTCTGGAGGCAATCCTGTAACACAAACTCTACCTTCAACAACAGATCTAACTTGACGTATTTTCATGAAACTACGTTTGCTCGTCAGGCTTTGCCATTTCTGATGTAGTTTTCAAAAATTCAATTTGCTTTATTTGTCTGACTTTTTCATTTTACAGGGGTATGGCATTTTCTCTCTGTTTTAACGTTGTAGTTGGTTTGGACAATGAAGGCTCCATTCAAAATTGTTGAAGTATTGTTAGTGTTACTCACCAGATCGATCCTGGTGAGGTCATGCAGCCGCGGCAAGTACCCTTGGAGGCTGAGGCCCCGCAGCGCAGCCGCGATGCTGCAACACGCCAGTGTGCTCGCAGAGTACAGCGTGAACTCGTAATCTTCAACAAAAGAAAGGAATTTCAAACAAGGTCTCAGATTGCGCGAGATTGCCCGACACACGAGCAACAAAACAAACGGCCGTATCAGTGAATCCGGGTCAGCATAAGCGTAGTGCAGTGCATACGCCGGCATGCAGTTCAACTTTTTTTCCTGTTTTGTATGCTATACACTATACCTATCTACTTAGTTTAAGAAACATGTTGAAATCGTTTGGTTAAGTTTGTCTAGAAGTTTATGCTCGTCGAATTGAAAGCGAGCTCAACGAGAAAGGTAAAGGCTTATAGTCCGGGGAATGAAATGTTCCTCTCTCCCTCTGGCAGAGTTGTCAGTCTTCCCGAGTGGTTGTCGTCAAAGGCGCCGGCAACTCGCCCTCGCCCTCGCGCGGCCGCATTCCAACCCGCGCCCGCCGCGCCTCGGGAATATTTCTCACGGCTCGCTTTGGCGAAACCCGTACTGACTTACAATGCAACGCACCAATTTCGGCCGGCTGCCTGATCTTACACCGGCTAGGTATGGCAACGGCCCCCCTTAATTGAAATGGACCAAAAAGAATAACAAAACAACGAAAAACTTGGACGTAATGAACCCAAAGTTTAATTAAGCGTTGTAATCGGGGCAATAATGACTTTAAAAGTGCAAAACGCTAATGAATACTCTAAAACACCAACACAAAATAACCAGTACCGGTTCCCGGCGGATAGCGACAATGGTATACCTATCCAGAAGAACGGCCTTGGTTTCTGTAGTTATCAGCTGTTGTTCTGTTCCCATTATGTATTGTGAAACGATAACTTAGCAGGAAAATCTCATGTGGCCTCCGTTTTATAGCAGTCGCCTTTAATAACTTAGACATATACAGACCGTAGTCCGCTCATTTCTTTTATCGATGATTTATTATTATCGGAGTAATTGTGTTCCCACGCAGCAACGAGACAGAAGAATCACCGCGTCAATTCACAAATGCCCACAAACACGAGGCCTCACAGGCTCAAACAAAGCGAGTGAGGCCTTCGAGGGCATCCATTCATCATTAAGTAGGTTCCCATTATACCGACCAACGTATAGATATCGAACTCTTTTAGCTCATTTAAAAGATTTATTTTGATTTTTTTACAATTTGCATGTCGGCATACTTGAGATAAAAAGACCGGGCAGGAGAACGAGTAAAAAGAGAGACGAAACAACGAAAGCGGCCGCTCACTCGGAGCATTTGCATAATCTGATGTTAATCAAAGAGTTGAGACTGGGTAGGGACTGCTCTACGGTCACAGGCCTCTCGCGGGATGCCGCCTCGAGATTCGCCCGCTAGCCATCATCATTAAGGGCTTCTCAACTATAATTTTTTGCGATGTGTGAAAATGCATTGATATGACTAACACCTTCGAAAATGATGATGGAAGGACCACTGGCCACGAGGACGCACACGTAGCGGATGTGGTGTCCATCCTTATTAGTCGCGACGCGATCGTAGCATTACGAGTGACGAGCTAATGCACTCTTCTAAAGGAAGTCCACGAAGGAAGCACACAAGCTAGTTGTGAATCTGGACAATGTAAAACAAGTCTGCAATTCTGCATGCGGCAGTGAAAGAGGATCAATGACGTAAGTCGTAGCCGGAATGAAGATATTTTTGGGTACGTCGATAGTGGTGACATAATCGTTTTATTTGCCCTTGAATGTTGCGTAGAAGTAGTAATAAACGTCAATAATAGTTGCCGGGTGGTGCGGGTCGCGCCGCGCGCCTCCGCCAGTGCGCGTTCTATTCGCGAGGTTAACGATCCCGCGAGGCCACATCTCCTATCTGATGGCCTAACGTATCGGAACTCGCTTAAAACTAATTACATTTGGAACGACAACGATGAAAAGAACTCATTAACGATTAGACAAGACTGCCTAATTTTAGAGGGTTTTGTCACAGCACCAAAAGGCCAAACACCCAATGCAGTGTGGTCCAATCTTCCAATCATCACACCAAACAAAATGATCTGTAATTATCGGATTAACAGCGTGCCGTGCGTTTTATACTAATGACTTTGGCTCCGTGAGTGCGGTGTGCGCCACAATCAATGCCCACCGGAACAAATACCCACACGGCCCCCGGGCCCCGCGCCGCGCCGCCGATCATTTCCTGGCAACAACCACGACCGCTCACATATGAAAACGCCCGTACGACTGATAAGATACCTGCCGCACGCAATCCGAGCCGACATCCTCCACAAAACGTACCGACTTCTACCATTCATCAACTGGGCACGTTGATCGTCTGCCGGTTCATCTTCGTTCCTATCGACAACTAGGTACTTACACTGTCATATCTTGGCGAAACTTTCGAGACAGCAACATTATTCATCGGAGCACTGATATAGATGTCAGCATTAAAATAATCCATTACAAATTTTAATATTCCACAGGTTATGATTCCAGAGTAAATTGTGCCATTCGAATAATGACACATAATGTGCGCTCGATGCGCGAAATGTGCCGTCTCGGACGCGCCGCGCCGCCCGCCGCGGTTTGCGCTTGAGGGTAGGCTCATATTTTTGTGATTATAGACCCTGGTGCTATTACAATCACAATCAATCTATCAAAACCTGATTGATGCACAAAGTGATATGAAGAAAAGATGCGTTGGTTTTTGGATTGAATTATTTCATTCTGGCATATGTATTTGTGCTAAAGATGGTACAACGAAACCATTACAACATGAGAACTTATCATAAGATAAAGATCGAAGAAACATAACCTACTTATAAAAGAGCAATAGATCTAGCTAAAAGCAAATCCTGTCAACGGCGCACGAGTGATCGGTCTAATATTAAGATTACATTAGCCGCAGATCAGACTGACAAGTGAGATGATATCGGAGGCGCAAGTGAAATAAAAGAGCCGGAGCGTGAACTTCTTGAACAAAAAACAAAACACGAGAGAGCGGCGGCGAACAACAAAAACCGTTGCACAAAAACATATGATCCCATGAGGGTAGCGGGGTGGAGCGGTGGCGAGGCGCGGGGGGAGCCCGAGGCGTGCTGGAATGCGCTCGGGCGAGCGGCGTGGGAGGCGCCGGCGGGACACACACGCCGCCCTGCGGCACCCACCGCCACTCTCCTCGCTCTACCCTCACTGTAAACAACACCTATTCGCATCTCAACGCAACGGCCGCTGCCGCCGCCACCGCCCGCCGCCCAGATACAATCATTCCAATAAGCTGCTGAACCCAGGCGATCCAGTTCACAAACAAGTCCGCGCTAGACGACCAGACTCGTTCGATAAACGTTGGCTGTTAAAATCTTATTACATGATGACATTGATGACGTCATACTGAACGTAGACACTGTTGGGTGACGTGTCGGAAGAAAGCTAGTGCATAATTAATGATACGAAATAGTAATTAACCGGGACGAGAACCTGTGTCAAAATTTAAGTTGAAGACTCGTTTATATAAATCTGGTCTACGTAAATTCCACATTTGTTACAAAAAATGTACTAAAAGGTTCAGTGACACGTGATGGGGCGAGACCAACGCGGATCGCTCCGCGAGAGAACCACATTGTCGTGACATGACGCGGTATCTAGATGCTAATTACCGTCTGCCGTTGCAAACAAAACGCCTTGCTCTTTATTCTATTCAGAAGTGTGAATCTAAATTGCAAATGTTAAATTAAAATATAGGTAGGTACCGGTATCCTGTCTTCAGCGGGCGGCATCGGGGACTCTATGTTAGTTCTGACTGGGCCTAAGAGTTGGCGGTTATCAAACGCATTTTTTTTTGTCCTCAGCCCAGATTTAGCCCGGAAATGTTATATGTCTAGAATTTTCGATTCAAGAGGAAACGCATACAGCTCTATGCAGCATTATATTAAGTAGGTACTATTTGATTGAACTTTTTGAAAGAGTCCGGATTTTGCATTGACTTTCCCGAGTAGGCAACCTCTCAAAATTTCTGGGGATAAGTGATTATAGGTAGGGGGCATTTCGCTGTCGAAAGGAGATGGGATGCCTGTGGCCAGCATTGGGACTAGTATAATAAAAATCAATTTAGCTTACCTCTGGCGGTGAGCGCGATGAAAGTTTGAGCGTGCCGATGCACCATTTCTACATTAACTAATCCACGAAGAGGTAGTCGCGCCAGCAACAGCGGTAGGAAATCGTGTGCCGTCACTCCTGCCACGTCCCACTTCAACTTGGACAGCACTAGCAGCTCCCAACTCTGTTGACAAACACACCACACACTATATCAAACACTATTCTTGATTCAGAAATCCTAATTAAGATCTTATTCAGAACGGCAAAACAATGAAATGCTTTGATATCGTCTGTGTTTTCTCAGAATTACAGCCTGGGTGTGTTCAAGTCCAGGGTTAATAGCAAACGTGCTCTACTTTATCGTTGCTTTATTCATCAGGCGAGATTACATTTTAATTAACGTTGCCTTAGTTCACAGTGAAAAATAAAGATGAGAAAATGTGTAGTCGTAAGAGCGAGAGCGGTTAAATTCATATTATTCAGGATGTACCTATCTTTCCTTCCTGGCTTTTACTTTAACTTTTCTGAATTTAGGTTCGTGACTTCTGAGTAGTGTAATAACACTTTAACGCCTTTTATATTCATTAAGACAATGGCTAGAAAGTAACGAGGATGTCGTCACGTCCGCCCTTTAATCTTAATCGTGGATAGTTTTGCCCGACTTCCCGGAACAGCGCGGCGTAGGTAGCGAGCTCCTTTCCAATGTTATTGTTCTGAACTTACGACGCGAACAAAAGCTTTATGGTTACGTACGGTTTAAAACAACATTTCCATTTTAAAATTGAATACAAGTGCCGTTTAAACAGCAACGGTGGATTTATTTATCATACTGTAGGAGCATACAATTGTATGTACTAAGACTTCTAAATGAACAACAACAAAATTAAACATAATAGTCAAACATTAGCTATGATCTTGCGGGTTTGCAGCATTTTCTCCTTCTTATCGCCACTTCTTTATCAAATGTTTCGGCAACTTATGCTTATAAATGTGGTAAATGACCTACATTAAATTAATTAACTAACGATAGTTCCCCGCACACACACTTAGTATCTATATGATAATAACATTATTGCTCGTATTTCGGCAGTTAGTTTCATGAATAACTTGATTATTTCGTGTGCGGATACACCCATACATGTGAGTGATGCATGTCCGTTGACAGATAATACTCGATGTTTACTTTACTCAATCGACGAGGTCGACTGCGGGCACCGTCACTCGGGTTTCTTCACCCACTCGAAACTAACCCTCGTGTCAATAGATATAGAGCTCCTATTCGTTCAGCTACTCTCAGTACTTATGCCCTGTGGACTCTCCGTCCAGAGCGTTTATGAATGAATGAAGAATCATCACTGGAAGTTGAAATGAGACGCAGCGGTGTATGCGTGCAGCATGAAATTATAGCATCATTATCATGGAACATCAGAAATGAATAAAAAGCACTTTACAATGGACGTTATATTTAAATTCTCGAGTATCGAACGCAAAAAGAGCAGGTTAACGAAAGCGGTCAACGATGCGGCGGGTGGTATGCGGGTCGACCGCAAAATGAAAAGATTAGTCTATCGCGATACCATATACATAGATGCCGGGACCGGTCCGGAGCTGGAGGCCGCTAAACAATAACTTCATAAAGTATTCACCGCAGATGCCGCTGCGAGCGATGTCTGTCAGATGGATGAGCATGTTCACACTTAAGTTATTTAAAATGATGTACATTTTACGAGGTGCTGTTCTCGACCCCTATCAGCTGGGAGAGGCAGCGCGATCCGTAATGACCGATGATGTAGGTACTCGAGCCGGCCTGTAGCCGGGCTCGGCTCGGAATGCAGCTCGTAAACAGTAGAGGGAGGGGTGTTCATTAAAGATGAGGTGGCGCGGCCGCCACCGGGCAGCAGTCGCCAGCCGCGTTACACCCAATAAAGCGAGCTATGCCAACAGCACTCGCGCTCGTTGAATTCCAAGTCCGGTTCCCATGCTTTATCCAATTTCATCGAACGGTGTGACTGCGCCGCTATTAGAATCAAACAATGAGTTCGGTGTCGCGTGGCAACTAAACTTCTGAGACTAAACAACTTCGGAATTTTCCAGATGCGGATAGGAACATGCAGAAGCTATAAAAGCTAACTTAGGGTTAAACTTGTAGGTATGGGGCAGTTTAGTCCTTTTTCAAACTGGGCCATTAAACCGTTTACAGATTTATGTAAAATGTGCTAGAAATACGAAGTGAGAAGAAATTTGAACTAATTGATAACGTTTATTTGCTGAATCAAGAAGTATGGCGTTGCACATGTATCATGTCAGCTGATACGTAATACCTTGTTTTAGTGCAGTCTTCAGCACATTCTTTTCATGTGATACGTACGACCTGCTACCGTTGCAGCTCTGAATGGAGGGAATTGCAGAATTCCGTAATGTTGTAAAAGTGGATAGAATGGCAACAAGAATTTGCAGAGCGAACAATCGACGAGTAAAACGAGAACGTTCAATAGAACCGCTTTCGTTTACAGGTGATAGTTTACCGTCGATTGTTTGTAAGTTTGTAGTTAACGATAGTGGTTCGGACATGAGAGCCGGTGCCGGTGGGTACAATGGTGGGTTGTCGGACCGCGTTCCACATCTCGATTCTCCTAACCACAAAATTTTCATTTTTTCCTCGACGGCGCGCCGCCCGCATGGAGCGAGTCGTCCAACTGGACTCGGTGGAATTTTACTGCCGTTGGTAACTTTTAGTGCTATTATACTTCAATGATTACAGGTTGAACCGCTTAGTAACAAATCAATTTAACAAGTAATGATTTTAGCAACAAACAAAGGCATAAGAAGGATGTTTCGATTAAATCCTACAAGTGTACATGGTTACGACTTACGATAAGGACTAAATATAAGGTTGGACAGGCTATACATAGTAGTTTTAACTCACTTGGTGTTGATTGTAACTATAATAATGCCACACAATACATATTTCAGCATTAAAGTATGTCAAAATCCTCATGATTTTACCATTATTAGTCATAATTAAATGCCACATTGTTGCTAGCGGCAATGTCGGTGTCAGTAGAGTATGTGACATATTTTATAACTGCTAGTGTGCACTGGCGCACCTTGCACACGCCTAGATCCGTGTTACATACGCTATTACCTACATTAATCTTAATAAAGATTAATATAGTCCTAAATGGAGGACTGAATTACATAACACCGTACGCACCTTACTTAGGAATCCGTTAAGAATGTCTTTAGTGTGCCGCGATAAAAGTGACATCTTCAGTTGCGTGCGAACCAGACTGGGAGGAATGCAACAGGTTCTGCTACCTCATACCATGGAATTCTCCACTTTACTACAGTACGGCCTCATTTTTCATTACACTCCAAGCATTATCTCAATAGCCTATTCTATGTACTTCTATGATTATCACTAACATGAGTGCTAACAACTGTCTCTTATAGGCATAACCAGTTTTATTTCAGGCGTAGGGTTTATGTCTTTTTAAAGTTAGAATGAATCATTTTAGATATAAAGTCAGTTCAATATTGAAGTTTATTATGTATGTTCATGGCTTGTAGTGTGGTCGATATTTCTCCGAGTACATTCCGCGCGGCAGTAAGTAGTGTAGTGTTGTTTTGTCTCGGTGGTTGGTCTCGGCTATTCTCACCGGATACAGTGCGTGAGATCGGCAAACAACGCCGCTTCGTGCTAATTCGCCCATTCCTCATATTCTAAACAATAATTCGCATTTCCTCTCGACACTCGATCTTTTATAAGTTTTATATCGGGCTGTAACTTTAACTTATCTACTTCATTTTGTAACATAGTACTTAATTTCGAAAGGTATGTATTTATGAGTAAAGCTGTAAATTCGGTTTCCTTCATTTAGATTCAAATTCAACCAATCAGAAATGTTTCACAAAATAAATCAGAAGTATAAAATTTTGAGCCAAGATTTCTCTCAGGCTGGTTTTAGAAACGATATGATCTGCTTTACCGACTAATCTCAGATATCTGAAGTACGTGCTAAAACTTGTCTAGATTTAAACACATGAGTTTAGTATTTTCATAACGTTGGTGCACAGTCCGCGCACTTGCGCCTACGTTCCTGGTTATCAACATCGACCGAGAAAGATAAAAGGGAACGTATCAAAAGTTTAATAACTGTGACGGACTGGATTCATATACTTAGCTACATTTATACCGTACCGTGTCATTTGTTGCCATTGATGACATTTGCTATACCGAACGTTTTGAGAGCGGCGTCAAAAATACTCTATAGACTGTAATTTGGATATAGGTATACGTATTTTCCAGATCAATGAATTGAAGCAATTTGCATGGCACGTATTGTTGTAATTTTTTTATAGTATGACTGAATATACAAATTTTTTATATTAAATGGGTAGAAAATGTGAGACGTAAAACCCCGTGAAATGCGAACAATACACTACGAAAGATGTTCATTTAAAGAACTGGGAAGAGTGAATTTGCGCTCGACAAATTATTGTTCTCCTTCCTTATAAAGGAATCTCTAATGAAAGAGAGTGAGCCATAGACGATATTGAATTTTCTCTTTTGACAGACTGGCACAGCGCTCGTAAACTTATGCTTCAATTATAATAAACGTTTACGGTGGTAGTGTGGATGTGAGAACGCGCAACGTTTTATGGTCGAGTGGCGCAGGAACCCGCAGTAAACCCGCTCCTCGCTGCATGCCACAACCAGAACGTGCTCTTTTTGTTCCCGGCGAGGACTCTGGACCACCGCCTCTCCCAACTCTCTGAGCTCCTACGTTATAATGCGATAAATCAACATTTTTCCAACTCCATAAACTATCACTAGTTATAAACATTGGTGCGGGAACGTTAGCGACCAATTAATGAGGTTTCAACTGAATTTGTACTACTCAAGCAGATACAAGAGTTAAATCAATTATAAAGAATATTATTTATTTTGTATTATTATTATTAATAGGAAGGTTTTCAACTCGTCAGTGTGTGGAATTCAGTATTAGGTTGTTTTAAAAATAAAAGTCCGCGTTCAAAATGTGTTTTGAGTGAGTGTGTTTTGTCGGGACTTAAGATCGAGTTCGAGTTCCAGTGATAACCGTAGCAAAAGACTAAGAAAGAGGGTAGATCGTTATGGCTGCACCTAACTTTTTAACTGTTCGACCAACCATCTGCATTCTTCAGTCTTCCCGTGGACATGGTGCATGTAACTGCGCCGAAATATCGGGAGCTCATTCCACAACCTTACCACGGTAAATATCCCGTAAATCTTAATATATATAAATCTCGTGTCACAATGTTTGTCCTCAATGGACTCCTAAACCACTTAACCGATTATAATAAAATTCGCACACCATGTGCAGTTCGATCCAACTTGAGATATAGGATAGTTTAAATAATTATATAACTAGCGACCCGCCCCGGCTTCGCACGTAAATTACACCCGTGCGAAGCCGGGCGGGCGGGTCGCTAGTAATCCTATAACTTTATAAAGAATATTGTTCTAGGTTCTTGCTCTTTGCAACGCTTCGATAGGTTATGACTGTTACGAGATGGGCATAATTTTAGTATCGACCGTAGCGCAGCGATATGCATGTGAAAGTACCGTTACTTTGGTAAAATACTACAAGATTAGTGATACGATAATGTAAACGTTACTGATTAATTATCATTTTTATCATTATCGCAACAAATTCCTAAAAATACTGTGATAAGCGGTCAAAACCTAGGTGCTACGAAATCTCGTAGATGAGCTACGAAACCGCTACGACAGTTTCGTGTTATTGGGAATTTGCTATTTATTATCTTAGCTTTGTATTATATTACGAAAAATATTTGCGTTTTAATAGAAATTAATATATTTTCTTTCATCATCATCATCATCATCAGCCAGAAGACGTCCACTGCTGAACATAGGCCTCCCCCTTTAACCTCCACACTGAACGACAGCCTGCCTTTTGCACCCACTGGATGCCAGCGACTCTCACTATGTCGTCGGTCCATCTAGTGGGAGGCCTACCTACGTTGCGTCTTCCGGTTCGTGGTCTCCACTCAAGAACCTTTCTTCCCCATCGGTTATCTATTTTCTTTATATCTTGGAAATTTGAGCACGCCTCAACGTCTAAACCAAAGCTCAAAATGAAACTTTGAATGATATTTGAGGGCAAGATTTGGCATGTGCTAGCACGTTACCACATCATTTGCGTCATTTTGTATAGCTAGTATTTGCAAAGCCGGCTTTTAACGTAAAAGATCTGTACTTACTACTATATAACCATTACTTACTTATTATTAAATCCGAGCCATAAGTGCAAAAGTACTAATACGATACTAATACATCAGCACTCAAACAGTAACTATAGAAAGTATGTCTGATGTAGAATACTTAACCCAGAAACAAATCAATTCGAATAGAGCGAGTTGACCAAACAAGTAAACAGAGGCTAGAGTTTATTAAAGATGAGGCAATAGAATCTGAACGGGGCGTGAGAAAAAATAAGCGGCGCGCTTCGATGGTATTTCATATAATTGGTTTGATTGAAACGCGAGCATCGTTGGGTTCCAGCTTCCAAGAAGGCTGCCTCGTTATGAGACAGTGTGAGTGTCCGCGGGCAGCTCGTCGAGCAAGCCTGTCGCATTCTAGCTATCACTTGAAGCATACAATGTAGTCAGTGTTGGAAATTGGACCGTAAGTACCTACCATATTCTAAACTATCCTTGTTTTTGGAATCACTGTTAGTTAGGGACTACAGAGGGAATATTTTTAACAGACGAAAACAGGAGGTTATTATATCGACTGTATGTTTTTTTTTGTATGTTTGTTACGCGATTACTCAACCAATTATGTGATTATTTTTTGTTTGATAGGTCATATATCTCAGAGGTGGTCCCATATAAATTTTATAGAAATTAATACAGCGCTTTTAAAAAAAAAACCATCAAAACCAAAAATATCCTTTAGCAAAAGTTTTGATGAGGACTTTCGGTCTCTGTTTTAACTGTCATTTTATAATTTTAGTTTAAGTTTGTTCATGTAGGTATAGTCTTGAAAAGGTTCTTTTTTATATATATTTATTATTATGTTTGAAATTGATGGTAGACGGTCGTTTAAAGATTTCCATCCCGTTTATCCGAGGTTTTCCTGTCAAGTGTGATGTCATCGATTGCCGTTGCATTCATGCGAACAATCGTAATATGCATCCGGCAAAAACCCAGAACTCATTTAAAAAATCTTTCTCAAAAGTACAAAATTTAATCTTAATTGTTTAAATATCGGAAGCCGAGACGTGTGCAGTATGCAGTTGCAGGCATAAAGCCGGCGTTATTATGATGCGAATATGTGGCGTGCACGAGCAGTTATCTACGGGACGGGCCGTCCGCCGGGGCCCCGTCGGGTGGCCGCCGATGCCGAGGCTCGAAATGCACTCACTCAGACACTAAATGCAAATACATACGTTATAAAGCCAATAAAATAACACATAAACACCTGAATGAACAATGTCACTTCAAACTTTATAGTGTCATATGATGTAACTAGCGTTATTCAGTCTATGCACTAAGCGAATCAAACGTGAATGCCAACGCCCTTTAGCAATAAGAAAGGTATACCAGTATGGTCCGCATTAGGTTCAAGCAACCGGCGAATGGGGCCGTATGCACTAACATATACACGCACATGCGAGCACGTGTTCCTGACTAACCTATAAGAACTGCAGCGATAATATTTGAACGATATAGTTTGCTGTGGGTAACTGGGTATTCACATAGGTATTTTAATTGGGTTAGTCATAGCGGTAAAATAGACGAGACGGGAAACAAGATGACAAAGAGACGAGTTGACGTTGTGCTGGCGAGGCGCATGCTTGCTCCAATTCTTAAATTACTTTCGTCTCAACGTTTACCTTCATTTTACATTTTCTCTACAAAACCTAGTAACAAAATTAAACTAGCTTGTCATTGTCACAAAATTCAAAAATAAATATTTAAAATAAGACTAGCTAATAATACCAGAGGATCCTATTTATAAACGGTCTCTCAATGAAGTTACAATAATAAATAAAGAATGGTAAACATGTGTCATTCCACCCCACACGTAGCGTCTATATTTATCGCAGACAAAATATAATCGCAAACGTTAATTAAACATCTATTGCCTAAACCTCGTGAGTAGAAACTGTTGCTTGAGAGCTATATGCTAATGAATGCAGCGCCATAAATCAGGAATTTCAATCTCTCACGGATGCTCAGCCCAGAGCGTTAAAAACGCAGATCAGACAAATAAGGGAGATATGGTAACGTGGCGTGGCGGGTACGAACGTATCTAGTCTAAATCAGGCTAATGCATTTAGTTAACATTACCCTGCTGTGGAGCTTTCAGCCGATTTTTTTGTCACTGCAAGTTCCTTAGTGTGCGTGAAAAATTTGTAAGTATCCGTACTTATAGTTTTTGTGTTAAATGGTTGAGCGGTATAGTGCATGAAAATTGTGTATGAAACATGGAGAAATTTGAACACGAACGATATTTGCACTGAGGCATATCTCCCTTGTTTGTCTGATCTGAGGTTAGAAATCAAGTGAACGACGCGAGAGCGAGCTGTTAGCCTAGCAACCTAGCGCGGGTGCATCCACGCCATCATTGCAAAAACCTGCACGAGAGGTACCGCATGATTAATTACATCAGCTGTTTCCTATGATGAAAGTTAATTAAGTATACGCATTAAGTACTTCTGTTCTGTTACGTTTGATTTTCTAACTGTTCTGAAGAAATAATATGCTAAACAGAGACGACAAAAAAGACTGATGGATGAAATCAAAGAATTTGTATACAAGATCATTGGATGAAATAGTCTGAAGGTAGAGAGCTGTGCCAAATGGACCGAATGAGCATTGATACAGTGAAATACAGTCTTGCTTATATAGAAACGTCTGCTAAGCTATCTGTCAACTTCTCGCTAACAGAACGGAGGAACGGACTGTCACTGGCAAAACGAGACAGCAATATTTTAATAAGCTCTTAATTCAAGCTCTAAAGCCATAAGAAACAAAATTAAAGCGTCTCTAGATTTAGAAGAGCAGAAATCCCTGTTGAAGAATAAGTAGCTACTGTAGCTAGGTGTGCCTAGAAAGTATGAGACATTAGTAGTTTGGTTTGGTGCAATAAAATAACTCGGCATTTAGAGTTGACTAATGAATTTGTAAATGAAATTGTCTTCCCGTGAACATGGTGCATGTAACTGCGCCGAAATATCGGGAGCTCATTCCACAACCTTACCACGGTAAATATCCCGTAAATATTCATATAACTTTAGTGACTAATGAGTAATGTATTCTACAATTGCAAAAGGCCGAGAAGAACCTGCACGACAGAAACTGTTGAACTAAAATGACCATAGATGTTTTTTTTGGTTTTACCAGATTTTTGTCGAAAATGTTTCGTGGGCTATTTGTAGGTAATTTCATCAATGGACCAGTCTCTGCCCTAAGAATTATGAGTAGACTTACACAGAGATCTGCTAATGTGATGCTGTTGGCGGTGTAAAAGATGAGCATCTCAGCGGAGAGAGCCCGGGAGCCAGGCTCGCGCAGCTTGGAGGCCAGCAGTAGGCAGGTGGTGCCCAGCAGCTGCACTTGGCTCTTCCCCACGGCGCAGATACTCAGGAACCGGTCCAGGTACGATATCGCCAGCGGGAATACCTCCTCCTGGCACCCTTGCTCTTCACATACCTGCAACCAAAAGGCCTCATCACCACTTGTTCCATAAAACCACCCCTTCTCTCCACCTCTGCATCATCAGCATAGATACCAGATAAAATTGTGTTTATCAACTTTAGGGAGTTAAAAGTTAGTTAAAATTTGATTGTTGAAAACACATTTAAATTAAAATGGTTACATAACTCAGGGTTTCTCAAAGTGGGTTTCACGATCCCCTAGGGTTTCAGCAGTTGATCATAGGTGTCGCGACGAGATTTACGTTATGGCGACTGGTTAGTAATCTGGCTTGGTTTTGGCGACACGCATGGCATGACTGAACTAATTAGCTGTCTCGTCCTCTTGAACTTGTCACTTATTATATAACTGAAAACGTTCCGTTCTTTATGATTGGCCAAAAAAGTAGAGCAATTTTCTTATTGAATTAAAATTCGCAGCCTTCTGGGAAATTATTACGCCGTACGTAGAGCAATAAGTTTGAGAAACATAATTTTTGACAATCGTAATTTTCTTTTTGCCGTACTTATAATAAATATTCCATTAAAATATATTTTGTTTCTCGGGGTGCTGGGTGGATTTTTTTTCTGTTTCCGGTTACAGTTTCTAAGAAATATCTAGAGGCACATAGAGCGCCGCGCCGGCGTGCCAAGTTTAACTTTATCATCCGGAATTCCTGATAACCTAATCCTGATATATAAAACTGGAAACACACACTTATTGCGATAGCAGCGCACATAACTTTCCTGTTGCAGTAACAAAGTTCTTATCAGTGTGGTGTGTATGTGTTCCGTTAACGGTCGGGTGTTTGATCTAGGCTTTGTGGAACGTACTTTTTAACTCTCGACACCGATCAAATACGTTTTCGAAGCTCCTATCTGTTTGTCTATCTGTCCATACGGCTGAACCGATTTTGATTCAGTTTTTTTTTTTAAAGAAAGGTGACTTGTCTGTTTGTTATGATGAATGACTGTTCTCCGTTTGAAAATTATCAGCTCTTTTATCTGGGGTTTAAAAAACTAGCTACTAGTCGTGGAACTGAGAGTTTACGTTCAGAAAGTGACTGCTAAGACAAGCTTCAAATTTTTAGAGCTTTAGATAATGAAATAGGTGTAAGATATAAACAGTCACCATGTTGTAATAAGATAGATTACTGTTTATTCTGTTACAGGGTTTCTCAAACTTATGGCCCCACGTGACTCTGTTAAAGTTCCCAGACGACTGCCAACTGCCAACCCCTTTAAAAATTTAAATAAGATAATGTAGAACACTTTTTTAAACTATCACGGTTGTTCACTAAAGTTATATGATTACCAGAAACTTACCACGGTAAATATCCCGTAAATAATCATATCACTTTAAGATAATGTAGCTTTGGAAGAAAATAATGTTTTTTATTTTAATAAAAGGTAAAAAACTGACAATAAGAAGTATGTTTTAATCAATGTGATGTGGGCTTGTTTCTTCGCAAATTACTTCGAAAAAGGCTAATTAAGTTCTTAGGAGCAATTTTGTTTAATTCTGAATCGGCATCAAGTCGATTTCTTCGCTTCGCTTGCCAGCCAGCCGCCATAACGTAAATCTTGTCACGAATCTACCATCAAATGGCAAACTCCCGGTTTAGCGGTAGGGTTCGCGTACCCCACTTTGAGAAACCTTTCTATTAGAAAAAACTTACATACAACATTATGGGTAAACCCAAGTTGAACAAGACAAAAAGCGAAAGTAGACCGCTGCAGTAGATAAATGTGGTAAATTGAGTGGAGAATGTGAAGAGAGCGGGACGCGGGAGATAGTTCCGCCTGTGGTTCTGGATAGGCGGACACGGACGTTAATGGTAACGTACTAACTAACGTCTAATGTACCATGGTATAATAATATACTCCGCCAGGTAGAGCGCTCCGATAAAAAATTTCACGTGGGTGTCCCGCAATGATGTCATCAATGTCATGGATACACGCACACGTGCTTAAGCAAGAGCAGAATAAGCAACTTTCAACAAGTACGAGAGAGAAGACGATACACGAAACAATGGCGGACTCTCTGTGTTAAAAGTAGCGTGAAATTATAACTCCCCAATATCCTCCCATATTACCTGTGGGAATCCAATAAATCAATGTGGTTTTGATAAATATTGTCTTAAATTTCTATTCAATTCGTGCTTAACTTGAATTGCTTTGCTTAGGAGGACAAACCAGATGACAATTGAAATGGTTTTTGTATTTTATTTAATAGATTATTAGTTAATATGTTTCCCAATATCTGTGTTTGTTACAATAAAGTGGCAACTGGACAGTGACGTCATTGCGGGACTCAACTCCCTGAGCGCTAGACCTTGTTTTCTTGGATCACGTAATGTACTACGGAGATATGACTACAGATTGTAAAAATCTTAGTGCATGCGAGATTGGGTGAACTAGTTTGTTAGTCTATAGTTTGAGCAACAGTCCTTCAGTGTTCCATATCACAGAAACGAAACAAACAAAAAAATTCTTTTCTGTGTTCCATATCCATGCTTCAAAATCAGTTACAGTTCAATTATTTTTAGCCGACTTAAAAAACGAGGTTTTCAATTCGCCTGTATGTTTTTTAAAAGGTAGTTACGCGATTACTCCGCCAATTATGAATTGATTTTGATTATTCTTTGTAGGTCATACTTCAGAGGTGGCTCCAGTGCATTATGTATAGGTACTATTCGTAAACATTAATTACCTGGATTAAATATCACTTACAATGAACTTTTAATACTTTTGATATTTTTAAACATGAGTGTCGTCCCAAAAAAAACATTCAAAAGACGTCAAACGTTTATAACCAAAAAAGCTCCATCCTAAGGTTGCGTGGAAAAGATCGCTCTTCGATCGATAAGGCCGCCAATTTTTCTTTATCGTGTGTATAAAACAATAAAGAGAACAATAAAGAGTTTATCTATCTATAAAATTAAAAAAGTAATTGAAATGCGCGAGCGAGATAGAGGCTGCAAAAAGCAGACTGGAGGTTATACGTATCCTCAGATCAGACAAATTGTCTCATCTGAGGTTATATCTATGAAAGATCATAATATTTAAAACAGAGGTGTTCTGTGCTGTTATGCAATTTGTTTGATTAAGTGGCTCGAACAGATGTTTTAATAGCTGCCAAGAGCTCAAAGTTACTATTGTAATTATTAAAGCATATCGTGAAAAAGTCTAATGAATGGTACAGACGGTAATAATGTCTCGATAATGACTCAGACAGTGAGTAGGTGCCTCAATACTAGCTGCCACTAAATGGTTACCTCAATTTTCATAGTGTGTAATTCTGTGCTACATAGAATAAATAATACCACAAGGTATAGTGTTGCAGATCGACTGACTATCGAATTATCGATAGTGTCGATCGATAGCACAAAACGTGGTTATATTAATGACACTTGCAATTGTATCGATAGAATTGAACCTTAATTGATTAATTAAGGAGTCGCTACGCTGGTGATCCTATCTATTATCAATACCATTTTCGTCCCCGATGCGGTCACTATCGATACTACGATAGTTTAGTACTGTTGATATTGGAAAATAAACGACATCGTACCTATCTATGTAGGTATACTATTGACAGTAAACTGGCCAACTTTAAAAAAAAAAAATTCTATCGATATACCTACCTATTGCAAGTTATCGATAGTACACATTTTGTGTAATCGATATTCGATGCTATCGACAGTATCGATAGTTCGGCAACATTAGTTAGTACTTAACCTAAATACAGGGTTACACGAAACGGTCCTAAGCCAAAAGGAGGTCATTATACTAATTATGAACTAATTGTACTACGTGTTAACCCTGAAATCGCCAAAAAACAGCTGTTCCATGCTGTTCGTTGATATTTATATTTTGTCGGCAGTAGTATTTTTTTACAACATACTAGGCAGGTTTGCGTTTGACTGCACAATCTCTCCAGGTGGGAAGCATTGGTGGTCGAAGATGAAGCACACTTTCCTAGGAATAACCTATTCACATTTTCTTGAACAACCCCTGATTATAACTGTTCGGAAAGACAGGTAAGGAGCTACCTCTGCTGTTCTGATCAAAAAGGTGGATTGGAAAGCGTACCTATAGGTAAACTACCTATACGCTTTCCAATCCACCTTCTTTGTAGGTTTTTAGATAACTGTATAAAGGTAGTACATATAGGTCAATGGTACAAAGTCTGTTATTTTAGCTAGATCATAACCAAGTCGGTAACCTACACCGTGGCTAGATAAGAAAACTTATTTTCGCAAGTTTACTCCACAGAACATAATTTACTGCGGTGTGTATCGTGTACTAGGTACCTATGTACCTTATGTAGTAGGTACGCCGTATCTAGGTGGAGCTGGTGCTATCTATTATAATAATAATATGGTTGGCTGTGGCTTATGCTGTGATCATAGAATGCAGGGTTATACGGAACAATGGTACCTAGTAAGCCGAAAGGATGTTTTTTTGCAATTTTTTTTTTATTTATTTGACATACCTATAATTACTCCTTTTCCTTGTAATTTAGTTACATGACATAAGTTTGGATTTAATTTTAATATATGTGAGATAAATGTAACTGTGTATGTAATACGTTTGTCTCAATAAATAAATAAAAGTCACCAGCCGTAAATGTTGCGAAAAAAATCAGCTGTTCTACAGCAAATTTTTATTCACTTATCACACTCAAAAAGATGTGTGGACCAGCTGTTTTTTCCCCGCAATTTAATGTTAGTTCCCATACCCATTAAAAGTTGTTTATAACGATAAGCACAATGACCTCCTTTCTGCGTAGTACCACAGTTTCGTGTAACCTATAATAATATGTGAAAATGTGATACCTAGATGATTTAAAGTTTAAAGACACAAGCCTAATTGACTACAATAAGACTGCGTACTTTAATGTAAACGGACATTTAACTGGTCATTTAAACTAAATTTTTGATTAACTCACAAGATTAACCAATTATTATTATTGTGGGGGGGGACTTATCGTGCGAGTCGTATGCGCTTGACGGTTAGCATTTAAGTTGCTCATAAGCACGTCATGTCATTGACCTTATGGGCTAGGAAAATCGTTTCGGTCTGCTTGTGCTGAAATATGGGACCTATGCGACTGGTTTGGGCGTAGGTATCACTTAAATTTTTATCAACTTACGTCTAGCTGTCAAAGTTCGACCGAATGACGCATTCGAAGTGAGAGGGTGGTTGAAAATTTACATTTGACAGGTGAATCGTTACAAAATGAAGTGATAGGTAAGAACGCAGTGGCAGCACCGGCGCACGCGCCGTCACCGCGATGACGTCACCGCACCGGCCGGCGCGCTCCACGTGGCCCGCCCAACTTAACAGCTGACTGTTTCTAACGCAACGCAAGTGATGTTTTCGCCCTAATTAGACTTTATCGCGCTACGAAATAGGACAATTCCGTTTCGTAATACGCTGGTCGTACTTTGATATTTATATTATTATTATACTAACGAAAATCATAAAGCACACGTCATGTAGGCCATCGAGACGGAACAATGACGTTCATGTATACGCTAACAATTACTTTATGTGTAGTTATTATCTAGAAGATAAATGCGCAACGGAGCGTCAGCTGTGTGCGTGTCAAAATCAGCTGATTATTCAAATAGAACGAGCGGCACGGACACAGAATAAACAATAGTGACCAGTCGCCGACCGCGCGCCCGCGCCTCTCCCCGCCGGCGCCTCTCACACACATGCACAAGTTCCAATCAGATTCTGTACCTACTAAAATATTCTTCGCTTCCAAATAGACTACCCCATAATACATTTATGATGAATCACTTTCGTCATATTATATCTATAAATATGACACGAAAATAGAATGTGATTCTTACAAGAATCTAACATGTGGTACGAACTCGAAATCAGCTGATCGTGTAAACAAAGTCGCAGCATCTCTCTGGTTACACATTAAGCTTGTATTATTTCAACTGTAGGTACTTTAGGCAGATGAGTAGAAATGTCAGAATGAAGTGTCAGATCAGATCAGACGTCAGCCAAGTCGATCGGTGTAGTTCAGATATAGATTCGTAAGGCATAGCTGGAAGGAGAAGCCTGGGACTCCTGCAGCAGCAGTGGCAAGAGCATACGAGGCCACTGGCACCGGCAGGGCAGCAGGCACAGCAGTATACCTGCACGTGGCCGGAAAACGAGACAAAATGGCGAACGACGTAGTGCGGGTGGTCCGGTCGTGCGCTCACCTCTAGCATCCAGTCAGCGACGACGCGGCGCATGTGCGGAGTGAGTTCGGTCTGCACGGCGCCGAAGTAGTTGGCGGTGATGGCGTAGCGCTCCTCCGTGCGCAGCAGGTTGTCGAGCACGCGGCGCCGCAGCAGGACCGGGTCGGGGCCGGCGGCGGCGGCGGCGCGCGGCCCGGCGGCGCCGGAGCGCGCCTCGCCGCTGCCGGGGCTGACGCGTTCGCAGCACAGCAGCTCCATGGCGCACCGCACTGCGGCTATCGCTGTCGAGTGGCGGTGCGGTCGGTCGCTCACAGCTGATCGGGCTCGAGTCGAGCGGCGGCCGAGGACACACGTGTAGCTGCGACGGCGGCGAGTGCCCGACTCGCAATGAGCGGACGGCGCGCAGCCCGCGACCGAACATATGATCGGCGCGGGCGCGGGGCGGGCCGGGGCGCCGCCGCCGCGCCGTGAGGCCCGCAGGCCGCACGCAGGTTTCTCCCATTCGACACTCGAATAATAATACATAACATGGTTTGCTTACTCGCTCTCGCTTCAGCTCCGGCTGGGGATAGCTCTTCACTCGTCTCGTAGTTCTCGTACTGCTGCGAGCAAAGAGTAGGTACCTACTAAGCAGGTATAATAAATACCTATGCTGCGAGCTTCTCCATCTATCTCGTCTTGTTCTTCGACAAACACAGACCTTTGAACGATAAGTACGTAAGTAGCTATGTCTGTGCATTCGTAAAACTAAGTATGGGTCTTCAAATTATTATCTAGGTAGGTATCTACCTAAATTAACAATATAAGAACCAGCTTACCTGTTACCTACCTACTTTAGGGAGGTACCTCTACCTAGGTACCAACTTTACATCCTACAGAGTACCTACCTAGTTGCCTATCAACTAAATGCAAAAGAATTTAATTTGTAGGTAAGGTACTACTACTACTAAACCTCTACTTAGATCTTATAGATATCTAACTATTTAGGTAAAAAAATTACCTAGTAGGCTTTATACCTAGTCCTACCTACCTGCAGTTAGCTACTCAAACAGAAATTAAAATAAACAATTGCTAAAGGGACAATCAGCTATATGACAGTCATCTTTTTTTTTTGCATTTAATTGTTATCGGACTGTTCACCTCAAACTTTTTGTGTTTCGCCCTCGTCACGTCACCCTGTTTGCTTGGTAGTAATACCTATTTCGCGCTCGTAGCTCGTAGCAATCAGCTGATTATCACCGAGATAGAGATCTCTTGACATGCGTTCAAAATGTACCTATATTATGGACCTGGGCCCCGATTTTATTAATCCAATTGTTATTAAATTGGTAATGAATTTCATCAAAAATTACGCTTAAAGTATAAAAAAGTGTCATAATTAGTGTCAATTTGTGTGACTAAACAAATTGTTTTAAAATTGATAGTGAATTGCCTCAAAATTTACACTTTTGGCACTAAAGTAAGAAATATGTAAAAAGTGTCAATTTTGAGTCGACTACAATTTAAAAACAAGTGGAAACAAGTAGATACGGGGCTCTGGTCTGAAATAAATGATTATTATTATTATTTAAATAAGCAATTACATCAATGTAAATAAGGATTGGATTACAGAAAAAGTTAATATACTATGACGTAGGTAGATTGATTGTAGGTAAGTACGTTCTTTTTTTGTAAATATGTTTGTTATGCATGATAATAAGACTAAACCCAATGAGGTTCCACCTACAATCTTCTATATAACATCATTGACTAGAACCAATGAAAACTATCTTTTATATGAATCGAACTCTAACACAACCCTCTGAAGTAGGTATAATCATTATGGCTAGTAAAGTAAGTATCTGATGGTATTTCTAAGCTTAGAGAAACTGGTGCGTTTGGGATGTTGTAAGAGTAAAAAAGTTTGTAAAAAAAATAAGAAGAAACTTCAATTATACTAATTTAATTACTTTATGATAATTAAATAATAAAGATATTAATACTTATATTTGCTAGTGCACATACGCACCCTTTATCATAACTTAACTACGCAGTTAAACAAAAAATAAGTGTACATAGGTATTTAATTAGGTATCCACATTAACAACAGTTTAATTTTCTAGAAGCTTTAGTAGATATATATGTAAAATTTATCTGAATATCCACCAAAAACTGTATCAGATCGTTGAATTTAAAGTTTATGGCACACCGATAAAAGTATTTAACTATCTCGAAAATGAGCGTTTCGTGATTCGTTGAAATGAAGTCAGGTTTTCGACCCGAAAATCAGCGACCGTTTTGTCAGAATTCGATGCAAAAACTTAATAGTTTTTTTACACGTCTGGAGGTACACTTTTAAATAGTGACTTAGTTACCACCTATTTAGTTACGCGAAAATTCAAGGAAATCTATTTTCAGTACCCAAGAGTACCTACCATCTATACCTGGTAAATTTTATTATTATCATGATGATGTCATGAATAAAGTATGTAATGCAATGTGGCACGCGAAGCCATGCCATGTATAAATCAATACCTAACTCTAAATTTAAAATTATATGTATCGATTATAATCAAAAATTTAATGAAAGGATTAGTAAGTGCCGCACTGTTGATCGATTTGTTTGCTTATTTGCCCTCATTGTTTCCAAATGTCAATGGCATAACAAAATAAGTCAGTTGTGGCGATATGAGTCGTGGGTCGATCAACTTCTTCGCGGTCTTTTTTGCTGATTCAAATGCGAGGATGGGGAAGTATCTATTGACTAATCTGTGTCAAAGCTTCGGTGGTCTGTGAATCGCGCAGGAAGTGTGCTATAACCGCACGACGTTATTCATCCACGGCCTGGCTTCGCTCAATGAACTACGCATATTATGTGAGGGCGTCTCTTTTATTGTTTCCCATGCACTTACTTGATGCAAATCCGCGAAACCCACTTGAAAACGAAAATTCACTCGTGAAACTGTTACTACTAGCACAACTTTATTTACCTACACGTGTTGTTTTTCATTTAAACGTTACGTACATTGTTAGTTGTCAGAATTGATTCAGTTTTTCGTCAGCAAGTTACTGAAAAGTCCCTCTTTTCTGAAACTTGCTGACGAGAGAACGAAAATTTTCCACATACCTATTTACCTAGTTTTCTTAAAAAATAATCATGGAAAAAATCTATAGAAATAAACAGTAACAATTCACTTGAAGTTGATAATTTTTGTAATTACTATCTATTTGTGGCAATTTTCACCGAATAAAATCAAATTTTAATTTAGACTAACACAATTTACGAGTGCTAAGCTTATCGTAATTTGCAATTTGAAAGCTTTTGTAGTTCCTCCGTGAGGGAATTATGCAGTATTCATGACTGCATGATTCCCTTTAGGCTTTTTTTATTCGGTGTGGAATTCTAAGATTGAAAGATTTATATGAGTACACGGATCAAATAATCGTATTGTAATACCCATCAAAACTATCTTCTTGGTGTGTCGTAGGCACGTTATGACATGCACGCGTTTGACGTCTATCTCCAGAACAATGTTAGAAAGCAGAGAATACCACAAGATATTCTATTAGACCTTTGACCGGATACTCGTTTAGTTCCTTACGTGTATTGAAATGAGCTCGAGCGCAAACAATGAATAGAATTCCAAAACATGGCAATAATATGGAATGCTTAGTGCGAGCGGGACATCGACTTTTCTTGGAACCTCGACACTGCGTAATGGAACGCGGCAAAATGGAATGCAACCGGCATCGGTATCGACGTCCGAACATCCACTCTCCCTCTACTAAAAGCAATAAGCCGAATTACCTGCCTAATGAATATTATTTAACGGAAAGTATATAAAAACAGAACAAGTGGGCGTCTGAACGCGTTTGGTGTAAGTTCTGTTGTTTTTTACAGATTTTCTTTGGTGACTGTTTTAATTTAATTTAATAAGAGAGAAATAATACTAGTGTTGATGATGTTTTTCTATGAAACATCAGTGCTGGGTATTTTTCGTGATGTTCCGAACATGGTTGGTCCATTGTAAAAGTTGTTTATGATGATGAGGGCAATGATATGCTCAAATATTTCTGTCGTATAACAAAACACCCTGCGCATAGAAATATAATGCTTTATATTTATTACTAGATAGGTAATCAAGGTACAACTTTTTATTTACAAATAAAGACAACAAAAGGAAAACTAATAAAATAAAATTTAGTTACAATAATTATCAATTTAAAAACCCACTTTAATATTAGTAAAATACGCAATACAACGCAAATTGCATATTATTATAACGAGTTATTTATTTCAGATTTAATTTTGTTTATTCAATAAAAAATAAAAGTAAAATAAAAACTATCTTAAATTTAAATTTATAACTAAAGCTAAAATTAATCTAAAACTAATCTAACAACCCGCTACCAGTGGGCAGCTATCCCAAATTTCAGATTTAGTAAATTTTTGTTTCAGGTTCGGCTAAATTATTTCTATAGAGTAAAATAATTTATGCCAAATTCCTTATAGGTACTACTTGAAGCGACGTAGAAGCGGAATTACACGAGATAATCGTCCGTAAAACAGTTTTGAAGTAACGCCTGATTCAATCAACTAGCTCTTAGTTTTTTATGGGGTCTCAGGTCACTGGGAGATAAAAGTTTGAAGTTGTCTGGACGTCGTTCCTGGTTAGTAAAATACCTACATATTTAATTATGTATTCAACTCATATTAACACAGATATCTAAGCCTAAGCTGCCTAACCAGTGCGATGACATCAAGAGACTTGAAGTGTTCACCCTAGCACGATGCCAATGCGACAACATCAAGTGATGAAATGCCGGTTAGAGTCGTCGGCCCTCGGAACAATGGCCACAA
Organism: Agriopis marginaria; assembly: GCA_932305915.1. Taxonomy (NCBI): domain Eukaryota; kingdom Metazoa; phylum Arthropoda; class Insecta; order Lepidoptera; family Geometridae; genus Agriopis; species Agriopis marginaria. Next base: position 5,231,578 of record OW029921.1, on the reverse strand, counting down.
TGGGGTTTCGAAGATAAATGTAATGATATACCGGCCAATTATACTCCGGCTGGCTGGCTGATGTATGCCAATTCCTAACGGTTTCACATCCATTCCCAGCGAATAGCCGGCAACTTGTTGTCTTACTATTATTAGTAATCAATGCTACCGATGAAATAGGTTATTCAGTCATAGCACAGAATTCATATTAGTACAAGTAGTCATAGGTACCTTATTGAAATTGATTTTTCACATCATAGAAAAGTTTAAAAAAGGTAATAAGCCAATGGTATAGGTACTAGCTGTTGCCTAATGTCTTCTGTGCTGTTGCTCACGACTTCGTATGCGTAGATTGCCCCCCTTAATACGGCCCTTCGAAAAATCCTTTCTACCTATGCCCTATTTTTAGCTCCCTAGAATTAGTAGTAGGTAGGTACTAGGTACCTAGTTTCCGAGCTTTCGTCATGAGATGAGACACAGTCGGCGAGCGAGTGACTTCTCGCTTTTAGACGGGGTTACGCGGAAAGGGTGTAGGTACCTACTAAGCCAAAAGGGGTCCATAGTACACATCATTATGAACAACTTTTATAATGGAACCAACCCTGAATTTGGGGCTTGAAAACGCGAAAAAATATCAGCTGTTGGCTGTTCCATACCTATACCTATTCGAGGGCGTTGCTACCTAGAGCTTTATAAAGCTTTGTGATTAGATTCTACAAAAATAATGTGAAGTGTAGGAGGTAGGTGGTAATAGGTAGGTAGATTAGGTAGTAGCTGAGAAAATAAATGATATCTACCTACTAAGTTATTCTTTACACTTTACGGTACCTAGTAATACTTGTTACTGATGACGTGATTCCATATTTTACCTAAGTATAGCGTAAGTACCTACTTACAAAAGGTTGCAGGCCTCCATTAGGTGTACCAACCTCCTTGAAACTTCCTCGAAGGTCCAAGTTTCTATCATTATTCCTTTCAAGAAATCAGAAACAAAACGTGAACAAAGCTCGTCCCGACGGATGTCACGAATCTCTCTCATTACGCGCCGTACTCGGTAGGTACTGTCCGGCTGATCCACCATTAGTGGGCCTCTGGATTGTTCACGGCTGTTGGTAGGGCAGTCATGGCCGAATTGAAAAAGCGACTAGAGACAGCAGCGTGCATTGACCTGGTAATGTTTACTGTCCTTGATCGCGCGCCGGCCCCCTGCGCCCGCGCCGCGCGCCGTCCGGAGTGACGTCACCGCGGAGGTGCCGATGGGTTTCAGCAACCGGCGAGGCCTCGCGAATGCGCACAAACCTTTTCGTTTCTCTTTCGTTGCAGGTTTTGCTTGTCCTTACCCTTTTTCTAACATATGAAGGACTAATGAATAGCTTTTAAAGAACTTCATGTTCCTAAGCTTTGCCGACAAGTGAGTTATGTAAGTATGTACTTGTTTAGATAGTATCTAGTACCTAACCTAGATTATATAAGAAACTAATTGAAACTATCATAAATATCTGTTAGCTATAGGTAGGTACCGATCTAGCTTAGCAATTTAGTGTTTATTTACCTACCTATTTAATGAATTCTATCGACACACGATAATGAGGTTACTGACATAAGTTAGAGATAGCCGTAGCAACAGGTCTGAGCGAAAAGAGAAATACATATGTAGAGTCATCGTCATAAGCATAACATAACGCAGGAAGTCACATTTTAATCAGACGTATTAATTAATATTTCGGGTTTAATTAATTATAATAATTTAATTAATAATTAATTAATATTATTGATGTGATCCAGACATGATATAGGTATACCTGTTTAATTTAAAGGAGTTAGTACTTTAAAAAACACGTACCGATGGCTAAATCAAAGCCATCAATAATGTTTGTGTCTGCTGCCAAAGATGTGGTTGTGATGTGTGCAGTGCGCAGGCGACTCTACATGATGTCACGCTTCTGTCATTTGCCAAATGGCGACCATTCATCCTTCCAAGATGTCGTTATACTAAACTTAAATTGCTCGCAATTTAACCTGATTGTTTATCTTCACATAGCCTTTGGAATATTTTAGTTAAGGTGAGGTTTATTTTGGCTAAGAGTTGAAAGCGTTCAAGTTCAAACGACGCGGGCGGTTACAATTTCAAAATAACGTATCGGTTTATAAGGAGTGCGCGATAACGACCGATAGAGGCGAGGCGCCTGGGAGCGAAGCGACCCACGTTCCGGCCGGGAGGCGCGAGGAATGGGGCAGGTAAGGCACACGGGACGGGACTGGACCGGGTACTGGATCCACATACTCGGAGACGGTATGCGATATGCGATGCGATGGCTCACACAGTTTTTGCCGAGCGGCGGCGAAGGTCGGTCGAGGCGAGCGAGCGGTCTAGCATTCCAACCGCTATGAATGAATAGTCGCCCGACTGGTCGAGAGGCGCATACTAAGTAATTTCAGATTAATTTGACAACAAACGTCTACGTTGGCAAAAACCGGAATGGCGCACGGCACCCGCCCCGTGGGAAACGCGAGCGCTTTGAAATGAAGTTTGTCACCGAACATACATACGTATACAGGGTTATAAGGAAAAGGTATGCTAAGCCGAAAGGGGTTCGATATACCTAGTTATCTATGGATATACTCATCATTATGTACAACTTTTACTATGGGCCAACCCTGAAATCGCGAGAATAAAAATAGTTGTTCCATATTCATTTTGTCGAGTGTCGTCAATGACCGTTTTCTATGGAACAGCAGTTTTTTTTTTTTTGCGATTTAACTGTTGATTCCGTAGTAAAAAAAAAACATAATTATGAGTATCTTCTTTCGGCTTAGCATACCCTTTGCTTATAACTCTGTATAGGGGCACGTTATTGTTCCGTTTATTTAGCGCTTTCCGTAGCGTGATGGTGCGCCCAATTTGCTACACAATTTTCTTCACGCGGTTCCGCTCTCCTCACGCAACGCAGATAAATTCGCACAAATAATAGTCTTACACAGATTACGAATATGTCTAATTTATATGTTCGTAATTTAAAAAAAGATTCGTAAAAATTTATTTGTTTCTTCCATGTTTGCAACTTTTCTCGTGGCGTGGAATTTTAGGGAACTAACTTTTCATACATCGGTTTCAATGAAACTGAAGTGCTCTATCTCTGTGGGACTTTGGCAAAAATTTTGTGCATGCGTGTGTTTGTTTGTTTGTTCCTCTTTCACGCAGTAATAAAGCAATGGAACGACGTAATATTTTGCATAGAGATAGTTGTAGAGCCGCAAAAATGTACCGTTAGCTTTCCCGGATAGGATGGGTTCCTGAAGGAATATCCACGCGGATGAAACTACGGGGCGCAGCTAGTTGTAACCTATACCTAAGTTTCTAAACGTTATTGAAAATATTGAAATGTATAAAAAGGAATGTAGTTGTCTACGCAACGGAGTATTCCTGCAAGTCAACTTCTTACGCCCACACTGCGCTTCGGTGGGAGAGTCCGTGAGTTTTATTCAAAGACTGTGAACGATCTCTGGTATAGGGTTTTATTAGAAACGTCCATCAATGGTCGTTTTACTTCGTCTGTTTCGCGTTGTTATTGTGTATGGCAGTTTTACTTTATTATTGGCTCTCGCAAGCGCGACTCGTGTTAGCTAACGTTCGAACGGAAAGCACGAACGGATACTGCCTACAGCTTTTTTATAATTAGCAACCATGCAATATCATAAATAATAGTCATTATACATTTTAGAACCGTAGTGACTGACAATGTTAAAAAAGACATAATCCTTTTGTTTTATCATCACAAAATTTTGTAAGAAAACTAAAGTAAACATGTTTCTTAATACAGCAATTGCATATTCTCAAGTGCAAACATTGATTTATGAATGTGTCCATGGATGTTTGGGCTAGTGCAAAGTTCACTAAAAAAGTGTCTTGAGGTTATCTGTCAATTTGGATACACTTTAGAACTACTGAGAAACTTCGTAAGAACAATCTGTAATTTAAAGTAACAAATCGCTGGCTCACTATTACAAGGTTCTATGTAATTTTAAAAACGTGTAAAAATTTACATCATCATCATCAGCCAGAAGACGTCCACTGCTGAACATAGGCCTCCCCCTTTAACCTCCACACTGAACGACAGCCTGCATCTTTTGCATCCACTGCATGCCCGCGACTCTCATAATGTCGTCGGTCCATCTAGTGGGAGGCCTCCCTACGCTGCGTCTTCCGGTTCGTGGTCTCCACTCCAGAACCTTTCTTCCCCATCGGTTATCGGTTCTTCGAGCGATGAAAAATTTACATAGAACCTTGTAATAGTGAGCCAGCGAAATGAAGACTAAATGCACAGATAACTTCGATAGTTAGTGTACAGAGTTATGAAAAAGAAGCTGAAAGGGCAGTGCAAGTACCGTTCTTTATCGATCGTCAAATTTGACAGTTGAGATCAACAAATTGGATAAAATATCATTTTATCAGTACTCCCTATGATCGATAAAGAACGGTACTAGCACTGGGGGTTCGTTATACTCATTATAAACAACTTTTACTATGGGACTAACCTTGAAATCGTGAAATAAAATTAGCTGTTCCATAGAAAACGGTTACGTTTACACACATTTCACACTAAACTTGACAATGAAACAGCTGATCTTTTTTTCGCGATTACAGGGTTATTGTTGTATCAGTCTTACTTTATTTCGGACACTTTTGAGCACTTACCCGATTATCGCAGTTTTAAATATCAAGCATCCAAGTCTCCAAGACATGAATAGTTACCAGATATACCTACTTATTCAACCTCGCTAAGTTTTATTTTAGAAGCCGGAAACGGCGTGTAATAAATTGTCCAAGTGCTGTCACAATGAACTTTACCTTGAGATCTTTGGTAGGTAATTGATTAGGTATGTTACAAAGGCACACTATTCAAAAGTGGTAGAGCAATAAAAAATGCAACCTTGACAACTTATGATTTTAGATCATCATCACCGCATATGCCCTTTCGTAGCTACTAAAACGACGAAGATTAAATCCTACCTACTCGTAGAATAAATAACGGTTCTCCTAAAAAAATTTCAGTGATTTTTTTAACTATGGATTTCGAGTCAACGCTCAAAAATATCCGAACTGCCAAAATTATACTAAAACGGTAATCAGTGCAATTAGTATTCATTTGTTGGAAGTTAAGTTAGACATTGTTCTAACGACATTTAAATTGGTATTTCAGTATTTCTAATAGGTATGTATACTACATACACACATATATATACCTTCTTATACTATACTAGTAGGCCGCCCCTGCTTCGCACGGGCGAAGCCGGGATATATAGCCTATGTCAACCGGGGACAGTGCAGCATCCCAACAGTCAAAGAATTTTTCAGATCGGTTCAGTAGTTTCGGAGCCTATTCAATGCAAACAAACAAACAAACAATCAAATCTTTACTCTTTATAATATTACTAGCGGTCCGCCCCAGCTTCGCACGGGTATAAATTATAGCCTATGTCACCCGGGGATAGTGTAGCTTCCCGACAGTGAAAGAATTTTTCAAATCGGTTCAGTAGTTTCGGAGCCTATTCAATGCAAACAAACAAACAAACAAACAATCAAATCTTTCCACTTTATAATATTAGTATAGAAGATATATAGTATAGACTGATATTATAAAAGCGAATGTTACTCTGTCTCTTTGTCTGTTTGTTTGCTTTCCACGACTAAACGGCTACGCAGGCAGGGCCGATCGGCAGGATGATGGTGACGTACATTATAAAGGACGGACATAGGGTACTTTTCTCCCCAGAAAATGCGGGAAAACTGGGAAACTGCGGGTAAACTCAGCAAACTTGTCGTGTATTTTTACTGACCCAATATCTGTAAGTTTTCGTACATCAATGCTTGTATACTTATACATTGTTATATAGCTGCATTTTAGTTGCAAATACAAATAAAATAAAAAATCCTGAAATTGTTTATGAAACCCCGACGTCAAAAAAGTGAAAGTAGTGGTAGAAGTCAAATAAATTCGCAAAACCGCGAGTGAAAAGTCAATTCAGCCGTTTAAACATTATGGTATAGAGAACTTTAAGCAACAACCCTAAAAGGTTGAAACTATACACTCCTTGTGCAGTTGTGCAAAAATTGTAGTACTATTAGCATTCGGACAGCATCAAAGGCTTTATACATGGAAAATGTTACAATTAACACACAACAAATCTGGACAGTGAACTATTTAGACCCCGTTCACATTACAAACACTCACAAAGTTTATTTTATTCTCGTTGTAAAGAGTCTTATTTCTCTCACACGTTGTGAATTTTGACAGTATTGTGTACTTTGTCCATTTTAAATTTATATAATTATTTACGCGATATTTACCGTGGTAAGGTTGTGGAATGAGCTCCCGATTTTCGGCGCAGTTACATGCAACATGTTCACAGGAAGGCCACGATAAACCTTCAACCTTACCACGGTAAATATCCCGTAAATAATCATATAAATTTAGTTAACAACCGTGATAGTTTAAAACAGTGAATTGATAATTTTATTTTTTCTATAGTATCGAGAATGGAATAAAATTAACTCAGTCGGGTTTCTAAGTGAACGCATGCGGGCGCGTCTGTTATGTGAACGATGCGTTAGAGGCCGACAGTTATCTGTCAAGTAGGTTTATCGGAAGATAGGTTCACTATCGAAATCTTGATAGGTATTTAAGCCAATTAGCGGCGCGATATTTCGTATATTAGGTGCATCGCATAATGCTGGGTGGGGCTTTCTCGGAAACGTCGGAAAATTGCAACAACAAAGAAAAATAAATGGGTTCATTTTGCGAGAAAAAAAACTAGGTATGTCTTACACGAGTTACATAGAGAAACATATTCTTACTTATTTTCATTTATTAAATTTTTTTACGATTCTAAATTTAACTATTTCTATAATTACTGCAGTTTTCGGAAATGGATATTTTATATAATCACTTTCCAAATACGAAAAAATATCCTAAAAATACAAGTCACTCCATTTCCTAAAAAAGCCTAAAAGCCAGGCGGTTTTTAAGGTTAAAAAATTTCTTCTGTTCGGCTTCTGTCTAAATCCGCGAGTAAAATATAAACCAAGTTTTCAGTTAGTGTAATTTAGATATTGAAAACAGTTTTTCACAGGAAAATTTAGAAGGCTCTTGAGTAGTTAACGTCTCCTCACATAAAGACGTTTTTCATAGCACTGGTTCTTGCGGATATTCCTTTGATGTTGAAGTGATCGCTTCTAAGTGGGACCGGTTTCATGCGCGCCGTAGCTGTAGCGTAGGTAGACAACTACCGACTTATATGTAGAGTTGACCAAATGAGAGAACTAAACATTTTCAATCGGAGGCTGTCAGTTTTGTTAAAAAAAATACGACGGCAGCTCCCAACTCAACTTTACAGATATGTTGGTTGCACTCGCACTGATATATGAGTGAACGTATGAGATGAAGCGACTTGACGGGTATTGGAACCTGCATTACTACGTGGCTACGAGTGGACTTGCGTCTGCTACGTTTGGCCACAAACCAAAGGTGCATGGTAAGCGATGGATGTTTCTTTACTTGGAATGCTTTAAAAAAACCGGAGACATTGTTATACCAAACGTTAAGTTTGTTAGATATAGGTATTGCAAAATCGCGCCTGGGGCAGCATAAAGTTGTGATGTGGAAATAGTATACATCCTGGATTAGCACATGGGCTACTTTTTATTCCGGAAAAATTATGGATTCCTGTACGATAGTTTCCAGAAATGAAACGCACCGAAAGACAATCTCGCTCTGCCCTGATCAAAGGCTAGGGCCAGCGCACGGGCTACCTGATGGTAAGTGGTCACCGCCGTCTGTAGCCGGACACCTTCAATACCCGGGGCATTGTCGATGTGTTGCCTATACCTTTGAGGACTCTATTTACCCTAAAATTAAAGACACAGCTAAAATTAGGTATACTTCGGAGGAAAAACTGCAGGTAGTTATTTTTTGTTTCAGGTTTAATTAGTTCATGACCAAATTGCTCCCTTATTCTTTATTGTACTTGACACGACATTGAAGCGAAAATAAGAGTCTAGTTTATTTTTTAATTAAGTGAATTTTTTGTATGATTGTTGTATGGGTTTAGTTTTTACTTTTAGAGTTTATTATTATTTCCTAGTTAATCCACCGTATATATACACACTACAAAGTAAAATAATAAATAATGGCCAAGTGCGAGTTAGAGATAAATTTGTGTTCATCACCGACGCGACGTTGGGTACTTGGATGGGTGACCGCTTAGGCGTGATGTTGTCTTTTTGCATTACTTTTGAACCCTCAGTGCACGAGCCCGACTCGCACTTGGCCATTTTTTTGGGGTTTTAGTTGCTATGCGATTATGCCAGCCAATCAAAAGTGACTGGTGTCCGACGCTGATCTAATATGACCTAGACCATGGCATACAAGGTCCACGCCGCCACCGACCTTCTGTTTGTCTGTCTTGTATATTGTCTGTCGATTAAATAGACCAGGATTCACTAACTAAAAACACGCTCGTAACGCGGCGCGTTAAGTTATCCTCAAAAAGTTGGCCTTTATTTCCTAGGGAATTAAGGCCAAATTTTTAGAGGGCGTTACGTGCATGTTTTAGCAAGTGAATAAGGGCCCTGTCCCTGACATAGTTAAGTTTTAGTAGGAAGGCGACATGGATGCTTCATGCAGATTCTTAGATGTCTGAAAAACACACAATTACACCAACCTAACCACAAAGACGCCAATAGGGTATTTGCCTGTATTAAAAATATAATTCATGCTGGTGTAATCCAAGAAGATTATATTTTTTGACGTGATAACGTCTTATAAATCGATGAATGCCAGCTGCACGCACGAAAAATTGTCCCGCCTGAAACGCGCGTGCAAGCGAGAGCGCGGAACAAGCGACAGAGAAGCATGATCGGTCTAAGCGTTATCACGTAAAATTATCGTCCGTAAACCGACTTTACAGACAACCCCGTTTTTAAATTATTTAATTACTAAAAAATAAAAAATAAACTCTCGATTTTCAGAAAAATGCATAATAAAAATATGATATTCATTGATCACTTGACTTGGTCGCAAACACAATATAGGTCGAATGTCCTTATGACGTCACACAAAAGTAAATAGAGGCTACAATTGTATGGCGAGAACTCGTTTGCTTATGTGTGACATCACTAATGTCACGTGGCCCCATAAATGCCAAGGGAGCGTTTACGCAGGAATTTAATAATTTGAATTTTGATCTGTCATTTAAAACACAATTACTGAAAATTATGAGGATTAAATCACAAGATTGCTTTATTTTAATATACTATACAATTTAAGATAGTTTCGTATAATCAGTCAAATACCTTATTGCTAAATATAAATTATTTTATATGACAGACTAGGCGTTTAACCATAACTCACCTAAGGTTTAGTGATCGTGTGGTCGTATATGATAATAATGCTCAGATCAGACAAACAAGGGAGATATGTCATAGTACAATTATCGTTCATGTTCAAATGTTTCCCTTCTTTTTACCTAAACGCAAAAACTGTAAGTACGGCACGCTTCCTCATTTTTCACGCACAATTAGAAACTTGCAGCGACTCCAATTAACTAATTAATAGTCCACATGCAAATAACAGATCGTCAAGGTCGTCTGCAGGGTGAGATCGTCTAAAAAGACATCAAGCCTGATTTTAGCTTGATGAATTCGCAATCGTCACGTAACCTAAAGCTCTGATTTCCTAGGATAGACAGCGGGTGAAAGACGTCACTAGAACGTTGTCTATGTAAAAAAAAATGGCGAGGTTTCCTAGAGAGTTTGACACCGTAACGTCAAAAAGTGTTGCTGCCATTTGCATGACGGCCGTTGTCCGTAAAGTTGCGTACGCTACGTGACGGCGTCGCTATTCCAGGAAACCAGAGCTTTACCATATCTCTTTTATTTGTCTGATCTGAGTAATCACACCTCTTATTTCTAGTAAAGCTCTCTGAATAGACAATTAGGTGCTTGGAGACAGAATTTTCATGTATGTAAACAATTTAAACGTGTATAAATTTTAAAAACGATAACATTACGTTACGGCCGCAAAAGTTTGTGGTTTTAAAATGGTTCGTCACCGTGGGAAACTAACACAGATTATTTCTAGGTATTATATTAATTGATTGATAGGTATGTAGCACTACGGAGGTAGAGTCAGTAAGAAAATTGCTAAACGAATAAAGTAATTAATTTTTTTGATAATTGATCAATCGGTGTTTTTGTGCTCTTTTACGACCAACATCGGTAGATAATAAATTTGTATTGTGTGATTATAGTTGTAAGCACTTTTCTATGTAATTTTATCATGAAACATGAAATTTTTAATTTTAGGCACGTAGAGGTGTATCTAAACAACTAAGTGTAGATAGATATGTTTTATTTTATTATCTTTGAGCCATAGCAAAGACTAATGAAATTATTTACAATGAAATATGAACACAAATAGTTAGGTACCTATGCTTATAAACGCGTGAGTAGGTACTTAGGTACTCGTTATATACAGGGTTACGCGGAAAGGGTGTACTAAAACGAAAACGGTCCATAGTACCAATCATTATGAACAACTCTTACTATGGGAGCAACACTAAAATCGCAAAAAAATATCAACTGTTCCATACATTTTCTCGAGTGTGAATGGCCGTTTTCTATGGGTTAGCAGATTTTGAATCAGCACAAATATATATTTTTTTAAATAAAAGTAAGTATAAAGTGTAAGACAAGTATAAAGTAATGTAGCAAAGTAAGTATTAAAATTAAAAGTAACCAAACATCTTACAGGTTTTATTATTATTATTCATGTTTTTTTTTATGCCATAGGTGGCAAACAAGCTGACGTGCCGCCTGATGGTAAGCGATCACCGTCGCCTATGGATACCTGCAACACCAGGGGCATCACAGATACGATGTCGACCAGAACGAGTCTATAAATAAAAAATTATAGACTATAAAGGAATTTATGCCCATTTATTTAAGCAAGTTACGTCATCGTATTTAAATATTATATTCTTAACATATTATAAACGATATTAATTTATTTTTTCTATTAAAAAATGGGAAATTGACAAGTGAATTTCTCTACTTCAGTTCTCTTCTATTCTAACTTAGCAATATCAATTATTTGTGGAACCTCCTTTTTTTCTTCTTCTCCGGTGTTGGGGCTTTTGGCTCCACGTGATTGACGCAGTTGATTTGTTTTGGAATTTAAAGGTAGGGAAACGATACGCGAAAATTTGGTTATTAGGATGGACGGATCAGAGGAGTGTAAAATAAATAAAATTTATAGATGATAAAATCAGATACAGAATGGTAGATGGGGAACCCCTGAACATGCGTTTCGCTTTCAGGCATAGACAAGTAGGGTTGCCATATTTGTTCAAATCAGAATCAACAAAATTTTGCAAAATCCGAAAAAAAAACATTGCTGACGTAATCACCATCCAGACCCACCTTTGGTGCTTACGCATCACTTGAACGAAGTGAAGCTAATAATGAACAAGCATGTAAAAAATTCAGGATTTAAATCATGCCTATATGCGTTATGTGAATTATTACAATTTACAGATGATCCTGTTTTTAATAGACTTCAAATAAGAAGGATGTTCTCAATTCGACTGTAATAATACACTGACTGTAAGATAATTCCAAGGATTTTATATATACCCTGATAATTCAGAGCTCCCATAGAAAGTTTAAAGAAATTGATTCAGAGCTTTCTGAAAAATAAAACACGGATGACGTTTTGTTTTGTGGGACCCTCTTCAGCAAAAGTTTTGATGAGAACCAAAGAACTTGGAGTACCCAAAAAGGTAAGGTCTAAGTTCTTTGATGAGGACTTTCATTCTCTGATTTAACCCCCCAAATGCGTTACGCATCGCATGTCGGCGTAAGCAAAAAGTGATCCGACGTGCGTATCGTGTGTAAGAAGATTTATACACAATACCAATGGTATATACATAATATTATTCACGTTTTTTTTTATTATTTGAAAGGTGGGTGAAATTCCCCATTTTAGCCATTAAAAAACTCCTTCGCTCGCATTACACGCAGGGTATGCGCTCGCAGGGTTTACTGTAATTTTTCTACTTATTAGTTTTAGTTTGTACGTACATGTTGTAGTAATGAAGTCCGTTTTTTTCCAAAAAAATAATTGCATTATTATACATACTAAAGCACGCTCATAGGTATTTATATAAACAGGATTCGTCCTCACAGAGCGACCCTGAACCCATAGGATACGTTATCTGGCCGTTGGTATCGGAGGCTATGGTTTCGGCAGATGCTCGCTAAAACGGCGCTGATAACTTCATGGAAATGACTAACAAGGTACGGACTTCATAGGTATAATAAAACTACTATAGAACTAGTTGCATCTTGGTTGTACTACTGACGTATAAAGTAGGTACCATAAATAGATAGGTATGCTGTGTTTAAAAGTTACACGCCTTATGTTATTTGTGCTTTGTGCTTTGCTAAGTAGGTAATTTTTTTTTTTAAATTTTTCCTTACGTGAGTTTTGATGAAATATTATTCAAGTTTACCCATTTTTTACACAATTTATCTATCTCAAACTAGTCAAATAAATATAGTATTAGGAATTCAATGGCGCATGTGAATCCACTAATACGCACTAGGCCAGCGTGGTGGATATGGCCCAATCACCCTTTCTGGGGTAGGCTAAAAGTCCAGCAGTGGACTGTTAAAAGGCTGATTATGATGATGAGTCAAATAAAAATAAGTAGGTTTAATTAAATTTATAGACTAATTTTAAATAATAATTATGTAATACCTATCTTTATTGTTGACTCCAGAAATGACACACATAAAATAAAATAGCTTAAAAGTAGGGTTAAACCCTATAGCTGAGCTTAAAGTTAACACCTTTTCACTAACATTGAAAAAGGTACCTACGTACATACAAATGTAATAAAACAACGATGTTAAAACACTGTTTTAAACTATCACGGTTGTTCACCAAATCACCACCCATCTAACCACGGTAAATATCCCGTAAATAATCATATAACTTTAACAACGATGTTGTTGTTGTGTTGTTGTATATAGGTACTTAGTTAATTAATATTATGGTATATTTTTTTAGCTGCTGGTCTAGAATAAAAAAATTAAAAAACCGGTGACATACCAGTCGGGCTCGCGCACTAGGGGTTCCGTACCACCACATAAATTGTTTACTACTAAAGTACGCAAGAGTAGTGCAACAAGATATGTGGGGTACGGAACCCTAAGTAGGTACGCGAGCCCGTTTTGCACTTAGCCTGTTTTGTTTTAAATGTTTGAGTAAGGTATTTCATTTTTAGGGAAATTAAATTAGAGAAAAATAAAGTTGTAAAATTTGGAAAAAAATAAGTTCTTTTTTATGTGATTTTTGTATGAACTCAAACAAATTTATTGAAATTTGGACAAGACAACATCTGTCGGTCAGCTAGTTCAAGATAAAGATAGAAATAGTAACCTAAAAGTAGGTATTAAAGGTTCAACACACCAAATCATGGTTATTTATTACAACGTAATTTACTTAATATAAGATGAAACACAAGGTCTTCTAGGTTGTAATTCGTAACAGGTAGTATATACAGTTTAAACTCAATATAGCAACACTAGATTTAACGACAAACTCCCTAAAACGTCGAAACTACTTGACTTTGGTTGTTAATCCTGTCCATAAAATAATACACTAGTAGCATTAAATAACAACAACAATACGTGATTATTAACAAATAGACAGTACTTTTTAACACCTCATAATTAAAATAAAATAAATACTTGAGCAGCAAAAAACGCAATAAGCGTTGTTATTTGTATCAATATTAATGATTGTTGTTTGTAAATTTTTCACTTTTCTAGTAAATACAATATGATAGTAGTAAAATAATATTGTATTTTCTTCTCTCCATTTAACGACAACTCTCAATAACGCCATAATATGCGCAGTTAAAAAACCGCAGGGAACCGCTGGATGCAGGCCGCTTCCAACCGGTCCTTTTGGAGATCGATCGAGGAGCCAGCAGTGGACGTCCTATTGCTGTAATGATGATGATGATGATGCGCAGTCCCTTACGTGTCGCTATATAGAGTTTACACTGTATGTGAATACCAACAGCTTTAGATTTAATCCCTCTAAGGTCACCGAAAACGTAGAGGTGAGATGACGGGAATTTATAATCAGGCGACATCATTTCGGTAGGTCACAACAACGTACTTTGCAGCAGGACAAACACGTACCTACGATGAGTAATTTACATAAGAAATGTCATTTACCATACATTGTGGATTTTCCTTGAATTCATGTTACCTAGGTACTTACTTAACGTTTTAAGTCTAAGTTTCTAAACCGTACAGCCAATGGGTGGAAAAACCTGCCGGCCTGTCTTTTAAGATCAGAATGTACCTACCTATCTTCTAAAACTGCGTGTTTCATCTTCGACCACATCGTCGCGACCAACAGGCGAGCTGATGGTATGCAAGCGAGGACTTAACGCGATAAAAAAAGTAATAACAAGTATAAATTGAAATGTTTTACAAACCCGATAAAAGAGCTGATAAACTTCATACGACTGAACAGAATGTCGTGAATCATAGCTGAGATCACTGTCGATCAAGTCACCTTTCAAACAAAAGAAACTAAATCAAAATCGGTGCAGCCGTTTAGGAGTTACACACGTTAAACTTATAACATCCCTCTATTTGCGAGGGTTAAACTTTTAGCCAAATCGCCAGAAATGCGCATGAAACCAAACCAAGTGTCGTGTCATCAATACCAAGCATTCCAATGTCTATTAATCGTAGTTCAAATAGTTATTTTGAGAGAAAATTCCGTTTGATTTCGAATCGGATGGCCGTCTCCATAAAACCAGTTCGAATCTGTTCGTTGAATAATAAAAATGGCCTCTATTTTGGGAACACCGCCTCGTCCTTATCGCGGCCTCTGAGAATCCCGTCGGCGCGTTCGGGAACACTTACTTAGCTCCGTTTGCTTCGCTTTGCTTATTGAAAACGTGTAGCTCGTGAAGTACCATAGTGCGCCCGCAGACGCAGTCGGCACTCGGCACCATCTACGGCACGGGGAATCGCTCACAAGTCGTTGACACCTGTTGTAATCTCATAGCCAATTAGTAATGGGTAAGGATTGACTGACGCGCATCACTCAGGCGTGACATCTTCAGAAACCACGTAGAGCCACCAAAAACTTTGAATTAAAGTTTTTATCGACCTTACATTGGCTTGAAATTATAGACATTTTATAGACGTGGTTTGGCCTACGATATCACATTTCTTTACTGTCTGATCAATATTTGAAAAGGATTGCAACTAGCCGCCTTCAGCTTATTGAAGAGCGGTCTTCTGCTGCCAATTGTGATTTGTATCATTTGAGATGCGCAAATCCGCATATGAGTGCATAAACGAATATAGATTTGGTGTCGTAGTAGTAGGTAGGTCTACATAGTGATTTGGCGGTCGCGGAGACGGCAGCGGGCGCGTCGGGCGTGCCAATGACTCGCGGGCCTTGAGCCTCGCCACAACGTGGGCCTCATCGCTTCATATCTACTCCATTTTACTAACTTAGTAAGGTACTTGCAAGCGGAAAATCGCGTAACTACTACCTATCTTGTGTAATCTTCGGTACTTTAAAAACTGAGCTCGGAAGATTATGAGATAAGCTATAAATGCTACATACCTACCTGTAGCTCTATAAATCAACGAATTTGATGTGGGAAGTTAGAACTATGTTAGTTTCAAATACGTTATTTAAAAAGAATGAATCACAAGCAAGATATAAAAGTTTTACATTTTAAGACCAAATTTTTTTTTTCTGGGTACTTAAGTTATTATTATTTAATACTTTATTGCACACTTACAAATTATGTAGAAATGTACTAATGAACATTTTCTACCAGTCATCCAGCTGGTTGGAACCAATGGTATGTTTGATTCCACATTTATTATGCGAACTGCTATATAGTCTGTGGAATGCGTTGCCTGAATACGTATGTTCCCCGATATTTACAATCTGGGTGTCTTCAAATCACAAGCGAATCTGTTTATTCTAAGCAAGCGTGCTCTATCGTAGTAGACTGAGTTGGCTGTCAAACGCAAGCCTATTATTAAATAAATAATAAAAAGTACCTAATATCACTAAAATTAGCACTTAGTGTAGCATTAAATACTTATCAGCATTAGCAATGTCGGTCAAAATGTTCCACAACTCAAATAAACATGGGGGCGTTATCGCGTACAGTCGAGTAGTTAAATTCAATTTGTATGGATATATTGGCGCCAATATGAATGTCGGTGTAACATTACTTCATTAACGCATACCTGCAACTAGGTATAAAAACTGTAGTTAATTGTTAGTCAATTTGTCGTACCTGGCCAATCAGGCCATAACTATAGCTACGTATGTCTATCGTCAAGGTGCCCAGAAACTGCAATGCAATAAGAAAAGAAAAAAAATGAAGTTTAAACTATTGGGATTTCTGTACTGAACGAAGACCCCACGTTGTAACAGTAGTGCCCAGTTGAGCTGAAAAATGTTATTTCCCAGATCTATTGGCAACAGTAGGTACAAAATATTGCTACTTCACAGTAGGTACAAAATATCAGCTGTTCCATACAATTTGTCAAGTGCGAATGACCGTTTTCTATGGAACATCTGATAATTTTTTTCGCAATTTCAGGGTTGGTCCCATAATAAAAGTTGTTCATAATGATGAGTACCCGAACCCCTTTCTGCTCAGCAACCTTTTCCTCATAACCCTGTATAACATAACGTGCCTAAAGACGAAAAAGTTATGGTGTTTTAAAAAAGGTACAACGCCACCTTACTCGGGCATGCTTTCATTCAAGCATGCACAAAAACTCCATTACTGTACCTAGATGGAATTCATGCAAGGTAATTAATTTAATGCTATTAATTGTTTCTTTGCCTTAAACATACTGCAAACTGGATTATTCAGACCGCTCCAATGGTCAAAACCGATTATTTCGAGTAATTATGCATTTCGATTCATAAGTAGGCAAGTAGGTACGTAATCTAATTGATGCAGGAGTTCCATTAAAGGTGACATAGCTCGTGGAAATTCTTTCGGTGCCTTGTTTTGCTCGTAGTAGCCAGGTTAATTTCATTATGCAGTTTTGGTCTAATATTATATCAAAGCGAAAATCATGATCTTGTAAGTAAATTTTTCGCTTCTAGAACCATTTTTCTATGCACACTCATCACAGACAAACCAACAAGCCCGCTTTATGTCGTTGTTGACCGTAACCCGTAAGCAAGTTTGGCGTAATAATTGTAACCATTGAAGCCTGCTTTTTGGGAATTCCCAAAAAGTATGTAGGCTTCTGAAACACATTCATGCTTTAGGGCCTTTAGGCTCTACGAATATAAAGAATATGAATGGAAGAAAGGATAAAGATTCTCTGTTTATAAAAACTGTAAATTTGAAAAATCGGTCACCCCAGAGGACATGCCAGGGCCAGCCCGGGTAGGCCAAGCGCCTCATTCTGCCCCAACGTGCCTACGCCCATGGATACCTATATACTAGAATGATACCAGACCACCAAAGTCCAGACCAGAAATCCAAATAGAGTGGGATTTCCCGACAATCTTGGCCAGTTAGACAAGCACTATTTCCTGTGGGGTGGGCAAGCCCAGGCGCCGCTGCAGAATTGCCGGTCAGTTCGCACGCTCCGCCAATGAGTTTTAATTGAGTGGACCGCAGGAAGCAACGGTCAGACCGACTCAGACCGGCTGTAGGGTGACATTTCTGCACGCTACACAATAAGAACAATGCCAAAGTAACTTTTAAACTTTCACGATTTGAACACATGTTTTAAATGGTGAAATAGGTTCCTTTCACTCGACGAGTCTACCATGTTACAATGGCCGTGGTCACGACCTGACAGAAAACTGCGGGTGAGTCTGGCGAGAAGAGTGGATATTGTGTTCTTCTACACTCACTTGATCTTGAAAAATCGCAGGGTTGTCATTACGACACACAACACTGCCTGTATCGGTAAATGTATTAGTACCTACACCACGGTTTGTACACTTGCTATAGGATTCCACGACGCCGCTAACTCAAATCCATCTTCCCGGTTGAAATTACGATGTTTTCTAATTTCAACCGCTTCACAAACCATTCTAAAAAATAATATGTCGGTCAGTGGAGAGGACCATCGGATCTTGGACCTCGATTCAGTGACCCGATCCTGCCTCAAGCAAATGTTCTGCAATAGCCGACTTCTGTGTCTGGCGATATTAGACGGCCACGATATGTTCTTTGATCCGTTTCTGCTATGGTACACTTCGTTTGACTATGTAGGAAATACCGCGGCTACAATCAACCTTGTAAATTAAGCAAATTCCTTCCTTATCCGACACTCTTTTAATGTAAGGCATGAAAGCCGGCTACCGCTCGACGTCAGTCCTTCTCCTGTGGCATCTGCGTCTTTAGCGCTAAGAAAGGGTGATTGAGCCATATCCACCACACTGGCCCAGTGCGGATTGGTGGATTCTCTTAGAAACCATCCAGTTTGATAGACTTAATGAGACTATTTAATAATGAGACTTATTCTCAACACGCACTCTTTTGTTCATGGAATTAATGCGACTTGTTTTTCAACAAGATTTTAAATGCCACTAACAGAAAGTAAATGAAAGCCACTGAAACTATATACGAATCGATATGGAAAATCCCGGTATCTATGCGCGAGGCTTTGAGTAAGATCATGAAGCATGATTCCGCAATAAACTCGATTGATAGCTTTTTAAATGTTCTTTTAGCCTGTTTTTGCTAAGTACGATATCTATCGGTAAAAAATACCAGGAAAATGTGCGCTTTCAATGTTTACTCTTATTGGAATCGAATGAAACGGTTATATTATACCTAACGTTTCGTTTATATAATACCATCGCCTTATTCTGTTATTGTGTTATAAAAGCGTTTTTTAATAATGAATAATTGCAATAAAATACTACATAGTAGTATATAGTACTACCAAATATTATTATTAGACTTATACAGGGTTACTCATATAGACTGTGCTAAGCCGAAAGGAGGGCATTGTACTCATCATTAAGAACAACTTTTACCAAACATCAAATCACGAAAATAAAATCAGCTGTTCCATGCATTTTGTCGAGTTTCAATGACCGTTTTTTATGGAATAGCTGATATTTTTTTCGCGATTTCAGGTTTCGTTGGTCCCATTGTGAAAGTTGTTCATAATTATAATTGGCTTAGTACAGTCTATATGCGTAACCCTGAATAAAGGGTTGCACGGAACGGTGGTTTTAAGTCGAAATTAAGTCAGCCATCAACCCGAACTCTAGCCTCGTCGCAGTTTTTTTTTAATAAATGACTCCACCTAGAGCTCCATCCAATGTCAATAATTATTAGAATTATTTTTAATTCGGTCAAGGTGACGACCAAAGGACCAACGGCTTTACGTGAGGGTGCGTTTACGTCGTTATAAGCGGTTAGTTGTTAGAAACGAAGTAAAACTAGATTATCCTACTTTATAATATTACTAGCGGTCCGCCCCAGCTTCGCGCGGGTATATATTATAGCCTATGTCACCCGGGGATAGTGTAGCTTCCCGTCAGTGAAAGAATTTTTCAAATCGGTTCAGTAGTTTCGGAGCCTATTCAATGCAAACAAACAAACAAACAATCAAATCTTTCCTCTTTATAATATTAGTATAGAAGTATAGATAAACGCGAAAGTTTGTATTCATAGATGTATGGATGTTTGTCCCTCTTTCACGCTGCAACGAAACAACGGATCGACCTGATTTTTTGCATGGGTATAGTTCATCAAGAGCCAGAGAGTGACATAGGCTGCTTTTCATCATCATCATCACCATTTTTCATTACTACGCGGGTGAAACCGCGGGGCGCAGCTAGTACTGTATACAGTAGTCCTCTATGTTTCGGTAGGATGGTCGCTCTGTTATAGGCCCCTTCAAGGCACGAATCCGAGTGGTCATGAGCGTGACACTTGCGCTTGCGCTGTCACCGCTCAAATTGCTTTGTTTATAGCTATTTATTCAAATATATCATGGCAGATGTGCTAAGGACTAAATCATGGTTTCTTTTAGGCAATGACGAGCTTTCAGGCCACGGATGAACAAAATCCGCGGAGCTTTTCAATTTCTCACAGAGGCCCCAAAACTTTCTGTAATCGGAAGGATTTGACTGGTGCATTTAAGGGGCCTAATAATTCAGAGCCTAATTTTACACATCAGCTATAACTTGAAAAGTATACCTTTTTTAGGATTCCTTAGTACTACAAGGAACCCTTATAAGTTTGTCTTGTCCGTCCGTCCTAATCTTTTAGAATTTTCTAACTTCTATGGTTATTCAGGAAGGTTTTTTTATTATTATTAATAGGCTTGCGTTTAACGATGAAGTGTTAAGCGATGATGCTGTTTATGATGGAGCACGCTTGCCTTGAACTGATTCACTCGTGATTTGAAGACACCCATTTTGTAATTATCGGGGAAGACCCATTCAGGCAGCGCATCTCACTGACTAGCAGTTCGTACAGCTAAAGTGAAATCAAAGTGCTTCGTACGCGTTTGCATGAAACTTTGCAATATTACAGTTTTGGTATGTAGATCTAATTTTTCAAAGTATAAAAGAGTTGCCCTGCAGCTCTGTATTATCAGACATAGAAACATAACTTACCATGCTGATAGGTTATTATCCTTTATTAAAAATTCATTCGTTAAAAAAACCTTTATTCATAATTATTTCGTTTATTTTTACCACAGCTCTTTGAATTATTCGCTCATTCACAACGTTCTAAGCTCAAATACAATTTTCGTGAAATGATTTTACGACAAAGAATGTTTCCCAAGTACCTAGTTTTCTCACCATAAACAGTATAATACGTCTCTGAAATTTTCCACAAACCTTCGTTCGTTCTAGTTTTTCTATAGCCACCAATTTTGTCAGCTATTTATTGTTTTATTACAAAATTAATAAAACAATAGCTGACAAAATTGGTGGTCCTATATTGGTCATCCTACAAATTTCACATAATAGGTACTTATTATGAATGCGAAATTGTGTTTGTTTGTTTGTTCCTCATTCACGTATAGCAACAGTTCAATTTAACGTCGTCCTTTCTTGCAAAGAGACTTAAAAAATACGGTTCTTGTGCGATTGCTTACGTGGGTGAAACCGCGAGGCGCAGCTAGTAACAAAATAAAACAAAACGTATAGTTTTTGCAATCTGTATTATTTGATGTATGAAAATTACTAGCCTTTAAATGTAAATTCACTTGTATAAAATTTTAATCACTCGCCAAAATTGTGATAAAAAATGGTATGAGTAATGCCCATGTGTATAGAATTGGAATAATAATTGTGATTAGATAGGCCTTATTATTTACCATAATAATATCAAAACATAGCAACGAACCTCGCGCTCGTAGAGTACAATGAACTGGACGTAGATGACAGATGGTGACCAGAGCCAGTTTAGGGGCTTTTGTATATGAAGATGAATTTATAATTTAGGTAGTACTCGAAGACACTCGTGGGCAGATTACTCATTGAATTGACGTATCCTCTTATTTGTAAGGAAGAAAAATTTAAGTTGAAATTTGAAAAAAAAAAACAAAAAACTATCATGTACACAATCAAAGCATATTTAATGTAAGGAGAAACTTTGTTTTAAACTATCACGGTTGTTCACTAAAGTTATATTATTATTTACGGGATATTTACCGTGGTAAGGTTGTGGAAAGAGCTCCCGATATTTCGGCGCAGTTACATGCACCATGTTCACGGGAAGACTGAAGAATGCGGGTGGTCGGCGAACATTTAAAAAGTTAGGTGCAGACATAACGATCTACCCTCTTTCTTAGTCTTTTGCTACGGTTATCACTGGAACTCGATCCTAAGTCCCGACAAAACACACTCACTGTATCACTGCGTATAGTATTTTGAACACATTTTGAACGCGGACTTTTATTTTTAAAACAACCTAACTGAACAAAACTACCTGGTGCATGTAACTGCGCCGAAATATCGGGAGCTCATTCCACAACCTTACCACGGTAAATATCCCGTAAATAATCATATAACTTTAGGAGAAACTTGAAAATTTGTTGGATTAACCCTACGTAAAGTAATGTGATGTTAGATTTCCTCCGCGTAAAGTAATGTACTGTTCATTTACCCCCGCGTAAAGTTATGTACTGTTCCTTTACCCCCACGAAAGTAATGTACTGTTCGTTGACCTCCACGTAAAGTAATGTACTGTTCGTTGACCTCCGCGTGAAGTAATGTACTGTTCGTTTACCGTTTACCCCCGCGTAAATTAATGTACTGCTCGTTCAACCCCGCGTAAAGTAATATACTGTTCGTTTACCCCCACGAAATGTAATGTACTGTTCGTTCACCCCCGCGTAAAGCAATGTACTGTTCGTTTACCCCCACGTAAATAATGTTCGTTCACCCCTGCGTAAAGTAATGTTATGTTCGTTCACCCCGCGTAAAGTACTGTATCTACTGCTCATTTACCTCCGAGTAATGTACTTTGAAACTGTTTATACGGACATATTTTCAACGAGGATAAAAATTACTACGTCTTTCTATTAATTGAATTATATGCATTTCTTTGTGAACTGTGTACCCTTAATGGCTTGATAGGTTTTATATTGCAAGGTGTCATTAGAATCGTGTCTCTAAGTACGGAGTGTCAAGCATGTCATTACATTAAATGTCGCAGTCAGGGGTTTTGTTTTTGTTTTAATAATATAAACTTTTGTATTAAATGACGCAGTTTGAGAACTAGAATAGATTGAATGTAATAAAAACAACACGATTAACGTCCTAAGCCAACAATATACGAAAGCTGTCGAGTATGCTCTGTTATTAAAGTAAATCACAATCATTTTCTCATCGTTTTGAGATGACAGTAATTTCGTATACGATTTGGCTCCGGGAATCAAAACACAAAACACCACATTAGTGTGTTGATGTGTCAAATAGAGCCGAGTGACCGCTGATCGAAATTGGAGTTGCGTGTTAGTGTTTGCATTTTGGTAGTATTATTTTGGATATAGGTACATAATATTTTGACCAAAACAAAGAAAGTTTTCACAGTGTTCAGTTTCACCAACAGCTTTTGTCTCAATTGCCTGATTTTTTTCGACTTTGTAGTACTTTTTTATTTCTTTAGCTTTTGTTGCACTGAAAATGGTTATTCTATAAAATAGTGATGTTTTAAAAACCATACAAATACATACATGTGGGGGCGAATACTAGGGCTTCGTCACCAACTGGTCACACGTGTGGTCAGTTAGTGAAACGCGAAATACCTAAGTACATTTATGGTTTTGTCAACTTAGCACACGAAGATTTATACTCGTATTTAGATGGTGAAACTAAAAATTATTTTCATAATTAAAAATAATGGTAATAATTAAGGCTTTTTTATGCAATTGATTTACCTTTTTTTCACCAACAATCTCTTCACAGAAACTGATAAAGTATACGGTCGTCCATAATGATTAAATGATTATACTACATTCGTTAAAATACGAACACCGTGTATCGCAGGGCCCTGATTCTGTAACTACAAACACGCACGAAACGCGCCGTGTTAAGTTTACCTCTAAAAGTTGATCTTTATTCCTAGGGAATAGAGTCCAAATTTTAAGAGGTTAACTTAACGTGGCGCGTTACGTGCGTGTTAAAGTTACGGAATCAGGGCCCAGATTACAGTAAACAAAAAAAAAAAAGGAAAATAATAAAGACTTGGCATCAGATTTTTTTATAATCTATCACACAATAATCAAACAAAATCAAATACAGACAAATACCTATAATCAACAATATCGTGGGAAATATAAAAACGTACTACATAGGTATAGGCTAACGTAAAACTTTACACCATTTGTTTGGTTTCGTTTCCTTTGGACTACGCTCTTTTTTAACTTTTTTTAGTGGTTACAGTTTCGTGAAACTCTTCTATTTTGGTTGCAATAAGCATTTTATTTCTATTCATGTCGGTCTGATATCGCCGATAGCGTTCGCCCCGGCCGCGCCGGCCGGCCGGACCCCAAGTCGTGACAGCCGTTCGTTAAACTAATGCCGAACAAAAAGAAATACCGCCTCATTCTTCCATTAACTCCGACCGAGTGCGCGACTGTTGACTCGAGCGATTTGCACGCGCGAACAGAATTTGTCTTAACCAAGTACCTATTGTATTTTTAAATCCGTCTCGACTTAACAGCACAGTCATTCTACACTCTCAGTAATACGCATCACACAATAACATTTAGTAAACTTTTCATTGTCGATACGGCAGATGGAGGGTTCGATCGTTAATCCGTCTATCCGATACGCGGATGTGATTGTCCCGTCAAGTGTTAGGTAGTTACACATTGAAGTAATTAGCAAAGTAGGCGCCATGTGCGCCCGCGCCGAGGGGGTCTTCGGCGGGTCGGCACATGGAGCCCACGCGACATGCCCTCTAACACCGAGCGATAAAAAGCTCTCGGAGGCACAGATTAGTCGCCAGTCACCACGTCACTCGCGGGCGTGAGAACGAAGACACGTGGCCGCGCCACAGAGCTCATTCATGCATTTGATTCATAAATTGCTCGGTCTAAGGGCATACACAAACATAAATCTGCCTACAAAATTAGGGCTCTTCCACTCTGTAACTGCTCCCAAAGTGACAATTGGATACGCTCTGCTTTCACTGCTTGAACTGAACGCAACACACTGCGTTAAATTGGGTAGAGCTAACAGATTACCCGGGTAAACTTTTGATTGGATCGAGGTAAAGCGAAGCGAAGAAAGGTAGGGATCATTCCACAAGGGCTATTTGTGTAGAGAATGCAATCTTTGTGAGGCGATTAGCGTAGCATCAACGGCCGCCCGCTATAAATCAGGGCCGATTGAGGTCGGGCCGGACGCGAGTTATTTTTAAAATTGCGTGCACAATATTATGTGTTTAGGTGGAATATGATAATTGCGGCGGCGAAAGAGGCGCCGTAAGCCGACACCGACTATGGGATTACAGAGCGGTCGCCGCGAGAGGCCCGCCTGCCTCGCTCGCCTCATCACGTCTTGTTACGCCCGATGCACTTCACCAAAATTAACCTTTCTCGCTTTGTTTTCATTTTGCCCGACCGCCGCGCAGGAATTTTGATGACAGGCCTTCATATTGTTTTGTTTACAACTTGTAAACTTAATGATACTACGCTCCAAAGGAACGAGGGTCAAGTAAGTCAGACAATAGATCATCATTACGGCTTAGATCATTAATTCTACAAACAAGACATCTGTCTCGACTCGCGATGAAACCTAGAATAAACTTACGATTATTTAATTAATGCCACTCATGGTGGTGATGGACTGCTTGAGAGGAAGTGTCATTTAGTCCCAAAGAATTATTAAATGTATCATCTTGTTTATTGTTCCCAATGAAGATTTAAGTACAAGTCTGGTCTATTACTAATTTCAATTTCCTGTCTTACTCGAAACTTGTGGATGCAATGACAGGCATGAAAACCCTCCCCTGCCTCAAATAATTACACGAGAATGTTACCGAATAATCATAACAAAGCTATTATGGCCACTATGAATAATGTTCTGATATTAGTAATTTACATAATATTTTTTGTCGCCTCCTTTAGAGGTGGCCGCGGACAGGTACAAGCTATGAGGGTGCAGAATTCTTTGAATGAGCATTCTTTTCTGCTTTGACATTGGATATTATAACCTTTTTAGAATGGGTCAAGTCCCAAAATTGTCTGTAGGTGTTCAACGTTGTCCGGAAAGAGTAGACAGCGACGGATCTCTTCCAATTTGTGTCTTCTGTCGAGGGCACAGGATAGACATTCGAGTATCGCGGCGAAGGTGCTAAGCTACTATCAATCAGCAAGGCGCCATTGAGGGTTGGCCGAGGCTCGTGAGAAACCGTAAACACTTACCCGCATTATCTGATAGAGATTTTTTTCGCTCAGCGGCAGGTCCAGTCAATTAATGGATTGCGCCGTTACCTTGGTTTATTTTTGGTACCGAGCCTGCTTAGCATTAGAAGCGAATACATTGTTTTTTGTTAAAGTTTGACAGCAAAGGTATCAAGATGATGCAGATCACCCGCGCAAGGAATGTTATGCCTTATCACCGATTATTATAAATCGAATCTATAATTCTTCTAATGGAGGGTTATTAAATATTAATGCTCATCGGTGCTTTGATGAATAACGAGGCGATGTCGAAAAATAATGAGATAGAACGTTCGGGGAGCAGCGAGCGCTGCGCGGGCGCATACCAGATTGACTCGTTCTGTTTTATTGATTTGTAGAGCCGTGAGGTTCTAAGCGTTTTAGAATTGAAGACAAATATTTGTCGGTGGTTGTGGTATGGGCGGTCTGTCTCGAGCACATGTGCGCATAAAAAAAGCTGTGTGATGTGTGTAGTGTTCGGAGGCTCCATGTTGACAGTGCGCATAGCTGCGACAAAGCGGTGCGCCGCGACCACCCTCCTGGAGGCCTGCCTCTTATCATTTGAATAACTTTACCTATCGCCATCAACCAACACAGCGCCGCTCGAATCACCCGCTGTCTGCTGGATAAACGGATTTGGAATTTCCCTTCATCTCGACAAATATACTTTATCCCACCTTAAAGCAACTTTGTTAATTACACTTAAGTCTACAGACGACGTATGCGCCGCAAATCGAGCTAACTACATCTAGAAATTCTAGAATAGATCTTTTTACACTCGTAGAAAGCACGTCTGGAACAATGGCGACTGTATCGACGTGCAATTGCACGTCATCTCGTGTGACGCGTTCTTGTATTGACACGGGTGACGTCGTGAGAAGTGGCTTATCAGCTAGCTTCCTTTCTTCTATTTCACTAAATATTTAGTTTAGAGAGCGCCAGAGGCCGTGAGACGCCTCCCGTAGTGCACTCGCAATCGTAATAGAATGTAAATCCCACTGATTAGATACCATCCCCGAGCGCGCATGGGAACCAACAACAAAATTAAATAGTTGCTCTCATTTTCCGGTCATATTTTACTGTGGGTATATATTTAGTTATGAAATGAAATGCAGTATCTTGGAGTCATTTAACTATTTAGGGTACCGTATTTAAAGGATGTAAACGGGACCCTATTACTAAGCCTACGCTGTCTCTCTGTCCTACCTTTCGAACCGTAATATATCCAGTTAATAATTGAAATTTTCATAGACTAAACAATAATAATAAATGTGTGAAAACGGTAATACGTAGGTATAAGCTTTAAAGTTGGCATGATTACGTATAGTACACACTCTAAAGTAAAACAATAAATAATAAATACTGGCCAAGTGCGAGTCAGTGACCTGTTCACTACCGTTTCCCGTACGATCACCGAAGTTAATCAACGTCCGGTGCGGTCGGTACTTGGATGGGTGACCGCCTGGGCGTTATGTCTTTTTGCACTCCTTTTGTAATTTATAGTTAACAATTTATGTAGCTTACGGCTTTAATTGAAATCGTGTATTATTCTTTGAGATATCAGCCAAACAAAAAAGATAATTTTGTTTTATATTTTTTTTGTATTTATGTAATTTTATGGAACCCTCAGTGCGCGCGCCTGACTAGCACTTGGCCGATTTATTTGATAATTATTTTGGACTAGGCTAACATTTGACCGTGATCTCACCGGATTGAAAGCGATGATGCGGTCGAAGATGGAGCACGGTAGTCATCCTAATAGTGATTGTGGTTTTGTTGAGGTTTTGGGGGTTACTATAAAAAAACGATTATTTTTATTATTATTTCGTACGCAAAGGCCTTCTACAAAGTTAAAATAGAATGGTTCTGCAAGCTTGGCGCTAAGCTGCCCCAATGCTAAGCAAAATTCCATCTTCACCATTGCTCAGAGTTGTTGAGTTCAGAGACCAATTCAGAAGTTGAACTATAAGATTCTCCCATCAAGTCCGTACGGTAAAACGCTGTATTCGCTTGTAAATGTATACCATGTGAACTAGCGAAATTACCTCGGGAACGTGTCCCATCTCCCACACGTATTGTTTTACACTCACACCCACTACTGTTATTTTGCTAATAGGTACGGCTTCACGGAACTCTACTTTCATTATCAGCAAAACTACAACAAAAACATAAGACAGTGGCGTCGATTCTATCATACTACTCACTAAACTAAACCAATCAGATAGGACTTAATTTTTTTTTCTGTTATAGTCTAATATGTAACAGAAGGATGGCAACAATTTTAGAGCTGTCAAATTTAGTTTAGAGTAAGTACATCATAATGTGATATCATCAGTCAGTAAACGTCCACTGCTGAACAAAGGCATCTATCTTAGAGTGGCGTGTTGACATAATCCACACGCTTGGCAGGCGGCTTGGGGATCGCAGTACGTTCACCGTGTACAAGTACAACACACCCTACAAGTACCTACATTTATATAATTATTGCTTTTTCATAACGACAATAGCGAATAGCTAATACCATAACAGCTATAGTATATATTATAATATAATGAATATAATACGAGTATTAGTACAGAATACCTATATATTAGTACAAGGTATTAGTGAGTAACGTATGTCTCCCATTCCTTGAATGGTGTTCGTCAACATATAAATATTGTTTACCTAATGAGACGCGACGGGCGCACGAGTTCCATTCTCACGGCCTCTGTAGGGAGAAAAAAGAAATTCCCAAAATTTAACGCAATAGATACATTGTCTCTACATAAACAACGGTTCAATTTCACCCGAAGAAAAAATATAGGTCGCTTTATGTGGAGATAGCTTTAGGCAAAGTAGAATTTCAAAATCTTTATCAAAATGCAATAAAATTGCATCTTGGAACAATCTATAGATAGACCTACCACACCTACTTATTTGGAACTAATTCTTTAGTAAGTACAAACTACAATCCAAATCGTAAGTTATTGAACTATAAACTTTGAATTTATTTTTTTATACTCTTCAATTAAGTGTCAGTGTAATCACGCCGAAGCCGCGAGCGCCATTATTATTAATTCGAACAGTAAACCGATATAAATGAGGGTAGTAAAAGCACACTCTACACTAGCAGAGCCGCCATTACCCAAGGAATGCTCATTCGTCGGCGAGACTACACTTTACGCCTTTGAAAATTGATTGGTTATTCTCTTTTTGGCTGCCTTTTAACAACCAGCCCGAAATTGTTATGTAAGATATTAATTAGGTTACTGTGACCCCATTCATGGACATAATCAGTCTATATTGATGGGAACGTCTCCGGTCGACTTGTGACTTATGGGAACATTGTTCCATACTTCAAATTGTTAATTGATGTATGGAGTTTTTCTCAACTAGGGATTGACCCGATAAATGAGAGCTCGTAGAGTTGCTGAGCTATGGATGAGTCAATGCTTGACACAATTAACCACTATGACATGGCATCTCTTAATTTTATATCTCTTTAATAGATGGCACGCTTGCTACTCAAGATAATGTTGGGAGTCTCAAACAAAACAATTTATAAGGAGTTTAGTGAACTAGCAGCGCTCCGCGGTTTCATCTGTTACGAGATAAAAGTAGCCTGAAAGCTGAACGTGAGTACTGATAAATATACAGACTTACGCACAAAGTTTTGCTTCAAATCTACTCAAATATATTTAACCCGTCGAATGCGAGCGAAGGAGTTTTTTTAATGGCTAAAATGGGGAATTTCACCTACCTTTAAGATAATTAAAAAAAAAAGTATAAAATACGTGCATAATATTATATACCGTTGGTATTGTGTATAAATCTTCTTACACAAAACGCGCGTCGGAGCACTTTTCGCTTACGCCGACATGCGATGCGTAACGCAATTGGGGGGTTAAAAAAACCTAACGATTCCTCACGCGAGTTTTGATGAAGTAATATTTTAAAATTTAAAATATTAGTGTAGAAATGAATGTGCGATGAACAACGTTTGTTTCTGGCATCCCTGTTGACAAGAATGTCTCCAGGCTTCGGACTAATTTTAGTCTCCAGGGTACAATTTAACAGCGTGTGTATCCTTGTGAACTATATCTCACATATACTAGAGAGCTAAGTGGGCGAGAATAATTATTTTAACTCTATATTAAGATATTTCACGTTGTGGAAAATTATGTAACAGTACTAAACAATCCTTACATTTTGTAGTAAGAATTTTTCTCAATTTCTAAGTTAGCTACATAAATGTTTGCAGGAATGAACACCATGACCTCGGGCGTGGTTACAGCCAGTTCAGCCTCAGTGCTGCGTCAAGCCGCAAAAATGCCGCCAGCCTGTAATTATCACTAGGCTCGCAAGTACTACGCAAATAGAATTGCTCTCTTTGTGTTTATTGGTACTTGTCACGCCAGCAGGGCAATGTGCTAAATGAAAACAGAGGGTATACATGACAGAATTTATATTCAGACCACATTTTTTCAAGCTCTGATAGCTGCACTAGCATTGTAAAAAAAGCCGACTGAAAATATATCGGCTGCCAGCTACAATCTTACATTCAAACACGTATCTACCTAGCAAAAGTAATCACAATTTACTGAATTCTAATTTTTACAATTTATTACAGCTGTCACAATTAAATAATATGTTGGATGGAGTATAGTGTATTTTTATACGACGACTTTTATTTTTGTTTAGAAACTGACGTGGTTTTCACACGTTTTATTTACGTGAGTAATTCCCGTGTAATATAAATAAAATATAGTTTATTTCTTGATGTTACTTTGGCTGATTCTCACTTAGCTGATATGATTTTCCAAGGTTACCTTAGGCCAGCCTGTGAAGATACTTTTGAATGCGTTTTAACGATTAGAAGAAAGAGTGTGGCGCGTGTTTGTAGACCATAAGAAAACTTCTAAAAGTGTTGACATAATATTATGTAAAAGATTAACTTCTAATAAGAAGTGACAATCTGATGTAACAGATGTGTAGAGCGTGTTTGTGCAACAAATAAGTGCAGCTATGTTAGTTTTTAGATAAAGGCAAAGGGAAAGGCCTTTCATCTACGGATGTCTCTATTTAACACCGTGTCTGTGATCCACGCTTCCACTTTCTCGAGTCAAACATCCCGACGTCACTGTTTAGTTTTGGAGGGAAAGAGGCAACATGGTGTTTATTTACCGACCAGGGACCCACAATAACGGAACAAGTAAGATCAATAAATAAATCCATTCCATGTAATTCTCACAGTGTAGCCGGGGTCGGGTGCGCCCGCGCCGCGCCGCGCCGGGTCTCATTCCATTGAGCGCGCGTCACGCTCGCGCTCGCGCCGCGCCGCGTATGTGCGTCTCCTTCGACAGCTTTGTGTAAAACCGCCCTCGGTCGGCGATTCTCAGAATCGAGCTCGTGGCTTTTTTTAACGCATAATAATTTGATCGGGAAATATTTATGGAAGGGGTGGCCGGACGCGAACTAGTCGAACGAGTCAATTATCAGCTACTCGCGCGCCGCCGCCGGGGACTGAAAGCCGTGATGGGTGGCGAACCACACCTCACCGATGTTAACTCACAATTTATAGCACTGATACACCGAGAGGGTGGAATTTCACATGATTTCATTCTTTTTGTTCCTCTATCATATGGTATATTAGGGTTTATAAATAAGGTTTTTGTACAACTAATGTCTAATGCATCGAGGGTTGTTAGATAAAGTTCCACGGTCTTTTCCACGAAAGGATCTATAAAGTTGGTTATTTATTTAAATTCTGATACTAAATAAAGATCATCGGCATCACATGGCGAAAACAAGTCTTATAAACGTGGGATCCTTTACCTCTATGCCTCTACTCTAATGCGTACAACTTTCGATTCGTAGCAAGTGCTACGCCTCGTTTTGCTACGAGTTTCGTAGCAGCAATGTGCTGCTACAAGAAAAGACACTGGTTTTGCTGAACTTGTGTAGTGACATAGGTAGTTAGGTAGGTACTATAGGTAACGGTGATACCTACATTTCTCTAAAGCGCATTTTATAGGAATGAACGGCACCTAATAATTTAATTTAGATTCCATTGTTTTGCGTTTGTAAATACTGACGTCATATCCATCGGAGCACTAGCACAAGCAGTATTAGCGAACTTAATTAACTTAACTGAATAGTAGTTTTGCAAAAGGAAAGTAATTTTATTTATATTACACGGGAATTACTCACGTAAGATTAAGCCGGTTACTCCATGTGATATAAATAAAATGTGTGAAAACCACGTCAGTTTCAATAATAAAAGGAAAGTCCTCTATTCCTAGTAAAAATAGCACGTTTTTCCTCCTAAATAAATCAGAAACTAACTTTGTATTATTAAAATATAATCTTAATAATAATTGAACCTGGTTTATTAAAATATATCGAAAAGTTATAAAGATAAAATAAATCTTTAAATTATAGGATAAAACAGTGAAATGTAGATTAATAGAATATTGCAGTTTTTCTTTTACTAAGGTTTTCATTTTCAGTTTCAAGGTTAACTATGGTATTTTTAATAATAGGTATAAGGTAGTCTAATTTAGTTTTTGATACACACTGATAAAAAAATTCGGATCTATTATCATCGGACGGCTAGGGGAAGCGACACTATTTGTGATTAATATTCCAAAAACCCGTACGAAGCGCTTTGAATGCAACTTTGTTGTGCGGTTATTGTCTGTGGAATGCGCAGTCCGAATGGGAGTTCCCCGATAGTTATTACAATCTGGGTGTCTTCAAGTTGCGTGTGAATTGGTTTCTTCTAAGCATGTGTGCTCCATCGTGGGCCGCGTTATCGCATATCATCAGGCGAGGTGACGGTAAAACGCAAGTCTGTTTGTAATTATTATATAAATCACACAAACAGAAACAAAGGACGCATATCCCGAGAACGGCGTCGGATAAATAGACATGGGACGATACAGTTGGCAAATAAAAAGAATACAATAAGTTTGTTTATGTCGGGGTTATATTACAAGGCGCGTTATCAAGTACAGTCGTATAACAACAATGGTTTCTGCTAATTTGTCGCAGTGTGCAGTTCGCACATTGCGCCGAGGACCGTTGCGTTTCCGGTGCATGTGCAAGACAATGCTGAAAGGACTCATTAATAGCGCACATGAATGAGTGCGTAAAGACACATGTGCCGGCCCGCTACCCTACGACACCCGGCCTCCGCGCCGGGCCACATGCTGCCCCATACATTGTCTTATGCAAAAGGACGGCCTTACGTTCATTCACTAATTTGTGTAGGACTTCACGGAATTCTCGTTTTATGCACCGAAACAATTCGACGAATCGGCGTCTCGACTTGGAAGCGGAAGTGGCATATTAGTAACATGTTTTTATCCGCCCTTCTGGAGATACGGTTTGTCAACTTTGTTCATCGATCATTGCTCATTTTGTAGTAATAGTGTTTGAATGACTAGGCTAAATCCTTAAAGAGTTGCTGGTTGCATAAGCCCATAAATGTTCTATCAAGCAGATCTATCTACAGCAGCTTTTGCTGGGCATAAAATATCCCAGTTGTTGCCCGCGACTTAGTACGTGTATATAGACTTTGAGATGAACTCCCTTATAACAATCCTAGCCGTAAAACCATTTCTTAGCGGAGGTTTACAGCATGCAAGGAATCTATCTGCCGAGTTCCAGCTTCGTAGGTCTAGTTTTCGAGATTAAATCCAGCAGGTACGATGCGTTACTGGTACGAGTGTGCCACGCCCAGTGCTATCGAGAATATACGTTAATATTGACTGAAATAAAATAGCATAAGCAACTCTAACAGAGTAACAACCACTACGATATTTGCCACTGATAACATTTGTCACAGTTCTTTGAAATGAACCACATTGAAACAGAACAAAACCCTTTCACGAATCGAGAATAGAGTACGTGAAGCATAGTGTCATATCGGGATTATGTATTGTCAGCTTCGAGAGATAGTATCGCTTCCTGTGCTTTTCACTTTTAGTCTATACAGCAAATACGGGCGCAGTGGACACTGGATACCTGCCGGACAATGAACAGGTTACAGGTACCGGGGTTAGGACGATTTGTCTACTCGGTTGTCGGACAGTTATGTTGTTGTCCTGCGACGCGTTGGCGCCAGATATCCTTACCCATTGTGCATCGCCCATTACCTATTATTGTAAACCGAAGACGGTCAATTGTCATTACTTCCTGGGAGGCATTCTCCGAGATACATTGAAACGTACTGCGGGATTCCCGACGAAAAACTTGGAGACAGTGGCGCTTGTACAGGATCTGTCACGGTATCTCAGCTCTTTGTTTATTTTAAAAGAATTGTGAAGCTGTTGAAACGTCCCGGTTATAAACATGTTCTTTTATGGATTGTAAAGTAAACATTACACAGGTGTTCTAAGCGGAGTTATTAACATTCCCGAAGCTGATCGTGTGATAACACCGCCATTCATATTTAGTTTGCGTATGTTTGGACCGGGGTTTATCACATATCGGGGGCCGGAATGCCGGATACGAACCGTCTCGCCGCCTTCCCGGCTGATATCGTTAGACTTCGTAAAGGCTACTCGATGGTGTTACATCACTTCGGAATATAGCGGTGCGCGGGCGGACACATCCTGTTGTGTCGCGGGACACCGAGCGCCACTGCATATTACATTATGGCTGATTTATTATAGTACGATAGCTCATTGCTCTTCATTCTCACGGGCAATAATTTGCAAGGATCGCCAGTCATTGCGCGACTGCCGACCCGCATAAAGGATGATATCTTAATTGGACCATAAATAAACTCAATGAAATGTTTGGTGGCGTTACTCTTACGCCGGCAAATAGTGGTCACGTGCCGTAGATTCGCCACAATTGCCTCATCGTGGGTCCTTTAATAAGGAGAATGGGATGTGGAATGATGTGATTATTATGTTACATGGAGTTGTAACACGAAACAAGATAAATTAACATAGGGGAGACAAACTAATGAAGACCACGCGGTAGGGGTGAGCGTTAAATACTAATATGTACCTACCTATTTGGTTAAAATTATTAACTTTTAGCTACAGAATAGGACTTATTATTCTGTGCTCTTAGCAAATATGTAAACAAAGAAATGTCACCTTATGTACTTGTACTAATATCAATGACGAATGTTTTATGGAACAGACAGACAGACAGCGTAGGATTAGTAATAGGGTCCCGTACCCAAAGGGTGTAAACGGGACCCTATTACTAATCCTACGCTGTCTGTCTGTCTGTTCCATAAAACATTCGTCATTGATATTAGTACAAGTAAAAATTACCCAAAGGGTAAAAACGGGACCCTATTACTGAGCCTACGATGTCTATCCGTCTGTCTGTCTGTCTGTCTGTCCTACCTATTAGCAGCAGTATCTTTCAAACCGTTATAGATAGCCAGTCGAAATTTTCACAGAATATGTAATGTTACGGTGGATAGACTAACAAATAATAAAAAAGTTAAAAAGTATGAACGAAACACACTCCCCATACAACAAACGTATTTTTTTTTACATATTTTCCTTATTAGCTCTAATGTAAAAACGGTAATACGTACAAGCGTCAAATTTGGCACTTTTATATTACACACTAAAATATAACACCAAATAAAAAAAAATGCCAAAAGTGCGAGTCGGTTATGTTACGTTACGTGGTTCTTCCTCCCTCCTGTTCGGGGAGGTGGAAATCTGCATCAAATTTGATAAAACTTTTTACAGAGGCTGGGCTCTGGGGGAACACAACTAATAATTTTGTGGTGATACGGAACCCTCAGTGCGCGATCGCGACTCGCACTTGGCTGGTTTATTAATATATTCTATATATACTACGACATATTAGATCGTTGAATATACTATAGACCTGGCTATTTTTCTATGTTTACACCTTTGCTAAGAATGTATTATTTAAAACAGATAGTGAGCTTTGACCGTTTCACAAGATAGTATTATGTTACGTAGATATGTATATGCAAGGACATAAAGGTGAAGGCACGCATGCGTCACCCTTCTCGAAGGAGCACGTAAACCTATACGTACCTATAATAAATATATATGTGCAATTGAGATTGTGGTACCGTGGGAATAGTAGTCAGTTATTGACATTGATAAATGAAATATATGACGGGCCGAATAGTACGGGATGATTAGACATCAACCTCAGAAAAATTTACCTGTTTTTAGGGTTCCGTACCCAAAGAGTAAAAGCAGGACCCTATTTCTAAGCCTACGATGTCTGTCTGTATGTCCGTCCGTCCGTCTGTCATACCAATTATAGCCAGTTGAAATTTTCACAGAATATGTAATGTTACGGCGGATTAACTACTTGAAATAATAAAAAAGTCTAAAAGTAAAAACGAAAGGGTACAACAAACAACATACAACAAACATATTTTTGTGTTAGCTCTAATGTCCATGTTATTACGCAAAATATTTTGCTATTATATAATTATGTATATATGACCTCATCATATGATCGAATCGAAATGCCACCATATTTTACTAATTTTGAAGACGGTTTTTAAATTGATAATTATTATTTTGTGGTGGCACGGAACCCTCACTGCGCGAGCCCGACTCGCACTTGGCCGATTTTATTTATTGTTGGCGCAGGTGTTCCTTAGAGTTTTAGAAGTAGGTATGTCCTCAAAATTCCCCCCCACTCCTAGGGTTAGTCCAACTAAAACCACGGTGGGGCATTTGAGGACATACTTCTAAGACCCTAAAGAGCACTTGTGTCAAAAACGAAAAACAGGTTAATTATTCTGAAGTTTCACTACATTTTTGCAAAAATCGCCTGGGCAAGAAGCCTCAGAAAGTACCTGCCTCAAGTACAAAACGTACTTTTGATGTGCTATTTATTACGCCTTCTATGATTTTGATTAGGAGCGTTGATCGTATGACTGCACATAAGTTGTCAACCAGCCATGTTAAACATCACCTAGTTCCCATGGTGCATGGCTTTTAAATCGCCTTTCCCATGCAGTTATCGCTCGTCCGTGCCATGCCGACGTAGGTCAGTGCTTTTCGATAAATGATCGACTCTTTGTCACGAGTGCGTGCGACATGCTATGCCAAGTATGTAACATGGTAATGAAATGGCATGCTCATCTATGCCAAGGATTCTGTTTATTGTAAAAGATTATAATTTGTTTGTTAATATTTATTGCTAATTATGCTAAATCATTACAGATATTCGGGCGAAGAATTTAAACTCTGTCGTTTATTTCCTCAAAAGATTACAAGCTTTGAAGTAGATACAAAGATAATAATTATATGAATTAGTGGGTAGGTGAAAGATTTGTACATACTACTCTAAACTACATCTGAATCACAAATCTCAGTTAACAAATATTTTGTTGAATATTGTCATTTGTCTCTATTTACATCAGTATTACCTAACTATGTACTTACTATACTCTATTCGCTATCGGATCATCGCTGATAATACCAGTAAATTGCAAAAAAGAATAATAAAAAATATTTGTTTTCATTTGCAGTCAATATATAAAAAAAGCCAGAGTCACCGACATAGCTGATAAAATTTGCAAGTTTAAGTGGCAACTGTCGTTCAGTGTGGCTGTGGAGGTTAAAGGGGGAGGCCTATGTTCAGCAGTGGACGTCTTCTGGCTAATGATGATGAAAAAAAATAATTAAAAAAAACATTGAGTTTCATTAATTTTCTCCAGCTGTCTAAAGATCATCCGATAGCTAATGAACTATAAGTATAATAGTAAGTATGTAGTATGCTCTTCTTTCTAACATCGTAGTTGTGAACAAAAAAAAGTTAGTTTTTCGCTTCTGTCCTATCCGCGTAAATCTACGCTGATTTAACCTATGATCAAACTATTTCTAGGTGTCCATGCATGCACGCAAAATAATAAAGGCTATTAGGTCGCCATTTGCAGCACTAGTATGCTCGCTTAATTTTTTTTTATAATAAATAGTAACTCTTTATTGTGCAATA
Organism: Agriopis marginaria; assembly: GCA_932305915.1. Classification (NCBI taxonomy): domain Eukaryota; kingdom Metazoa; phylum Arthropoda; class Insecta; order Lepidoptera; family Geometridae; genus Agriopis; species Agriopis marginaria. Next base: position 5,193,618 of record OW029921.1, on the reverse strand, counting down.
ACATACAACAAAGAGGAGCTATGTGTTTGCAAGTGAATGATGCTGCACGTAAATGCGCGGGCGCATCCCCGAACAACTCCTTGGACGGCATTCCCGAGCGCCGCCGACTTGCTACATATAGCTACCCATACCTACGTGTATTTGAGTTATAAATTTCACGGGCCACGCACGACTGTTTGCATAGCCCGTTGGAATTTCGTGAACGTAATATAACTAAGTAGGACAATCTGTTTAACAGTTCCCACTTTCTCTGTCGTATATTCCGGCAAGGCGTGATTAATCGGAGTCAAACTGAGCACCAGATAGCTGGTTTCAGTAGACAGACCTACAATATGAACATACATGTGTTTTGAAATAAATTATGCCATAATTTGTTCATTACCATAACATGTAAGTAATACTTTTTTTTCCTAACACTCACGTAAAAAGGGTTCTTCGCTGGGGGTAATGCAGTTAATTTAAATTTTAATCGGCATGGAAGGAATAGAAAGCAATATTATACATTATTCGTTCTATAACAGAAAAAAACATCATCATCATTAGAATTATTAAGAAGAGGATGCTAAGATGCTAACCTTCTTCATCACAAAAGCTCGATATGAAGTCTTGCTCTCACGCTACACTTCTCGTCAGAAAGAAGTTCACATGTCATTTTATAGCATTTATACATAAGAGGCAGTGGCGTAGCTATCGGAGGGCTAGGTCGTGCGGGGCCCTCAAACTCAGGGGGCCCCCGGACCCTAACTAGTAAACCTCAACCTGAACTTGGGAAAAATTCTCCCACATTCAGAATATAAGTCATACACATACATGTACCTACCTAATAAGTAGCTTTGCACCTTTAAACAAGGTACCTATATATAACTTTATATTTATACTTGATAAAACCTAACCAGTTCAGATAGGGCCCCGATTCTTTTTTTGCATCATGGCCTTTGATTACGCGACTGATAAGAGGGTAAAACTATTCATAGGACTCCTCATTATTTTCATCTTGGTACCCGAATTTTAGTAAGCTCGAGCACATTCTTCAGACTTAAAGTCATACATAAAGCTCCTAAAGTTTTCTGTGTTGTTGCTACATCAGGAATGTAACGATCTGCTACAGGATGAAGGCTACGTCAAATGGAAGGCTCGATAATGATTTACTGCATTGGAATCACAGGTTATCGGTAAAGGAACCACCCTGCACGCCGCAGGACAATCCGCCGTGGGAGCGTCACGGTGGGATTCTAATGGACGCTCCAAATCACCTTATTACTTTTGAATCATTGTCATCGTTTTTGCCCACCTCAACATCAACCGCGTTGCGTAAAGGAACACGCATTCAATTTATAAGTGTGTACTATTATTGTACTTTTTGTGGAGGCCTTTTGACGGGAGAAAGAGCATTAAATGAATGAACAATGTCTTCTTACGATTATTCTCTGAACAAAGATTTTAATGGAAAGATGGAAATGTTTTGCCATACGTTTTTCATGGAGATAAGTTATCAGATCTAGGTGCTCTTCGTTGATGGGGCAGGCACCAGCGCCGGGCCAGGCGGCGGGCGGTAGGGCGGCAGGCGGGGCGGCGACCCGGCGGCGCCCTCGGCGAGGCCGCTCCGGGCCACATCAGGAATGCGAGTTCGCCAACTATCACACGCCCAACATGAGTTGGATCTTTTTAAAGGCGCGATTCCTGGAACCGTATCTCGCCCGGTCGGAGGCTGGCGCTCGCCGACCATTGTGGCGCGCGGCTAGTTTTGATCTTATTGTTAATGGGACGCCAAGTTTTTTCACCACTGCTCGGAAAAAAGGTATCATAGGACCCCAGCGGAAACGTTACGGACCCTTGTAAAGTAAAATGGATATACGTTCTACGAAGTAGGTGTTATTTTAATCGTAGGTCGGCTTTGTTGTTCAGGAATGTAGATGGCCTGTCATAATTTTAATGGGCAGTTTCTCAGCGTTCTATGAACATGACGGCGTACACGTCCTGAATATTCATCGCATTCTATCGCATATGGGACTTAATGTTATGTCTGATTGATCGAAATGATAATGTAACTGAATTTTAAATCATATTTTTATGTTGAAATTATATAGCCGAGCATTGTCTTCAACTTCCTTTCATTCATATCATGATCTTAAGTCGTACAATCTTGCATGAAAGGCAGTAATGTTATCTGACCTCTGCCAAGGTAAATATCAAATACCTCAATGTTAAATAGGGGCTTACTGAGTAGCGATGCTTTGTTTAAGAATAATCTCTTATTCGTCTTTCATTGATTTGAAAGGCATTTTTATCAGTGGATAAAGGCGGAGTAATGTATGGCATACCTCGTCCAGACGCCACACACGAAGTTTATAAAGAGCGTAATTGTTGCCGCGGCTGCAACGAATATAAACATTGGACGAAACAAAATATGCCCTGTGGCAAGAAAAATGAACGTCTTATTTCTCTCTGTATGTAAATAATACTCGTAGGTCTTCATGAAAAACTATAAAACGAAGCAATGGCCGTCGCAAACTCCTAATATGCATTTCAGTCAAATTAATAATGATAACTATATTCATAATAACAATTGCATGTCAAAAATTACAATATTAAAATATAAACTAAACATATTATTTAAAAAAACATTCTAATAATCATGTAAGTATAGGCATTCGTTATTTATTCCAGTTTTGGGATAATAAGTAGGATAGGTTAGGTACATATTTAGGTACATATTTAGGTATTATTTAATGCGAGTTTGTTTTAACTTCAGGAAAGTACTTATTTTATTTAACAACCGTCAGCTGCTAATTACAAGATAAGTATGTATTGTTATTATAAACAATCTTGTTTATTATGTAGCTAACTAAAAACTGACAAACCTTATAAAACAAAAGAACATTTTCTTTTAAATAATATAAAAACTCTTTGGTGGCATGTGGCTAGTATACCACAATTGTATATAATAACTATAAATAGGAACTCGAAGCCTTGAGCCGGTCTCGCCTTACTAAAAAACAACCCTCTACGACCTTTTGTTTAAAAGACTGAAAGTAAATCCAAAATGCAAATGTAAATATTATTCAAATTCTTATTACTTTGACATATTAATATTGTAATCAAGCATTTGACATAATAATCGACCAACTACATTCGTCTTGATAATTATCAATAATCATTCGTCGTCTGATAATCCTGAAATTCTTGCCAAGGAGAACCAGTACTTTTATACCAAGGATGATACGCGAGGCTATTGGAATTAAAAAAATACTTTTAATAGAGAGGATGGTTGGCAAGTACCACCAAGTTGGGATCCAGAAGCCCGGAGGCCCCGGAGCCAAACTGTAAGACGTGCAAGACCTCTGGGCACCGTGAGCAACTACTGAGTACGAACAAACGTCTATACCTACATATGGAACGTTTTGATTCAAAATCATTGACGGTACTAGTGTCTATTATGTATGCTGTGGTACTAGTAACTAATTTCATAGCATTTCTATAGACATCCGTCTTCTAGTCTTACCTGTACCACGGACACTGCAAAATGTACGAAATGTCACAAATTAGGATCAGAAATGTTAAATTTGTGAAAGTAAGACTAAAAAATATGTAGGTATAATGTATAATACACGGCATAAAATCCTTTAAATGTGTTTAATTTCAATAGCAGGTATGTATGATCATATGTATTAATGCTCTCAGTACTTAGCAAATAAAATAAGCCCCAATATAGAGATCATAACGCAGGCTACATCGAGCCCTCAGGCTACGGCGAGCTCGGTCTCAGCCGGACGCATAATGAGTGGTTGTTAAAATTATGAATGGAGCATCTTCGAGGGCTTTCCGTGTGTGGGGGAGTAATCCGTTTACATGCACGCAGCCTCACTCACACAGCTGCGTCCAGTCGGCACTTTGTGAGGCCTACGTGAGTAGGCGTCACTATGAAATAACTGATAGTAATTCGGGAATTTTCTAACTTTCGATATCAATTTTTCGTTAGGGATAATGATTTAACCATCTGCGAGTTGAGCTTCATTTTAACTTCACGCAATACATATCTAACTCAAGGGAATTAAAGGACTAAGGACTACTAATAAAATTCCCTATTTGAGTATCATATCTGTTCGTAAGCCAAAATTGTACCTAGTAATTAAAATTGCTCTACAATACTTTTGCACAACACAATGTGTCAGGTGCTTTTGTCGGTTAAATCGACTAATGATCCGTAAGGAATTCTTACAATCTAACTAAAATGAAATGGGGTTAAAGTTTCATCGAATCTAAAATTAATGAAAGCGGTAATCGAGCGGCGAGAATGAGAATGGGCACTAAACAGACGGGCCTCAAGGGAGGGGTTTCGAAGCGAGCCAGTTAACAACTGAACTCGTTTGTGTGCGTTCAAAAGGAATTTTAAGGTCCAATTACTAGTGAGCCGGCATCCATTAACAACTTTATTTATTATCACGCGGCCTTTTAATCAATCATGCGGTCTACCATCATCCGCTGGGCGCGACAATTGTCCAATAACTGCTGATTAGTCGACAATATGAACGTCATTTTTTCAAAAAGTGCAAGCATAATCATTTATTAAATTGCTCGGTATACCTTGGATATTGCGTTTGCGTGGTTACATAGTCTTCGCTGGTTTTTTTAACCCATATTACAATACAACTTTTGTGTTATTTGGAGCCATAAAGGTATAGTTACTCCCGCAATTTGGATTTATTTTTCAATTTTTTTTTGTTAACGGTTTTGTTTTTCTAGTTTCAGGTGGATAGTGTGTAGAGCGATAATGGCCGACAGGTAGCGGGGTTAGCTTTACAATCTGACGGCACCCGGTTCGATCCTCGGCACCAAAGACCTAAATAAACTATGTGCAGTTTCGATACCATCGCTCAAAACCGGTGAAGGTAAACATCGTGAGGTGATACCGGTATGTCCAAGAACCTCAAAAGTTCAAAGACATATGACATTCATCAACATACACTGGGCCAGTATGGTGTATTAGGGCACATCCTCTCTCTCTGAGAGAAGGCTTGTGACCCAGCAGTGGGAACATGATGATGATGTGTGTGAGGGTCTCAGAGACAGTGCAATTATCTGATACCGGTAACAGAGAGATAAGATACCGGTAACAGACAGATTAGTAGAATCCGGCCCTTCCCACCGGGTCGAGTGGACAAAGCCGCCGACCACCGCACTGCACGCACTCGTCCAAAAAACACCCCGAGACGTAACATAATATTCCCGAGCAGCCTTTTATTTATTAGTCGGTAAGACAAGCCCGGCGCCGCGACAACTCTACTTCCAAGAACCGAGCATCGTCGTGGCGGCTCTGCGCCGTTACATCTATGAAAAAACAATATTTATGTCGACGAAAAAATCGGGATACGAGCCGTATTTATCTGAACATACCACCGTGAGCTATGCACTTTTTGTTCAGACCCTATTTACAGGAATCGGCAGGTACCGGCGGGTGGGAAATGCATTAATTTGCTAATGCGACGGTCGGAGGGCGGAGCCACGCCAGTTAGCACACCTATTATTTGATGTAGTACATAATTATATACACTGAAACGGTATCATTTGTAAAAGTTATATGTAATTAATATCAGTTGGCGTGTTTATGACAAACAAATATTTATTCTTGACATATTTATAATATAAACAATAATTAATTAGTGTCAATACCACATACTGTGTGAATCTCTACATAATATAAAAAACTCTCTTTGCGCGTCTGCCTGTCTGTATATCCGCTAACTCGTCCTAAACCAAGCAAACGTAATTATATATTATAATGAATGCCTATTTTCCTTGGTCACGCCATAACTAAAGAAAGATTTTGCCGATTTCATTCATATTTTTTTTTTAAGTTTTCTAATACTTTGTAGAAGGTTCGTACGGAAAGAAAAATTGGAAAATTTCAGAAAACTTTACGACGATTTTAACTTCGCACGTTTAACAGTTTTAAAACAGGACAACGTGTTTTGTGTCTGTTGGGTCAGCTAGTATATAATAAAACATACACCCGTGCGAATCCGGGAAAGGTAGCTAGTATTCTTATAATCCATAACAATACTTTGCTAGAGGACTTTATGCCTTGCGTTTCATAATAAATATACAAGTTTAAGGGGCCTGTATACCCTCTGCAGCCCTCTCGCTCGCACATGTCTTGTGTCTATTATAACATTACAAACAAAGAAATTGTCAATATGATATATTTTAATTTGACACAGTAAAATGGTAACAAGTGATTTTTATTTCTCGTGTCATGTTATTCCGTCAAATTACAAGATATCGAAACAAACATTTCTATGTTTGTAATGTTACGATAGACACCAAGACATGATTTTGTTACTTTTTGGAAATTCACATTCATTGATTTTATATCTTCAATAATGTGATAATGTGCGAGCGAGAGAGCTGCAGAGGGTATACAGGCCCCTTAAGCTATTTATTATTTATGTGCTACGACCATTGTAAAATATAAATAAATTGTTATATTAGGAGAACTATAACTCTGAACATTGTATCGCCTACGGTCTTTCCAATCTTTGTTCATCAAACGCATAAAACGGCTTTTTCCGATCAATTAATTCCCGAGGCAGGTACGGTCGGGGAAAAAAACGTGATACAGGAGGTTGAAGAGAAAATGATACGGCCCTAATATTTTTTCTTCAAGGACATACGTCAATTCAATAATCACGCTCCCTAGATTTCTATACAGGTCATTCTCATTAGGAAATAAGCCCATCACATACATTTCGCATGATTAATGATTATTTTACTATCATTTTATTTTATTGGCAAGTGCCTTTCTATACATCTATACAATATTATAAAGAGGAAAGATTTGTACGTATGTTTGTAACGAATTAGCTCAAGAAGTATTGGACCGATTTTAAAAACTCTTTCAGCATTTGAATATTACGTTAACACTGATTAATATAGGCTATTTTAATAGGCTATATAACTATACCCGTGCGGAGCCGGGGCGGACCGCTAGTATTACATAAACAAAATACAAGCTAACACTAAAAACATATACCTATTACTTGGCCTATTAAACAAAAACAGTTGGACTGCCCACAGATCGTTGAAGGTCTAATCACAATTCAAATGCTCAAGCTCACTACCAGTTGGCAGCGTACCCAGCATAAAATAAAGCGAGTTATACAAAGCACAAATGATTTAGTATTTTTGGGTTCGATTCCCACCTAGGACAAACATTCATGTGATGGACATTTTTGTGTTTGTTCTATATCTAGGTGTTATTATCTATTTAAGTATGTATTTAAAAATGTATGTGTATCTATATCAGTCTCTGGAAGCCACATTACAAGCTTTGCTTAGTTTGGGGTCAGATGACTGTGTGTGCAAAAATGTCCCAAATATTATTTATTTAATTATTTTTATATATTTAAATTTTCAGAAACCTTTTTATTTATTCTTAATCTATGTTCAAAAACGGGAAAAATTATGATGTTCTACTCTTTACCTCGTAAGTAAAACAACCGTAAAGTGGTAATATCCATATTATCTTTTAGACATACATTGACATCACCCTGTATAGGGCCGTATCAAAACAAGAAAGCGCCACGTAAACGCGCCGTGTGAACGCACTTGACACCGTAATAAATGGAGGACCGCGGCAACAAAGGGCGCGGAACGGCGGAATTTCAACGCTTTCCTGACTCGGCGCGACCGCCACACCTATCTATTATTTAGCCGGCTTGTATTATAAGCCGATTATTGGACGCTAGTGATGGCAATGATTTAAATTTATATCTTTGACTAGTTTATATCTTTGATATATCTTTGACCTCATCCCTACATCGCGGTTTTACTATCGAACCGGCCGCCATCGCCAAAAAAGCCATCCTCATATTATAGATGCGTGGAAGGGTCGCACTGTTTAATTTGATCGATTGTTTCTGCCACGCACCTGTAAGTTGTGGAATGGCTTACCACCTTTGGTTTTTCCGCCAAAATAAAACCTCAATTGCTTCAAGCGAAGAGTGAATAGTTCTCAAAGGTAGGCAACGCACCGCCAATGCCCCGGGTATTGTAGGTGTCCATAGGCGACGGTGACTACTTACCATCTGGTGGCCCGTCCCTTGTATGTCTACTATTATATATTTAGAAGAAAAAAATGGATTTAGATTGCTAAAAGCGAAGCTAACGCTGTGAAAATTCTTCGAAAAACTAAGTATTAAGAGATGAGTTCAGAGACCCGATAGAAATAAATGACGTTGTGCTAAACACTAATGAGTCTTACGCCTGCCTTTTGACGCGGAATCGAAACAGCGCAGAGAGGGAAATCACGTGAACGTGAACCTTAACGCTCCGAGATACGGTTTGCGGTCGCGCAACTTTTCGATATTTTCGCGATTTCAGAGTTGCACCCATGGTAAAAGTTCTTTATAATGATGGGTAATTGGGTACTATGGAGTATGAACCCCTTTTGGCTTAGTATACTCTTTCCGCGTAATCCTGTATAGGATTTATTATTTTATGTTGTAAACAATTCAAAAATTTGACGACCGACATGATTCAAACATGTGAAACGATCCGGGTAAACGGCCCATTGCTCTAGCTGCTGAGCTACGGTCGCTTTACTGTCAGCCACCAAATTCTTGAGCTATCTTTTCAACTAATCTAAGTGTTGGTGGCGTCATCTATAACTCTTACTAAACTCGGTCCAAGCCTTTATTTGCTCTGACAGCTGCAATAAAATTGTAAAAAGCCGAATAACAAGCACGAAATATTCTGATTACTTGAATTAGTTTTTGAATGTAAGAACCTGTGGTAAGAACATGTAACTTCATAGTTGATTGAATCAGGCGTTACTTTGCGGAAGTCCATTTTTATCCGACGTAGCAGCAGAATTACACTAGGAATTCAACATAATATACATTGAACTTCTGAAATGGTTGCGTTGTTTTCACGCATGAAGGTGTTAATACGATTTATCCAACACTATTGAGCACCGTTTGTGCGGCGATCGGCAAGATCCCGACGGTAATATGTTTTTGTTGTGACTTTGTTATTGTTGGCGTCATAACAGCAGGTCTCATAATTGCAATATTTTAGTTTCGCACGCTCGATGTCACCTGTCCCGGTTAGCGATATTGTACCCTACGCAGTTATTATATGTTGCACAAAAGCATTGTGCCTGCTAAATGGTTTTGTAGGTTTCTTTAAATTCTTTCGTCTGTGAAGAAAAATCTTCACAAAAGGCTTCACACTTCTTGTTTTATTAAATATCGTCAAACAAGTCATAGTCACAGCCATAGTCAAGCAAAGTAAGTTACAGTCAAGGCATAGTCAAGCCCTAGTCATTACTAGGTATATTTTGTAATTTTACTATAAGTATTATTTTGTAATATTTTTATTCAATTGCATATGAAACTGAAACAGTTTTTGGTGTCTGGCATCCAAAAAAAATATTATACAGATCAGATAAGCAAGGGGGATATGGTGAGGTGGTGTGGCGGGTGCGAACGCATCTGGTTTAAATCGGGTGTGATGCTTTTAGACGAACTTACCCTGCAGAGTCTGCAGACGGCCTAGCTGTTCTTTTTTGCATGTGGACTATCAGTTTATTCATCAATGTCGCTGCAAGTTTCTTAGTGTGCGTGAAAACTGAGTAAGTGTGCCGTACTTACAGTTTTTGCATTAAGCGGTTTAGTAAAAATGTGGATAAAACATAGAGACACTTAAACATGAACAATCATTGTACTAAGGCATATCTCCCTTGTTTATCTGATCTGAGATAAAACATAGAGACACTTAAACATGAACAATCATTGTACTAAGGCATATCTCCCTTGTTTATCTGATCTGAGGTATTACCCAACTAGAGTAGATAGTACAAGTTTACATGAGACTACCAGCATTTCTTAGGTGATAGACCACAGAAAAGATTTTTAGTTTTGTTTAAATTAGACCGGCTGTCAAGGTATTTTTGTAAGAAATTTGTTGTAGTTAGTTGCATTTGGTTGCACCCATATAAACGAAACGTCAGTCATTCGAAATTAGTTAGCAACTGTGATGCGGACAAAGAACTTTGAGATCTAACCCAAAAAGGACACGACACGTTGACAGAAATAAGAATGTTCAATCAAGGTTCTGTCATAATTACTGGCGATAGATTTTTCCTTCTCATTTCCGTTCTATTTACTTCTCTTTTGTGTGTCATAGACAGTTATATTCTTTAGTTATATGCAGACAGCCTTTTTATTCTATTCTCCTATGAATAGAAGATTGTAAGAATAAACCAAGAAAAAATTGTAACAATAATAGATCTCAATTGCCCTTATATTCAATAAATATTATGCAACATAATCCTATACATAGGTCTTAGGTTTAATTGACACCTTCATTCACTACCACTTAAGGTGAAAGAGGCGCAGGAGTGGCAATGGAGTGGAATGAGGGCATTGGGGAAAGGCATTACAGGTATATTATAACATAGCTAAATAAGAGTTCGACTCACATAGTCGCTCGGGAAGGTGATATTTTTTGAACTATTATTTTTGGTAACTTGGGGTATCATATATTATGTAGTTATAAAACTCATTACCGCTTCATTACATTCTCGACCAACGATCTGAGTTATTTTTTTATTTTTTATCTCTTACTAGCTGCGCCCGCGGGTTCGCCCGCTAGTTAAAATCATTGTTAAGTTTTCTGAAATTTTCCAATTTTCTGCGCAATTATCTTAATTTCTATCCGTAAGAACTTTCTACAAAGTATGAGAAAGCTTTAAAAAAAAAGATGTATGAAATCAGTAAAGTCGTTCTCAAGTTGTAGCATGACCAAGGTAAATAGGGATTCATTTATATATATATACTAGCGACCCGCCCGCCCGGCTTCGCACGGGTGTAATTTACGTGCGAAGCCGGGGCGGGTCGCTAGTTATATAATTATTTAAACTATACTATCTCTCAAGTTGGATCGAACTGCACATGGTGTGCGAATTTTATTATAATCGGTTAAGTGGTTTAGGAGTCCATTGAGGACAAACATTGTGACACGAGATTTATATATATTAAGATATATATATAGAAGAAGAAGATAGATAGATTATGCCTGTTGTTTTTTAGACGCAGGCGCCACTCATGCGCTCACTTCACCTTAAAATTATGGTCCTTATCAAAAATACTCACACTTCACTGAGAATCACTGTCACTGCCTGAATAATTAGCCAACAAGGACAGTCCTGTTGTGGGTTTGGAAACTTCTTTATCACTTGTACTGTTGTTTCCACTGCTTGCATTCTCTGTACTAGGCTCGGCTTTATTAGTATTTGGAGGTGGCTTACTTGGCATATCCTTATTTTCGACGTCACTTTTCTTACTTTGTGGCTTCACAAGGTTGGCCAGCCCTGTTTTCTTAGACAGCACTCCAATACTTCTGTTCCAAGATTCCTTTTTCTTTATATCAGTCTTAGGAGGCAGTACTTCTATTCTGGATGTCTTTGATGGAGGTTCATCATCGTCTGGAATGTCTTCTATAATTTCTTCTGCGACGACTTTCTTTGAAGAGTTTCCGAATTTTACTGATCTGTAATTGATTAAAAAACAAATATTTCAGAAAATCAAGCATAAATGATACTTACTATTCAAAGTATTATGCTAGCGCATAAACGCTCCCCTTGATATTTATGGGGCTACATTACTCAAACTATTATCTAGGCTTTTGACAGGTGGCCTTATCGCGTAAAGCGATCTCTTCCAGGCAACCGTGAACGGAAAGGAATTACATTAAGAAAAATAGAACCTGTATTTCTGATAATGTACCCAAGTCATGAAAAGAAACTGGACTGCTGGTAGCTACTTTATCAAACTAACTAAAATCACCACTCCCAATTATTCATGTGGTGAGCAAAAGGTCTTTATTGTGCATTCACCAATGCCATTGGATAGAAGCCTAAAGCCATTCTCCATTACTTAAAGAAAATGTGCGCAAGGATGTGTCAGCATGAAAAATAATAAGAAACTACATACTTTACAGTACTTACTTGATAAACTCATTATCTTCTCTTTCCTCCCGTGCCTTTCTTTCCTCTGTGGACTCTGGCTGGTATTGTTTGAGCATGGCCTCATAATCAATGGTGCGCTGTCTTCGGTTCAACTCCTTCAACTCTTCTAGGCCCTCCAGCCGTTCTATCTCCTGACGAGACTGCTCAGTGCGGTATTCTGCAATATTGAAAAGTGAATGTTTGAAATTATAACCCTTCGGGACAACAATTTTTCGCGAGTAGGTGGGGGCAGCCTTTCGTGAGTGGCTAGCTCACTACTTGGGCCTCCTACTAACTGCGGTCGGCTGGTGCTGCACTGTACGTCAGATCTCGCTACCCTCCGTTACTAGTTAGCTAGCATAACAATATGGCAGGACGGTCTTGTCAGTGAAGCTACTGTTTCGACTTGTTTTTCCTAACGGCGTCACCGACCAGAAAACAAGCCAGAACACAGCAAGGCCGATTGGCAGCATGTCTTTGTCCAGTGGGTGGTCCCTAACCCTGTTCAAAGGCTACCACCACTATATTGTCACCTGATAAGCACAGCATGTGGACCACATGTGGGCTTTTGGAATTTACAGGTGCCTTCTTACAGACCAGGGTAGCACAGTCCCCACAAACTAGTTTACTAAGCCGCTTTACCTAATAATTTCATGGGGTTGTTAGCTTCTTCTTCTTTCTGCTCGTCTTCCTCCCTCTTGGCCTGTTCCTCTGCCAGCTTGAGAGCCATGAAGTTCCTTGTCGCTCCAGCTTCTATCTCGTAGTCTGTATTCTTGGGGTCTGTCTTGAATGATATTTCTTGCAGGCATCGCGTGCACTGAAATATTATTATTTGTGTATGTTAAGAATGGTGTCAAAAGTAACCTTAACTAACCAATGTGCATTTGTATGTATTTTTTGTATAATTATGTTTAGGGCCATATACGTACAAATATGTTGATCCTGTTCTAGTTTTTATAAAAATAAAATAAATAAATAAAAATAGCCTTTATTCAATAATCTTAATTCACTACTACAGTACCACTAATTTCATATTTATAATGCTTAATCCTATATTTTTTTATTCATTCACAATTTTGTTTTCCTTCCAGGACAGAGGCCTCTTCTAGAAGCTGCCAATTTCCCTATCTCTGGCTACACCACGCTTTTGGTAGGTCATCCTCCCACATTCTCTGTGGCCGTCCCCTTGTTCTCTTCCCATCTCTGGGGTACTAAGATATGACCTCTTTGGTCCTTGGTAAATTTTTCTTTCGAAGATTTAACCACATATCCGATCTAGTGCCCTTTTAGTCTCTTGATCTTCCGTGAGATGTCTATCACGCTTTAGGCTTTCCTAATTCTGGTACATCACTGGTTCTGGTGCATCTCCTCCATCACCTTTAACTCTATTTATTAGTCTAAAGTTTACTAAGGATTTTAGAATTTCTGTAATTTCTGGGTTCTATAAGCGCAAGATTCAAATCTTGGCTGGCGAGTGGCACGAGACCAAGACCGATTGTGTTCTCTTGTGTTAGAGGCCAATACCCACTTCTGGTCGCTGTGTCAGAAGAGTAATTTAGTGCATATTGTACTTTTGGGAACAAACCCTATATAAGATTCACTATACCTACACTGTGCAAATAAAAAAACGGAATCAAAGTGCTTTGGGTGTACATGGGGAATGTCTACCATGTCAGGATGGCACATGGTAACAGTAACTGTGGTCTGGACATCTGATAAATGAAAAAAGCAGGCGGAATTAAGATGTGCAATACCAGGCACTCTCTGATATTTATCTGATTATAGGAGTTTATATGGAAAATCTTTAACTAGGAATTCATTATTAAATAACTACAAAATTTGAGGTACTGACGAGGTGTAAAAAACGCAAAACGACAAACTCGCGCGAAACCTTCACTGGAAGGCAGTCAACTGGTCATAAGTTACAAAAGCCATATGGTTTAACATTTAACGAGGCTCTGCTGTACATTTGTAGTAAAGTATGTATTTCAATCAGATGATAAATACCTTTATATAAAACCTGTAAATTCTTATACCAAGATAATCTTCATTCTCGACATCCTCTTTCCTGGCATTGAACTTTTTCCCTTTGTAAATGTACTCGCCGCAAGTAGCGCATCGCATATTGAAGGGAGCCATCAGCCGAACTGTGTACTGCCGGTTTTTGGCCAGCTTCATACGAGGGATCTTCGACGGATCGAAGTCCGGGGGATAGTATTTCTGGAAACATAAATTCAGGTTTTAGGTTAAGTTGTTGGCGATTCGCATTTCTTGATTGACATTAAATCTATAGTTTCCAAACGATACTTACGTTTAAGACTTTTCTTTCAGACATCTTGAATGCTTTTAATTACAACTGGACAATAAATAATTTTATTATTTATTTATCATCGCAAGCAAAATAAGCTATGAAACGAAAGCACAAAAACGTAAAATTTTGACGTTTTGCTTTTGACAGTCAAAAACGACTGTTATGTCAAATGTCAATGGTATTTTTTTCCTTCGTGATATGTTTTTGGCGTCGCTCGTCTCGTACATTTGCCTGTGTCAAGTACCTATTGAAATACGGCACGGTATATTTGTATGCGATATCGTATAATTTCGGCTATAAAGGGTAATTAGCGGGTAATGGTGCCTACCGGGTAAATTTAGATAATCCGGTGCCCATCGCTTCAAAAATCTTTAGTTCAGAAAAAACTTTGCGGCGGAGGGTAGGCTTTGTAGTTAATTAAGGGCAGGGCACTTGGTATTATTACTAAGCACTACCACTGCCATTTGCACTCAGCAAAACGTTGCAGATAATGCGTAGTAGATGATGTTTGCTGTCAACTTCAACTTGTACTACACCTCGTCTGCAAGCGCCACTGCCACTTGCACTAAACAAAACGATGCAGACGATTGTGTAGTAGCTACTTGCAACTTGTACTTGCTAGGTAGGTACTTTTATTACGCATCGTCTACAAGCGTCCGGTTGACCGAACAAATGCAACTTTCCAGGTAATAGTAATAATTTCTATAATAATTATATTATATTCTATTCTATAATAATTATATATATATAATTCTATTCTAAATAATAATCTGTAATAGTAATAATTTCTATAGTAATAATTTCCTGTTTTATTGGGTCATTCTCGATAGATCCAATGGTAAGATCCATAATGGATCTATGGGTTACCGAATTGTCAGGCTGAATAGTCCATCACGTATGGTATGGTAAGGTTCCGTTGCCAAATTGGTCAAATTGATAGAAATTATAGGATTAAAAAAAAAAACGAAAGAAGCTCGCTAAAGGGGTTTGTAAATTTTTGTATAGCATATATGGCCCTTTCATCATATGGATATTTTCCAAAATCGTGACGCACAATGAAACTTGTACCTATATTTTAATTGGGCAATAGATAGACAAACAATGAAATTATTAATATGTCCCCCCTATCCAGGGGTGTCCGCCATATTCACAGAAAATAAAAAAAAACGTTTACTTCTCTCTTATGTGGCCATATTGAATTTAATGTGACGTCATTTTATTTTTTGTCTTCTCTTAGCAAACCCTTTCATTTGATACTATCATGGACGTGGATAAAAATAATTAGTCCCGGCATCTTTGGGAGTCCACCGTATTGGATTTTGAATGACGTCATTTAGCTAACCATGCATTGTAATCCAAACGTGTATTTTCAGCTCAATCGGTTGAGGATAAATGATATAAGATTCAGTTGCAAGATTTGTCCCACACATACCTACGGGCGGCCTACTACTCTCATGGCCTAACTAGTTTGTCAAACTGTTTTAAGGGTCGCTGTGTACCTGTCCTATTAGGTAGGTATTTATGTATACCTAAACCTATACCTAGGCACCTACTTACAATACCAAAGTACCTATACAGGGTATACCTATCAGTTTTCCGAGACATTCTTGAGATGCAACTGCATCGCAAAAGAAATGAAATAAATTTAATAACTGATCACACGTTTCTTTATTTTCTCACAAAACTGACATGAACATCACAATCACAGTTTCAACTGAATGACGCTATAATTTCATGGCTTGATTTCATTGTCACAAGATGAAATTGTTGATCAAAATTTTCTAGAAGAAGAGGAACTTCCTGCAACAATAGAATCTTTAGAAAATAGACAATTCTTTATTATGATAACACTACTACGACACCTAAATAAAACCGGCCAAGTGCCAGTCGGGCTCGCGCACCGAGATTTCCGTACCACCACAAAATATAATAAATTATTATCAAAACAAAAAAAAAAAAAAAACGAGTTCAAAATTAGTAAAATATGGCATTTCGATTCGGTGAAATAAAAAGGTCGACGTTCGAATGATTAGGTGAAAGGTCGTCCAAATAACAAAATTAGCAGTTATAACTTGGCAATGAACAATATGTCACCGGCTCGCACAATATTTTTAATTTTCAATGCCAATTGGGGCGATTAACGATTTTAACAGCGTTATTTTCCAGGCAGGGCGGGGCTTTTTTCTAATATAATTTTCCTAATTTCTAATGGGTAAGTTATTATAGGTATTATTATATTTGTAGAAACATATTATGTGCACCTATACAATGAAAGCAATCATCATAAAAGATGAAGTGATTATTTCAATTTGCCCTCTGTGCCTTACGGGTCCAAAGCAGAGTTTGCTTAGAGTAAGTATGTAGGTATCATCTGAATGACAGAGACGTTTACCTTTCGCGTCGGTTCCCGCTAGCGGCGAGCTCGTGCTCTAGCGCGGCTATCTTCTCCTCGTGCCGTATGCGCTGCGCCTGCGCACGCCGCTGCTGCTCCTCCAACGCCAGCACGATCTTCTCGAGCCGGTGGATCTGCTGCTGCTTGTTCTCCAGCGTGCCGAACAGCTCCTGGATCTCGTCCGCCTTTGCCGCGATCTGTTTGTTCACCTGTGCGTCGACAACCAAACATTACTCAAGTATGGGTATACTTACCTACACCATAATTATTAGGTACATTTTGTTGACACAAAAAAATCTCTTCCAGCAGGGTTAGCACGGGCCATGGACAAAATGTCTTTCCACCGTTTTTATCCCGCGAGAATAAGAAACATAATATCCATATTTTAGCTTTGTCACGTCTACGTGGATAAAAACGGTGGAAAGAAAATTTGTCCTCGGCCCGTGCTAGGCTAGCAGGTGACCTTCGGATAAAGACGAACCTTGAACTATAGTCACCGTAGACTCGACATCAACTCGAATCGAAGCGGAGCAGAATGTGAGCTTTAAGTCGTGGTTTGGATACTGTTATCAGTAAAAGATTGAGTGCACAAACGTGTAGATAGGTAGGTAATACCATAGATAAATATACTATACTAGAGGTACTACCTACGCACGATCAGGGAAATGCGTAGCTATGCAGGTATATATTAGGAGTGGATGAAACATTTATTATATTTAGTCGTGACTGTATCATTGCATGGCCAAAAGCCTCCCTTCCGGGGAATCCACTGTTCAAGATTGAGTGATTTTGTGGTTCAGCCGCTGCAGCGGGGGAAGCAAGCTCGACAATTTTTTTGGGTCTTCCAGTGGTCCTTGTTATGTTTAGTGACACGTAGTTGTGGTTTTAGCACACAGACATTCAGGCATAGGGAAGATGTGTCCGGTATCCAGCTGAGCCGTTATGTGATTTACCATGGATATAAAAGAAACAAGAATAAAAAAAAATATGTAAAAATCTCACTTCATCTACAATTTTCATCCGATGTTCGAGATCTTGTTGCAGCGCTGTGAGCTCCCTACTTTGTTCTGTTTCTTTGTTCTTGAGCATGTTGATCAATTCTTCACGAACCTGCACCGCTCAAGAAATTAAAATAATAAAACAAAAAAGATATAAACATCTCAAATTAACTTCCAGTTAAAAGTTTAAGCCGCTATACCTTACCAACTAGATGCTTTTGTAAAATATATAGACGTGTAGTAACCTTTATAACTCTTGCCTGGGCTCGTGAAGTTTTGTCCTGTTGTTCAATTTGCTGATCTTTTTGTATCAGTAATTCAGACAGCTCTTCATTGCGATGGACCGATTCCAGTAGTTTCATCTTCAAGCCCATTATCTGTTAGGTGAGTTAGGCGAGTTAGTCAATATAAGTTAGTATTAGCATAGATAAACATATATACGTATTAGTAAGTACTGCACATTGTATCGCAATCTGGATAATCTTAGGAAATTCAAAGCTGTCAAATTAAATTATGGTTGAACAGGACTGTGGACTTTGATAAAGAAGATAAATAATAGTCAAACAATGGGTGGCTAAAAACGAACAACGAAGTCAAGTAGGTAGGCCAATGAAACGGCGAAAACAAAATAAGAAATTAGGCTGATCTGGTGGGCTATTGCAAGGAAGAAGGATTCGGAAGGAGATTTAGAGTTAGAAAAAGGCAATTTATACAAACCTCTTGTTGCAAATCTTCGTAGCTGATCCCGTTTGGTGTTTCTAGACAGTTGGCAACGGCGCGATTGTGAGCTTGCAAGTCTCGGACGTATTGTTCGTACTGTATCACTTTTTGTTCACTGTAATTGAAATTTATTTACCTATTTAGATTTTCTTTTTATTTTGTATGATTCTATATTAACCATTCAATAACTCGACGGGTTAGGACCCTTGAGCTACCTCAAGTCACAATCTACTTTATTTATCTGTTGGGAGTAAAAATAGGGGACTCACTTTAGTTTGATGTTTTTCGTTAACTCTCGTATTTGTATCTGCATCTTCCCCATAATTTCCTCTTTACTGAGAAGCTCTCCTGCCAGTTTTTGTTGCATTCCTACTTTGTTTTCGGTCTCCTAAAATGGAACGGATTGTAATATTTACTGAGGTACAGAGTTCCGCCATTCTTTCAAAATGACTATCACCTCTTAGGCAGAGCATAGTAATTATCTGGTATTAACGACTGGAAAGAAAAAGAAGAAGAGGAAGATATCAGCTGGAGTAATAGGTCATTATGTAGTCATAATATTCGCTTACTGCGATTTTAGTGAGCGTTTCCAGGAATCGAACTTTTTCCCTTTTACAAGCTGTAACTTCGTCTTCGGTTATCCGAAGAGTATCTTTTGTGGCTTGAAGCTCCGCCCATAAATCCATCTCCCTTTCAGTCGGTAAATCTACAACCATAAGTATTACAATTATGTAAATCGTGAATTGAAAAAATACTAATATAAGATATAGGTACCTAAATACGGAAGTAGGAGGAAGGAGGAAGGTTAGGATTCTGGAAATGTACGAAAATTTTACTGTAATTACCAGGATTGGGTATGCTGTTTTCTATATCTATAATTTTTTTGTTCAAGACTTCAATCAAACTTCTGCTCTCCGCCAAAGCCGCTTCGGCAGATTCTTTTAATTCAATTTCTGCTTGAGCATTTTTCCGCAGCGTTTCAAATTCAGCTTTGCTCTCTTTCAGTTGATTTGTTAGTTCTTGTATGGCTGATTTATGTTGCGTGGTTAAGTTTGCGATTTGATCTTTTAGTTGGGATATTCTGTAGAACGAAATAAAAAACGTTACACTCTTGCACTCTTGGTGGGTGACAGTTCAAACCGAAAAAAGTGAAAGAATAATTAAATAGAATAGATCTATACATTTTTATATACCTCCGGCGCCCCTTTATAGGCGCCTAGGGCGTTCCTTTTTATCTGGCGCCCTGGGCGGTCGCCCCACCAGGCCCTACCCTAACGCCGGTACTGCTTGCAAAAATAAGGAGCGCATTGGCAAAGGAAAAAGTTCTGCAATTTTGAAGTTTGATTCTGGCAAATAAGCAATGTATTTCTTACTCGGTCTGCAATGCATCACGTTGTTGCGCTAAGTGGCCCGTAGTCATCTCACCAGTCTTCAACGACTCTTTCAACTTTCTCGCGCGAGCTTCCATATGCACTTCTTTTTGTCGGCTCTGATAACGAAAAAGAATGTGTCATCGTTTCCTGGTTTGTAAAAATGCATGTCGTTTCGATTTATTTCGTAGAACCTTCGATCAAATTTCGTTGCATACCGCCTTTCATCATCAGTCAGAAGACGTCCACTACTGAACATAGGCCTCCCCCTTTGACCTCCATACAGGACGACAGCTCGCCATCCGCATCCACTGGATGCCAGCGACTTCACGATGACGTTGGCACATCTAGACTTCTAGAGGGAGGCCTACGTAGAACCGTTATTTATTTATTTACGGAAAACAAACAGCTTTAACAACATAAGACATACCTAGTAAGAAAAATAAGAATAAACAAGCCTTAAAAGTTTTCACAAATAAAACAGAGATACAGTCCAGTTCCATGAATGTTGAAATAACAAATGCAATGACTATGAGATATAAAACGGACAAAAGTATTTCTTAATTTTTTCTAACACTGGCGAATATTTCACCGAAGAGAGTTGACGTCTGGTTATATATTTTTTTAAATAACTTTGATATTATAGGTACGGTAAACAAGATGTATGTTTGAAAGCCAAGAAGATAATAAAGCACCTACATATTTTTAATTATTTGAGATAGGTTAAATACCTGGTCTTCCAAAGCCTTGACAGTGCTGGTGAGACTGGTTATGGAGGCCTCTGACTCACGCAGTTGCCGGTCCATCTTGGAGACTCGGATGCGCACTTGGCGAAGCTGCGACTCAGTTGTCGCCAGTTTGTCCTTGCTGGCTGCGCGTAACGCTCGCTCCTCCTCCAATTCGCGTCGCACTTCCTGCAATGCCATTCGTTTAGTATTTTTTAACCAGGCTAACTTTCGACCGCGATCTCACCTGATGGAAAGCGAGGATACGGTTGAAGGTGGAGTACGTTTGCCTAGTAATAACCTACTCGAACACACAAATATTGTAAATCTGCGGAAACACAAACGAAGGCAAGGCGTTCCATTGTTTTGCCATAGAAAGAGGAAGCAATCAGCTTAATGCGAATAATTGGTGTAAAGAACTTGTCAAGATCTTCACATTAATAAAATTACACCGACACTCAAAGACGCACCTAATCTTAAAACTACAATTATATCAGGATTTCCACGCAAGCATAAGCTCATCATCATCATCATCAGCCAGGAGTCATCCCCTGCTGAACATAGGCCTCCCCCTTTAGCGACAGCCTGCCTTTTGCATCCAATGGATGCCAGCGACTCCGAAGAAGCAAAAGCAGCTTTGTACATAATGTTTAAAGATTTTAGCAACTTAGATTTAAAAATAATAGAAATGTCACCTCGAGCGCTTTACTAGTTTCCGTTTCGAGTCGCATATCTTGCATTTCAGTCATGCTGATAATTCGTGACTCGATGTCTTGTCGGAGCCGCGCAATCTCCCTCACGAGAGACTCTCCGACGGCGACCAATGCGCTTCTTTCTCGACAAGCCCGCCTAAAACAATTAAAGCTGGTCAAATGAGAGAATAAAACTCTTTCTACGGGTCAGTTCAGTTTTGTTCTGAGCACTACAGAACATCTGTACTTAAGGCATTTTCGATATGCACCTATATAAATATACCTAACGTAGTTTTGTTAGCGGGAAAAGTGAAAAAGGTTCAATCCTGAATCTAGGGCAGGCAAAACACCAGAATTTTGGAAAATTACTAGTGTCGTCTCATGAAAGTATTGGTACTTACCTACGTCAATGCCGTTACCAGCCACCACAGAAAAATTTAAAGCGGGGTTAGAGGCGAGTAACGCTACGTAGTACCATACGTGTTTAGCACAAAACAAATACGTAACTATTTGTATTGTGTGTTCCTGGCAGCATCACTTGCGAGCCAGTTTCTATTCCAGGCTAAGCTGGTTCACCATCTCCGACCACTCATTAGCGTAGCCAGGTTTCAATTAAGGGTGCATGGAAAAAAAAAAAAACTTGTTGGTAATTCCCAAAAAGCAGGCTTCTACAACACATTGCTTTAGGCTATATGCTATGAATAAAAATAGTATAAAAAGAAGAAAGAAAAAAACACCCTTTGGGAATAAAGTGCTGTAAATTTTAAAAAATCGAGCACCACAGAGGCCATGCCAGGGCCAGCCAGGCCAGCCGTGGGGCAAGCGCCCCACCCTGCTCCATGCCTACGCCCAAGCCGGCACTTAACATGTGAGCTGTAGTCAAACACCTAGGCTGTCAACTATAAAAAAGGTTTAGTAATATTGCTCCGTTGACCTGGATAGTTGCGTGACGGTGTCTACTGCATCGTCGGCGCGGCCCTTGAGGTCTCGCAGCGCCTCGCACAGCTCCAGCCCCTGCGCGTTGTACCGGGCGATGCGTTCCAAACATTCTCCACCGCCGTCGAGACCTTCCCGCAGCGCCTGAATATGTAATCAATCCCCCTTTATTATGAACAGTGCCGGCCCTAACCTTTGATCAGGGTAGAGCAAGATTGACTTTCGGCGCAAACTATAGTACAAGATCGATTCCGGGACAAAAAGTATTCCGTGTGCTAATCTAGGATGTAGGTAAACTTTTTCCGCAACAACATTTTTATGCTGTCTACAAACAACACAAGCATGCCCGCCGCCACTGCCTCGAACGCCATGAAAATTATATATTTCAATCGATTTCTTTGCGCTTCTGGCATTTTGGCGCCCTTTGCTATCTGGCGCCTAGAGTGACGTGTGGAATAGACCGCTCCTCTGGCTCTACCCAGGGCTGGCGGCGCTGATCATGAAGGTGTAGCGACACATTGCATGTGATCAATAATTGCTTACCTACTCTGCAATTCCATTGCTGGGCACGAGTGGGGATACATCACCCTCCAGGCACGAGGCGCTAGTATTGAGTTACTGAAGGACTCAATTTAAGATAATACCTACCCTAAAAGGTGGGTAAAAGGCGAGCACGCACATATCCGCTCTGTAGGTACCTACACAAGTAAGTACCTAGATACCTAGGTTATGCAGTAGGTATGCATATATTGCTATATTATATACTCTACCTACTATTTATCCTAGTGTTGAGTCTGTTTTCTGCGGAACAGAGCTAAACAGGTCACACCTGTTACATAAAAAAATAAGGATATAAACCACCTATTATGTCAATGATAAAAAAAGATGGAAGTTGTTCACCCAAAAAAGAGAGATGATTGGGAATCTCGTCTACAATTTGAGATTGAGCAAGAAGGACGTAAATTAGTATGTACTTTTGTAAGTAGTTATACGACAATAGTTGTTAGTAATTATCTATTGAAGGACTTGAGCTACTTACATTACTCTCGATGAGTTCCTTGACCCAGTCGATGAGCTCCTGGCGCGCTGTGAACGCTTGCAGGCAGAGGTCGGCAAACCGAGCCGGGACCGTCGACACCTTGGCGTCCAACTCCTGCAAGGCGCACTCGTCTGCAAACACGAAAATAACGAACAGATGAATCAACTAACATACCAAACTCAAGTAGGGACACTATAGGGACTAATAAAGCAATCTGCAGGCCTAACACGGGCCGTCGACAAATTGTTTTTCCACCGTTTTTATTCCGCGAGAAAAAGACAAACGTATATCCATATTCTAGCAAGATTCTAGCTTTGTCTCGTCTAGGCGTGGATAAAAACGGTGGAAAGACAATTTATCCACAGCCCATGCTAGGCCTGTTGTATCTATTCTCCCGTCTCATTTAGTCTTTATAGGCTCCCGGACATTTTTTTGAGCGATGAATCAAAACAAAGATTTATTAGGTACTGCCTAAATTAGGTTAAATTTAGTACTTAGCTAAGATTATTTATGAATTACCTAAAATTAAACTTCAAAATAATAATAATAACGACGATTGCATCAATTTACTGGAATGGTTTTATTTATCCTTGGACTTTTGGGTCCAAAGAACTTGAAAAAACACGTCACCTTATGTTTAATTTTCCTAATCCAGTGTAGGTATTTTCGAGTGTTAATTTGTAACTATGGTGGATTATTATGGTGATTGTGTTTGTGTGTGGGCAAGTGATATAACGAGGTGAAACATAGGCCTTTTTTCGTGTTGTTTCCAAAACTCCACAGAAGTCTCTAGTAATGTCTTCATCACTTTACTAGGGCACGACTTGAACTTGTCTGTGAGTTAGGTAGGTACTTTGCCTGACTCTGACTATGGCATATGAGACGATATTTATTAAAACTTGAGACTGGCAAATTCAAAACATCTGCGACGCCAAAATCGTCTCTATGAAAGGGAAAAAGGGTTTGATCCGCTTTTATTGACGCTGCCGGAAAAAAATGTGATGAGGGACAATTTTTGATGCAAACTACGCGAGAACAAAAATATATAGATTTTAATTTACCAATAGGCAGGGTGGTGTTGATGAGGTGGTGCGCTCCGTCGAGGTCAGCGGCGGCGTCGCGGCAGAGCTGCGCAAGCTCATCCGACGTCCAGTCGGCCACGTTGAACACCACCAGCTCCTGCAGCAGCCCCTCGCCGCCCGCGCCTAGCACGCCCTCGCGGAACATGCGCTCGCGCAGCGCGCGTAGCGTGTCGAATACTTCCAGGATCGCTTGCTGCGGGATAAATCATAAAACCGCCATCACAGCTGCTCAATCCGCCCACTGAAGCTGGCCTAGCACAGGCCGTGGATAAAGTTCCCTTTCCATCGTTTTTATCCCGCGAGAAAAAGACAAACGTATCCATAATCTATAGCTTTGTCGCCTTTAAGCGTGGTTAATAACGGTGGAAAGACAATTTGTCCACGTCCCGTGCTAGACCTGCAGCAGGCCTAGCATGGGCTGTGGATAAATAGTCTTCCTACCGTTTTTATCCCGCGAGAAAAAGACAAACGTATTCATATTCTAGCTTTGTCGCGTCTAGGCGTGGATAAAAACGGTGGAAAGACAATTTGTCCACGGCCCGTGCTAGGCCTGCAGGTATAGGTACCCTATAATGCCCGACTACTTTGCGATCAAAATAAACACCTTAACAATTTGCTAGGAAGGCTGTGATGATCAAATTTTTAAGGTTCCTCACCCAAAGAGCCCAAAAGTTGTCAACTACCCTATTACTACGTTAGTCTACGCTATTTGTCCGGCTGTATCTTTCGAGCCATATTAGATATCAAGTTGAAATTTTCACAGAATACCTACCTATGCAACGTTGCGGCTCAGAAGGTTGCGGCGGATTAGGTAACTAAGAAATTTAATAATCTAAAAGGGGTCCTCATACAACAAACGTATGTATTATACTAATGAAAGAAAGAAAATACAGTATAAGTAAAAGATCTTTGGAAAATACATTTTATTCGACATAGCTTTTAAAAACTTAGGTAGGAATCTATGTAGTACTAGTAGATATCTACTTACATAATATATTTTGTTACCTATTACGTCGCTACCCAAAAAAATGATATAACAAACAAACCTGCTTCAAATCAAGCTCCTTTTTCATTCGGTTGAATTGCTTCTGCTTCACAGTGAAGACAGTTTTGATGTCTTCATCGTCTCTGGTGTGAGCGCGCTGAGGAATGGCTGGAGAAGTCGTTCTCGACGGAGGTAGCGGCAACTGGCTCCGCGGGGTGGTGGGCCTGGGTTGATAAAGTGTCTTAGGTACGTTGATTAACGTCTGTGTATAACTAAACTGACAAAAACTCAGTTTAATTATTTAGTAAAAAAACTTAGAATTAAATTGTTTCTCAAAAAATTATTAGGTTACTTCAGACATGGCGAACCAATGACACGCGACAAAATATTTTGGGCCCGCCACCGATCGAAACGGTTTGCATTTTAGTTTAAAGTAACAAAGTTCACTATAAAGTATTAATTACGAATATAAAGTAAAACATTTTTTTTAATATTTTTTTTTGTAGTAAATGAAGAGTTTTGAGATAATAGTGTTCAATAGAATATTCACAATAATCACTAAGTCAAAGTTACTATTTGACGGAATGTGTATTACCTTATACGTTTCTTTAAAAAAACGGCACGTTGATCCATAAAGGTTCGCCATCCCCTGGGTGGGTTAGGTAGGTTATACATGATATGAAATGAAAAAAAATTAAACATGTGATGCTTAAGAGATCGATTCTTATTTCAATATAGGTATACTTATTTTTGTTAACTGTACATTTTACAGAATGAATACCCCAAAAACCAGACTGGATTTGTGCGGATTTACCACCACAAACCTACCTTGTGGTAATACGTTGTGGAGTGTTAGGGCGACTGGCGGGGGTGCATTGTCGCTGGTTAGTGGGCGTGGGCGGGCGACTGGGCGTGGGCGGTCGGCTGCCGGCGCGCGGCGTCACAGGCCGGCTAGATGCCGCGCTCTTCGGCGTCGTAGGTTGACTCACCATTTGCTCTGGAGTTTGCATCATGTTTGCAATTTCGTCTGCAATCATTACAACTAATCGTCACCGCTTTATGGTTCTTATTCCGAGTACCCGTACGAAGCGTTTTGATTCCACATTTATTGTGCGAACTATGTTATTCTCTGGAATGCGCTGCCTGAATGGGCTTTCCCCGATGGTAACAATCTGGGTGTCTTCAAATCACGAGTGAATCGGTTTCTTCTAGGCAAGCGTGCTCCAACGTAGACCGCATCATCGCTTAACATCAGGTGTGATGGTGGTCAAACGCAAGCCTATTAATTATCTCTATCTCTTCTCTACATAGTATAAATTAAAGTCGCTTTCCGCGTTTGTCTGTCTGTATGTCTGCATGGCCGCTTACTTCTAAACCACGCACCGGATTTTGATGCGGATTTCACCATCAGTTAGATACATTTTCACGGAAGGTATATATAACTTGCGACCCGCTCCGGCTTCACCAGTAAATTACACCCGTTCGAAGCCGGGCGGGCGGATCGCTAGTAAAAAATAAAATGAAAAAAATACTAGTTATATACCTACGCTGCACTTTATTCGTGTTTGAATTTACAAAATAGTTACCACCACATTCATTATACTTAACTAGCTTTTGGCCATGGCTTTGCCCGAGATGTGATAAAAATTAAACAGCTTATTTCAAGGATAGTGTAGCTTTGTATCAGTGCTTACATTTCCAGAATCAGTTTAAAAATTCTAGAGATTACCTCCTACAAATATCCAAACTCACAAACTTTACCTCTTTATAATATTAGGTATAGTGTAGATGTAGACGTGAGGCGATTTCTCAAAATATATTTTAAATAACTACCTTTTTAGGGTTCCGTAATACTACAAGGAACCCTAATAAGTTCGTTCCTTCCATCTATCTGTCTGTCCGTCCGTCCGTTCTGTATGTTTCTCTGTTTGTCTGTCTATTTGTCTGTCTGTCCATCTATCCTAATTTTTTTAAGAATTTTCTAACTTTTTATTTATAAAGATAAGTGCAAGAAACATCACAAATATAGTTTTAGTATAGAACACAATTTTGAAAATACAGTAGAATCTGGATAGAACGACCTTCAAGGGACCGGCAATACTATGTCGTACTAACCGGATGACGCACAAAACGGCAGGATTATTTCTTGAGTACATTTATTATGAAACCTAATTTGAGTAAACAATATCGTCGCTAAAACAGGTTAGTCGTTATAAGCGAAGTCGTTATATATGAATTCTACTGTATACAAAAAAATGCATTTGGGCTGGCTCTAGTCGAAATGGGGTTAAAAAAAACCCTGCACTGCCCTCCCTCCCTGCCCTCCCTGCCCTAGTTTGGGATATCGTTGAATACGTCTCTCAAAATGAATGTAAGGTTTCATACATCGCTTTTTATCAAATGTATCCTTCGTTCGAATTGTTCGAACCATGATGAATGTGACTAAAATTATATGTATAGATTTGGCTACGGAACCCTACCATATGCGTGTCTCGACACGCTCTAGGCCAGTTATAATTAACCTCTAGTAGAATTGTAAAAAAGTTAGTAATAATATTAGGTAATATTAGGTAATCATAGGTATGTACCGATGACAGGAAATTCTGACTGTGAACCAAAGACTTCTTGGTGCGCATAAGCATTTTCGGGGTCGTGTTTGATTTCTGGAAATAAAATTAACTTCTTATAGATGTCTACTACGACATTAAAAATAAGTAAGCTGGTTGCAGTTAGAGGGGTGTAAAGACGGGCGAGGATGCGGTCCACTTTAGAGTCAACCCATGGACCCATTTTAAAGGTTTTTGAGTTAGGCTTAAATTCTTTAAAAAATGCTTTCAGCCTGTATAGAGCTCGAAATAAGTACATTTGGCTCTATATTTACAAGCTCGCTTCACTCGCAGTTTTTTACGATGTAGGTATTTGCTTCATTACTGACACGTCGCTGCCTCCGAATAGCGCGAAGAGCGGCACAGAATACCATAGAATAGCCCGGTATCAGAGGCTGCCCCAGGTCCCCCTACAAGTTAGCCCGAAACTGGCTGATACAACAATTTGAACTATAACATCCCACCGTCTAAACTATACGCAAATTCTATCCATCCAATAGTTACCTGGAAGAGATCGCTTCTAGCGATAAGATAAGATAACTATAGCTCTCAAGTTTCTTTATCTGTAACTTTTATTTCTGATGTGCATAATAAAGAGTTTTTATCTAAATATTTACCAAAAAAATCATTTTCGACGATCTCTTGCAAGGTAGCACCAGGGTAATCAGCATTCTCATTGCTAGCGGATTCGGTTACAATAACGGTGATGTTCATCATATCTAGTGCTTGAGGCTGCTCCGCCTGATAAACCAAACTCTTTATACGATTATGTTTGAAAAATACGATTTCATGAGGTACTAAACTGCAGTCGACGTTAGGTTTGATGGGTTTTAACAGAGGGTGAGAGGCGGTTACGGAAGGGTGATCATTGAACCTCGTTAAAAAAAACTGAATTCTGTATACAATACGATCCGTTTTTGGCAGTAAAATATCTGAAAATCTTAGCTCTACATTCAACTCGTAACTACGAAAAACTTAGCTACTGGTACAAAAAATGTTGCGATGTTGCATTGTTTATAAACCAGATGTACCTACTCGTAGGTATCTCTAGAAGTCTCGACGAAGACGGATATATTGAAGGATAATATCATTGTACTCGATCAATACAAAAAACTTTTACTTTGGGACCAACTCTGGTATTGCGAGAAAAATCAGCTGTTCCATACCCTGCGTCCAGTGTTTTTTCCAACGAATTTTTAAACATAGAGATCAATGCATTTTTCTATTACTCGACTGATATTTTTCGCGATATCTGGGTTGGTCCCTTTGTAAACGCTGTTTATAATTATGAGTACAGTGATTTCATTGAATATGTTAATGTCAGTCTTCTAGACATACAGCAGGTATGTATGAATAAATAAATAATAAATAAATATTCGGGACATTTTTGCACACACGGTCATTTGACCCCAAACTAAGCAAAGCTTGTGATATGACTGCCAGAGACTGATATACATACATAATAATATAGTTTGAAATACATACCTAAATATATATTAACCACCAGATATAGAACAAACACAAATGTTCATCACATAAATGTATGTCCTAGGTGGGAATCGAACCCACGCCCCCAAGCTCAGAAGGCAGGTTCACTACCAACTGGACCAACGGGCTATCTTAGCCCGATCTACTGAATACGTACCTTGTAAAACTTTATAAACTAGGTTACCTTAATATCGGTTTTAGAATCAGTTTTCTGAGACATATGTAGCGTCGGGCACCGTCCCTGGATATATCATGAATATTTTTTTATTTTGTTACTTAGTGAAATAAATTATACAAGTAAATTACGTACATTTTCCAGAACAGCATACCAATACTCAAATAAAGGGTTATTGAAAAATCAATCTTAGCCAGGAATCGATCCCGTAAAATAAGTAGATATTTTGTTAAAAAAAGGCTCTTTTCTTAAGTCCTCTTTCTTTTCTTTTTTTCAAAATCAACGTGTTCTATTCCTGGCTAGGAATATAGATTTTTCAAAAATCTAATGATGCAGTTTTAGTTTTTATTAAAGTCGGGCCCGAGACTCCTTTGAGTACTTTTCCCTATTACTCATAGTTTCCGATTTAGCCATCCACGTCCGCTCGAAAAATTCACCTGTATATTAGTACCCTAATTCTTTATTGTACTACACTAGAGATTCGCCAAAGAAACAAGTTTTTATTATGTATTTACTAAAATTAATAAATTTGTAAGTAGTACGTACTTTAATATCAGTTTTGGAATCGCTTTTCTGAGACATACGCGGTGTCTGGCATCGTTCCTTGAAACATGAATGAAGTAAGTATAAATTAGGCTTGACTTCATCGATGTCGGTCGCGCATAGGTATAAATATAAGTACAATTCATTACGTTCTTCAAGCATCACACTGCGACTCTGACGATCAGTGACGCGTGAGTTTTCAATACCGGGTTACTCGGAAAGAGTGTACCTACTAAGCCGAAAAGGGTCCATACACGGAAATTATTTTTTTTTGTTTCCTTTCGTTCCCCTTCTCTTTTCTGTGGGTCCATAGTACGTACCTACCCAGCATTATGAACAACTTTTAGTATGGGAGCCAATGATCTCATCTCTGGTAGCAAAAAATAAAATCGCGAAAAAAATATCAGCTGTTTCATAGAAAACGGTCATTTACACCCGACAAAATGTAAGTTGGTTCCATAATAAAAGTTGTTCATAATGATGGGTACTGTGGACCCGTTACGGCTTAGTACCTTTCTGCGTAACCCTGCATATGGTCCGCAAAATACCTAAAAAACAAACATACCTAAGGCACTTGTCTCAATGCCTGCGATGAGCGAGAAGCGATTAGAGCTAGAAACTAGTTGGCGAGCAGCGAAAAGCGACTGTGTAGTTCGTATAGTTGTCTCACTAGGTTATAAAGCTGATCGAGTGCGGCGGGCGATTACTCGCGCCACTTGCTCAGCGCGGCCGGTTCTGCGCAAACCCACAAGCAAGCATCGCTGAGCGAGTTTTTTGATAGTTGTTATGGGTGCGACAAAATAGTGGAGAGAGAGTTCTCGCCGGCAGTGGCAGCGCGCTGGAGCCGTCCGATCTCACTGTTCCATGCATCAGGAACTATTTCGTTTTTGATATAGGTAGGTGCCGGTCCTTAAAGGACACCGACCCCACCGACGGGATCGAAGACTTCCAGGATCTGTCAGAAGATCGGTTAGATTCTCTCCAAATATTTAACTATAGTTAAATAACTGATTCCCACTTCCGGCGACGGCCTAAGCCAAACTTCGTATCTTAGAGGTGTCCATACCGGTTTTTTTGCGTTTGCGAATAAAAAAAAATGCTTGTGGGGTTTATAATTAGTACTATAACTACTATACCTACATATAGGTACGTAAGTATATTTATTTTATGTGCGTACTTACCTTAATATCAGTTTTAGAATCTGTTTTCTGAGAAATACGTGGTATCTGGCTTCGCTCCTGAAATATTTAAAATAAAGAAACTTTAAGTAAAAGAAGTGTATATTCGAAGTATGTAGGTACCTACAATACAATTGTAAATCTAATTTTTCTTGCGCTTTGAATAACTTATACATCGTTATGATATATATACAGCAATACGAAGATAAATAAAGATTACACTCTACCGACAAGACGGAAATTAACTGGTTTCAAAATTAGTAATGCTCTATCAGAATTATTGCCAAACCAAGAGGCGCTCCAAAAAGTATTCGTAATAGCTACTTCTACTCTTACTGGAACTGGGTAAAAACCACTTAGCCAACGTAAATAAAAAAATTGTGGGACCATGCACCTAAAGAAATTCTTCCAATGATTCTTCTACCTAATAACAAAAAAAAACACGTCAATCGGTACACAAATGGCAGAGCAATAGTAAGTAAGGGTAGAACCATGTATATAGTGTATTATCTATGGGTAGAACATAATTATATTAAAAATACGTACAGCATTGAGAACCTCTCTCCTGGGACCTTACGGACAACTGCTATTGCGACACCAAACTAAAGTTAAATCCGCTCAGTTGGAAAATCACGCGACCGCAAACCATATCGCGCGTTCGCGTGATTTTCCAACAAAATTGGTCAAAATCGTGAAGTCGGTTCATCATCATCATCAGCCAGAAGACGTCCACTGCTGAACATAGGCCTCCCCCTTTAACCTCCACACTGAACGACAGCCTGCCTTTTGCATCCACTGGATGCCAGCGACTCACTGCTCACGACTGGAAGTCGGTTAAAAATCAGTAATACCACAAACTACCTAACATCGGTAGATAATTTAACATGACATGTAGTGAAAAAAAGTTTGTGTTTATGATACCTTTGCGTATCCTTGTGAAGAAGAAGCTGAAGCTCGACTAGGCGACTGCCTTAGCGATGGCATTAGGTTCCGGTTGCAGGCGTTGCGGGCAGCGCGCGCTGTCGACGCGGCCGTCGCTCGCGGCATCAGCCGAGGGGAAGACACATCTGATGATTCAACCAATGAATCATACAGGGATGACTATGGAAGCCACATCGCTCGAAGAACCGATAACCGATGGGGAAGAAAGGTTCTTGAATGTTCCGGTTGTTATAAGTTTAACGTGTGTATATGTGTGTCTGTCTGTGGCATCGTAGCTCCTAAACGGCTGAATCGATTTTGATTCAGTTATTTTTGTTTGAATGGTGACTTAATCGAGTATTTTTTTAGCTATTTCAAGAAATTCGGTAAGTCATCTATTGCTATCACCTATCCTTAAGGATTCAAGGTTGTCAAATAATTATTAGAAATGTTTGATACCAACCCTTCAAATAGTACATTATTTTATTATTTTTTCATAGTTACGTACTATCTGTCGATGGATTTACGAATCATTATTATGCCACTGGACCTGTACGAAAAATAGTACCAAAAACTGTTATATGGTAGGCACGAAAGACATGAAGATGGGATGGGGCTACTTGTGACTATCGGTTCGAAAAAACAATTTGCTGTTGTTGGTCAGATGTAAACAATAGCGATACCTCCAAATACGACTATACGAATACTTCAAGGTGGCAGAGGACGTTACCCCAAAAACTAGAAGAACAGTTGCGCTGTGTTGTGTCAGGTACCTAAGGAGTCCACTGAGAGTGCAAGAAATGTCTAAAAACATTGCGTAGAAAAACCTTGTTTAAAAAACGCACGACCCCTGAAAACCGACTGAAAACTATGAATTTTTTAATGAAATAAATAAAGGCAAATTAAAAATAATTTTTGTTTTGGACACCAATGGGTTAAGCTGACGAAGTCAGCGTTATGAATTCTGTGGTATAGAACTGGGTGGTTGGTTCCTCGAAACTGCATTCCTTTGGTAGGATGCTTGTGTTTTGTACTCTCATCAAGTTGGTACGGCTAATATGACCCGATGCACCCTCGAGAAAGATTGTGAATGTAAGTGTACTTACGTGGTTTGTCCTTCTGAGATTTCGTTGTTGAGGACATCCTGATGTTAAAATATTTGGCTAATAAAGATTTAGAATTTTGATGTAAAAAAACTCGTTGTTATAAAATATTCGCCATTTTTCAGATTGAGTTTCTAAATTTCAAATTTCATAAAAGACGTTTTGACAGCCACGTCAAAAGTAAAATTAAGGAGTATGTTGGTTTCGAGGTGGCTCTATATCTCATTGAAAAAAGTTTTCTAGGAGACAATCAACCAAAGAGAAGTATAATCAATGAACCGAATAAAATGGTATAGAGAGGCCCAATACTTACAGAGGTCTATATTATGAAATGGCTGTTGACTTTTTTAACTCTTAACTCTTATATATGCCCGCATTTGACCATACCAACTCGCCTGTTGGTATGGCTAAAGGCGACAATGTGGTCGAAGATAGCGCATTAAGACTGAAGAACAATATT
The DNA here is from genome assembly GCA_932305915.1 of Agriopis marginaria. Taxonomy (NCBI): domain Eukaryota; kingdom Metazoa; phylum Arthropoda; class Insecta; order Lepidoptera; family Geometridae; genus Agriopis; species Agriopis marginaria. The sequence continues at coordinate 5,159,887 of OW029921.1, read as the reverse complement.
ATAAATAAAGTAAATATAAAGTAGCGAGTGAATCATTTTATTTATATTACCCGGGTATTACTCACGTAAGATTAAACCGGTCACTCCGACTATATTTTCAACCGCTTTAGACAGTATTTTTCAAGGTGAATGCACGCGCGCGGCTGCGTCTCGCTTGGCATGTGTAAAAACCACGTCAGTTTCTATAATAAAAGCGAGTGAATCGGTTTCTTTTAGGCATCGTAGTAGCTTTACTTTTTTTTTATGCCATATATATATGGCAAACAAGCAGACGGGCTGCCAGATGGTAAGCAGTCACCGTCACCTATGGATACTTGTAACACCAGAGGCATTACAAATACGTACTCGCCTTTTGAAGAACCCCATTTATTAGCTACCTACTAGCGGTCCGCCCCAGCTTCGCACGGGTATAAATTATAGCCTATGTCACCCGGGGATAGTGTAGCTTCCCAACAGTGAAAGAATTTTTCAAATCGGTTCAGTAGTTTCTATTCAATGCAAACAAACAAACAAACAATCAAATCTTTCCTCTTTATAATTTTATTAAGTATAGATAGTCCTAGTCAACGACCTATATGGTCCTAGTACTCTGTACTTTTAGGTAAGCGTGCTCCGTCGCGCATCTTGCATTAGGCGACATAGCGGTCATACGCAAGCCGATTTATGAATATAATAAATCGAATATATCTGCCAGGAGGGCATGGATATGAACAGGAGAAAATTACTAGATACTTATAAAGCGCTGATTACGCGGTTATCGTTGAGTTTATAGAAATTTCATGGACAGATAGGTACCTACCTAATTATGACCTTATCAATATTTAACTGTATGGTGCCTGAAAACTCTGGCCGTTTTATCTTCTATTAATTTATTTGATATTTACTTCTATCAGATGTCAACGTCACATTCGATTTCCACTTTGGCATGGGTGACTGAACACTCAGAACTCGGACAGAAATTTTTTGTAATTTTATATGAGACTCCATATTTTACTGTGATCCTTGTTGAAGTGATGTCTGTGTCGGCGCCTGGCGATTCTAAACTACAAGGTATACCTACGTACTAGAATATGTGCATAGGTCAGATTATTTATGTAGGCCTTTTCTACCTTATATACATAGGTGATTTTCTTAGTATCAGAATTCTATATTCAGTATAGTTTGGACCTTAAGGCCCAGCACGGTTTGGCGGACGATATTGTTTGACATATATGGGCAGATTAAGTTAAATAAATAAAAAACAATATGTAAGTACTCATTATATATTTTCTAAGGGTAACAAGAATTAAATTTCATATAGCTTTGTGATAAGCTCAAGGCGCAATGGTGGGTGCCCCATTGCGGAGTCGAGGAGCGCGGAAGCGCAAGCCAGTGTCGAAAGTTGCGCCGGCGCACGGAGTCTCACTGAGTATCGGGCAGCAGAAGCAGCTGGCGGCATCGGTTTATAGTACCGGGTGGTCACCGGCGGCGAGCTGCAGTACCCGTCGGTCTTCTGGCGCGCGATCCGGTATGCACAGCATTTACAGAACATAGCGGCATCTGCTGCACTGTGTACAGTGTTCGTAGCTTGATAACCCACTAGATTTGTGTTTAAATATTGAGATCTGGTTATCAGCTGCGCGGTTGTGGCGCGGCCGCTTGATTCTTTTTTATCCGCCAGTATGCGCTGGGCCTTAGGCAACAACATAAGTTTCATAATAAAATTATAAATTTCAAAATTATCGCTTTTTGATGGTTCTCGACCAAGAGGTTGCACTCGCATAAGCGTAAACTTAGGAACAATATGACTGCATCTAAATCTGAAAGTATGTACTTAGGTATTGTTTTTGGTGGTACATTTCAACTGTGTTTTATATTAACAGAATTAGAGACTGCCGCTAAGCAGGGTACGATAAGATGTCGCATCCCTCAGAGGCTTTCAAACGCAGCGAAGACTCCATCCAACTCAATCTCAATTCCGAAGGCCAGGTCAACCTTTGCTGAACCTAATACGGTGCGTATCCGATGTTATTTTTTTTACCTACATAATCGGTGTGCAGTCAACCGGACTAGCGCAGCGGCAACGCTATGGGTGTCATCGCTTGCCTGGAAGAAAACGACTCTTGCGACTTACAGCCATACGATTTAGAGCAAAGACTGGCTACGTAGTAGTTTTACCTAGTCTGTGATTGCCCAAAAAAATATGCAATAAAAATAATTCTAAGCTTATGTATAGGTAGGTACCAAGAAGCGAGTTGAAACCAAGCACGTACATATCTACTTGAAATGCGACAAAAAGAACGTCGATCCTGCTAATTTAATATCAACTGGGGTTGATATTCAATTAGCAGGATCGACGTTCTCCATTCATCCATTCCATTATATTATACTTACTACACGATAACTTACCTACCTAGCACCTACTGGTTTATACTCTGGTAGCTTCAAGACTAGCAAAATGAAAAATAACTATACATCAGAAATATTTCACGCACTAATTCAATAATAAACTTTAGTTGCCGATTAAAAACAGATAGGCCTAATTTTATCAACAATGATAGAGTTTGGAATACAATAGGTACTCCATGACTGTTACAGACAAGACCGAAGTCAGCCAACAGGATAAAAGAAGAACTGTATCAAAATAGAACGAAATACTCATCGCCACGACCCCTCAAACCTATTGAGAGGGTGCCCCCTACACTAAAAGTAAGATAACTTTGCATTTACTCCCATATAATTCCTCCTTTTTAGCCGCAATTTTCGTTTTCTCGCATTTTCTGAGGAAAAAAAGTTTTTTTTTTAAATATTATTTATGCAACAGTAACTGGGGCGGTTCAGTTAATTGCAGGTTCCAATCGTGTCAATCACAGATTTTTTGAATTGCCTGGAAGTTTCCTGCTTTCGCACAGAAGTGATAATGTGAAGAGTGATTGTACTCATACTCATATGTCTTATTACCTATTACCTGCTTTCCATTCAATGGTTGCTTGAATTGCTTGGAAGATCGGTTTTAGCGATTAAGACGCCACTTATTTGTGCTAGCTCGTAATTTTATTGCACTAGTGTGCACCATAGTTTTAATCTATTACCTTTTACAAGAATATTTTTTGTCTGCACAGAGACCATCAGCGTTGCCCAGGAAAGCAACTCAAAGACCTATCATAATGGTGCCATTGGCACAGCTACAGGTAAAGAAAACACATATTAAGATCAGCAGATATGCTGATATCAGATGTTTTCATAAAACCTTCTTTCATAGTTCCATTTTGACCTACTGTGGAATGCCTATACCTATCTAACGAATTCGAGCGTGCGCTACCAGTAATTTTTTTAAAGTATCTACCGCGTCTTTGAATAATTAACCTTTAAATTTCACAAAATCTCGGAGTAGCTACTAGGTTACGTTCTCTTCTCTCCATAGACTTATAGTAAGTTACATTATTATACTTATATATATAACATCACTTGTAAGTACGCCATACAAACTCCACACGGACACTGCGAAAAGAGAATTTTATTTTAAAAGCTTATTTCTTTAACAGCTTAAACCGCCTATTAAAACAATTGCCAAGCTTCCGTTCAGCCTACCAGATCAGGTAATTTAATTTTAATGTCTCTATTTAAAAATTAATTTAAAGTCAACAAACATGTCTCCTCTTTCAGCAAAACAATGGAACGCCTTGCCCCTGTCTGTGTTTCTGTGTGTGTGGCTGTGTTCAGCAGCATTACAATCTTGGAGTGTTCAAGTCTAGGGTTAATAGGTTATTACTGGGCAAACATGCTCCATCTTCGACCGCATCATTGCTTTCCATCGGGCGTGATCGCGGTCAAAAGTTAGCCAAGTTCGATGTAAAAAAAAAGATGTAACTATTTACAGCAGACTTCAAAAAGGAGTTTTTCAATTCAACTGTAACGATTTTTACTGGTTTTGGTGTTGAGTTATTCTGAGCTTATATTTTAAGCGTATATACGCTTAAGAATACGACTTACTCGTACCTACCTAGTCGTTGTACCCACAATCGAATCTTCGAAAACTAACACGATTGAGGTCGAACGCACTATTATTATAATTATGTAAAAATAATTATGTATAAGTAAAAAATAACTATTAAAATTCAGGACGCGATCAAAAGAGATATAGAATTGGAACAGCAACTTAGCCAAATATCACCGACGGCATCATACGATCACAGATCCGATAGAGGTAATTAAAATAATATGTACTCTATTTAAAGGAGAATTGGCAAATGCGGTCTTAAAGCCCTAACAAACGTGTGGATTTGGTTGACCAGACCGCCGTTTGACCAACGGGAGAGAAGAGACGATAAATATAATATTTTTTATTTTATTTTATTATATTAATGAACACCAACATGATGTACGCCCTTGCTTAACATGACGGAGACAAGGTACAAGACTTAAACTAAACGCCACCACAATTATATGTGCAGACTACATGCTATTAAAAAAATGAATAATACTCTTTTTCTCCCGTTGGTCAGACGGCCGCCCGGTCAACCAAATCCACACGTCTGTTAGCACTCTTAATCTTAATCACCAACTAGATTTGCGTAATTGGGTAGTCCACTAAGTACCCACGAACTTTAGATGTGACAGAAAAAAAAACCTAAAGAGTTGAAGGACAAATAAAATTTCCCATACATCGGTCTACATCACTGTCAGTTTTTCAACTGCAAAATTTAATAATTTAACCTATGAAATCAATACAAAGTGTAGTTTGTAATCGCAATTTTTTCTATAACTATAACTTCAAATAAACTTTTTTCTTCTTTTTAGGTTTCCATACCCAAAGTGTAATAACAGACCTATTACTAAGCCTATGATGTCTGACTGTCTGTCTGTCCTACCTATCGAACTGTAATAGATAGCCAGTTGAAATTCACAGATTTAATCTTAAGGTTGATTAACTAAGAAATAATAAAACATTCAAAGAGTTAAAACTACAGGTCCTCATACAACATACTTACGTATGTTTTTTAACGTATTTTTGTATTAGCTCTAATGTAAAAACGGTAACACGTACAAGTGTCAAACTTGGTATGATTATAGTAAACACTCTAAAATATAACAAAACGATAAATACTGGCCAAGTGCGGGTCGGTGACAAATTTCTGTTCTATTTGTGTTATACACGAACGTCACTGTAGCAAAAATAACTATGTGACTGCGTGGCAATTGCTTAACTAGTAATTAACTGGTAGTAGTTAACTGTTAATTCGGTTACTTGGACGATCTTATTATTTTATTTATGTTACACGGGAATTACTCACGTAAGATTAAGCCGGTTACTCCGACTATAGTTTCAACCGCATTAGACGGCCTTTTTCAAGGTGAATGTGTGAAAACCACGTCAGTTTCAATAATACGATCTTATTATATTTTGTGGTGGTACGAAACCCTCAGTGCGCGAGCCCGACTCGCACTTGACCGGTTTATTTTAATTACCTTTTCTAGGTCAACGGAAAGTATCCTATTATAGGTTTTGATTTGTAAGTTTGCGATCAAAATAATATATGTGACATAAATGGCCGTATCTTTTGATTGACTTCACTTAGAACTTTGGACTTTTTACACCTCCAAGGGGCAGTAGACCTTAGTATTTGATATTATGTAATTTCAACTAGATACCTATACGCATTCCTGAGAAAAAGGTCTTGACACATGAACAGATAGACAGACTGATTGATAATAAAGTGATCATAATTATAGGGGAAGGGTTCCATTGAGGTACAGAATGGAACCCTAAAAAAGAACATTGCTTAGCGGATTGCATCCGAATTTATGATACAGAAACTTTGTGCAAATAATACATAGTGCGTATGGTTGGTGGTGGACGAAACTCCAGCTCCGTTTATGCCCATTCTCCTTTCAGAGGAAAGTTAATATTTGTTTTTTATTCATAATTTTTACCTACTCCGTAGAATCGATAACATCCCGCGGGGAGAAACTGGTGGAACTCAAAATCATATGGCAAGACAAAATCGTTCAGTTTGATAACATGAAAGGTGATCTCAAAGAGCTTCAGGTAAGTACAACTTTACTGACACAAGTTAGGTACCCACAGAGTCTGGGCTCAAATCCCAATAATGAGCTTGAACTCCGATAAAAGGAATCGTCACCGCTTTATGGTTGATATTCCGAAAACCCGTACGAAGCGCTTTGATTCCAAATTTATTATGTGAACTGCTAGTCTGTGGAATTCGCTGCCTGAATGGGTGTTCTCCGATGGTTACAATCTGGGTGTCTTCAAATCACGAGTGAATCGGTTCCTTCTAGGCAAGCGTGCTCCAACGTAGACCGCATCATCGCTTAACATCAGGCGTGATGGTGGTCAAACGCAAGCCTATTATTTATATTAAAAAAAAAAACATCTTCACAAAACCATACTATTTGAGTACTTTTAACTACTTTAGCTAATAGTTACCATCCTAAAGACAAAAATCTATTGCTAGCACCTAACAATTTCTTTCGGCAGCTTCATTTGAAAGCCAAGGACGGAGGAAGGGGGAGTTGCGGTTCAATTCCCCCCCGACTCAGCCAACATACCGTTTTATCTAGGTCCTATGTACTTATTTAGATATTGAACACGTCGAACGCGAAGCGGAGAGGTAGTGTTCTACTGGTATTACCTCTCCCCCCTCTCTCCCGAAATGAATTTCTGGCTCCGGCCTTGTTGAAAGCCACTGCTGTAATCAAACGTCTAGCCTAGCAAAAGTTAAAAAGCTGTCTTAGCTTCGTAATTGTTTGTACCTAATAAACGCAATCAGTTTATTAATACATTATTTTTCCAAAAGAAAAACATATTGTCGCTGTATGCAAAAATGCGCGAGACCCACCAGAAAATGTCAATGCTGGGAGAGAATACAAACCTGCCATCCGCTGAGGACCTGCGGATTATGAACGTATCCAACATGACGCCCGAACAACTGCTGCAGCTGTGCGCAGGGGATGATACAAAGGATCATCGATGGAATGGTACTTATTCTAATTCGATTTGAGAGCAGCTACTTCTGCACTGATGTTCCGCTTGAGCTGTTGTGTGCCAATCAATGCAATCCCGCTATGTCAGAGTCTGCCCAAGCCTACCAGCTCCTTGAAATTTTTGGGAGTGGCTCTGGACCGTAGGCATAATAGTTCTAGCGGCGTAGATGGAGATTACTGCGACTGATGACTGGTGATGTCTGTGGGTTGGTATATTATGTCTTCATTGTATTATAAGCATTGTAGCTTGATGGTAATTTTACTAGAACGTGAACATATGTAAAATCATCCTGTTTAGCTAAGTCACGAGCTTCATCTAGATACCTACTTGATTAAATTTTTACAATCAGTTCTGAACCATGGTAGCCCATTTGGGAGACCGCTAGACTTGAAAGCATGAGGTCGCGGGTTCAAACCCCGGGCCCGTACCAATGAGCTCTTTGGAGCATAAGTACGGATTTTCATACCACTGGCTTTTCGGTGAAGGAAAACATCGTGAGGAAACCTGCATGCGTACGGAGAAGGAATTCAATGGCGTATGTGAATCCACTAACCCGAACTGGGCCAGCGTGGTGGATAAGGCCCAATCACCCTTTCGGGGGTAGGCTAAAAGTCCGGCAGTGGACTGTTAAAAGGCTGATTATGAATAAGTTTCAAACACGATCGCTTACGTATCATATAAAACTACATATCGTGCCTTTGTACTTTTTCACTTCGGATTTCAGACATCAAATCTCCACAAACAATTGACCTGAATAAGTTATATGAAATGCCTACAAAATTAGTGGTTACTTGCGAAGAAACACTGACGAAACGAAAGGAGGTCATTGATTGGTTCGAAACATTGAAATCACAGGAAAAGGTAAACACTTACCTACCTGTACAAACAAAAAGTAGAAACCTACAGTACTTAATTACTAACATACTAAGTACGCTTTTTTATATCGTATTTTTACTGCTTTAGGGGATTAGTGTGCACAAATTGTCGAAGAAAATTAACGAATTCAATGCAGAAAACGAAATGTTGAAATGTTCTCTCGAGAATTCAAAAGGCGATTTTCTCAAGGAGTTGGAAGAGATCGTTAGCTTTATGAGGTAATCAAAATTTATTTATTAATATTATATGTTCTGAATAAATTAGTTTACAGTTGGACAATTGTTTTCAGGAAAAGCGTAAACGAGACAATGGCCCTACAGCTCCGCATAGAAGAGTTAACGTTAGAAATGTCCGAATTGAATTCGCAAAACACTGATCTTAGAAAACAAATACACAATGCTGATCATCTCCGATCACAAATAAACAGAAGCCGAGTCGAGGTACTTTATGCCAAATAAGCTATGATAGCTGATGGTGATGGTTTGCACAATCTGATTTCATTCCTTTGGGTGATGTGTGGGTTCAAATCGCTACTATCAACACAATGACAATTTGTATCAACCTGAGCTTCCCATAGCTTCGGTGAAGAAAAACAACAAGCATGCTTAACCTGCATGATTGTAAAGCACCTTTTAGTTGGTCAGCTACTCTCCAGTAGGTACTCTCGTGTTTCCCGCGAAACATTCTATACGTCCTGCGGTAGCCCTATGTACTATAAAAAACTAATTCCTATTTCAGGCTACGCGTCCTCTCAATCTTTTAAAATCCCGATACTAGCTGGCATCAGTTAGGTTGCGGTTCAAACGCCTGTATGTCTACCAGAATAAGAGCTATCTATGCAGATAAATATCTACAAAGATAATAGCTCTAAATCATAAACTTTATCAGTCCTAGTTTCACAATAGATACTCAATTTAAATAGGAGTTAGAAAAAGAACTAAAAGAAGAAAAATGTAAAAGGTTGTTCATGAGAGATCGGTTGTCTCGGTCTGAAGGTCAAGTGAAGATAAACGTAGAACGGGCTACCCAACTCGAGGCTACTTTAGAGCAAGCTCGCTCTCAAATTTGGTCCTTGGAACGAACAGTGCAGCAGTTACATGAGCAGGTAACATATTTAATCAATAGTATATTTTCGCAATTAACTTCTAATTATAGTTTCATGAATGTGACTCACATTTGAAAGATATATTTGAATTTGTCGTTTGTTCTCAGAATCAAAAACTGCAAAGTGACTTCGATAAGGAGCTCAGTAAGTTGACGGAGTCCATCAGAGAGCACACGGTGCATCTAGAGGAGATCGCAGATGCCCGTGAGAAGCTACAATCAGAGTAAAATTGTTTAAGCAAAGTTGTTACTATAATTTTTTTCGTAGGTTAATGTAAATTGATTCTGTCGATATTCGTATTGTAGGAAGGAAGACCTTGAAAAGCGACTCTCAGAGCTTTCTGCTTATTATAACGAGTCTCTTCATAATATGAAGAAAGAAATGGCTAGTAGCGTTGCTAAGCTCATCGAAACTGAGAAGAAATACGAAGAACAAAACGAAGATAAGACAAAGCTTGAAGTTAAACTAGAAGTTATCTGCAGCCAGCTACTTGAAGCAGAACTACGTCATTCAAATGTATTACAACAGCTGCAGGAGAAGGAGGATTTATTTAGTGAGTAATAATAAAAAAAAATATGTGTTCAGTAACTGTAAGTATTTAATACACATATTATAGTTGTAGTATTTAATTATTCAAATAAATACGTTTTGTAGATAAAGGTATGGAAGCTCACAAAGAATTGGATTCTACAAAGCACAAATTAGAAGAGGCGAATATTGTTATTGCCGACAATAAGAGTCGCCTGACAAAGCAGACTGAATCAATAAATGAAATTGAAGTAAGTTATAGATATAACGAATCAATACCATATCTAAAGCTATTGTAATTATAAGATATGCCTATTTACTTGTATTAATACAGGTTAATAATTTGTTTGAGAATAATGGTGGCTGAGCGTTAGTATGTGTTCTTTACAATCGGACGGTACCCAGTTCGATCATCAGCTCTGCACCAATTACTTATTTAGTAGGTACTTAAATAAATTATGTACAGTTTCTATGCAATCGCTAAACAACGGTAAAGGAAAACGTCGTGAGGAAACCGGTATGCCCAAGAACCTTAAAAGTTCAAAGACGTTCTTACGAGTACGACATTCACCAACATGCACTGGGCCAGCATGATAGATTATGCCCAATTGCCCATGCCATCTTTCTCACTGATGGAAGGCTGTGTCCCACCTGGAACATGAGAGGATGATAATGATGATGACGAATAATTTGTTTGGTGACATTTTAGCGGAGTATGAAGGAAGCAGAAGCCTCTGCAGAAATTCTTAAGAGTGAATTATCCACCAAAAATGAATATGTTGCTGCATTGGAAAATAAAAATTCACTACTAGAACAACAGTTACAAGAAAAGTGAGAACATTCGCACAAACTTCGTTTACCTTTTTCTGTCCTTGCGCTTAACATCAGGGGGGATTATTCAGGGCCTATTCACATTTTTCATCATAATGGATTTTAACAGAATTGGGATAATAAAAGTGACAAAATTTAATATTAAAACGTTGTTACAAAAAATGCGAGTAGAGGTTCTGTTTCGGGGCCAGTTTTATGGAACTAATCTGGCAGTCTACAGTCTTAATCTTTATAATGTACCAAGGTAGACTTGTTTTGGAACAAATTCTTCTGCAATTCTTGCAAATATATAAGTCGCATAAGCCGGTGCCCTGATCCGTGTCAAGTCTCATTTATTGCTATTTTGCTACCTTCACAAATATTGCGTAACCAGTGGTCTGGCGGTCTGCCAATTAACATGCATCATTGCTTTTTTTATTTTAGTGAAAATAAGATGGAAGCATACGTGGAGCAATTATCTTCACTTAAGGTTCACATAAACCAATTACAAGAAGATTTTGGAGAATTTGAGAACCTGAATGAACTTCACGAAATGGTAAGTAATATTCTATTTTTATTTCGTCACTCAAAGTGTTTTTTCATAAATATAAACTAGCTGGAAATTTCGACGCCAATTTTACAAATTAAATAGAATATTAACGATTTTTTGTGTCAAGCTCAACAAACAACGAGCAAAGTTACTTGAATCTACTCGTCAAAATGGGGAACTCGCTGAAGCCTTGCAAAAGAAAGATAAAGAATTAGAACAGTACAACGAAAGCCTGTCAGAGCATGAGCAATTGCTGCTGGAAAGAGAAGGCGTCGTGAAGATGCTATCAGAAAAAGAAGAAGAACAGAGCAACATAATCAAAATACTGAAAAATAACCTGGAACTGCGGTCACAGGCTGATAATGACGTGAGTACTTCTTATGATTATTATTAATTTAAACTTATTCAAGACTGATACAATATGTTCTGTGGTTGCCTTTGTTTTTGGGCGTTCCCTTCCGAAGACCTAATACAGCTATCACCTACTCGTATCCGTACGATAGTATTTTCACCAACTAAAAATACCTACAGATAAATTTACGTGAATTACCTACGAGTATACAAGGTTACACGAAACGATGGTTCATGGTACAAAGCCGAAAGGAGGTCATTGTACTCATCATTATTAAAAACTTTTATCATTACTCACATTACTAAAATTTATAATTTTTGTATAACGGGATGTAGGGAACATTTCATTAGACAACTCAGTTTTAATTTGTTACTTATTCCACAGTTTGATAGAATAGGCCATAACTCTTGTAACGAGTTATGCTATGTAATGTAATGTGTTTAATATTACTAACTTCTATTTTTGTTACTTACAGCTAAGCCAACAAGTGATGGAGAAGAATACTGAAATCGATTCCCTCCTCGTGAATTTAGAAACAAGAAAGCAACAAATATCTAATATGGAGAAGATCATATTGACATTGGAAGATCAAACGAGAAAAGCAAGTTTACAACGGAAGAAGGACCAAGAGCATATCATATCAATGCAAAAGAAAATAACTGAGTACGAGGCTTTGCACCTAGAAGCTACGAAAAATGTCGATTCCCCTGAGAATCTAGATAGTCTAATCAAAATACTTGAAGATGAATTAGGAGCATCTATAGATCATGAATTAAGTTCTAAAGATCACACTTTTAATCAGAATATTATGTCCCAAAAAAAGTCTCATGGAGATCGCAAGCGTGATAAGTTAGAATATTATGAAAATAACAGTTTTCGTCCACGCTATCAACCTGAATCTGATGTTTTCCCAACAAAAAATGTTATGGGAAACTATGCAAAGAAGCTTTTTAACGATGTTAATGAGGAGCAATACATTGGAGATAATTTGGATCGTAAGAGAGCTATAACCAATATTGATACGCAAAGATGGGTCTCTACGCCGGAACACGGCCATAATGTGCACGCGTCAGCTGCGGCAAAGGAAAATATTCGACGTTCAATCCCCAATCCACCACAAAATACGCTCTTTAGTAGGAATTTACAATACCTAAATCATGACCAACAAAAAGGAGATCGAAAATTTAAAATGTTCAAATTTGCAGGTCATAGATTGTGAAACCAGTCGGTTACCCATTGCGTTGAAAATGTCAGTCTATTTAATTAATCAAATCTAGTGTGATCGTTTTTGGTGTAATAAAACCCTTTTTAAGTACAACAATATTGTTTTTATTGGGAGCAAGAACCTTATAGAAATACAAATAATTTTCACAAATATCCTCGCTTTTATTTATTTTATATTGTCGAACAAATATGCTCTGAGCCTGGAAAGAGAATTGTCAAGTTAGATTATTTTTAGATGAAAAAGTAAACACGAGCAGCTAGTTATATATTTATGCAGACAAATCCTAACCTAATTGCACTCAGCACTGCTCCGTTGCGGTGTTCGAAGCGATCGTTGCACGTACCCTACACCTTCCTCTTGTTAGTAGGGCAGCCAATTTTTTCCCTTAAAAATATATATGGTATTTACACAAGGGCAGGACGCCAGTCACAGTACAAAAACTACCATAAATATACCTATTGTTTGTGAATATCGTCTGTCACTATCGTGCTCTAATTTTCAGGTTGCTGTACGTTAAATAGTAGAGAGACAGCTGCGATAGGCAAAATATAGAAACATATTATGTCCAAAATTGTAATTTAATGACAATAAACGAAACAAGAGTAACATCATCAGTTGACTAACAAACGTGGTATATCATCAGAGTGAATGGTCGCCTCGGCATTATTTTGTTGCATGGATCTTAAATAAAAAATACTTGATTTGTTGGATAACTTTCCAAAGATATATCACGGTCACTAGTAGAAAGATAAAGCATAGGAATACCAAACTCGTGTTCTTCTCCATGAAGGGCGCGGAGTGCTGCGCGCGCAGCAGCTCGCGCTCCAGCATGGCGCGGCGCCGCTCCAGCTGCGTGCGCACGCGGCCCTCGCGCTCCAGCTGCAGAGTCTGTGCCAGCACGGCGCTCTCGAGCCGCAGCACGCGCGCCCGCTCTGCACGCAGCGCCGTCCACGTCTCCGCCGCGTTAGCGCACACTGACGACAGCGAGCGCGACACCTGCCCGCACCCGATACCATGTCATGTGTCAACCCTGTACCAGCACGCTCAACACTGCCAGAACGATGCATTAACGTGCTACACCTCACTGTCATTTTATGTAGCTACCTACATAACTAAGTTGCAAGTCTACATTCCACATCTTCTTCGCAGCTTCACTTTGAAAAAATTTAAGGGGCCGGTAAATGTCTTCAAAATGATATTGACTGTGCAATAGGCGAACCAAGCAAAGGATTCCAACCGAACGATTGTTTTTTTTATTGATAGGTTCACAAAACTGGACATACACATGAAGAACTAACATAATAAATGGGCTTAAATTGAAGACAAGTTCCTACATTACGTAATGTCCTTCTTGTTGTCAACACAGCATGCTTAACAAAATTACTGTACATATTATAAACTAATGAATTTAAATTAGAGTTGAGAGTAACGTTTATTCCATTCTGTCCGACTATTTGTCCGATGATCGGACTGTTTGGACAAAAATATTCCAATCTGTCCGACTGGCCAGTCGGACAGATTGGACACGCAAATTTTGTTCCAAATAGTACTACTGGCAGTAAAGTACAGTGAAAACAAAAATGTTATACTTATTTATTTTTTTCCTACTATTTTGACTTTGAGTGTCGGCTAATTTCTATGTGCAATATAATAATTAAGAATAGTTTTTTTCACCAAGTCCCAAGTACCAGGAATGTATAAACCATGAAGACGGTTTCCCCTTCGCGACCCATGATCACACTTTTTATGAATCTAGAGTGAAATACCTCTCCATCGTTTCTGTTATCCTGGTATGTAACCTGGTATCGACGTTTTCCAATAATTAACGTTTGTTCTACTTGTGGAGGAACACAGTAGAAACTACTCGGCTGTGGAGAGTGTGATCACGGGTCGCGGTCGCTTCTCGAGGTGGAAAACCTCTTCATGGTTTATGCATTCCTGGTACTTTGATTTGGTGAAGCTTTTTGTTCGACCTTGTGAATGACAGCTGTCATCGGAAATATCAACAGTTTCCGAGATATCACCCAACCAAGTTTGACAGCTGTCATCGGAAATGAAGATCTCGACGAGATCTATCACTTCTGCAAAGATACTGCTAGTCCAGGATCAACAGTTTCCGAGATATCGCCCAACCAAGTTTGACAGCTGTCATCGGAAATGAAGATCTTGACGAGATCTATCACTTCTGCAAAGAGACTGCTAGTCCAGGATCAACAGTTTCCGAGATATCGCCCAACCAAGTTTGACAGCTGTCATCGGAAATGAAGATCTCGACGAGATCTATCACTTCTGCAAAGAGACTGCTAGTCCAGGATCAACAGTTTCCGAGATATCACCCAACCAAGTTTGACAGCTGTCATCGGAAATGAAGATCTCGACGAGATCTATCACTTCTGCAAAGAGACTGCTAGTCCAGGATCAACAGTTTCCGAGATATCACCCAACCAAGTTTGACAGCTGTCACACTGATATCTGTCAACGCCCACATTAAACCATGGAGAGATACCCAAATCCAGCAGCAGTGGTCTGATAAACGTAGGCTAATGATGGTGATGATGTCACTGACATCTGTCAACGCCTACATCTACCCTGAGACAGGTCCAAGTCCGTCTGATAGAGGCCGAAGTCCGTCTGATAAGAGTAGGCTGATAATGATAATTATGGATTAGGACCCATTCTCTGTGAGGGATGACCTGTGTCCCAGCAGTGGTAACACGGTAGGCTGAAATGATGATGATGATGAAATTTTAAATTCAGGATACTTTGCGAATGATGATAATGATGGTGGATTAGGGCCCATCCTCTCTCTCTCTGAGAAAAATCCTGTGTCCCAGCAGTGGGAACATTATAGGCTGAAATGATGATGATGATGATGAAATAACATACAAATTTAATGATAATTACGATAGATTCATATTAATTATTTTGTTAGAAGTGTTTGGTGTGAAGTACTTAGTTCAAAGATAATAATCCTACAAAAAGTACCTAATTACTTTTCAGATTGATTGTATCGTAATATTCTTAGTAGTACTATTTGGAACAAAATTTGCGTGTCCAATCTGTCCGACTGGCCAGTCGGACAGATTGGAATATTTTTGTCCAAAAAGTCCGATCATCGGACAAATAGTCGGACAGAATGGAATAAACGGAGAGTAAGAGTCTCTTAAAAGAAAAGAAGTTAAAAATATCAATCTCATTACAATTATTATTATATGCAGAACACAAGCGATATAAAGACGAATGAATGCTGGCCATAATTTGTACGAGCGTAGGGAAGTTTGAAAGTTTTCCTATTTTCGAGTCCTATTTTCTGGAACGGACGAGGACGAAGGAAAAGACAATTTAATTTTTTCAAGCAGTTGCGGGCTAACTATATGTCCTTGTATGAGCTTATGCAAAAATAAAATGTCGGCTGTATTCCTCCTACGTTCACAAGAAGACAGCTTAAAATATGAAAGTCTAGATTCATAAGTCTAACTGACGACAAATGTTAGAATACGTAACTTGTAGTGTATGTACAAGTTACGTGTATCAACTTTTGGGCTCTGCCTGCCTAACATGCGCACCGCGACAAAATCTTGTCGTCAATTTTTCGAGCGAGAACGCGATAAGGCGCCTACGTTTTCGTATATGCCTGTCACGCTTTGGCACGATAAAAAGAGTCGACAAAAGTTTTGTCGCGACGCGCATGTTAGCCCGGCTGGCCTACACCAGTCGGCACGATCGAGCAGTAAACTGAACTGACATAATTCCGAACGCGAATGTGATGTAGCTCACCTCCGCATGCACCACTTCGTCCATCTGTGGCGGCTCGGTCCGTCCGTCAATGAGCGCGGCGAGGTCGCGGCGCGCGCGAGTCATGCGCGCGAACAGCTCGGCCGAGCGCTCGTGCCGCTCCAGCATCAGCGCACGCGACGCCGCCGCCGTCACCAGTGCCGTGCGCTCGCGGGACAGAGTCTCTACTTGCATGTGGAGCTCAAGCAACTATCAATAAATAATTACCAGTAATGTTAAACCATATCGGGTGAAACAGTGCTATGCTCATCATTACCAATGAACACGCCTTACTATTGGGCCAACCCTCAACTCATATCCATTAGGCGTTCCATACAAATAATTTTCGAGTGTCAATAACCTTTTTCTATGGAAAAGCTAACTTCTTGGTGATTTCGGGGTTGGTCTCATTGTATTAATAATGATGAGTGTAATGCCCCTTTTAGGCTTAGCATAGCAGTTCTGTTTCACTCTGTATAAACGTGACAACGGAAAAATGCAGCGATTCTTAGAGATCATACTTCAGTTTGCAACTCTTGGGAAGGTATATCTTTAGCGTAACAATCATAATTTCGCAACCGTTTTACTTCAACACGTAAGGCTGCTAGCTGGTTTTCATATTGTGTCATACTTTGCTCCCTGTGAAAGATAATTTAAGTGTTATAAATACCTGAATGTGATGGTCAGAATTATTACAATGATAGAGCGATTCTTACATCAACTTTTCATTATCACGTTGTTCATCAATGACATGCTGTAGTTTCACAATCTTTTGCTCTCTATCTAAAAGCTCCATGACCATTTTGTCTTTAAAGGAATCGGCATCTTCTCCTTGCTGTAATTAAAAATGTGTTTTAATTCGCTTTGGGGTATGGTAACTTTGATTTTATGATAAAAGTCGCGCTATTGCACGCGTGCTTTTGTTCGCGTATTTTGAACGTAATGCTTACCGCAATCCGATTCAATGAGTTCAAAAAGCTGTCCTTATCAGCTCTGCTTTGTCGTAGCTCTTCCTCTGCTCGCGACATTGCAACTCTCGTCACTTGCAACTCTTTCCATATTTCGGTTTCTCTATCCGACGGTTCACTCTCTAGGTATTGATAAAACAAAATACGGATGTAATTGAGAATCTCTCTCCTTTTTTAAGGTGGGTTAAAAACAAGTTACTGTGCTTACTAAAGCCAAGATAATAAAAACTACCAAGATCCACTTGGGCCGATAGGCCATCAGCGGTCCAAGCGGTATCTTGGCTTTAGTTACAAAAACTATAGGTAGCTCGCCACCACTGAAGTCTTACGGCAAAAGGGGGAACAAAAATTGTCCTCTTTTATTCAAGGTCGTTTAGTTGTTCTAGTGTGTAGAATGAACGAACGTACAAACTTGCATAATTATTATTGTTCAAGCCTTATTGGAAAATTGGCAATTTTTTACCTATCTTACTGGCAACGTTTAGTTCTGCGAAAGCAGCGCCGCACCTATCGGATTTCAGTGGTGGCGCGGACTCTATTACTACAGAAAGTTGTGAAAACAGGTACTGTCTTGCTTACCTTTAGACGGTATATACTCCAAGCACCGTCTTCTCTCCGTGTCGACAAGTCTAACGGATCGTTCTTTCAAAGTTCTACATTGTTCCTCAAATTCCTTCACCTTGGTTTCCAGTTCCGTAACACGTACTTCTGCAGATTTTTTTATTTTCTCCTGCAAGGACAGGGGCGTGTTGTGTGAAATCAATTATCATCACATAAAGACAAACTTAAAAAGCGCGAGCAAAAAGAGGCAAAAATTTACTAAGCTCTTTAGCAATGTATTGAAATCGGATACATAAAAATTCCATTATAATTTAATTATTTACAGCGCAGTGCAAGTGTGCAACGAATGCTATATTTGTGTGTTAATTCTTAGTTTATATTCTTGCCCCTAGTTATCATGAGGAGAACATAGCTCACTTATATATATATATATTATATGTATATGCTAGGCGGGGCGCGTTCCGTAGATTGAGCGGACATTGTCTACATTTTGTTATTCAATAAAAAATATAATATGTAAAAGGTAGGTAGATACTTGAAGTGCCACTTGTTCGGCTACCTTCGCCTGGAGTGACTCTATGCGATTTTTTTGTTCATTCTGCTTTGATGCCGTTACTCTCTCGGAGTCTTCCACTTGCTCTCGCAACTCCTTTACTCTGTATAGGAATACGAACTATTTTAAAATGGCATCGGACTTTGGCTGATCAGTTCCCACTAGTTCTATTGGTTGTTGCATTATTTTCTGTTTTTTGAAGAATGGCTTTAACAACCTACTTAATGGGGCCAAAAATACTCTGAAATACTTGCAAGAAACACAAAGTTCCTACCGAAAAATTACCTACTAGTTTTAATCTTAATTTTTCATTTTTATACCCAACCTTAATTCTAAGGCATCGCGTTGTCGAGATAATGCTTCGATAGTAATTTCTCCAGTTTTAGACACTTCAAGAAGTTTCCTAGATCGCGCGTCGTAGCTTGTCTCCCGATGACGATACTGCAAAATTAAACTTTCGTTGTTTCCTCTAATTAGAATATACTATTAAAATGATGCTCAATAAAGCAAGTTAAGATTCAGTTGGTAGGTATAGTATATTGATTAAAAATGTTTTATAAGAGCATGATTCTACGGACGCACGGATGTTTTGGCGATATGGGTGGATTAGCGGCATTGATGATAAATAACACATCCGTCTCAATTTCCAATATCATAAGTTATGGCAAAGAGGGAGTGTATAACTATGAACAGATCCGCAAAACCGGATCGGTATTCACTGTCGATTGGTTATGTTGTGCGAGTGCGAGTTGGTTTACGAGTTGCTCGAGGTCCTTCTGCTTCCGCTTGGCGAGGTCGAGCTCCGCCCTGGCGTCCTTGAGCTGCCGCTCGAGGGTCGCAATCCTGGCGCGCGCCACTCGCAGCATGCTCTCCGCCGAAGACACCACATCCTTCAGAGCCTCGCGCGCCGATTTCTCTTTGGACAACTCTTCGCATATCACCTGTAACGCATCGCTCACAAATGTTACAAGATATTTGTTTAGCACTAATCTGCAAGCTACGCAATTTTTTTGCAATGCTATATACAAAACCTAAGCTTATAAACAATATATTAAACATATATGTTTGATATATTGTTTATAAGCTTAGGTTTTGCTAGGAATGGAGAGTAGAAATAACCTAAGCTTATAAACAATATATTAAACATATATGTTTAATATATTGTTTATAAGCTTAGGTTTCATTACATAACCTAGCCTACCTAACCTAGCCTAGTTAATTTAGCATGTTTAATATATTGTTTATAAGCTTAGGTTTTGCTAGGCTAAATTAACTAGGCTAGACGAAATGAGGCTATAGCCTCATTCATTAAACTTGAAAACAGGGTACCTACTTAGGCATGCAGCTAGATAGGATTTTTTGATTTTTTTTGTTATTTTGTGAAAAATAACCTTTGATTTTACAGCCTCATTTTTTGTTGGAATCGTTACTGGCGTTGTTTGAAGTAAGCACGACGATAAAGTTAATTAAATGCACTATGATTAAGATGTTAATAATTTAACGGTTCAACAATATTATAAAACCACATAATGACTTGTTTATTTTGATTATAGTGGCATACACGAAAGCATATTTATTAAGATACTAATGCGTACTACCAAAGAACTTGTAAAGCTTACCTGATAGTTAACCGTATTTTCTACGTCCTGAGGAGCATCTTTCACATCGGCGTCGTGGTCTTTCTTATGTAAATCATCTACTTTATGCTGAAGTATCATATTTTCTTTTTGTAATTTGTCTACTTTTTTTATAAGCCCTTCTCGGTCTATCCATGAAGTCCTAAACATTTTATTAAGATTAAAGGGATTATTTATAGTATATTATTATTGACTTACCAAACTGACTTAACAAAAGGTTTTATCTATGTCTTGCAATTGTTAACTTACTTTGCCAAGTTTAGAGAATAATTAAGTTTTGCTTTAAGATTCTCAACCAGGCCAACGACCATTCTATGAAGCCTCTCAGTTTCATCATCAAACTCGCTGTTCTTTGTTCTCCATTCTAAGTTCTGAAACAAATATCTTGCCCCAGTAGTAATAAAGGGAATGGAATATATGACATTGTCCTGTTCTCCTCGTCCAATTCTGAATTACCTACCTACCATGCTTGAAGACCCGAACAAGACAAGCCTCGAGTTTAGAATACGAATGAAATCTCAAAGACCAAACCGCAAAAGTTGACCGCAAAAACCTGTGACGGGGATTTGGAAATTGCATGATGTCGAATAGTGTATATTTGGGCCTAAGTGTCTCTTTTTAAGCGACATAAGAGAATAAGGTTGCTAAACACACTAGTATGCAAGAAAGAGTTTTATCTCTATGAAGGGATCTACTGAAAAGGAATCTGGATCATATGAAAAGAAGAAAACTCTTGGACATGTAGTCTCATGTTCTCATGTGCACTCTCATGCATTCTTACATCTAGCGCTCAGACAAGGTTATTGACATATAAGCAGATGTTCAAACTCGGAGTTTGTCAACATACTATGAAGCGCAGTATACTTGGTGCAAAACCCTCCGATCGCACCCATAACGGAATCATCATCAGCAGCCAGAAGACATCCACTGCTGAACATAGGCACACTGATCGACAGCCTGCCTTTTGACTCTCACAATGTGATCCGTCCATCGTCATAGTAGGAGGCCTACCTATATACCCGTAACGTAATACTGCGCTCCAAAACAAAAATCACAGACGCAGCTTAGAAATCTAAAGTGGACTGGGCTAAACATATTATTCATATGTCGAAAGAGCTTTGGGATAAAACAACAACCAGTCCAGAAAGAGGTGATGGGCCGTACTTGAGACATTATGAGAGACTAGACGACTTGTAGCACAGGACCGGAAAAAGTCGAAGGACAGGGGCCTTACGGACAACAGCTAATTGCGGCACCTAATCCACTCAGTTGGAAAATCACGCGACCGCAAACCGTATCTGGGCGCGATAAGGTTCACGTTCACGTGATTTTCCAACAGAGCGGATTAGGTGCCGCAATTAGCTGTTGTCCGTAAGGCCCCTGGACTCTACAATTGGATATAATAAAGGCTGTTGATAATGCAGAAGGGAGTCATCCTGGATAGCACGTATTGTCTGGAGTTTCCTCAGATTACCAACCACCAACCACCAGTAGCTTGAGTCTCCGAACCGCTGCCGGTGGCAACCCAGTCTTTTTAAAGTCGTATTGTAACAAGCTTAACGTAGTGTTGAACAGACACATTTTCTATGTAGATATTTATACTAGCATACATACAGTGAGATATGTGGAACGGTCAGCTCGGTGTTTTCCTCTCAACAAGTTGATAAGGTCAATGCGGCGGGCCATTATTTCAGCGCCTATTTCCAAAACTTCCTCCGGGATAGGGTTCAATTGGGCATGCAACTGTTGTAGTATTTGGCCACCTTGCGAAAAAATACGAAATAAGTAGTGGTAAAACATTCCAGTGATCGAATTACAATTATTCGATACGTATACGTATATATGAATACGTATATATGGAAAATCTGAACGTCCTTTTATCTATGGGATTTTCGTGTGAACTCAAAACTAAAACTCAAGGTTCAGCTAATTTTCCAATAACCTGGACCTGGCTATAATATGGGTGTCTTCAAGGCCAGAGTGAATAAGTTTACCTTCTACGTCTACGTGCTCCATATTTGGCCACAACATTGCTTTCCATCAGGTGAGTTGGTGGCCTATTTACGTAGGCCACCAGACCTATTATTATAAAAGACGTAGAAATATATAAAAAAATATTTCAGTAATAACTTTCATAAAAACTATTTCAGTTCGAGTTTCAATCGACACTATAGATAGACCATTCTAATATATCGCGGTAGAATTATCGCCTCTCGTACTGCTAATACTCTGTCTGATAAAAAATATATCGTGGTACCAAACAAGCCGCTTATCTCCGAGTTCAGTGGCATATCAAGGTCTTTGCGCACCAGCAGTAGTAGATCATGAGCTGGCCATCCACTGACAGAAACTACCCGAATCTCGCCCGTGGAGGAATCGCCCGAGATCCCAGCTCGCATCTCCAGGTCTTTTACTGCTGCATATTGCTCCAATAGACTGTTCTGTCAAACCCGTAAGTTATTATAGATATCTATAGTTGGCAAAAAATTGTAAACATTTACGGTGGCGCCACTATCGTAAATAGTTCTAAATACTAGAAACCCTGTAGTAGGTACTAGGTACATCTGAGGAAGATTATTTCACAGACGTGTTTTGCACAATATTGTCAGAAGAAAAAATTAAAAATTTTCGTTTCAAGACTTTTTTGCCAAGCTGTACTGTATTACTTGTACATTGGGCGCACCATTTTTTTTTTACAATGATATTGCAGTTGTCAGAGCAAATAAATGTTTGGACCGAGCATACCTATCTTATCTCTATCATCCCAAATGTATAAATTGGTAAGCAATAAAGATTATTTGAAACATTGATAAAATGTCTTAAATTTTCCTCTACCTGTTGTGTCATGATGGCCTTTCGCAATTTTATAAACTCGCGTTTTTTCGTCGCCAATACTCTCATTAGTTTTGTCATTAAACAATGAGGTACTATCGGATCTTTCTCTGTAAATTAATAAATATTTAAAAAGTAGCAAAGCTGCGCCTTACTAACACAACTTTGGAGTACCAAAACTTCAAATCCATATCTTATTCTAGATATAAAAGAAAGTCGTGTTAGTTACACTATTTGTAACTCAAGAACGGTTGAACCGATTTGGCAACCAGGAGACGGGCATAGGCTACTTTCCATCAGCATCATCACCATTATTCTTCACTACGCGGGTGAAATCGCGGGGCGTAGCTAGTGTAGTATACATTAGAAGTTATATTACTACTACTATACATAGTAAAAAATATAAGAGCGATGGTGACTGAGCGGTAGCATGTGCGCTTTACAATCTGACGGCCCCCCGTTCGATTCTTGGCCCTGCACCAATGACTTTTTTGTTACCTAAATAAATTATGTGCAGTTTCGATGCCATCGCTCAACAACAGTGAAGGAAAAACATCGTGAGAAAACCGGCATGTCAATCAAGAACCTCAAAAGTTCAAAGACATGACATTTTCCAACATGCGCTGGGCCAGCATGGTGTGTTAGGGCTCATCCTCTCTTTGAGAGAAGGACTGGGTCCCACAAAAATATAAATAATTGAAAAACAACAATAAATAATTGAAAATATATACCTATATTTAAAAAATATTTTCAATTATTTATCTTGTAACATTTAGTTTTTAGCTATTGGCTATCCAAGTATAAATGAAATATATAAAAATCATTAGCTTCGTTTTGCGGGTTTCACGCAATTTCATATATGTTACTCGTATATATATATAAATACAAGACTGAGAGTCTATCTATTCGTTTACTGAGTCTGAGATGCATATTTTTATCAACACTCGCGCTGAGGAAACATTATAAGTTATTTCAAACGGCTTACACTCACGATTATGTTTATCGGACGACGAAATAAAAATTGAAATTAGCAAGTATTAACTTACCACTGCTAACACATCGAAGTGAATTTAGATCATTATTTATGTCGTAGATCGAATCATCACCATTTGTTGGGCTATCAGAATGTATTGATCTCTTTGATTGCGCCTGAAGTGAAAAAAACCCATTAATAATTACATAAACTTTTATCAATGATCTGTGCTTTGAGTCTACTTTTGTTGTAAGCTAAATTAGGCATTGTATAAATGACATAGGATATTAATTAGTATGTCGGTATTTCTAAAATTCACATAGGATATAGATAAAATTAGGACACTTGTGAATTTTGTACTCGGCCCTTGCCATGTATTATGTAAATCAATGCCTTTTATACATAAACACCTATTTGGTATAAGGGAAAAGCTCCCGAAAACGAAGACTGTCGATACGATACTATAAAAAAATATTTCCATGTAATGCAAATAAAATTCCAGCTGACGCCAGAGGTCAACGAATGACTTGGGCTCTTATTCACTAACTAAATCGCACACGGTGCGTTTTACGTGATCTTTTTTTGTCTCACACCTGCAATTTGTGGAATGAGCTCCCTCCTGCGGCATTTCCGAGTAACCATAACATGGGGTTCTTCAAAAAGCCTGTTAATAGAGCCTTTAAGGGTCGGCAACGTATCTGTGATGCCCCTAGTGTTGCAGGTATCCATAGGCGACGGTGATCGCTTACCACCAGGCGGCCCGTCGGCTTGTTTGCCACCTATATATGGCATAAAAAAACTACAACTACTAGTAACCCGGCGCGTTAACATCTTTTCAAAGGCCTAATTTTTTTAATTGTAATTTAGGCTTACTCACGCGTCGCGTTACGTGCGTGTTTTAGTTAGTGAGTACGGGCCCTGCGCCGCGTTCACGCTTGACATTCGCCATTTGACATTTGACGCATCACATTGCTGGTTCGCAATATTATATCACAAAAACAACAAGTATCATAAAAATGGTTATTGGTTTTCGATTTTGTTTAGATAGTGTAATATTAGTAGAGCCTTTAAAGTTTTGACTTCGGAAACGTTTCCTTGAAATCCGGTAAATATCTGTAGTCAACAGGTAGGTAACCCTACTAGGTAGTCCAACTAATTTGAACCAACGGCAGATGAACCCATAGCACTGGGATAGCACCCCTCAACAGGGTTACGTGATACATTATGTAATTTTAGGCTCTGAAGGTCAATTCAACTTTAGTTGTAAAAAAAAGAAGTGCACCTCGTGACACGGTTATGGTAGAGTTCCGTAGCCATGTTAGATCAGATCTAATTTCGATCAATATGTTCCTGTGTAGCGGGTGTAACAATAGGCATGTGTCCTAATGATTAATTTATTAGTACAAATAACAGGCTTAACTATAATATAACTAAATACATTACACATAGGTACTGATAAAATAAATTAAATTGGCTGATAAACCAGAGATATGAGCGTTTAAAGTTTTAGTTGGGGATAGAGAGGGTATGCTTTGTCCCTTTCTCGCAAAGCGTGTGTTAGTATAGCATTTGTATGGCGCGCCTGAGGCTTGACGTCATAACTCAGTATAGTGCGCACTCTGTCTAGCATGAAATTAAAATACTTGAAACTTATTTATTTTTAAACAAATTTTAATTTTGTTTTCGTTGATGGGCACTATTTATGACCAGCTTTTTTATGAGGTAATAAATATTTATCACTACGCGATGCTATTTAGTATCTGCCTATAGCATACCAAATTTCAGCGTTTCGGAATAAAATATCCTTCACATACAAAAAGACACGGCAAAACTTATAATTACTTAGCTGCGGAGCCCTAAAACGTAGGCCTACTTAAAAACTTACAACGGAAGGTGACAAGCTGTGGCATCTTCTTTCCGTTACTCTTCTCCCAAATGCTGCAGGACTCTGTAAATTTCATAATGATAAATCAAAATTACCTATATATATTGCAATTAGGCAGGTAAAGTAGCGAATAACGATACCTAAGTAGTTTATTTTTCATTAAAAAGAATTTAATTTGTGTTTTTTTTCATAGGAAATACAGACTGTCCCATGATAGTGGTAATAAGACGGTCTATTTGTCCTATGTGTGCTTATTACATACGTTTTATTGTCTCGGACAAATTGTCTGCGTCGCCACTGTCCTTGGTCTGCTCAACGCCTTATTAGCTTACAAGAATTTACAATTACTATAAGTAGATAAGTACCTACTATATACGTGCCCATAGAGTTTCCAAAGAACAACCTGCCCTTATATTTGATAGGAACCTTTCCTATCTGTAGGGAGGAAAGATTCCTATTCACAATATTTTGAAAATTCTTCTTCATACCCATATTTTTTCTTTATAAATAATAGGCTTGCGTTTGTCCACCATCACGTCTGATGTTAAGAGATGATGCGATCTACGTTGGAGCACGCTTGCCTAGAAGGAACCGATTCACTCGTGATTTGAAGACACCATTGTAACCATCGGGGAACACCCATTTAGGCAGCGAATTCCACAGACTAGCAGTTCGCATAATAAATGTGGAATCAAAGCGCTTCGTACGGCTTTTCGGAATATCAACCATAAAGCGGTGACGATTTTTCGTGCCCGCTCTGGCAGTCCGATAGAAAAATGGGCAGGAAGGAATTAGATCGTGCAGATTAAAAGGATTGCACTTATGATAATGCACAATGAATAAATCATTGTCCTTTATCGGCAATGCAAATGGTTGCCTGGAAGAGATCGCTTTTAGCGAGAAGGCTGCCACTTGTGGCACTAGCTTTTTATTTCTGGTGTACACAATTAAAGAGTTTCTATCTATCAATGACAAAGGTTACTAATTACCGGCGATCTAGGCGTCCCCGACGGCGGGCTGATAGACTGGGCTCGCTTCTTCGTCGTCGCCGAGAAACGAATCTTAGCCCTGTCATTATCTTTACCTATAACAAGAATATTACTAGACACCACGTACTTTAAAAACTGTCCATTTAGGCTACTATTTTTATGCACCCGAAAATTATTACCCTCCTGGGGCATTCGGGTCACCTACTGTTCTTATCACAAGTATTGTTTTTTAAACACTCTATACCAGAACATAGTAAACCTCAAACGGGTGAACAGATATTCTTAAATCATATCTAAGAATAAACTTGATCAAGCCACCTTGCAAACAAAAAATACTAATCAAAATTGGTTCAGCCGTTTCGGAGCTACGAAGCCACAGAGAGACACACAGATACACTGTACACAAAACTATTTTAGTGTCAGGGGTTAAAAATAAAAAGTCTAACCTAACCTAACTGACAGAATTCGGATCCCTGATTTTCAATATTCATTTTTTTTTAATATTACAGTCGCACTCAGTAATTCCGATTTTTAATATATATGCATCATTGATTTACAATTGGTCATTTTTAGGGTTCCGTATCCAAGGGGTAAAAACTGTCTGTCTACCTGTTCTAACTTTAAACGGCTGTATCTTTTGAGCCAAAATAGCCAGTTGAAATGTTCACAGAAAATAGAATATTATAACTGGTAATTTCGTCATTGAGTTTTGTGGCGGTACGGAAGTACGGAACCCTCAGTGCACGATCCCGACACGCAATTGGCCGGTTTATTAGTGACTTATTTTCTAAATATTTTACTTTAAATACCGCTAATTTGTAACTTGTAGTTTATACTTTCATTTTAAGTCGCCAATTAATTTTTATTCGCTCGACTAATAATAACCCATTATGTACCTACTTCGTCGTCGTGTTACGTCGATCCCCAAGCCGCCTGCCAAGCGTGGGGATTATGGCAACACCCCTCTCTAAGAGGGAGGCCTTTGTCCAGCAGTGGACGTTTAATGGCTGCTGATGTGATGTGTGTGATGTACCTACTTACAGCTATAGAGTTTACATCTAATCTGAATATAATAATAAATAACAAGATTGTAAGATTCAATATTGATAAAATTACAACGGTATTAGAAGGTGTACCAATGCCAATGGATTTCGAAGATACGGGATTATACCTACGTGTGATATGATAACCTACATAAATAACCAAGGTAAAGGTAGGGGACGTTTCCATCGGATATTTGATACTAAATGGCACACCTTATTTACTAACTTGTTACGTGGGTGTGGGTAGGTAACATCCTTAACATTAACAATACAATATTTGCTTTTTTTGGTAATCAAAAAACTTGGCCTTGTATTTAAGCATCTCAAAGTCTGACCATATTATTACTATCTATAAGTAAGATGTAAAACTAAATTCATGATTACGTTAACAAAAGCGTTTAGAACATAAGAAATAAGAATTACATAAGAACACAATCGTTCCATTGTTGAACATAGGCTTCCCCCTTTAACCTCCACACTGAACGACAGCCTGCAATCTGCATCCACTGGATGCCAGCGACTGTGGGAGGCCTATGTTCAGCAGTGGACACCGCGTCTTCTGACTGATGATGGTGATAATCGTTCCAGCGTCAGCCCTGGGGCAGACCGAGAAGAGCGGTGGCTCTGGGCGCCAGATAGCCAAGGTCGCCAAAATGCCAAAAGAAAATATAATTCGAGCGAAAAATAAAATGTTGATTGCACCTCGCGCTCAGGGCGGTGGCGGCGGGCACACTTGCATTGTTAGTAACCAGCATACAATGATGTAGAAATAATATTCTGAACATTTTTTTTGCACACACGGTCATCTGACCCCAAACTAAGCAAAGCTTGTGATATGGCTGCCAGAGACTGATATACATACATGTATAGTTTTAAATACATACTCAAATAGATATTACACCCAGATATAGAACAAACACAAATGTTCATCACATAAATGTTTCTCCTAGGTGGAGATCGAACCCACGCCCCCAAGCTCAGAAGGTAGCTTCACTACCACGGGCTATAAAATAGTTTACATCCTGGATTAGAACATGGCCTATTTTTTATTCCGAAAAAATGATACGATTTCTGTAGGTACGATAGTTTTCACTAACGAAAACGCGTCGAAAGACAATCTCGCTTTATCCTAATCAAAAGCTAGGGCCGGCGCTGAATCGTTCATGACTGATCACAACAAAGTTCCTAACGAACTGCTCTACCAAACTGTGCTAAGACGCCTCGGTTGGGCAAACCAGCTCTGAGAATCTTTGGTTTGTCTCCAAGCTTTCATCGCTTAAAAACACTCACCCAATACATTTGGAACTGTTGAAGCCTTTAACATAGTGATTATTTTTGTTATTTAGTGTTTCTTAGAAAAAAAAGGACCACACTAACAATTTATAACTAACATTTAGTTTTATGCTCTAATAATAAATATCCCCAAAAGAAACGGTCCAAACAAAGCCAAAATTATTTCATTCGGCTGAAAACTGTCATTTTTGAGTGTTGATCAAAACAAAAATAAATATTCTGTCATGATTCTGTCAAACCATCTGTCCAACGCAAGGACGTTGTGAAGGTGCGTAGAGATCCCTTCTCTCTCTACGTGAAGGTGTGATTGGTGTGATCATGGGTGGCAAAGGGGAAAACCTCTTCATGGTTTATGCATTCCTGGTACTTGGACTTGGTGAAAAATTATATTGCGGCAAGTGTCTTTATTTACTATAGCTGTCCGCCTCTGCTTCGCACGGGTATAGATTATAGCCTATGTCACCCGGGGATAGTGTAGCTTCCCAACAGTGAAAGAATTTTTCAAATCGGTTCAGTAGTTTCGGAGCCTATTCAATGCAAACAAACAAACAATCAAATCTTTATAATATTAGTATAGATGTCAAAAAATTGCAGAAAAATTATTTTTGAGCCATTTGGGGTTGAGAGTTTTACAGCTCAGAGCGCCTGGTTGATGCTACGCTTAACCAAAATGCTGGCATTTCTCTGGCTCAAGTATAAGAATTGACATTCAGCCTTGTAACGCCCAGCATGCTGGGTACACTGCCAACTTACTTTACTCCACTGCAATTTGCTCAACCAGACCCACGTGTGCACTTGCATGGAATACTACGGTGGAAAGACTATTTATCCACAGCCCATACTAGGCCTGCTGGAATGGTTCGGCCACATATAGCAACTCGCGGTATTGGACTCGGTGGAGAAGATAATGAAAAGGCGCTGTTTGAGAGTATACTGCAAAGTTCCGTTCGGAGCATAGACGTCGAGTGCTTGGCGTCGAGTGCTTAGATTATTATAATAATTTAATTTATTATTGGCTTGTTATTTTTCCTTGGCTACTAGGCGCCTTTCGTTTTTGGGCAATTTTGCCATCACCGGTGAGGGAGGATATAGTGAGATTGTTTAAAGGGGGGAAATAATCCTGGTTGATGAAACTACTAGCAGAAAACGATGATTGTTTGGACTATGGACTCCAAATCAGCTAGACCGATTTTGACGGCACTTTCACTGGCAGATAGCTGATGATATAAGGAGTAAACGGTTAAACCGTGGGGCACAGCTAGTACCTACCTACGTTATAATTATGTATGATCCAAATACTTACACTCGAAGTTTTTTAAATTATATTCATTTATTCACAATTTAGTTTACAGTCGCTAAAACAAAAAAGAAAAACACAAAATATTTTAAACGTGAATCGCTAGATCTGTGGGAGGACGATTGCAATTTGATCCATTGATATATCCTATAAATATAAACCTACCTAAAAACTAACGCTAAACTACCCTCAAAGTTACATTGATATCTAGTAAGAGGCCTAGTACCTACTGTGATACTTCCTGTTTACGAACACTACACTGCAGTGTGTCCTTCATTTATTATTTATTATTCACTAAATTAGGCCGGTTGATACTTCGATACTTACGTACTGCTAAAATATTTGCGATACGATATCCAGAGACCTTTCATTTATTTCAACGTTTACTTACCACAGTTACCAGGCCAGTAGCAATATTGTTGATATCGACTTATCTATACTAATAACGTGTATAGATATAGATCTATTATTTGTAATTCTGGACGAGGCGATAGGCACTTGTAGGTGGCATTTATTGGTAACTAGGTGTCATAAGTACTTACAACACGATTAATTACGATTATACTATGTAATGGGGATGCAAAACCTGTATACCACTGAATATAATTATTCAGCGTTCGCAGAATGTTCACTAGTGTTTTTTTTTTGTTTTTTTTATATAAATAGGCTTGGGCTTGGCCGCCAACTCGCCTGATGTTAAGCGATGTTGTGCTTGGTAGAGTGAAAGCAACTGTGGTGTGTGTGGTCCAATATCTCAAAGCGAAAAGAAAACTTTTAGAAATGCTGTAAGAAATCCTACAGAATATCTAATAGCATCTAATCAAGCAACAAACAAAGACAAACAAACATACCTACAGCGAATGTTATTTTAGTTTTTTGTCAAAATGTCTGTTTACGTACATAACTAGTGTTTATCTACAGACTACGAGTTTACCAACATGCATGTAAGTAATAGGTTAAGATTATTAAATAAACCACAGAAAAGAAAAAAAAAACTTCTGTTGCCTGTGATATAAACGATTAATTGATAAAAAGCAATCTAAGAATTAAATTTATTAAATTAAATTTAGTTCGCACAATAAAGGTGGAATCAAAGCGTTTCGTACGGGTTTTCGGAATATCAACCATGAAACGGTGTCGCCTTTTCGTGCCCGCCTTGGCCACCAGCCGTTTCTCCTAGCTTTTTATACGTACATAATTATGTACTCATTTTAGGTATATAGCTACCTACCTACACTATTCCTCGTACCGAATTTCGAATCAAATAGTGATAAACTGTGTAAATAACAAAGGATTATATTGTTATCATTTACTTGTCCTAATTATTAAGTATGGGTGTAAACAACTACTGAATATTGGTTATTGTGTAAAACAACCACTATGAATACTTAGGTAGGTACAGGTTCCGATAAATCTAATCAATCACTTGTAATAAACAGAGAGCGGGGTCTTTGACCAGTGTGTGTTGCCAGTGATGACATATGGTACTGAGACGTGGTTCTTAACTGTTGGCCTTTTGGAAAAACTCTAGAGTCACACAGCGGGCAATGGAGAGAGCTATGCTCGGAGTTTCTTTGCGCGATAGAATCCGAAACGTGGACATTCGCCAAGGAACCAGAGTCACCGACATAGCTGTTAAAATTTACAAGTTGAAGTGGCAATGGGCAGGCCACATCGCTCGAAGAACCGATAACCGATGGGGAAGAAAGGTTCTTGAGTGGAGACCACGAACCGGAAGACGCAGCGTAGGTAGGCCTCCCACTAGATGGACCGACGACATAGTGATAGTCACTGGCATCCAGTGGATACAAAAGGCAGGCTGTCGTTCAGTGTGGAGGTTAAAGGGGGAGACCTATGTTCAGTAGTGGACGTCTTATGGCTGATGATGATGATGGTGGCCGGCGGTAGCATGGTGCGCTGACAATCTGACGGCACTCGGTTCGATCCTCGGCCCTGCACCTATGACTTATTTGGTACGTAAATAAATGATGTGCAGTTTCGATGCCATCGCTACTGTATTTGTAACGATGTATATCAGTCCGGTAGCCTATTACTACAATAAATAGAAAACAGAGTAAAGAATACAATTAGATAGGTGCCTAAGTATTTCAATGTTTCTTTACATATTGAAATAAGTAGGTATTTTCAGTAATAACAGATGTGTCTCCATGACATTGTTCCACCATGCCTCGTTATGAATATTTTTACGGTCATTGCATTTGTTTGTTAATTTTTCAGCCACAGCTGAATGTTTTCTTAAGCCGTGTCTAATTCGCGAATTTTTCTTATTGTTCTCCTTTTCGAATCATGACCAGCCCTAGAGATTTTAATTATTCATCAGATTCTGTTTAGACAGCTATATACACAACAAAGGCCTGTTAGTCCGATGAACTGGGATATTCTTTGTATGGACGCGCCTGCGCTTCACCGGAAGCGCGCGTATGATCCTAATAATAATGAACTAGCTCTGATTGCTCCGAAACTCTTTTGGAAACTCTAAACAGATAAACAAAAAGTGAGTGTAAACCGTTTTGTCATAATTTACCCAACTGTAAAATTTAGCCTATGGCACTATAGGCAGAGAAGTCGTATCTAACGACACCTCACACATTAAAATCGGTCAAGCCGTGTAGACTATAGGATAGGAGATAATATAAAAACATACATAACGACACATTCGCCCGAAAAACGTTGCCCTCCTTCTTGGGCAGTCGGGTAAAACACTAGGGAGCGGGCAAGGGCGGTCTCCTCAAAGGCAATTTAAACTTTCATTTACCCTCCTGTAACATGGTATTTAATGTAGTAACAATTTGAAGAACTCTTCTCCGTATTTGGCCTTCTTAATATAAATACATTAAATGTCATGTTTAAAAAAATACTTGCATAGGTACCTAAATATCGAGAATAGAATGAGATAAATACTTTCTTACCCGGGTATGTCCTAAAACTGCGACCAGAACCACCGGAGGATGGGCAGCAGCGTCCTGTTAGTACACGGTGAACGTACTGCGATCTCCAAGCCGCCTGCCAAGCGTGGGGATTATGGCAACACCCCTCTTTTAGAGGGAGGCCTTGTTCAGCAGTGGACATTTAATGGCTGATGATGTGTGATGTGAAATACTTTCTTTATCAGCTTTAGAAAAGGCAGTTTGATTAGTTTTGTCAGTTCAAACAATAAATACTAGTAACTTAAGACAATTTAAAAATCTCACGCTCATCTGTGGCCCTGATCATGAAAATTGTCCCAGGCTCCATGAATAATGTTTACTAAACCGACCATCGATCTTTTAAACATATCTAACTCTACTGTGGACTGGACTTTATTGGTACCACGGAAATGGTAGAATACCTAGTTATATTCCGTGTGAGATAAAAACCAACGATGATGTTCTACGAGGTCTATGTGTCCATACTTACATTTGTACAACAATGCCCAGAACCAAATTGACAAACACGTTACCTACCATCGGATCAATTGAAGATTGTCAGTCTAGCGTGGCTTAGTACTCTAGTGCAGTGTTTCCCAAAGTTTGTGTCGCGCGCGGATATTGCGTGGACCTTAAAATTGATAGGATGACAGTTACCTACTGTTGCCACATATCTGCTGGGCTGTGTCGTTCGGCGGGTAGCCGAATAGTTACTAAGTAAATAATTTGTAAAGTGGACTGTGGGATTTCGATTTAAGGTGCGCTCACCTTCAACTATTTTAAAAGATAAAAATTCTATGAATAGCAATAAAAAATGGGTATTATTTTTGGAATAACATTGCAAACGTTGATAGGTTTTATTTAAGAGGCAAAGATCTCCTCTGCCATCCCACAAAAATATCTACACGAAAATTGCTTCATACCAGTTGCAACGTACCAAATACTAACTATATAATTATATACTAAAGATAATGCTTAATCAGATTTATTTCCCTATTCTCACTAGCCGGTGAGCGCAGTCTTAAGAAAATGCTGTAGCAGTAATATAACGCTGTTTTTTTTCCTTCATGTTCGGCAGTGGGTGGTACCGAACTTTTAATTTCTTCGAATTAAATGGGCCGTGCGCGGTCCATTCTACTTTGGGAACCACTGGTCTAGTGAGTTAACAAGTTGGGCAGTCCGCGTTATCGGGCGCGAGAGAGCCGTCGATAAGGCGCAGTGCGCGCGCGCAGCCCGTCAGTGCCGCGAACGACGCCGCCGCACCAGCTCATCCGCATCGCCAATTCATACCCCACATTCGCGAAGACGACGTGTTTAAAACCAAAAACATTAATAAAATAAATGATATGTGCCTGAAACAAAACTACCGGCAAGTGTTTATCGAACTGAAGTGCTGTAACGATTGTTTTTACTGAGGCTGAACCAAGCGATATTTATCTTTAGGACTCGCCGGTAAGTTGCCTAAATATTTTTTATTCGTTATACGTGCAGCACGTGCTGTGTTTTTATTTCTAAGAGTCTAACTCTCGAGGCCGTTAACCGAGTTCGCCAGCCATTATATGTAAACAGAAATAAGATCGGTCGTGGGTAGAGCGCGCTATGCTGTCGCCGTACACGCGCCAAACAGATGATTGTTTATTTGTTTACGCGCCTATTATACTATCACCTACCTAATATACTATCTCATCTATACATTCTCTACTAACCAATGGTAGAGAAACACCCGGTACTTTGTAGCTTGACAACAATGCCTCGTTCTGTGCACTCGGCTGGATCAGAGTATCGCGTTCATTTTCTCTGACCTTTCTAATTTCACTTGTCTCGTTTACAATAACTAAGTACAAACATGCTAAATTACCGGTTAAGAATTGAGCTCACGGAGTACATATATCGATGGGTCACGGTCATCTCGATGTATACAGCTAGCGCTGTTTAGGTACATAGGTATACCTCAGATCGGATAAACGAGGAAGAAATGGGTGGCGTGGCATCAGAACTAAATCAGGCTTGAAGCCTTTAGTCGAATTTACCCTGGAGACGGCCGTGTCGCCCTATTTTCTTCGTGAAAGCAATTAGTTTATTGGTGACGTCGTAGATCTCTTAGTGTGCGAAAAAAAAATTTGTTTGCCGTACTTAGTTTTTGTGTTAAGCGAATTAGCGGAATATAAAAAATGTGAGAGAAACAAGGATAAATGAAGCCATGACAACGAACGATAATTGTACTAAGGCACATCTCTCTTGTTTGTCTGGTCTTGTTTGTTTGTTTGCAACCTAAATCACGCTTGTCAAAAAAATATAAATCTATACCGCTTTTCCCTCCTAGGTGGGATAAGTGGAATAGCTGATTCCACTTATCCACCCTGGGACAAAATAGTGGAAAAAAGCTAATTTCCCTCCGGCTAAAACCCCAAATTAATTTTATTAGGGAGGTAAAAGTAAGTATATAATTACTTATTTCCAAAATTTGGTAAACAGTAAACTATGGGTTTCGTTCAGCTGCAATTCAACTTATTTTGCATTTGGGTTTGCGTTTTGCTCCACCTTGCCTGATCGTAAGCGAAGATGAATCGTAAGATGGAACACGCTTGCCCAGAAGAAATTTAGTGAATATTGATGCATTATCTCTATTAGCTAAAGTAAAAAAAATGAATAAAAATAAATCTAGAGCTACATATTTACTATC
Source organism: Agriopis marginaria (assembly GCA_932305915.1). Lineage (NCBI taxonomy): Eukaryota > Metazoa > Arthropoda > Insecta > Lepidoptera > Geometridae > Agriopis > Agriopis marginaria. The sequence goes on along the minus strand of OW029921.1, from coordinate 5,124,041 downwards.
ACGGGTCTAGCCCGGACTTTTGATAGGTATTGTTGAGGCCGAAGCCAACACCAAGAAGCCCTTTTGAATATAAAATACAATTATTATAGATTGTGTCTAGTGAGTTCTTAATGGTGTTGAGTTGGTCTATGGTATGAGGGCGGCACCCGCCAGTTATGCCTCATTTAAAAATATTGTGGCGAGCTACCATCGGGATACAATACCTATAGAGTCACAATCTCTAAGTGAAAACAGTTAAAAATATCCCAGCATCGAGACATCATATAATTCACAATGCCACATTTACTCCATTTTAGACGTTATGTCACTTGTATAGTGTTCAACGTCGCTAGTCTGCTACGTAATCGCAGCACTCTGGGATTGGGCAGCGTATAGTTGGATCCCGGTGGCCTTACCTACAACTAACTAAAAAGTAGGCGTAGCAATACGTAGCGTGCACAGAGTTTTGGTTCGGACGTTTTTTGGCGCGTTTGTGACTCTATAGTTATTGTATCTCGATGCGAGCTACCTATTTATTATTAACAGATCTTCGATAATTAAATATGGTTTTCTAAATGATTTACTTACTCGTCTAGGCTGTGGCTAAGCTTTAGGCTTTACTTGTTTTAGGTCTGTTCTAGACAAATTATATACCTAAAGAAAAATGGTAACGCAAGTATCAATATATAATTTTAATAATAATAACACTCCTTATTGCCATACAACCTCAAATACGTTCGTCTTTGCAAATAACTGCTGCTTAACTAATGTTATGTATTTATGATAAGTAATTTTCATTTATTGGCATAATGTTATAAGTATCCATTATTCTTCAATCGCGTATCGCATCGATATCAAGGTTTCTGATGATATCGTTACAAATGTTATCTTTCTTTTTACATTGTATTTTACATACCTGATTAACAAGGTGTTTTTAACAATTTCAACTAATTGTGACGTCGCCTCGCGTCGGAAAATATTAAATCGTACCTAACGGTTGCCTGGAAGAGATCGCTTTTAGTGATAACCACCACTTGTACCATTAGCTACTAAGTTTTTCTAATTATTTGTAAAAAAAACTAGTGTGTACATTATAGTTTTTAATGTTGTAGTTTTTTTATTAGGTATAACCCTTTATTAATTAATACATACGCTAGAATCTTAAAAATTCAACAAATTTGATACCACCAATCCCCCCACCGGTAAGCGCATCGTATGACGTCCATCCACAAGATGGACAGACGACCTAAAATAGACTGCAGGGAAACGCTGGATGCAGGCCGCTTCCAACCGGCCCTTTTGGAGATCGATGGGGGAGGCCTATGTCCAGCAGTGGATGTCCTATGGCTGAGATGATGATACTTATACTTATATAGTTTATATCAATCATCATGAACTACTTTCCACCTTGTACTGCGGAGTATATGTCTTCTCTTCAACGCGCCATCCTTTTCGGCCCTGTGCCAATCTCGTCCACTGCTATTAAATTGTAATATTATTATAATTACCTTTAAATTTTACGTCAGTAGATATATCAATACAATATAAATACTTATACTACTACTAGGTACTATGATAGATACTACAAACAAATAATTGAATCTACTAACTCCGAATCGAACTAGTAGGTAAGAAAAGTGTTTTCGGAAGCCAATGGTTATGTTTGAGAATTAAGTTTATATACCTAAAAAAAAAAAAGACATTTAAAAATGTTATTTAGTTTAGATCAAGAAATAAAGTTAATTTAGAAGGAAAAAACCGACTTCAAGACAAACAAATGTACAAATTGTACAAACAAAAAGTAGAAAAATTACAGTTAAAACTGAGATTGAAAGTCTTCATCAAAAACCAAAGCGTCATCTGTGTATTTTTATTTATTTGTTGATTTATTCAAAAAGCGTTGAATCAATTTCGTTGAAATTTATATTAGCATCTCTTAAGTAGGTACTTATGACCTACAAAAAATATCATCAAAATCAATCAGAGGCCGAGTAATGGCGTTATAAATATACAATTAAACATAGTCGAATTGAGAACCTCCTCCTTTTTTGAAGTCAGTTAAAAATATATAAATAATTTACATGCTATACGTAAATAAGAAGTTGAAAAAAAAATCACAGTTACATCACAAATCACATTCAAGGGTAGGACCTTATACCTAAAGGTTGACTATAAAAATAATATTAATGATCAATTCCATGTTCTGTCACATTGCCGTAACATTCATCAATTCAAATCGACTCGTATGTGGTTAGAAATAGTCTTCAAAATAGAGTTTACAACATAAACGTTTTTATCGATGTATGAGTATAAATAGGTCAAAAACAATGTTTGACTGTGTTATAACGGCGATGTAGGTGAAGGACCCAAAAACGCGAATAGCTATCTCAACTAGGTTAATGTTGTTGTTTCGCTTCCTGCAAAATGATTTTTGCAGAGAAAATAATCTCTAAGTAAAAAAAAAAACTCAACAAATTTATTTTGATCGATCTTGTGCTTATCACAGTGATCACCAATTTTGATGAAATTTCTATGGGAACAATTCTTTCCTTTTTTGAAGTCGGTAAAAAATAGAACACATCTCATGGAGTTTTTTTTTAAATTATTATAAATAGTCTTGCGCTTGGCCTCCAACTCGCCTGATGTTGTTTAGCCAGTTTTAGGAATAAATACCCCCGAGTAGATTATAAAAAACGTTATAAATTAACTCCATACCATGGCCCCGAATTTGTTTGTTAACAATCCGATTTTTAACAATTAGAGCGTGAAATCGTATAAAAAGAAGAAAAGCTGAACCGTTATCAGGTAAAAGTTAAACGTCAACCTACAGTTACATAGGTATTTAATACTGGGACAAGTGGGTACCAAAGCGGTACCAACCTACAATCGACACACAAGATGTATGCATCTATTAGCGTCCGTCCACCGACCGGTTCAATTGCCGGACACAACCTTTTAAAACGCTGACTGCCATAATATCTTCCTTTGCAACGCTGGCGTATCATTCATCAAATCTTCCCTTCTCTACATAGTATAAATTGAAGTCGCTTTCCGCGTCTGTCTGTATGTCTGTATGGCCGCTAACTCCTCCTAAACCACGCAACGGATTTTGATGCGGTTTTCACCATCAGTTAGATATATTTTCACGGAAGGTTTATATATATATATCTAGCGACCCGCCCCGGCTTTGCACGTAAATTACACCCGTGCGAAGCCGGGCGGGCGGGTCGCTAGTAAAGAATAAAAAGACAAAACAGCAGTCATATCGGGAGCTCATTCCACAACCTTACCACGGTAAATATCCCGTAAATAATATGCTAGTCTGTGGAATTCGCTGCCTGAATGGGTGTTCCCCGATGGTTACAATCTGGGTGTCTTCAAATCACGAGTGAATCGGTTCCTTCTAGGCAAGCGTGCTCCAACGTAGACCGCATCATCGCTTAACATCAGGCGTGATGGTGGTCAAACGCAAGCCTATTATTTATATTAAAAAAACATAACTTTAGCAGTCAAATCAACTTTACCAAACTTCATTATGCCCTTTACTACTAAATCCCTCAACAAAAAAATTATCATCTCATTTACATGTCGATAATGTACCTTAAAAGGTCATTTGGAAGCTTCCTTAATGATCTGATAAATACTAATTAGTCGATGAAGATGACACCATAAAGTAGCAGTGTGTGAGCTCGAACGGTTGTTACAGAAACAGTGTTTAAAGTTTTTACCGACAAGAGTAAGTTTCAATTGTGTTGTGATGTTCCGAGTATAAAACAATTATATATTTTCTTTTGTGAATGAAGAAAGATGTATTTTATCTTCGCGAGCTCCCACACGCTCGCGTCGCTCCTACCAGCAAATAAGGAGTTGACCGTTACGATCTACCGCGCTATGACAACTTTCATTGAGCTATAACTAGAACAGTGATCAGAGTTATCTGTTTAGAGTCTCAATATCTAATAATCACCAATAAAAACTCGAACACCGGTTTCTGTTCGGTACAAAAATATTTGTCCTAGTTTTATAACGTATTTGGATGCATCTGAGCTAGTCACGTGACACTAATACATTGGTTTACAAATAGGTAGATGTTGGATCTAGTACAAATTTCAAAACAGAGTCCTGAGTTACCTACATCAATTTAGATACATTTTAGAAATACCGACAAACTAATTTAAATTATATATCGTTTTGACAATTCAGCATGCAACATATCACACTAATTTTTCAATAAGAAAGTTTGTTTGTTGTACGCCCACAACTACACAACAGCTTAAAATTCCTCCATAGACTACTTTTATCCCAAAAAAAAACAAATACTGCACGATGGTGGGTGAAACTGTAGGGCGCTGCTAGTATAGATAGACTGAATGGACAGATCTGCGGCCTTATTATAGAAGTTTGATCGTGATCGAGATTGCATGCCGTCCCGTTCGCATCTATTCACTCGCACCACGTGCGTAAGTGAGATGGCACGCGATCGCGATCACGAACAGAATCATCCATAATAAGGCATATGGTTTTAAGGTCTCCGTCTCCTTATTAACTTTGTGAGGACCAACAACCAACATCAACTAACACATTGTGAAGTGAGGTCTGGCGCGGAGTTGATAAATGGCCTGAGACCTTTAATCTTCTTTTGACACAGAAGAAATAATATAGTACAACTTTTGGTTCACACTTTTTTGAGCGCTGACCCGATGTCTATTGTTTTTAATCTTATGTTCATTTCATCAGCGAAATAATCTAATTTCGCTGCATTTCATACACGATTGGAAGTAAAATTTTGTCATAAAATATTCTTTTATCATACCTACCAAACTAAACATTATACCTATTGGTACTCGTTTGAGAGAGCGTCGTTCGTGTCGAGCGTGTAATCAATTAAGTCCAACGCAGTGCAGCACATTTAATTATAACTATTGTTGCGACAAGTATAACTAGATATTGCTCTACCCGCCGTTGGATTCGTTATAACGATCGTTACACGTGTATTTTTGCACGAATATTGGAGCTCTGCCACTTATCTATACAAACGACGCGATAAAATAACGGCCGCGAAAACAGCCTCCACGTTTTCGTTATTTTTGTTCTATGATCGAAATTTCGCGAGCAATGAACTTGTATTGTTTGGAAACTCGCCAAATGACTCTGCCTCACTATTTGTAACGTTACTTCTATAATTATAGTAGCTGCACCGCGCGGTCTTACTCGAGTGGACATTCCCTCGGGAACCATACATTTTCCGAGATAAAATGTCTCTCCGGCCCCCCAACAATCTTTAGCCAAAAAATCAAGTCCATCCGTTGTTCCGTAGGTAGTATGATAACAAGGTGTATCCAAGAACTCATCAGATTAAAACTAAACAGCGCCTGAATTCCCTATATATCCTGTTCTTCTATCCGTCATAATACAGAAACAAACACGTCCAAATAAATTCTAAATCTGTGATTAGATATGAGATTAGATAATAATGTCTGAATATCCTTCTCGGTTTGCAAGCATTTCAAACCAATTATGATTATTAATATCTGCTGTTAAAATTCTGTAGATAATATTTAAATACTAGCTGTTGCCCGCGACTTCGTACGCGAAGATTTTCATACAATATTTCAACCCCCTTTTGCCCCCCTTAATTCAGCCCTTTCGCAAAATCCTTTCTGGGCGGACCTCTACACCCTGAAAGTAATCTACTTGCCAAATTTCAACAAACTTTCAACAAAAAATAAAACCCCCATTTCTCATCCATAATCCGTCTTTTCCAAAAAATATATATACAGTATTTATTTATTTTAAATTATTAACCTGAATACCAAATTTCATATCCCTAAGATCAAAAACAAAGGACTTTCAACCTCCATTTGCTCCCCTTAATTCGGCCCTTTCGCAAAATCCTTTCTTAGCGGACCTCTACACCCCATAAGGAATCTACCTGCCAAATTTTGAGATTTCGCGTTTAATGAGTTAATGAGTAGATAAGTAGATGAATTTCTCTCTTATAGATATATAGATTTTCTAGAACTTTCTCGAACATTCTATATCGATTATAATAGTTTGCAGTCATTTAAGAATTTTCTAGATCATTCCAGAAATTTCTAGAACTTTCTCGAACATTCCAAATCGATTACAATAGTTTGTACTCATTTTAGAATTATGTCGATCATTCCAACATTTCTAGAACTTTCTCGAACATTATAGATGGAGTAGGTATTTCCTTTCTAAAGGATGTCTTCAGATATGCTATCTAAGTACCTACTCAACGTACACTACAAAGTGCGCTGCAAATCTGTCGCCAGCTTAAGATGAGCCGTACGTTCAAAGCTTCCCGTACATTCCGGAGCTCAAGTTATTTGGACCTAATACTGAGGGTTGTGATGTGTGTAATTTCTGAACTACGAAATCGACGACCTTGAAATTTTTACGGGACGTTATTTAATATACCTCCTTTCTAACAAAAAAAGAATTAATGAAATCGGACTACGCGGTAATGAATTACAACTAAGTTCACATTTTGACTTTCATCCCCTCTCCCAAGGGAACCATGCAAAATTTCGGGATAAAAAGTATCCTATAACCTACCTCGTAGTATGAACTCAAATTATGCTAAGTTTCATTTGAATCCATTGAGTAGTTTCGGCGTGATGCGCGGCCCAGATACAGACAGACAGACAGATAGACAGACAGACAGACAAAAATGAAAAAAATTACAGTTTTGACTTCAATATCGATTATAGAGTGCCGTCAATTATTTTTTTTCAAAATATCTTCAATGTACAGAATTGAACCTGTTACAGTTTTATTATAAGTATAGATAGGCAATATAGATAATGTTTAAAAGTCACATGATCAACCAACTTTGTTTGGCGGAAAGAAGGTACTACTGGTCACCCGGTCAGTATAGGTTTTCCTAGCTTGAGTAGGTACCAATGCACTTTCACAGAAATGTATTAAACCTAATAGCACCATGTATTACAATTCAAGTGGAGGTAAGGTAAGCGGAGCGTTGGTCGTCCAGCTGCAAGATGGGTCGACGATATTATCACTATTGCGGGTTGAACCTGGACTCGATTAGCACAGGATCGAAGCAGATGGCATAACAAGAGAGAGGCCTATACTATACCCAGCAGTGGGATACGGAAGGCTGTGGATAAAGATGATTATTAAAATTTACTAACATTATTTTTTTTTAAAGTAAGATTGATTTATTAATTAATATTAAATAGGTAATTCAATCTGTTACAAATAATCTGGATAGGTATATCGTAAAGGAGATTTTACGCCTTGAGACGGACAATCCGTCATGACCAATATTATGAAAAAAAATGTGTACAGTGCTATCCATGTATTACTTATACCCAGACTTGACAAGCAAATATTTCAATCGATGTTTTTATTTGTGCATGGTCAAACATACTCTATGCATCTTTGAAACAAAATTGCATGCAGCTGTAGGTACTAATTCGCGCAGAGGAATAATATTGTCGCCCAATGGCAAGCGAGGATGTCACAAAGTGCACAATAATAATTATGAATCTAGAAGGTTATTAACTCACTCTGGCCTTGAAGATAGTACGTTGTTATTTTCACCACGAAAGATTGCGATATGTTCGATAATAAGCAGTGTTTAGGTGGTTTAATTAGGTAGTTCTAATACGCGAGATAGTACCTAATTGTATATACAATACCTACTATTTTGTTAAATCAATGGATAGCAAACAAGCAGGCGGCTCGCCTGATGCCAAGCAGTTGTTTCCTCTGCTAGGACTCAAGCCTACTCTCTCAGAGAGAGAGAGAGAGAGAGAGGATGAGCTCTAATCAACCGTGCCGGTCCTGTCATTATGAACTTTTGAGATTCTAAGACATACCGGTTTCCTCGCGATGTTTTCCTTTACCGTTTTTGAGAGATGGCGTTGAAACTACACATAATTTATTTCGGTACTATATAAGTCATTGTTGTCGGGCCGAGGATCGAACCAGGTGCCATCAGATTGTAAAGCACACAAGCTACCGGTCGGCCACCATCGCGGCTAGTTACATTTAACACTGGAGCACCCCATTTCAAGAATGTTAGATTTAGATTAGGATTAGATCAGTAAGACAAGCATAACTAGGATGCAGCCTAAGGGCGGCAGGTATCTGGAGGTGGCAGACAGTAGCTTGGAGATAACATTTGAAGTGATGAGCCTTTTAATGTTATTATTCGTCACATTAGCTATTTCGTCGCTATCCCTATAGGCAATGAAAAACTTTACCTATAGGCCAAATTCAATAAGTGGGTATACCTACGTCGCTTTGTGCATAGAGTCAATTTCTTTATTCTCGTTACAGGCTGTATCTCGCCTTTTTCTCAACTCGTCCAATTCGTTTGTACAAATAAGCACAAAACCATTTAGAGGAAATTTTCGAAAGATGCCCGACTGCATCTGGGTCAAAGACTGGCTACGTAAATAGTAGCTTTACCTAGTCTGTGATCTCGATTCAGCCGTTATATGGGGTCGATAAACCCTCTCGATGGTCGTTCTCTGTGCCTGATGGAGGGCACCAGGGTCTCCACATGAAAGCAGTGATAACGCCCTATTATGTTGCCAGAGGCAAACAATCCCGAGATATGCTCGGAGCATTTTCTCTCCTCTCTACTACGGCGCGGGTCACACCGCATCGTTTCTTACCTGGGTTCGTTTATATGCGAGGTCAGATCTCCAAATCTGACAAGGTCCACTAAAAGCCTGGCTCCAGAGCTATGTACCTAGTATACGCCTAAGGAAAATCCACTACTGTTCCAGTTTCTCTAAGCAATCACAGATATGAGCTAATTCCACATGTTGCAGATAACCCGTGGGTATTGCGATGGCTATGAAGGAGTGGCTGCAGTGGCTGCCGCCGCCGCGGTCGTTGCTGGCGCTGCTCCTGGCCGTGGCCGGGTTCAGCGGGCGGCTGTTCGCCTCACACTTCACGAACTCACCCACTCTACTCGTCGACACATGCCACTCACTCTGTAGGCTCGTCGGGCTCATCACTACGCTCCTTTCTTATAAGGTAATTCAGATTTATAGCAGGCATCATGGTATAATAATACACCTATTTCGCCAGGTATGCCATTCCGCGACACAAGGGTCACGTAGGTGACACAGGCCTACGTCATCGACGTTGTGTTACCAGTGGCATGAAATAATTTAAACTCGGCAATTTCCGTGTATTACCTGTGGAAATTCGATAAAACTATATAGTTTAAACAAGCTCGGAAGTTACCGACATAGCCCACAGGATTAGCAAGTTGAAGTGACAGTGGGCAGGGCACATATCACGCAGAACAGATGGCCGATGGGGCCGAAACGTTCTCGAATGGAGATCTCGGACCGGTAAGCGCAGCGTACGACGTCCACCCAGAAGATGAACAGACGACCTAAAAGAGACCGCAGGGAAACGTTGGATACAGGCCGCTTCCAACCGGCCCTTTTGGAGATCGATGGGGGAGGCCTATGTCCAGCAGTGGACGTCCTATGGCTGAAATTATAATGATGACAAAGGTGAGGAGACGTTAAAGTGCAATCTTCTTCTAAGTGTTCTTCATAAAATGGACACAAAAATACCATGAGGCAGTTTTATCTACAGCCTTTTGCCTTGACTTTAGAAATTCAATACATAAACTCGCAGATACGAGGAGTTAGGGACATTATGTTATGCAAGTTTTGAATCCAATATTGCTTTGTAAACAGCGTGTATTGATTTACTGCTATTTCTTATCAAACAATCACATGCAATTCACACATTGATATGGCTTCACACTTATTTTATATAGATTGCGACCCACTTTGTTATTGGCCGTAATTCTCAGTAAACCAAACAATAAGATTGAAGTTAGATTGTGCGCTTATTGTTTTAATGATCATAACATATGTACCTACAACTTGACTAGCATCGTATTTTGAAAAATATAATACGATGATATAATATTGATGATGAAATGAATGGTAGAGACATTAAATCTATGGTCAAACGCTAGCCCATTTCATCATAAAAACCTTCCACCAAAATAAAATGAATGGACGGGCCCGGAAGGAGCGCATTTTTGAAGATTACAAAATGATCGCCGGCGCTCACTTCTTTTCAATCTATCTCTAACCATAGGAAGTGCGACACGAGTCTATTGTTACATGATAACGAAACATCTGACAAAATGATGCCTTCGTGTGCTTTCCCGAAGTGTAAATACACAACAAAAAACCGCTATCTATTTTTGTAACAAATGTACTGTACATGGTTACAATTAGGTGTTGAGTTGAAGTATATATATATATATATATATATATGTCCGACGGTTCTGACTCGTTTTTACTGAGCAAGTCCAATGGTTATGGCCCGTCCATTCATTTTATTTTGGTCGAAGTTAAAAACAACAAAAAAAATCAGCAGAAATATCAGCAGGTGTATTATCCCGTAGTATGAACGAGCGGACGAAGGTGCTGGGCGTGAAGGCAAGCTACGCAACACGTTCGGCTGGGCGCGCATCGAGGTGGTGGGCCGGCTGTCGGTGCACGTGCTGTTCGCTTCCTTTGCGCTGGCGCTGGTGGTGAATGCTCTGCAGCTGGGAGTGCACTCGTCGCACGCGCCGCCGCCGCGGTACCCGCGCGTTATCGTCGGCAGTGCCGTCGTCGGCTTGCTGCTCTACGCCATCAACTACATGCTGCTGGCTGGTGAGACATTCTTCTATTTATCATCATCATCATCAGCCAGAAGACGTCCACTGCTGAACATAGGCCTCCCCCTTTAACCTCCACAATGAACGACAGCCTGCCTTTTGCATCCGCTGATCACGAGACTGGTTTTTTTAAATAATATGTGTGATGTGAAGCGTAGGGCTACCTTATGGTTAGGGGGTCACCGCCACTTACAATTCTCGAGGCACTGTCAGTACGTTGCCATCGAGCTTCGAGGACTCTATTTACCATTCGTTTAAAGCAACCCTGAAATATTTCGGAGGAAAACCCGAAGGTGGTGAAAGTGATGGTAAGCCATTCCACAAATTACAGATACATGGTAGTTAAGTTACCTACGATTACTTAGGTTAGTAATAGGAACCGTACTTATTCGGTATTATTTCAAGTTCTGGCTATATATGCTTCCAAAGCAAGCGGTGTCTATATTTTTTTTTTACATCGGACTAGTCTAACGTTTGACCGCGAATTAATAATTTAGAAGAAAACTTTCGGCACATTATAGATTTTAGAAGAAATGTAGAGTAGGTCCTACGATACCTCCTATTTTCTTCTGAACAAGGAAATGATGACATGTTTAGTAAACACCATTACGTATTGTCGTCGCACGCACGCGCGAACTACTGCAATCATAACTGCGGTCTCTCATTAACTATGAAAGTGGCATGATATGATGGAAATGCTATACAATGGGTGCACTGTTGCGCTTCCTAGCAATTTCAGTCGTAAAGTGCAGTAAAGTCAAACCTACCTGTGGAAATCACAGACCATATCTAAAAAGAAGGAAAATGCAACCAACTTGCTAGATGGTTGAATGAAGGTTCTACGAGAGGTTATCACCAAAGATAATGTACTTAAAATACTACGTTATCACTTATTCTGAAGGTACGATGGGGGCATTGTGGGACCACGTTGAGCCGACATTTTAAATTATTTGTGCAGCGAGTTACAAACTTTTGAGTTATCGAGAGAAAACTGCGAAATGCTTTGTGTAGGTATTTAATTATAATTCAGAGGTCGAATACGGTGAAATAAATTATTTCACAGACAATATTCTCCCGATAGTCTTTTATTCAATAACATCATAAAAACAGAAAAAATCTTATGATGGGATACACTAAAATTTGGCTAAATTCAATTATCCTTATTCGAGTAACTTTGTAATATTTCTATAAGGAACCAATTTCATTTGTGTGTCGCGACTTCGCAACACGCTCTTGACATGCTATGGTTTCGTAAACTGAAACTAACGAACATCGTAAAGTTACAATCAATATTGTAATGCGAACATGAATATGTTTTGTTTTGGTTAAGTCAGACAGAACTCTGTTTATCAAATAACCCGTAAATCGAGCCGTGGTCTATTGTATCGTAAAATGGTCTATTGTAGAAATCAAAACAACACGGTCAATCAATTGCGTAAGTATAACTAACAGTCACAGCTTACATTGAAACTGCGACTATTGGTACTTATGAGCAAACTAGTCGTGTGCCTGAGGGATTTCCCATCGGCATTTTCACCGGAAGCAATTTTTTTAGATTTTCGCCAAATCCATACTACGTCAGATTAGAATATAACGGTTTTTAGGGTTACGTAGCCAGAGGGCAAACGTAGTCTTATTGCTGTCGCTCAGCCGTCCATCTGTCCGTCCGAGTATGTCACTGGTCTCTAGCTCCTATAATCAGAATAAGTTACAGACCTGAAATGTTGATATAATGTGTAAAATAATGACCCAACACCGAATATAGAACAAAGGTTTTTTTTACTCACGTACGTAGATATGTCAGCAAAAAAAACTAACCGACATGTGCGGTGGGGTTGTGGGGTATCATTGCATTGACAAAATAATATAGGTAAGCAAATAATGGAGCCATAACATGGCATAGCTTTGTCTATATGTCTATAAAATCATTTAAAAATAGCTTAGTAAATTCTACAGTGAAACACTTCAATATAAAATTAAATATATTTGAACCATAATAATCCTTCATGATTAAATTTATTAATGACATTATTTCATTAGAACTTTACCGATAACGGAGAAAGTATTTGAACTCAAGTTAAATACGATAAATTCGATAAGTAGGTTAAGTAAGTAACTACGGCCAAAGTCGACCAGACGATGAAAACATGTTATCTGATAAACAGCGTTAGTTTTCCTTTGTACCTACAAAATAAAAAGTTTGGTACGATGGCAACGGAAAAAGCTTTTTTCTACCTTGGATAAACGAAAGTTGTACAGCTACAAAATGCTTTAAAAAAATCCGTCACCGAAAAAACTACAACTTTAACAGAGTTACAAAGGCTTGAATTACAAAAGTTAACCTACTAGTTATAAATTCAAGCCTTCGGTTCATTTCTCTCGAGTCGTAAAAAAAAAGAAAAAAAAATTATATTCCGAGCTGATGATATAAAATAAATAACAGGCCATTTTTTCTACCACAATGTTAGACGTTAAACCTTTTTTTTTTTTTATCATTATAAAAGTCGTTGTAAAGGTGACCCAAAATTAACGCAAGGTTTCATTGTTTTTTCTTTAGATTGTATTTTTTTTTTTATTGAATCTTAGGTTTGGTTGCCCCATAGTAGTGGTAAAGTAAAGGTTTATGACAAATTTGACAATAACAGTAACACTGACTTTAGCAGTTACTGCTGAATGCGTTGCACCAGTGTATTCACTAGCACAGAACAAAAAATGTGTTCATTAATGGTATGAACAATAAAGAGTTAAAAGTTACCTATATGATTATTTACGGGATATTTACTGTGGTAAGGTTGTGAATATCCCGTAAATAATCATATAACTTTAGTGAACAACCGTGATAATTTAAAACAATAAAGAGTTAATCAATCAATCATAGTTAAAGTTACCAGGATTGCAAATCAAATGATGCAACCCACCCTTATAGTACACCGGGTTGTGTGTGGAATAGCACATCGGGCGAATCAGTGAGATTTAATAAGATATCTTAGGGGCAAATGGAATGGCTCATTCCGAGTCTTGGTCACGTTGTTTCAGGTCGAGAGCTGAGCTACAGCCGCCGCCTCAGCATGACAGAAGGCGGTGGAGTGGTGCTGAAAACCGGCGCGGGAGAACCGATTCTGGCGCACGCACCCACTGACATCGCCAGTAAGTTAACTCTGGTTTATTTACTTCACACCAAATAATTATGCTTCTATCATTCTAATATTATAAATGCAAAAGTGTTATTTATTTGTTCCTTTTTCTCGAAGCAACACAGCTACGGATTGACGTAATATTTTTTTTTTGCATAGAGATAGTTAAAGCGCCGGAGAGTTCCAACACATATTTCCCAAAAAAAATATTTACGTAACAACGGAATGCGTTAGTACGCACAATGAAAACAAACTTAGGGTAGGTAGGTACTATGTGACCCGGAAAATGACAACTAAAATAGTGTAATACACTTAATACGTTTTTTAATACGAGATTATGATACATTTTTATATCTAACTAGCTGACCCGACAGACGCAGTCCTGTCTTAGAACATCAAACGCGCGATGTTAAAATCGTCGTTAAGTTTTGTGACATTTTCCAATTATGTGCCCAATTTACTTAATTTTTCTTTCCGTAAGAACTTCTATATTGTATTTTCTCGTTCTACGAAGCATTAGAAAACTATAAAAAAATATTATGAAATTGGTAAAGTCGTTCTCAAGTTATGGCGTGACCAAGGTAAATTGGGATTCATTGTTATTTACATATAGAAGTAATATCCTTAACTTCTTCTTAATTTTTTTAACTACTTTGTTAGGGAACATCATTTGTAATGTTCTATTAAGTAAACTCTATGAAGTGTTAAGGCAGATAACACCACAGATAAGCTATGAGAACCTGGACTGATCAATTTTATTGTTGTGGTGAGCCCTATCAGGTTTTATTATCGGTTCAAATTTATACCCACTTACCTATAAGTACAATGATGAAGGTTTATCTTACCTGTGGGTATGACATTGAATTTATTGTAATTGCAACCCAACCAGGAATGCTCTACATGTCACAATGGCTAATTCCTATGAGGTTGACGCATTAAAACTGCAATAAGTACATCGTACCTAGTTTACCTTACGATAGTAAAACGCATTTGCCGGCGCACTTGCTAATAAAATGCAAATTATACACGTGGTGGTATATATTTGATTACATCACTGATTACATTCATAATGAGAGATACTTACGCATAATACGCAGTATCGGTTCCGTGCACATTAGGAGCAGTACTTTTTCTTTTAGACATTATCTCTGCATAAGCCAAGAAAATTTCTCGAATGCAAACTTTTCTACAATGATAATATCGGTTCGTTCTTCAGTATGCTTGCCTTTGTTATGCGTGAATCCAGATTTACACGCCAATTTGTGTCAGATCTGTGTTAGAAAAAACCAAGTTGTATCACAGGTACCTACAAAATTTAGCATAACTTATAAGTAAGTAATTATAATATAAGTTATTCTGTTTTAGTTCTCAGGCGACTATTAAAAGTAGGTATATGTATACATAAAATCTAAGCATATACACTTAAATTGTATTAGAAAGCCAGTTTTTTAAAGTGCAAGCACGGATTTAAGCGATATACTGCTAGTAACCATGACAGCGTATTGCTTCCATCAGCCACCATACATCTTCATGCTCGTATACCGTAGTTATGACAAAGATGTTATTCCCAGGCAGCCTGTTCGTGATGGGTGCTGGTTTGACGGCCGAGTGGGAGCCCGTGGCCTCTCGCCTCGCCGACCCTGCCCTCTCAGCGTGCGCTGCAATCGTCCTCGTCATATTCAACTACCCATTCAGTAAGAATAACTGTATTTTTTGTGAACTTCAAGTAGGTAAAATTTGAAGTTTTTTTAAATCAGGCTATAGATTTTTTTGGGCTTGCGTTTGTTTGCTAACTCGCCTGATGTTAAGCGATGATGCGGTCTATAATGTAGCACGATTTATAGCTTGGAGATTTTGTGTATTTCTATCATCTGTGATTGAAATTGTTTTGGAAGTAACGACGGGCACAGGAACAATATCAAATGATCTAAAGGCTTCCACAGACCAAAAGCAGTAGCAGCAGCAGCGCAGCTTGAACTCGCGGGCGCTTTTTGTAAAACAAAGAACTCCACTAGATAAACGTCAAATATGCCAATAGCTCCTGAGCAGCGCAGCCATGGAGGAATTTGTGCAGAGTGCGTAGGTTCATACAGTTCTTTGAATACAAATCGCGCAGGTCCCCGGGTTTCAAGCTGCGCTGCTGTTGACACGTGCGCTGCTGTTGACAAGCATTTTGATCTGTGCGGCTTAATATGACCCCGATCTTGTGTCAGCGTACACGCTTTTTGTGAAAACTGCAACCGCTTCCAATTCAATTACTGAAGTGGAAACAACTAGCGAGCGATAAGCTTGCTCCGTTAGCACAACAATGCAATTTTTTCGCTAACCCTTGTCGAACGGTGTTCTCAGATATTTCCGAACAAAGGTCGTTGATCAACAATTCAACGCAGTTGGAATACGGAAAAAAAGATTTACTGTTAATACTTCCAATCGAGTTAAACTTTTTGCTTCTTTTCTTTAGCCGTTTCCAAGAGCGATGGATTCTTGGAAACGAATGGTTGAACGAGTACAAAACGAAATAATATTTAAATTATTTTATGGCATGTTGGGTTCCATAACCAGCATGTATCATGCAATGTAAGAGGTAGGCACTGTTGTGCATGACTCATGATAACAATCTGCATTCTCTAAACTGTAATAAGGAATTCAATTAAATTGTTTAACTGATTTGTTATTTTTACTGTCTATAATATAAGAGACGCTTGTCATAAAATTAGCTTTGCGTTAGCTGGAAACTTTAAATTAACTTAGTACTCGTAGTTAATACCTCTGTCTAATCCTGAGCGTATCTGCAGTGCAAGTACCGTTATTTATCGATCATCAAATTTGACAGTTGAGATTGTCAAATTCGATAAAATGCCATTTGGTCAGTACTTATGATCGATTCTATGGCATTTTATCGAATTTGACGTACGATAAAGAACGGTACTTGCACTGCTGATTCGCAAAACGCCATTTCTTCGCTTGCAGTCGCATCGCAAGCTATCCAAATATCAGAATGACAAATTTTTAGAACGTAAATGTAGGTATCTGCGATGTTAAACCTTTTGACTGCCCAATTTTTATAATACCTAATAATAAAATGTAAAAATTTTCTGAATTTCCCTTTTCTCAAAATGTCCAATACTTACAGAGTTCATTTCTCATAATGCCTAATTCCCAAAGTGTTCGTTTGGTAGATTTTTGTTTGTTTCAATATTGGTTTCCATAAAACATAATTTTAATTAAAAAAAGTTTGCACTCTGTAGCAAGACAATTAATTACCAACTGAAAATGGCAACAAACCTCGGCCACAGATTAAAAACAAAAGAGGTAACATTCAAACTTAAACTCTTTACACGGAACTACATGGATACCTACAGATCAACGAAATAGATACCAGAATGAAGAGTTTGTGATATGTGTACTGTTTACAGTGCGCAGCGCAGGCCTGGTGCTGCTGCAGACGGTGCCCGAGGGGCTGGGCACGTGCGAGCTGCGCGCGGCCGCGCTGCGCGTGCCCGGCGTGCTCGCCATCCACGAGCTGCACGTCTGGCAGCTGCACCGCGAACGAGTCGTCGCCACCGCGCACATCTCTTACAGCTCGCATGAGGTAACCTACCAATCCTGACCATCCACTATTTTCTTAGCCTATTATCATAACTATTACCTATGCCCATAGTCGGCAATAAACATCTTAGAAATAGAGAAAGGCACTACGTATAATATGAAGGATCGTTAGTTGACGAATGCGACTAAAGTGTTGGATAGGTACTCGGCGACTCTTACAGCATCGCAGTCGCGACTGAACTCTCCCGGCCAGTGGGGTTGAATATAGCTTCGCACACGAATAGAACAAAAATCGGCAACGTCACAGTATACCTTAAGACCGCGCTCACCGGCCAGAACTATCTAGTTATCACATTTTCAGCATCTTAGAAGATAAAAAATCACTACGTGAGAATTTTACGCGCCTTTCTTTGGATTATAAAATAGAGACATGAATATAGGTTTAAGTTTGATTTACTTTTCACAGGATTATCTCAAGAGTTCGGAGCTAGTAAACGATGTTTTTAAAAGGCATGGTATCGGTCTGGTCACTCTGCAGCCCGAGTTTACGCTTACCTCACTAATGGGTAAGAATCATTCCCTAATCCATAAACTTCTTAGTTACAATTTCAAAACATAAATACATCTATAACATTATGTGCTTAAAATATACCAATGTTATATTAAATGGATTAATCGGATATTGTGGCTACAGGCACAGAAGATGACAAGAAGGCAATGATAGAGTTCGCCAACGTGGCGTGTTCCTGCCCCTGCGCCAAGGAATGCACTGCCCCAAGGTGCTGCGCTGCACCGAGACAACCGTCTATTACCCGCATTTAGCACATACGATCCGAAGAGGAGCTATGTGTTTGAAACTGGCACTAAGTATTGTGCACGTAAGGTCTGAACAAGATAGACAAGGCATGACTGGCGTGTTTCAGTCATCACGGTAACATGCACGAACTAGGATGAATCAGTTCTTTTGTCTTGGCTCGTCGCCCTCGACTGTTTAGAATTTAGATGTTCAAACCGGACTTTGTCAAAATATTATACTGTTCTATGAGACTAGCTTTACTTAAGTACTATCATAATATCTTCATATTGGCTAGAACTAAGAGGTTAATTAAAAACATAACAGGGTTTGCAACGTGCGTGGTCTTGCCCAAATTTAGTCAAAGTTACGAATAGATTCGTATCTGCATTGTAAATAGATAAGTTAGAAGTAAGATATTTTGTGACTTAGTTGTAAGTTATAATAAAAAAGCAATGTAATAGAAACACTCAAATGGCGAGATATTTTGTCAGCCACTGAGTTTTTGCCCAGATTGCGAATTTGTTGACCACAATAGCATTTACTAGTAGCAAAAAAGGCATTTTGCAACCAAAGATGTACCTCGAACGACAAAGCGGAGAAATTTCCAGCGTCTAATAATGACAGAGCCAGCCTACAAGAGTGAAAGTGTGATGGATAAAACACGGCGGGATTGGTCTGCCTCGCTACGGCGCAATTACGTTTGTCACTTGAGTGCTGACACGCCTGACACCAAAATGAGCATGTTTCAATGAAATAATGATGTCTATTGTTGGACACGGAAATGGCGTGGCAGCTATGTGTTCATTTTGGTACAGTAAAATCATTGTTAAAGGTGAAATTATTACGAAACAAGTCTTCCGCAGTTACATGGCAGGCTAGGCACATAACTACCTATTTCCTGGCTACCTACATACATCTCCAGGTGAAAACTGCTAAACAACTTCGGGGGATGCTTCAGCAAGTTCATAAGAATGATGCGGCATTGTTTTATATGCTAAGGATAAAGTTAATTATTCTAAAGTCGACCCCCAGGCGCCCCCTGACCCGAACGAGCTCGGGAGGTTTAAAAAAGGTTGGTTGGTGCTTGCCCATAACAGAGACCAGTGGAAAGAATTAGGAGAGACCTTTGCCCAACAGTGGGACAGTAAAGGTTACGTAAAAATTTAATAATAAATTAATTATATTACTATTACATAAATAAATGATGGAATGACAAACATATTCAGAACGCCGAACTAGGTCTGAAAAGAGGCACGGAAAAAAGAAGAGACACTAGCGTATCTATAACCAATGTAAGCTACACGAAAACTCGTCTAAAAGCTCAATAACATTGCTCACAAATATGAATCTGCCATCTTGCCATACGAATAAAATTTTGGAGATATATACCCATCATAAATTACAAATAATTAGGTTCCTATAACAGCTTAGTTTGTAATGATTACCTAAATATGAATAGGTGTCATCTATGTAATGATTTATTTAAATATATGTAAATAGTTAAAGATATGAATAAAATCAAGGTCACGGCCGATTATCTGTCCTTTATAGATGCGTAAGGCCGACCAAGGGCCTGTGAGGAAATATTATGATACTGTAACATTATTTAGATTTGTGTAACTATACAGGTTTGTTTCTAATGTACCAAAAACCTTGTTTTGGGACCCGGGTATGTCCTAAAACTGCGACCAGAACCACCGGATGTTGGGCAGCAGGATCCTGTTAGTACACGGTGAACGCACTGCGATCCCCAAGCCGCCTGCCAATCGTGGGGATTATGGTAACACCACTCTCTAAGAGAGGCCTTGTTTCAGCAGTGGACATTTAATGGCTGATGATGTGTACCAAAAACCTACGTCACAGGTAGCTTACACGAGATATTTTAAGTACATTCAAAATAATCCTGTATAAATAAAAAGGTATCAGTAATAGATATGTGATTGTGATTCATGTACGGTAAGAAAAATACATAAACAATTATTTTAGATTACTAATTTCACGTAGATAATTGAAAGCGTTCAGCGCTATAATTAAAAGTCAACAAGACGAATTTTTAAATGTCTATTTGTGTCGTATAACTATTATGTAGAAGAATAATTCTTCTATTTACTTATTGTCAAAACATATAATTATATATGAAAAAAAATAAAATTTTGTTTATTTCGGCGGGAAAGATCATAGAGGTAGATAATAATTTTCAACAGCTTTTGAAAAGAAACGTACAAAGTGACTGTGCTGTTCCTCGATAGTATTAAAGTGAGAACGATGATATTCAAATAAAATTTTGCAAACATTGAGTTCCGGGCAAAGATATATGTCAATGGTTCCGGGGGTATAGTAAGGCCGTTCATACATGAAGCGATGCTACTTGGCGACAAGAGTAGCGCACGCCTATCGCAACTCTTGCCACGTGCCGTGCGTATATGACACACGTTAGCATGTCAATTTGTGTATGAAGCTCCATTCAACCGCACTGCGAGAATCGCAACGCTACTCGAGTCTTAGAGTATGCGAATTATGCGATACTTGCGTTGTCTTGTGTATAAACGGCCTAAAACTTAATAACTAGATTACTACACTGATATTCCTCGTACGAAATTAACGATTTTTCAAAGGAATAGTATCTACCTGAACATATTATATTTTTATAGCTAATGAATTTGAATACAAATATATAGATTAAGAGTTTTGTGTACAAAGAGTTGTTAATTATTGAGAAAACAAATAAACGTTTGTTTAATATAATTATGAATGCGGTGCTTATTCATTTTGCTGGTAGATATAATCTTTGTTGTTGATAACCTATTCTACTTTTAGGTAATTCGTATGGTGATTAATCATGTCACCCCGCTCTAAAAATACTACAAGTTTAGAAAAGGTTTCTAGACCTATAGTGCTTGGTACCTAAGTACTATACTCGGTCAAAGTTTTTTGAGCTCTGACAGCTACAAGTAGGTTGCAACTAGCTGAATCGTTATCAGTCTATCACGTACCCACTATTACAACAAAGGCATTCCCTCAGAGACTGAAGAATATGTCCCTAATCCACTATGCTGACATTTTAAACATAAGGTTTTTTGCGGTTTCTGCACGATATTTCCCTTCACCGTTTTTGGGCGCTGTCATCAAAACTGCACGTAATAAGTAATGTGTTGGGCCGAGGATCGAACCGGGTGCCGTCAGATTGTAAAGCGCACTATGCTCCGCTCGGCCACTATCACTCATTCAACTGACTGAACTGTACTGAATTATATTTTAGGAAATGATAATGAAACAATGACCAAAGTTTACTTAACAGTTTATTAAAACTACACTACATTATTTGACTAGAATTAACGAACTACAAACTGTATTTGACACATTAACAGAGTAGGATAATGAATTTATATTGCTTTTAATAAATATTGCTCAAAGTACTACCACAGGATAGGTCAAAAGCGTGTCAGCGGCAGCACAGCTTTGACGTGGACCCGCGTATCATGATGATACAAGGAACTGAACCAATACACATCTCACGAAATGCTGATTCGTTCGTCAAATGATGTCGGCGGCGGCATTGTTTAGTTTAGACGATTCTCTTACGATCTTAAGAGGATTTTGGCGTTGCACGGCTTGTGCATTTGCCAGTGTCAAGTATTAAAACATGGCTAAGTTTTATTGAAAATAGTCAAACAAGTCACAGTCAGAGTCAAGCAAAGTGAGTCACTGTCAAGTCCAAGTCATGCCCTAGTAAAGTGGTGGAGATTTTACTAGAAGTTTTAAAGGAGTTTTGGAAACAACATGAAGAGATATGTTTCACTGTATAAAAATTCTTTGGTTTCACCTCGTAAAATCATTAAACACTTAAGCATGTTCACGAACACATGCACCATTATTAGATATACACGATCAGTCGAATATTCACAAGTTTGTGAGGCTCCAAGTTTTTTTTATACGTTAGCGACAAAACTCTTCATTTAATTCCTTGAATAACAAAACGCGCGGTTCTGCGTTCAAGCCGTGCTATCACTGCTACCGCTTTTGGTCTGTAAGTCTTTAAAACTAGGCTTTTAACCTCGGCGGACAGTCGGTGGCGCATGGCGGAGCGGCTTCATATACAAATAAAGCTGATCCCGTCAACCAATATCCGCCATAGGTCATCGAGGCAGTCATTACATCCTTACGTCGCCGTGAACTTTGGTAAAGTTCGCACATAGCGTAAAACGGAAAAAAGAATTATGGAAATTCCAAAATTCCTAACAATTTTCAGCATTTTGGCTACTCCAGTCTACTCACAGTAAATACGGTTTCTGTCATCGATATAGGTTTTTTTTTTTAAATTATAAAGCCAAGCCTACGCTTGGCCGCCAACTCGCCTGATGTTAAGCGATGATGCGGCCTACGATGGAGCACGCTTGCCTAGAAGAAACCTATTCACTCTCGACTTGAAGGTAATTACAATTAGTAGACGAACTGAGTAGCGTATTTCATTCGTCACCATAATCAGTGGACAAGAGGTCGTCGTAAGGCGAGGGAGTGGTGGTGGCGCTGGTGGCGGTGCCAGTGAACACGTGGCGGCAGTACGCGGGTGTGCACGCGCGACTCTTCACCAGCCGCCCGCAGGGCTTGCCTGTGCCGCCCTCCGGACGCTACGTGGGCACATAAAGGACGATTTACATTACATCATGTTCGAAATAGAGCCGACGACGGGCATTGAAATTGCAAGTTCTATCATCATCATTTTCACTCCGTCCACTGCTGGACATAGGCCTCCACCATCGATCTCCAAAAGGGCCGGTTGGAAGCGGCCTGCATCCAGCGTTTCCCTGCGGTCTCTTTTAGGTCTTCTGTCCATCTTGTGGGTGGACGTCCTACGCTGCGCTTACCGGTCCGTGGTCTCCATTCCAGAACCTTTCGGCCCCATCGGCCATCTGTTCTGCGTGATATGTGCCCTGCCCACTGCCACTTCAACTTGCTATTCCGGTGGGCTATGTCGGTGACTTTCGTTCGTCTACGGATCTCCTCATTTCGGATTCGATCTCGTAGATGCAAGCAAGTTCTATCGTCTTGATATAATATGTAACTTCTTTGGTTGACAAATTTAGACAAGTGGTAGACAAGCTACGCTCCTGAAAACTTCAAATCACATATCACGCTATGCCACGTCTCGTGGGTGGGTATTGCGGTAGAGTTAGTAAAGTAGGTACATGCGCGTAGGTAAAACAAACACCAAGAGCATTTGTAGAGTATGACAACAGAAAAGAGAAGTAAATAGAATGGAAATGAGAAGGAAAATCTGTCGCCAGGCATTATGCATAACGTTGCGTGAACATTCTTATTTAGATCAACGCGTCGTACTCCCAAGACCATGCACCTTACCTTTTTGGGTTAGGTCTCAAAGTTCTTTGTCCGCATCACAGTTGCTAACTGATTTCGAATGACTGACGTTTCGTTTATATTTATGCAGCTGGCTACAACAAATTTCTTACAATAATGCCTTGACAGCCGTTCAAATTTAAACAATTTTTCTTTTCTTTTCTGTGAGTATGACGGCTTCCCAGTCCAGTGGATATAACAACCGTTGTTATGTTCACGCAAATAGTGCCAATACGTACACCTATGCAGCATAATTAGTCCAATATTATAACAAGAGAAGAAGAGACTTTTGAAGTAGGTAACTACTATAACATTTTATTTTGCGACGATTAATCGACGACGATAGTCTTATAATTATACCATTCCGGGCTTTGGGCCAATATCATCGCAACTTTGTTGCCTAATTAGTTTGTGAGAAACAAGATTACCAGTCATGTGATTATTTATAGTTTTATAACATTCAGCGATTATTTATTGCTATCTTAATTTATTGTAGTTACCTATATAATAAACTTTAGTGCATTGCAATAGTTCGTATTCAACAGTGGGTACGATATTTTTTATTATGTTAGATTATTTTGATACAAGGACACAGTTACAATAACAAACTCCAGATCCATGTAACTCAATGCCATAAATTTTCTAATGCTAATTTTAATTCTTACAGTTTATTCTATCAACGCAAAATAATGTGTTAATACCTCAAGCATACGACCTTTCTGATGGAAAGCAGTTACCGTCACATAATGGATATCCATAACACAGATACGTTGCTGACCCATTTTCATAAAAAAAAACTATTATTTTAATAACCCCATTGCAACATTCTGTAATACGTGAACCGCAGATAGGAGTGTGTTCTATATTTTGCAGATGTGAGGCAAAAAGAAGTGTTTTAAATAAAGGCTTTGTTCAAATGAAGTCTAAAATTTTTGATCGCTAACTCTCGGCGTCAGTCACGCAATAAAAATATCCTTAGATCAACATTCTATACTAGCTGTTGCCCACGACTTTATAAGCGTAGACTTTCTTATACTGACTGATTCATTACGAAATCTCGAAAACTTATGAAATGAAATTTGGTAGTCCTATACCCCAAGGGTCGCTAAAGGTAGCATTCCGATCGTGGCGACCGCGACCGGCGGCAGCGGCCGCGTCGCTATACAATGCAAGCGACCCACGCGTCGCGCGACGCTGTCGCTTGTATTGTTTATATAAATTCAAACAGAGAAGACATAATTCGAGAGGGAATCGGTTTCTTCTAGGCAAGCGTGCTCCATCGATATCAGGCGAGTTGGCGGGCAAGCGCAAGCCTATTTATATTTTTTTTAAAAGAGCAGTGGGTCGCGCGTATGTATGATGAATTTATAAGAAGTGCTAAACAATGCAAGCGACTGCGTCGCGCGACGTGTGGGTCGCTTGCTGCGACGCTACCGCCGGTCGCGGTCGCTAAGATTGGAATGCTACCTTAAGAAAAGAATTTACGACAGGTTTGAATTAAGGGCGTCTATGGGGCGGCGAGTGAAAGTTCACATGAAAATCTATGTATACGAAGTCTCGGAAAACTGCTAATCTATATTATATAAGTAGTGTACTCTATGGAACATGGGTTATGTACTTACCACAACTATGCGGTAGTTGTGCTTGACAGCAAACTCACAGTCACCGTTACACTCGCTCCAGCCCAGCCAGGGACCGGTCTGGCAGTCCACGTCTGATGACAATATTAACAGGTCAACATCTTCATTGAAGACAACGACGGTAATGATGTGGGATAATAATGACGCAGGGTGGCAGTTCTGTGGGATAATAATGACAGGATGGTAATGATGTCAAGGATGGTGGGACGATAACGACGGGGTATTTGACTTATGTTATGATACCATCCAAAAAATTTTATAAATCAATTTTGTTATTTAACCATCATAATTTTCAGTATTTGTGTTTTAAATGGTGAAACGTTCACCAAGTGAAGCTTGGTAAAGTTCTACCTAGCAGTGGGTAGGTGTTCCAAAGGAAAGAGTTTATGATAGTATAAGTTAAGTTTTAATCGAGCAAGCGAATGAATTTACAGGAGACTGAGGGTCGTGAACTCAGAAGGTGATGGCGATAAAAAACGTGTTGGTCCCTTGTTTAGAGACTTAGCTTGAAGAGCTGGGGCGCCGATCGCCGCGTGAATGGCAGTACAAAATTCAAATTATTAAACTACCGTGTAAACGTTTCCTTTGACATTTATGGGGCCGCGCGACATTAGTGACGTCACACATAAGCAAACGAGTTCAAGGATGATAATGATGTCAAGGATGATAATGATGTGGGATAATAATGACGTAGGATGGTAAAGATGTCAAGGACTGTTATGATGTGGAACAATAATAGCGAAGGGTGGTAATGATACGGGATAATAATTACGTGGGTTGGTAATGATATGGTATAATAATTACGTAGGATGGTAATGATATGGGATAATAATTACGTAGGATAGTAATGATATGGGATAATAGTTACGTAGGATGGTAATGATATGGGATAATAATTCCGTAAGACAGTAATGATATGGGATAATAATTACGTATTATGGTAATGATATGGGATAACAATTACGTAGGCTGGTAATTATATGGGATAACAATTACGTAGGATGGTAACGGTATCAAGAGCAGTAATGATGTGGGATAGTGATAACGTGCAAGATATAGTTTTATAATTTACCCTCATCAAATATGGGAGCATCGTTCACCATAACTTCGTTATCTTGATTCGAAGGAGTGGGCTTCCATTTTTTGGTCGCCGCTGCTTCATTGCCAACTGCAACAAAGATTACTTTAAGGAATATCGAGATTTTTACAAAAACAGGCAGACAATAGATTAAACACCTATCAATACATTTTAAATATCATTACAAAACAAACAAACAAATAAAATGTAAGCTGAGCAAAGCTGACAAATAAATAATTTGATTTTATGTAAGTACTAGCGACCCGCCCGCCCGGCTTCGCACGGGTGCAATTTACGTGCGAAGCCGGGGCGGGTCGCTAGTTATTTATATATAAACCTTCCTTGAAAATGTATCTAACTGATGGTGAAAACCGCATCAAAATCCGTTGCGTGGTTTAGGAGGAGTTAGCGGCCATACAGACATACAGACAGACGCGGAAAGCGACTTCAATTTATACTATGTAGAGATGATCAAGAAATACGGTAAACAAAAGAATAGCCCGTAGTCTGGTCTTATAACTGGATAAAGAAGGCTGATTTTAAGTCTTCCGACCTCTTTTTTGCTCTAACAAGCACATAATTTTTTCTTCTCTTTTCCATCCTCACAGAACGTAACTATTATTTATTCTGTTCCCGCAGTCTAAAACAAGCAGCCACTCACCGGGTGCTATAGTAGTTGTGGCTTTCTCTGTGGTGTTCCGATCCAGGCAGTTTTTCTGGCAAAGAAGCTTGTTGCGGAAGTTGTTGGCATTGCCGCCGCAGCCACTGAAGCCGAAAGGCTCGCACGCGCCGCTCGAGTTGTCAAAGAACCAGCGCTCTTGGTACCCGCGGCAGTGCCCCACTAGCAACGGCAGCTGGCAATCTTCTACAACAATATAGAAAACAAATTAGACTTTCCGAGTAAGTGTTAAAATCTAAACTGAAATCCACAATAAAAACAGATGCGAAAGACTAGTCTCTCTGTCTGTTAGTTTTATCTTGTCGAAAGACTAGTCTTTCTGTTATGCTTTTACCACAATACTATGGTTTCCTCACGATATCTTCCTCCATCGGCAGCTCAAGCTGATTTTTTGGATTTGAACCCACACCCTGCGGTTTGGTATTGAAACGTGCCAACCACTGGTGCCTTACGGATGCCTCTTAACGCGGGCTCGAAATAGCGCTGAAACAGCGTAGTGCGGAAAATCACGCGAACATAAACTTTTAGTGTCCGCGTTCTCAAACACCTATACAGAATCGCTTAAAACAGGTAGCCCTTGAGCTATCATCAATACGAGTTAAAGTGCATGTTGAGGTCAGGTTCACAGCCTTCGGTTGTTGGTTACCTTCTGATACTAAAGTGTCGTCGCAACTGCTTGGTTGTAGTTTACCTTCTGATACTAAAGTGTCGTCGCAACTGTTTGGTTGTAGTTTACCTTCTAATACTAAAGTGTCTTCGCAACTGTTTGGTTGTAGTTTACCTTCTGATACTAAAGTGTCGTCGCAACTGCTTGGTTGTAGTTTACCTTCTGATACAAGTGTCGTCGCAACTGCTTGGTTGTAGTTTACCTTCTGATACTAAAGTGTCGTCGCAACTGCTTGGTTTTAGTTTACCTTCTGATACTAAAGTGTCGTCGCAACTGCTTGGTTGTAGTTTACCTTCTGATACTAAAGTGTCGTCGCAACTGCTTGGTTGTAGTTTACCTTCTGATACTAAAGTGTCGTCGCAACTGCTTGGTTGTAGTTTACCTTCTGATACTAAAGTGTCGTCGCAACTGCTTGGTTGTAGTTTACCTTCTGATACTAAAGTGTCGTCGCAACTGCTTGGTTGTAGTTTACCTTCTGATACTAAAGTGTCGTCGCAACTGCTTGGTTTTAGTTTACCTTCTGATACTAAAGTGTCGTCGCAACTGCTTGGTTGTAGTTTACCTTCTGATACTAAAGTGTCGTCGCAACTGCTTGGTTTTAGTTTACCTTCTGATACTAAAGTGTCGTCGCAACTGCTTGGTTGTAGTTTACCTTCTGATACTAAAGTGTCGTCACAACTGCTTGGTTGTAGTTTACCTTCTGATACTAAAGTGTCGTCGCAACTGCCGTCGTCGCCGTCGCAAAGCGCCTCTTGCATTGTAAGCGTGGACGTGCACCTCTCCAACAGTTCTTGGGACATACTCTCTATCTCCGGCGATGCGGTTATGTTCTCCGTCGGGATATTCTGTGGGGAACGCGTCGGGATTTAAAACAAGACATCGTTTGCCAAAATGTTATTTTCACAAAGGAAATAATAAAAGCACACAGGGTAAATATTTGCACCGTCATCGTTACTATTTATTCCATATATTTACTTGGACCAAAATAAAATTAATGGACGGGCCCAGAAGGAGCGCATTTTTGAAGATTACAATATGACCACCGGCGCTCATTTCGTTTCAGTCGGTCTCTCGCCGTAGGAAGTGCGACACGCGACTATTGTTACATGATAACGAAACATCTGACAAAATTATGCCTTCGTGTGCTTTCCCGAAGTAAATACACAAGAAAAAACCGCTATTTATTTTTTGCAACAAATGTACTGTACATAGTTATAATTAGGTGTTGAAGTATATATGTCCGACGGTTTGACTCGTTTTTACTGAGCAAGTACAATGGTTATGGCCCGTCCATTAATTTTTTAACGGTTAAAGTATATTTAGTGGATCCTACACCCCAACGATTTTTACCTAACGGGCATCAAACATGAAGCGCTAGTTAGATATACAGCAGAAATATTGCTAAAAAATAATAAGAAAGAAAATAAATTTTATTTGAAACCTTTACAAAAACTTATATCTAAAGGATACAATCAGTGTCGAATGGGTCCGTCTCAGTAAATGCTGAAAGTCAAGGGCTATCAGCGCCGGTTTTCAGACGAACCCTTGAGTTAAAATAGAGTGTGTAAGGGAAAGGAACGCAGAATAAGTCTATCGTTTGCACAAGCTTTAATACAAAATACAAAAACGTTTATTGATATTCATTAAAGGGCTATAGGTACATAAAGATGTTAAGTAGGTAGTTCTATGGGTACAAATATTGTAAGAAGAGAAGTTAGAATAGTTAGTTTATATTTGAACCATAACGTCACGTGGCACTCGGCCTTCCTACTCACTATCAACTGCAGCTCCGCGAACCTCCTGTTCAGTTGATGGTGCAGCATGCGCGAGATGTAGTCCTGCAGGCGCACGTCGCGTGCGCGGTACACGCGCGTGCGCACGCGCCGCCCGCGCCCGCACCGCGCCGAGCACGGCGACCACGAGCTCCATGACGTCACGCGGCACTCGGGGTCCACGGACGTGCCCTGCAGAACGACCACAGCATGCGTCATCTCGTTCGTCTCCTTTACAAATTACATTCACACAAGTCAGGGGTGGATCCAGGATTTCATTTGGGGGGGGGGGCATTCTGACATTTCTGACAAGGTTCGAAGGTATCAAATCGAAAAATTGAGTCGAATGTATGGAATTGCTAGGTGTTTCACTAGGGAGGCATGGCCCCCATGCCCCCCTGAATCCGCCAATGGCACATGTTCACGAATGTTATTTGCAAAGGAGATGATGCCGGTATGATAGATATAATGGTGATAAGCTGAAGATTTTGGTTAATTATATTTCTCAGATTCGCAGGGAAACCAGTATCTAAAACGAAGTTATTCACCAGGGAACCAAAGTTATCGATATAAATCTTGGCGTTTACTTTTTACTTTTACGTTTTCACGTGTTCTAGAGTGGAGACTATGAACCGGCAAACACCGAGATGGATGCCTTGAGGCCCAATGGAGTGACGATATACGTAAAGAAGCTGGCAATGTCTGGAAGAGACAACCTGAAGATCGGACTGGCGTGCCTCGGGCGAGATCTATGTCCAGCAGTGGGCTATTATAGACTAGGCTGATTATGATTATGATGATGATGATGGCGAACTCGTGTTCTGTACTAGTTAGTGCTGCGAGTTTAGAGTCTTAAATCAGAATACTTACGATGAAGAACCAAGCGAAGTTCGTCATGTTTATGTACACGTCCGGCACTCTATGTAAAGAGACAATTAAAATATTAAGATAAAAAATTTTCCTCTCACAATTCAAGCCTATAATTTTACTTTTATTTTATTAGTTGAAACGTGATTGATCTTTATTTGCCCGCTAATGACGTCATCATTGGCATTATATTGAGTTCCTTCCATGCCGTATAAAAAAAACTGTTTAAAGCAAAATCTCAACAATGAAATTGACAGATGAGAAAGTTTTGACAACGCACAATATTTGAATATTCTGTCGATGATGACGACATCTCGTATAAATTTTTCGAAATACAAATAGTTAATAATAACTTTTTTTATTGTGTATATACTTGCGTTTGACAGCCATCCCACTTGCCACCTCGATTGTTGTTAAGCGATGATTCAGTCAACGATGGAGCACGCTTGCTAGATAAGTAAATTAAAATTATATTGGTAAAAAATATGAACTATATAAATAGTGAAAAATATGAAATATGTAATAAAAATAGTAAAGTATTCGCTTCACTCATACACTGACGTTATTTCGAATCTCCAACTACCCTAATTTTCAAAAATCTTTCAGAGCGCCTGTTTAATGCGACGCGTGACCAAAATGGCTGGCGTTTCTTTCTCAACGCATAAACATCGCCATTTAGCATGGTAATGCCGCCAGCAATCTGGGTACGCTGCCAACTAGTAGTGGGCTTGAGCATTTAGATTGTCTTTAGGCCTCCAACGGTCTATGGGCAGTCTAACTGTATTTGTAGTGTTAGTATTAGCTTGTATTTTGTTTAGTTAATAAAGGCACTTGCCCTTAGAATAACTACTCAGAAAAGGTAGGTTTCCAAACAACGCCTTCTCAAAACGTAAGCTACAAATTCGCTTTGTAGCTTACGTTTCGATTGGTATTTTAAACGATTTAAGCAAGAAAATTAATGGATTACCTGTGGAATGTCACACCATAACTCTTATGCTGCTTTTCTGATTTGTTGTGGTACGATTTCACCGCGCAAATTGTCATAGTAAAATTTTTATATTTTTTTCTTTGGAGCCATATGTGATACCATTTGAATGGCTTAAATTTTGCGAATGTACTTGGTTTCTTTGTGTAGTTATTCTAAGCACTTGCGCTTTTTTATGTAAAACAATTGTAAGTAAATGCGTACGAGTACATACGCCTCGCAAGGTCCAGCGTCGCAGGGCACGGCCTGGTCGAGCACGGTGCGCTGCCGGAAGCCAGTGTTGCAGCGCTTGGCAGCGCGCGGCCCCACGTACTGCCGGCTGCGCGCGCGCACGCCGCACCCCTCGCACGGCGACCACGCAGACCACTCGGTCACGGCGCACGGACCGTGCGACCGCGCCGGATCTGGCTCGTACTGCGACGGAGCCCTGATACCAAATGTGATCGTCTCTATCGTGCGAGCTCATTCCAAATAGGCCTATTCATGCATCTGAGTATGTTCCAGCGTCTTCTTAATCATCATCATCATCAGCCAGAAGACGTCCACTGCTGAACATAGGCCTCCCCCTTTAACCTCCACACTGAACGACAGCCTGCCTTTTGCATCCACTGGATGCCAGCGACTCTCACTATGTCGTCGGTCCATCTAGTGGGAGGCCTACCTACGCTGCGTCTTCCGGTTCGTGGTCTTCACTCCGGACTTTCTTCCCCATCGGTTATCGGTTCTTCGAGCCATGTGGCCTGCCTATTGCCACTTCAACTTGCAAATTTTAACAACTATGTCGGTGAGTCTGGTTCTTTGGCGAATATCCACCCACTATAATATGGAATATTCCAGCGTCTTCCCTACGTTTAATTTGAGAAGTAACTCATAATCATGCGAAGTCAGTTTATGTTGAAGGGCCCGTGATCTACAACCAAATTCCGCTTCGGCCATATTCGAAACCAAGTTTCGAAACTAGTTTCAGAAACAGAATCATTTTTCTTTTTCCGAAACTAGTTTCGAAACTTGGTTTCGAATATGGCCGAAGCGCCAAATTCCATACCAAACCAACCTGCTACCGTGCGGAATGCACCTTACGTCTCGACTTGGCCGGGGTTTATTATTTGTTGATTTTCTTTAGAATATGCACTGTTTAAAGAAGAAAACCCCTTCACTTTATTATTTCGTAGTTAATCCGCCGTAGCATTACATATTCTCTGGAAATTTTAACTGTACCTATACTTATTACGGTTCAAAATATACAGCCGGTAAAAGAGTAGGACAGATAGTAAGACAATGGTTTAGTGATAGGGTCTCGTTGACACTCTTTAGTACCGAAGCATAAAAAATTAAAGAGAAACA
Source organism: Agriopis marginaria (assembly GCA_932305915.1). Taxonomy (NCBI): domain Eukaryota; kingdom Metazoa; phylum Arthropoda; class Insecta; order Lepidoptera; family Geometridae; genus Agriopis; species Agriopis marginaria. The sequence continues at coordinate 5,091,497 of OW029921.1, read as the reverse complement.
AACACACTTTTGCATTTATAATATTAGTATGTAGGGTCAATTTAATAGATCACATTTGACACTTCATCAAAATTCAACAATGTAACCTTGCATCATGTATTATTTATTTTTACAAAGTTAGAACTGCAAAATTGCTTAACTTGTTTCAGTTAAAAATACATACATATTATGTAACATATGTGTAACAATATGGGTTCCATGCCTGAAATAAATACATTTTATTTATTTATTTATTTATATTAATAATGACAAAAGAAGGCAAGTTTACTATTTTCTTTGACAAATAAACAATGGACTGACAGATGTCGAATGTGATTTATTAAATTGGCCCCACATGTTTTATATTAAGAATAAGATATATTTATTGCCAAAAACCAAAAACAATGGACATATACTATTAGAAACATAAGGAGAAACAGTGCTTGGCAATAGGGGTACGCTCAGCGCTGTACTGCGAGGTACCGAAGGGTCACGCAGGGCTGGTTTTCGGCATACCCCTATTAAGACGATTCTCAAAGCGGTCTCATAGACAGTGCGTGCTTGTGTTGGATGGAGGGTACCTGCAGTCCCGGCGCTGGCCCTCGCAGAGTTCCCGCTGCGTGAGCTCCAGGCGGCAGGAGTCGGCGGCGACGCGCGCCACGTGCACGTAGTCCCGCTGCCGCACGCGCGTGCCGAGCCCGCACGTCACGCTGCACGCACTCCACGCGCCCCAGTGGTGCGTGGCGCACGCGCCCGCCGCGCCGCCGTGCCCGCCCGCCTCCGACCCGTACTCTACATACAATGTGCACCAGATCAACGTTTACCCTCATCATCATCGTCATCAAGACGTCCACTGCTGAACATAGGCCTCCCCCTTAGACCTCCACACTGAACGACAGCCTGCCATCTGCATCCAATGGATGCCTGCGACTCTCACGGTGTCGTCAGAAGTATTTTTTTATTTTATTTTTATTTTACAAGGAAAACATACAGCTGCTAATTAAAACAATAAAATATGAGATAAACATTTACACAAGCCAAAAACATGTTTTCACTAATACAAACTAGAAATAGTGTAAATTTATCGCTGATAAGTCTGCGTTTAACCACAAACTCGCCTGTTGGTAAGCGACGATGTGGTCGAAGATGAAGCACGCTGACTTACAAGATATCTTTTCACTCTGGACTTGATAAGGCCCAGATTATATATCTCAGGTAACAAGGAAGCTAGCAGGTTGTTCCAATCCTTGGCCGTACGGATTATATATTATAGAAACGTAGAATCGAAGCGGCGGGAATAAACTTTGTCAATCATTCTCTCTATTAAAATTTGGAGGTTTTTTTTAAATTTCAGTAGTCTCACGTGGCAATCTTTTAAATTTGAGGATTATGTAATGAAATGTAGTGGTTGGGGTTGTCTAGCGCACGCTCCCAAACTTATGTTCTTTAACACGGATACAAAATCCCGATGCTTATTGTTGTTGCCCGGTACAGTTTGGTATTTGTTATTTGATAACCCTGTTTGCTCATACTGGAAAAAAATTGTTCACGCCGCATCATACTATAACAAAATGCACCCACGAGAACTGACCTCCAGAATCGCAGCTCTTCTCGTAAAGCCTCAGCCTGGAAAGGCGGAGGCGCGCAAACGGACGCATCTCCCCCACGGTGCTGAAGAAAGGAGAGCGCACGTCACGAGGCCAGTCCGGACGTAACGCTCGAACCGGCGCCGCGGGGATGGTCGGGATTCGACGAGACTGGAAACAACACAAATCAGTTGTACGTCTGCGACAAAGATCAATAGTAATCAAAGAGCTCCAACTCACAGTGTATCCAAGTCCGTTATCAGTCCCTGCGTCATAAGGATACAGCGGCAGAGTGAGAGATCGCGTCCAAGTACAGTTCAGAGCGCATAGCTCGAGTGCTGACACCCCTACGATCCAATCAGGCGAAGGCGCCAGTTTAGCTGCAAGCGACACGAGGTGGTTCTTGGCATCCACTCGAAACACGGCAAAAGTACTAGGGTTGCCACCTCCCGCTACTTGCTGCCAGGATATGCCACGCGCTTTGATGATCGTTCGGATATGATCACTCTGAAAAAATCACATAAAATTCCTATAAAAATTTCAACATCATGACAACTCTGGTAGATACTGTCAAAATAAGTAGTGCTTTTCTCAGCAACGTACCTCAGCTTTTAGTTCTTTTTCCAAAGCAGTAGTTGCACCATCGTCAGCTAACCGCCTTAGTCCAGAACTGGCCACTCTGCCTTCTTGCCAAACTCTGTACTGAGCCGTGTGTGAGGCGCCGATGACATCACCGAAATGCGCGCGAGCAGTTTCCGGAGGAAATTCACGAGGGTGCGTGTTCCGAGACCACATTCCTTCGAAAGTTACCTGTGTTAAAAGTTTCATCTAAATTGGCGCCCAACGCGGTATTAAACTTGGCGCCCAACGTGGGACCAAACTTGGTAAGTAAAGTAGTCATATTGTAAATTCTAGTGTTTGATTTGCTGATATAATCACTTTTTAGACAATTTTACATAAAGCAAGAACGTGATTGAATCGGCTGGATTTCGTGCACATGCTATCTCAAAAAGAAGTTAGGACGATTTCTGTGGAAAGATTCATCTACGGGGTGAAACCACAATCAAATTGTTTTTATAAAATATGACACTAACCTCGTACTTGGCCTCGTCACAAGCACAGCAGGGCTCTACGATGGGTGGCTGGCGTGCGACACTGGCGGGCGCGGTGGGCGCGGCACACAGCTTGCGAGCCAATATCGACCAGCTGTCGCTGACCGTCGGTCCGGCGCGAGCGCACAACCGTATGCACTCACCAGCTATCATCGACGGTGCACTCCAGATTACCTTAACAATTGAGAAAGCTAAAGAAAACAAAACAGTTGCGGCGGTCTTCGACCACAACCGAAAATTACCTGATCACTTCTATAAACTCCCAGTTCAGAAAATTTACATCCACTTTGTGTGATGTCTATTTCTTAAATTGATAAATTCGACATTCTAAAAATTGCCATTGTTCGGGTTCCGTAGCGTAGGATGTCGATGGTAGTTTATTACCAAGCTAACGCTGTCTGTCTGTCCTACCTTTTAACGGCTGTATCTTTAGAATCGTAATAGCCAACCAGTTGAAAATTTCACAGAATATATGATGTTACAGGCGGATTAACTAAGAAATAAAAGAGTTTAAAAAAAAACGTTTGTTGTTGGCGCAGGAGGGAATTAGATGCAAATCCGATGCACTCTCTCCGAAATGTATCCGATAAAAAATCGAAACTTAATCCAAACAAAAGATAAACACCGCCAAGTACAAACCGGGTGCTAGAGCTCCCGAACTGAATGAAAGAATTTTTTTTTTTTGTTGCGGAACCCTCAGCGTGCGTGTCTGACTCGCACTTGGCTAGTGTTTATTAGAAAAGGACATTTTATGACTGGACCTTTATAGCCTAGTTTTACAGAGCCATTTTTTTTATTATTAAGCAAATTAAATATAGTACGCCAACCTGTATTTCAGTTTTAGGGTGTCCAGTAGCGTTGCCTACTGCCGGTTCACAAACTTCATGTATCCTGGCCTGTGCATCGTAAGCTTGGAAGGATCCCAGCACTAGCTCGGAAGTGTTTGAAGCTTTGGCTTCATCTTTACCGTTATTCGTCGCTTCTCTACTCATTTCGACCCATATCGTGAAACCAATGAAAGGATTTGGACCCTGGCCACTTTCAACGCCTTGAAGGGACACTGTAAAAAAATGAAGTTGTCCAACGTTGATGTACGTATATAGATGCGTTGCTTCTTTCTTTGATATAGGCTAGGTGGTCCCAATTTCAGTGCTAGGATTTTGTCTAATATTCCACAACAAAGTAAAGTAAGTTATTGTAAAAACCCTTAATTTTGTTGTTACATAATGTGTTGTTCTATAGGCGTTGCTAGTTTACATTATTAGTGTGACAGTTTTTTTAAAATTGTATAATAGGCTTGCGTTTGACGGCCACCTCTCCTATTGTTAAGCGGCGATGCGATCTACGATGGAGCACACTTGCCTAGAAAAAAACGATTCACACGCGAACTTGAAGACACCCAAATTGTAACTATCAGGAAATACCCATTATGGCGGCGTATTGCCTTACCACAGTCTACCGGTTCGCATAATAAAATTGGAATCAAAGCTTCGTACATTATAATATTAGTAGTCTTGTATAATATTTTATCACTCATTAATCTTAGGAAACTGTTAAACACTGTCAGCGCAAATCTGGAATGATGTATTCTTTGATATTTCCGGGTGCCCAAGATACAGGCTTAGTCTAGTTTGGGGCCCACTGCAGACTTTTTGGGTTTAGAAATTTTATGTACTTTTCTTTCGGAAACATAAGATATATGATTTATGAGTGTGATGTAAAAATAAGTCTATCCCAAGAGGTCCAGTCGTACTCGTTACATTTGTACCAAACGCTATTGCTATCGATGATGATAACATAGTATACGATATCACATACCAGTGTAGAGCTCTCCAGGCAGGAACAAGTCTGGATCGCCGGACACGCTGAGCCTGTAGTTGCCATCAGCCGGCTGCGCGTGCGGCGGCGCGCGCTCGCACGCGACTGACGCAGACGTCGTGCTTGTCGAGTTCCCGCTACCAAGTGCTACTGACAGCATGCTTGATAGTAATACCACCATCGTATCTGCAAGGATGTTGGCGACACGAAAGTTTAATAATCGATCCAAAAATTAAGTGTGTCGGGGATAAGAAAGATTTAAAAGAATAAAGAAGAAGATTATGAAAATTTAAGATTTGTTTTTATGTTAGTTTAAGTTTCATTTGTATTTTCGGTGTGTAATAAAGAAATATTGTATTGTATTGTAAAATCGATCCAAAACTTTTCCACAGTTTAAAACTCGATCCAAAACTTTTGCTACAATGGAAGGAGATTTGGTTTTGATTTTTATCCCAACATCCTTGCTATGCAAGCGTTATTTTTTCAATGTTACTCGATTTTTACTAGAGCTATCATAATCATGATCCTATCATAAATGAATTATGATACTGAAATTAGGTAGGTACTTTACCCAACATTTCAGTACACAGTACAGATAATTAAATTTAGCTAGTAGGTAACAAATGTAGACTAAATGTACAATTTTACCTTGGGCGCTGCCCCAAAGGCCAAAGTTTTAAATTTAATTTCTTTGGATATGTAAGTAGGTATTATATTTTAGTGTCAGATATCGATGTTAACACATTTAAATGAATGTGGGTTTGTAATCATATTTTACCGGAACACAAATGAACGAAGTGAATTAAATTAATTGGATATTCGTCATATTTTATTGTTTAATAATTATCAGATTAAAAACAGACTTTAACATTAGTAAGCGCTTGATTTTTTTATTTACCAAATCAACAGGCGCTCGAACAACTATTCGTATTATTAGAGCTGGTTAAAAAACACTAAGCCACAAAGCCAGTCACCTCGAGAGTTTCCTCTACATAATAAAAAAAACATGTTAATTGGTACACAAATGGCAGAGTAATCGTTGTACATAGGTACATATAAAATAATTTAAAAACCTTATGAACCGACATAGGAACCTTCTTTCTGAAGTCGGTAAAAAAGATTTCTAATTTGGAAGTCTCTCCAGGAATTTAATAACTCGCAGTTTACCAATTGACCATTTTATCATCACGAACAAAATCTAAGCCGCGAGAATTCACCCGAAACACTTTGCGGCAAAACAAACAAAGGAAGGTTGCCACCACTTGATGCTCTTTTGACGAATGTACAAAATCCTGCTGTGGACTTATCATTAAAACCGCATTTTAAATCGCCAAATAAGTATTAAAGACAAAGACATTGGTACCTAGCTTCATTTTTGTAATATTTCACTGCTCTCTTGTCGATATTATTCATGGCAGGCGCACGCAACGTTCCCGCCCGCTTTACGGAGACTGACTGAACTGAACCCTCTCGTCTACCCCTACATAACGAAATAGATAGGTGTAAGACTGTAAGTGAAGATAGCTATACAAAATTAGGGTGGCGAGCGGGAGCGAGTATATAAGTTTAAAGAGTTATAGAACACAAGTTTACACTGAAGTTTAATTACACATAGACGACATCGTGTGGATAGTCGCCGAAGAACTAGTCACCGACATAGCTGATGATTTGCAAGTTGCAGTAGCGATGCCGTCACGTAGCGAGGCAGGGTCACATCGCTCGAAGAACCAATAACCGATTGGGAAGAAAGGTTCATGAGTGGAGACCACGAACCGGAAGACGCAGCGTAGATATGCATCCTACTGGATGGACCGAGGACATCGTGAGTTCCGGGCATCCAGTGGATGCAGATCATGCAGATGGCGGGCTGCCGTTCAGTGTAGCGTTCTATGGGGGAAGGCCTATGGTCATCAATGGACATCTTATGGCTGATGATGATATCGTGTGCCGTTGTCGCATGCTATTAAATTATGCGTAAACAAATAAATAAACCATATAACACAGTAACTTGCATATGGAATTTTTAACTTCATCATCATCATCATTTCAGCCATAGGACGTCCACTGCTGGACATAGGCCTCCCCCATCGATCTCCAAAAGGGCCGGTTGCAAGCTGCCTGTATCCAGCGTTTCCCTGCGGTCTCTTTTAGGTCGCTGTCCATCTTGTGGGTGGACGTCCTACGCTGCGCTTACCAGTCCGTGGTCTCCATTCCAGAACCTTTCGGAAAACTTTTTAACTTAATTATCAATAAAAAAAAACGATTTCAGAATTAGTGAAATACGCAGTTTCCTTTCATATTTCTATATCCTGTCAAACATAGTACTATAAATCGGTTTATAAATAACGGCTGAGGAAAAAAAAAAACTTTTTTTAAAGTCGGTTGAAATTAAAATGAAAGAACGGCCATGAGAATGTTCCGTTAGCGACCAACATTATACTGTCATGACAGTGAATACACGACTATAACGTCGTTCATAGTTTTACTTGACCTGTCGTGTTTTTTCGTGTCTGGTACGTTCATAGCAAGTTCACAACTGTCCAGTGTAGTAGGCTTTTTTTAATTGCTGAAATCAGTTTTTGTGGAGCTTACAAACAGATGTGCTAAATATACAGGTTTTGAATATTTTTTTTATTACCCATCCTAGATTTATGTAGTTCATATTCCTTCTAACAGGTTTTAGCGTTGTATATGTAATCTCGTCCTCAAAATAATACAGGGTTACACGAAAAGGATAAACTAACCCGAAAAGGGTTCCTTAAATCATTAGGAACAAATTTTACTATTGGACCATCCCTGAAATCGTAAAAAAAAAACAGCTGTTCCATACATTTTATCGAGTGTACACAGCTGATATTTTATCCGCGATTTTAGAGTTGCTTCTATAGTAAAAGTTGTTCATAATGACGTGTACCTTGGTTCTATTTCGGCTTATTACACCCTTTCCGCGTAACCCAATATTGTATACTCGAAATGTGTAAACTGTGATACTAAACTACTTGTTTAACATCTTATTACTAGTTCTTACAATAAAAACTATTCTGATTATGTTATCTCGAGAAATAATTAATATTTATAATAGACTAACTACTATTCAAATACTAAAATCTTCGCTTATCTCTATCTCTTCTTCTCTTTCCGCGTCTGTCTGTCTGTCTGTATGGCCGCTAACTCCTCTTAAACCACGCAACGGATTTTGATGCGGTTTTCACCGTCCGTTAGATACATTTTCAAGGAAGGTTTATATATATAAATATAACTAGCGACCCGCCCCGGCTTCGCACGTAAATTACACCCGTGCGAAGCCGGGCGGGCGGGTCGCAGAATAATAAAATGTAGAAAGTAGTATACAGAATTACATAAATTAAAACAATTGTTCATACTGAAATGTTTATTGTAATATGTATAATAAAATTAAATAATATAAAACACTATAAATAAGTATACTTAAAAGTATTCGTAGATCATGATTTAAATCAATATTCTTAAAACATAATTATAAGTCAAGGAATATTTTCTCACTAGTCGATATAATTATCTATATTCACTATAATACTAGGAATAGCGAAGGACTACTATAGAACAGTAATGGTTTACAATAAAGATACTTTCAAATAAATAAATACATAGTTATAGAATGTTTATTTAAATATTCCTAAATGTAGAGTCCGTAAACCTAATAAAATTTGGAAGATTCTATCACTAAAGTAGGGCCGAAAAAAGAAAGAAAGAAATAAAATAATAGTCAAATAATCTTTTGAAAGAAATAATAATCTCTACATAGTATACATTGAAGTCACTTTCCGCGTCTGTCTGTCTGTCTGTATACAGACAGACAGACAGACTAACTCCTCCTAAACCACGCAACGGATTTTGATGCGGTTTTCACCATCAATTAGATACATTTTCAAGGAAGGTTTATATATATAACTAGCGACCCACCCCGGCTTCGCACGTAAATTACACCCGTGCGAAGCAGGGCGGGCGGGTCGCTAGTATTGTTATAATAAGGTTACGGGTTTGAATTTTGATGTAGTGTCAAATGTTATCTATTAAATTGGCCCTACTTTAATTTACTTACTTATTTTAATACTTCTCTAGCAATTTACAGCTTTTTACCTAGTCAATGTTATCGAGAAGAGAAAAACTATGTATCACATACTATGTATCCCATATTATTATTATGACGAATTATGTTTAGATATTGCTTTATGAACTACGATAATTAAATTTTAAACTATTTGATTTCTAGAACTAAAATACTTTGGATTGGTTTCTAAAATAATCAGGAAATTTCTATGATACCATACCGTGCTATCGTTGCTGTTTCTCGATACTTGAGATTTAATCGATATGTTCTTATTGGTGTAGCCACAGAAAAGTTTATTTTTATTTTTTATTAGAACGGCTGTCAAGGCATTTTTATAGAGATTAGTTGTAGCCAGTTGCACCCATATAAACGAAACGTGAGTCATTCGAAATCAGTTAGCAACTGTGATGCGGGCAAAGAATTTTGAGACGTAACCCAAAAAGGTAAGGTCCAAGTTCTTTGGATGCGTAGTTCGACGCGTTGACATCAATAAGAATGTTCAATCAAGGTTCACTCATAATACCTGGCGACAGATTTTCCTTCTCATTTCCGTTCTATTTACTTTTCTTTTGTGGGTGTAGCCGTGGTAGTTATCGAACATTAGACATGCAAATGTTCAGTAAACAGTATTACCTAAATAGCAATTTCAGAAGTTGTTAGGTGTTGTGTGTTGGCACAGAATAGATACTAATTACACAGAAGTACAGCGCACAAGTAGTGAAAATCCTTAGCATTCTTAGCAGTTATTCCTGTGTTCTCTTTTCTTATGCCATACGTGGCAAACAAGCAAAGTGGCAATCAACTTTCTCTATAGTCTGTTATGGCAGCCACTAACACAAGCAAAAAGTTCTACAGCCTAGGGGTTGCCGTGGCGCTTCGGGAAACACGCATTCTGATATCAGCTGATTAAAAAGTTATAGTCTTTATTGCCTAGGCCTAGTACTCAGATTAATAGTCCTTATGACAGCCAGTTGGGTGGTTGTTCCCTGAGCCGCAGTGTGTTTTACAGCCTCAGGGCAAATTTATTTTTATTTTTATATAATAGTATGCAAACAAGCGACGGGCCACCTGATGGTAAGTAGTCACCGTCGCCTATGGACACCTACAATACCCGGGGTATTGGCGATGCGTTGCTTACCTTTGAGGAATCTATTCACTCCTCGCTTGAAGCGATTGAGGTTATATGTTGGAGGAAAAACCGAAGGTGGTAAGCCATTCCACAACTTAGAGGTGCGTGGCAGAAACAATCGATCAAATCGAACAGTGCGAGACTTCCACGCATCTATAATATGAGGATGGCTTTTTTGGCGATGGCGTCCGGTTCGATAGTAAACCGATAATGTCAGGCCCCGTGCATTTTGACAATATCCAGTCAGATATATGGATATAATATGTAGTAGTATAGTATTTTATGCCTACATGCCACGTTCACCAGCCGGACTATGCATTCTGACACCAGCCAGTCGAGAATGGTACTGTCCTTATAACCGCGGTCGGTCAAGAAATATAGTCCTTAATACTGCCGCTGGTTGGGCGGTTATTGCGTGAGCTGCGGCATGTGATCCACCGCCTGAGAGCGGTCATCAGGCTCCAAACTATCTAACACAAGCTGGTAGGTACCTAGTAATTACGTCTTTACGACCGCGGTCGGTACACAGGAATATAGTCCTTGATACTGCCGCTGGTTGGGCGGTTATTGCGTGAGCTACGGCATTTAGTCCACCGCCTGAGGATAGCCTTTGGGCCCTAAGCTTTCTAACACAAGCTGGTAGGTACCTAGTAATAACGTCCCTACGACCGCGGTCGGTACACAGTAATATAGTCCTTAAGACTGTGGACGGTTGGGCGGTTGTTCCCTGAGCTGCAGCACATGGTCCACGGGCTGCGGGCGGCCGTCGGGCCCGACGCGTGCCGGCCGCATCACTCCCTCTGACACCAGCCGGTCAAACATGTTCACTAACTTCATGGCCTCGTACTCTTTCTGTGGAATAAGTATAATAATGAGCACTCATATAAATGGCTAGTGATGTTTTTCTTTCTTATTTAATACTAGCGGTCCGCCCCGGCTTCGCACGGGTATAGTCATGTGTGTGATGATATATATAGCCTATGTCACCCGGGGATAGTGTACCTTCCCAACAGTGAAAGAATTCTTCAAATCGGTTCAATAGTTTCGGAGCCTATTCAATGAAAACAAAGATAGTGTAGCTTTCCAACAGTGAAAGAATTCTTCAAATCGGTTCAGTAGTTTCGGAGCCGAAAGAGGAAAGATATGATTGTTTGCATTGAATAAATGCAAACAATCATATCTTTCCTCTTTATAATATTAGTATACACTGCAGAGAATCTTCAATATGGATTGTTGTACAGGGGCCTTACGGCTATCTCTTAACGCGGGCTCGAATTAGCGCTATAAATGCGCAGTTCAGAAAATCACGCGAACGTGAAGATAAGGTTTGTGGTCGCGTAACATTTCTCATCTTCTCATCATAAACAAAATCGCATAAAACAGGTAGCCGTGAGGCCCCAGATCGCGATAAACTTTCAGCGTCTAACATTCGTCGTTGAACCTTCGGTGATGATATAGTATTAAAAATCTAATAACATTTTTATCTCTCTCACTTATGCAGTTTTTTTCATCAGATACAGGGTTGCTGCCGCAGACCCTTTATTTTGTGAAACTCAGGCCAACTAAGAAATTAATTAAGCTTGGAACTTGGTGTGCTTTATTTTCGTCCTTGAATCATTTATGTCTGAATCCCAAGCAAACCTTTTCACAGGCTGTGGCCTTCGACCAAAATAAAATGAATGGACGGGCCATAACCATTTAACTTGCTTGGTAAAAACGAGGCAAAGCCGTTGGAAATATACTTCAATACCTAATTATAACCATGTACAGTAAATTTGTTACAAAAAATAGAAAGCGGTTTTTTAATGTTCATTTACACTTCGGGAAAGCACACGAAGGCATAATTTTGTCAGATGTTTCGTTATCATGTAACAATAGACGCGTGTCGCAATTCCTATGGCAAGAGACCGAGTGATAAGAAGTGATGCCGGCGCCCATTTTGTAATCTTCAATAATGCGTTTCTTCTGGGCCGTCCATTCATTTTATTTTGGTCGAAGGCTGTGGGAATGTTAAGGAATTAATCCTGTACGAAACGCTAGGCACGGGTTCAACATGGACATTCGACATGATTGTTGTCTTGTCTATGTTCATTTTCATTTTAAGACCCACCTGTTGGGAAAGATACTCGTTGGGAACGATACTCTAGAAGTTGTTGAACATTACACCTATCTTGGACAGATTGTTCAGTTAGGTAAGTCCAAGTTAAGCAAAGAGGTCGCCCGAAAAATCCAACTCGGATGGGCAGCGTTCGGGAAATTGCGTGACATCTTCTCGTCCAAGATACCACAGTGCCTCAAGACGAGGGTCTTTGACCAGTTTGTGTTGCCAGTGATGACATATGGTACTGAGACGTGGTCCTTAACTGTTGGCCTTTTGGAAAAACTCAAGAGTCACTCAGCGGGCAATGGAGAGAGCTATGCTCGGAGTTTCTTTGCGCGATTAAATCCGAAACATGGATATTCGCCAAAGAACCAGAGTCACCGACATAGCTGTTAAAATTTGCAAGTTGAAGTGACAATGGGCAGGCCACATCGCTCGAAGAACCGAAAACCGATGGGGAAGAAAGGTTCTTGAGTGGAGACCACGAATCGGAAGACGCAGCGTAGGTAGGCCTCCCACTAGATAGACCGATGACATAGTGAGAGTCGCTGGCATCCAGTGGATGCAAAAGGCAGGCTGTCGTTCAGTGTGGAGGTTAAAGGGGGAGGCCTATGTTCAGCAGTGGACGTCTTCTGGCTGATGATGATGATGAAACGCTAGTGTATTTCAAAATACCTGTTCCTCAGTCATCCCTTGGAAGGGGTCTTGTCGCGGAGGTCTCGTGCAGCCCACCACCGGGTCGTAGTTCGGCGCGGCCTCGAGGTATTCCTCGGTATCGGAGTCATCGCTGCTGGACGAGTACTGAGCCCCTCGGCCGCCGCCGAGGAGACCCTTCTGGGCCAGGTGACCCGCTGCGTTGCCGAAACCGGTGTACTTCACCATGCGACCAACTGAGGAATAACCATAACGGTATACCACCTTTTGCCATGAGCGACTGTAAGCGACAAATCGAGATATCATACACCATGTTTAGGTAGAGATATTTGTTGTTATTATCAACTAGGTCACGTCGCGTCGCATCGCGTTGCATTGCAACATTTGCTGATTTGTCCGATCTGTATGTGAATATCATAAAGTGCAGTAAATTATTGAGTATTTGCCTAAGGTTGCCTGGAAGAGATCGCTTTTAGTGATAAGGCCGCCGGTTGTTACACTAGTTTTTAAGAGTTATTTGTCTTTTGTATCAAATTTTATGGTGTGAACAATAAAGAGTAATTTTTTTTTTTATAAATAATTGGCTCGCGCTTGAACGCCAACTCTCCTGAAGTTAAGCGATGATGCGGTCTACGGTGGAGCACGCTTGCCTAGAAGAAACCAATTCACTCGTGATTTGAAGATTTGATTTGATGCAAAGCCCAAGTGCAGCTGTTAAGTGCCTCCCTGGCGTGATTCCGGTAGATGACAATATAAACTCAAATTACCAGTCCCGCGATTAGAAATATTCAAAAAAGGCCCTCTGTACATGACAACAAACATATATAACAAAATTCCGGATGCAATAAAGAAAGAAACAAATAATTATTATACTTTCCAGAACCAATTACGGAAGTTTCTAACCCAAAAATGTTATTACGCGATAGAAGATTTTTTCAACGATAAAATTAAATTATAATTAAAATATTAACATCGATCTCTTAAGTTTAGTTAGAAGGTAGCATCCGTAGGTTTAGTTTGTTTGCATTCCATTTCATAATTTACCTAACTTATCGCATTAAATACTTCATCCTAAGTTAAGTTTAAATAGTAGATAATTATCATGTAATAGATTTAATAGACGTAATTATAAGTGTATCTATAAGATTTAAATATATTCAATGTCTGTGGTCTGGTTTGTGACCAGCCACAACATTAACTATTGCTGCACCCTTTATGCAGGGTATATTATACAATGTACTCTAAAACTTAGTTTTTAGAAGAAGAAAGTGTACATATTCGCAATAAAGAAAGAATAAAGAATAAAGATGTTTACTTTATCATGTGACGTGACGTGGGTATACATCAGGCAAGTTTGCAGTGAAAATACACCCCTTTGTGATAAAAAGAAATATATTATAAGAGTTATTAGTAAACCGATCGATCAAACTACAACAAGATCCCTGGCCCCGATTCTACTAAACCAATTGTTTTTGCCCCAAAATTTACACTTATGACACTTAAAGTATAAAAAAATTAAAAACTAAATATTGAGGCAATTCATTAAAAAAATATAAATAAAACAATTACAATTTAAAAACAATTGGTTTAGTAGAATCGGTGCCCTGGTCTTGGTGTGCCCTGTGCATACCTAACATGTAGTAGGATTTAGGGAAACTCTACCTACACCAGCCTCCAAAAACTCAATAAAATAATGCCTTAGCCAAGTGTCGCAGGCATACTGTTCTTCTGCTGTTTCGTGGTTAATAACCAAGGGCGCAGCCAAGGACGGATCCAGGGGCGATCATGGGGGTCATCCCCCCCCCCCTGGGCTGGGTCCAGCACCTAAGTGGACCACTAATTAATATAAAAATTAAATTATAACTTCTTGTGCCTTGACCACGACTATGTGACCCTAACACGAAACAGCACCAAAGCTGAATCCGCCCTTGTTAATAGCTCACCTTTTTCCTTGCACAAAATGAACAAGAACTCAGCTACCAAGTCCCTGACAGAAGTGACAGGTGTAGTGAGAAGCCGGCACAGCTGGTTGCGTAGAGTGTTCCCTTTCTCCGGCGGGCGGGACACGTCACGTAGTGGCGGCAGGACTACTTGCCGCAAGTACTTGCGCTGAGCTCGATGGCCACGTGAGCATTTGATCAACACTGTCAGTATTGGGGACAGACTTTCGTACTGGTTGTTTATGCTCTGAAAGCAGATTTTTATATTACACTAGCGACCCGCCCGCCCGGCTTCGCACGGGTGTAATTTACGTGCGAAGCCGGGGCGGGTCGCTAGTTATATAATTATTTAAACTATCCTATCTCTCAAGTTGGATCGAACTGCACATGGTGTGCGAATTTTATTATAATCGGTTAAGTGGTTTAGGAGTCCATTGAGGACAAACATTGTGACACGAGATTTATATATATTAAGACTAGATGTTGCTTCCTTATTAAGACTCATACATAGCGATGATATCAATATTATTAATTCGTAGTTTCGATGTCATGGACGTTGTATCAATGTTTAGTATATGATAGCAATACTTCCTTCGTTCGCCACTTATGCAAAACCCTTCCTTAGCAGACCTCTGCTCCTCTGCTTCTCTGCTTCGTGGGTTAAGTAGTTTTCATGATTTTGTGATAAGTCAGTCAGTCATTAAATGACAAGTAGTATATTATTTCGCTATTACATAATTATATAGATTATATAGAAAAGTGAACTTGTTGTGTGAGTGAAGCCAAGCGAATATTTTCATAATACCTAGTTAAATTTTAATTATTAGTTATAATCATATAACTATAACTAACAAACTAACTAATAGGGATATACCTATACTTACATATATTGAAATTGACATATTGCAATATAAATTGTTATTATAATTATTTAAAAATAATTATTCCACATTTCTAAAAGTAAGTCATTACAAGCATTCATATTGGCAGATTCAATAAAAATACCAAGATTCATTAATTTCGATTGTTCATAGTTTCTGAATTTTTTTATGTTTGTATGAAAATTAAAGTCCAGGGTGCCGTTAACTAGAACCATTAGGACGTAAAGTGTTAGGCTTACGGTAGCAAAAAAAACTATAAACGAAACAAACAACAACAGTGAATAAGAGTCAATCGGTTTTTTCTAGGCAAGCGTGCTATGTGTATCATATTATTTCTACTTACAGAAGTACCAGTGAGACGCTGGTGCAGTAACTGCACTAAAGACTGCAAGGCGTCCATATTTCTGCCATCATAAATGTAAGAAGACGACTCGCCTTCACTTAGCAAAGGCGTGAAGAAAGGGTAGAACATTATTGGCACACTGAAACACAACCACAATTGCTTACAACCACTGTTCATTTTATATCATAGATAGATAGATAAGACATTATTGTTCACACTAGAAATAACATACATAAGACAGAAACAACTTAAAACTAGTGAAGCAATCGGCAGCCTTATCGCTATAAGCGATCTCTTCCAGGCAACCTCATACAGTTATCAATTTAAAAACAGACTTCAAAATCAGTACAGTGGCCGGCAAACAACTTGAGCTAAAGTCGACGTGGTGGGGGTAAGTTTGCGCACGTACACTTCCAATCAGCCAATCGCGTGGACGCGTGCCGTCTGAATGCCCCTGCGCAACTCTCCTTACACCAACAATACCTTAAAATCATCTATTGCGCACTCAAGGTCATGGCAAGTTGTTTGCCGGCCACTGTAAATATGCAATTTTGTTTACTTGAGTGGGTATTATGTAATAAAAAATTAGAAGATATTGATAAACAACAAAAAACAGAAAAACAGAAAATAAATAATAAAAAGTCACAACAAACACAAACGAAATATTACGAATCATCTTTCGATTCCGAACAAACCTTAGATTAAGATCTAAATAACAATAAAAAATATATAATTGAAGTCCGGGACATACTGTTAGTATTTCCAACTTAAAGAAAAGCATTTTGGAACTCATTTTGCCTTAAAATGCTTTAAGTACTTAAATTAAAGACTGACATACATATATACTTCCTGGTTATGTATTACTTATCCATCTACACACTTACACTACACTCACACAAACACACACTCTATTTTTGTTACCTTGTCAGTAGATTAGCAATGTTGCTATGCAGTTCATTGAGCTTCTCTTGGGTGGTGCAATGTGCATAAAGCAGCGCAGTCAACACGGGCATCAGTTTCAAGTACATTGACTCTTCAGCCTCGCTCACAACCTCTTCGGGACCAGAGTGAATTATTAGGTTGAACTGTGCTTTTAGGATCTCAACTGCTATTGCTTGTTTTTCATCCTGAAAAAGATAATTAATGGCTTAGCCTAAGATCAGACGAACAATGGAGATATGGTAAGGTGGTGTGGCAGGTGCGAACGCATCTGGCCTAAATCAGTCTTGATGCATTTAGTCAAACCAGCAGAAGTACTTATAGCCCTTTTTTTGTTATTCATTGGTGTAGCTACAAGTTACTTTGAGTGTGTAAGAAATTAACAAGTGAGCCGTACGTACAGTTTTTGCATTAAGAGGTTAAGCAATTTTTTTAAATGAATAATTTAGACTTTTGTGTCATTCCCATATGATACAAACAAAATAAGACTAATTTTTAATAATAATTTTTACTTACAGGCAAAAAACAATGATAACCGCCATCACCAGCGCCGCTTGAGGCGTTCTCCGCATCAGAAGATGCTTCCTGTACAATTTCATTCAAGCAGCTTGTCAAATAGTCCATTCCATGGAGCTCATCCTTAATCTTAGCTTTGATATCCTGTCGTAGGGCAGTGAGGATGAATAGTAGCTTCATATCAAACAGTATGATCTCATCTTTGAAAGGAATATCTTTATACACTCTCAGCCTTGCGACTAGGCCCTGCGCTATGTCAGTATGGGCACAGAGTGCACGAGCTACTTCGCTGTGATAAGTTATATTACACAGGCACTTCAAAGCTTCCACAGCTATATCTTTACTGGGCAACTCCAATGACATCATGGATTCCTCTTCTAAACTAACGAAGTTGTACAATCCTGCCCTCTCTATTAAAACAGTTATCCACTTTTCACAGATCAAACTCTCGAGATCTGTCTTATCACGGCTGGAAACAATTTAATTTTATTAGTACACAGTCATCACTTGTTAATTAAATTTATATATGTTCTGTCTGTAGGCGAGCTTACCTACCTAATTACTTATAGCTCTAGAACATGCAGTAGGTAGTACTTACCTTAGAACTCGAATCGTTGCTAAGCACATGGCGTGAACTGGCTCAGATTCTTTCTTCTGAAGATGCTGGAACAGCGCTGTCCAAAATATTACTCGCCGATTGCTCGCAGATAGATTCGGAAAGGTAAACGAATTTTGGTTCTGGAAACAAAATCAGTGTAATGAAACGGAAAGATTATTGGAATTCAGATATTCAGTTTTTGCAGCAAGAGTTAAAGAAGATAGTTAGAACCAACCTTTTGTATAAAATTCAGTAATATTGCAGAGACGTCTTGTAGTTGGTCACCTCTGCTGAGCAGTTCGATTTCACTATCTTCCATAATGATTACTATGCGATTACTTATGTGACTTGACACGATACAATGGATAGAAATTGAGGACTAAAAAGTTAAAAATTATTGCCCCAAAAGAAGCGAAAACGGCACGAAATCACGAATAAAAATATTAAAAATAGCAAAAACTGTTTAGTTTTATTTTATTACGATATTTACGATTTCGATTTCTGACAATACTGAAATCTGACAGTTTCTGTTGTCTGTCACCACTTGTGACACTTCCCCCAATGATCACTTGCCCCAGAAAAAAAAGAAAAAAGTTAATGTCGAGAAAAATTAAAAGTCAATGTCACGTCAGATTTACAGCTGGTTTGGTTGTGGTTGCCAAAATTGAACTTTGAAGACTTTTCCACGATTTTCCGTTTCGGTTGCCCATTTGATGTGGGAATCGAAACTTTAATTCCCTATACTAATCTAAATAAGGCCTTAAAATGGCTACGGCTGCCTTAACAGGCCATGTCGTGCAAAAAATTATACGTGAGTATTGATTCCCTATATCATAAACACCGCATCCGCGAGTCTTACATAATGCCTGAATGCTACAGAGAAAACTTCGTTTGATAACAAATAATATTAATTAGCTGTTTACTAACTATAGCTGAATCTAATCGTTCACAAAGCTATATTAAGAGTGCTCAAGTTCAGCGCTGTTTTGTACTTTCAGCTCTAAATGGGTCTATGGGCATTGTTTACATCAAAGCTGCCCAGTACACCACAGATGGGAGACCTAACCTGGCTACCTACAAGCGGGGAACTGGCGGCCGCAGCAGTTTCAATGGAATCGTAGCTACTGTGTTTGGATGCACGGGTTTTGTAGGCAGATATGTGTGCAATAAGCTGGGCAAGATTGGCACACAGGTATGTTGACTATTTTGTCTATGCTGGAAACTGGTCAACTATAGGAAAAATAATGTAGGCAGATATATTTTTACGTATGTCTTACATAAAGACAACATTGAACTAAGTGAACTTCGTTAAGGCTGAATTTGCAGCTATGCGTATTATTGCGTTGGCCCATACAGGCTGTCCGCATGCGTATAGTCTACAGTGCTATAAAACGTGCCTGTGTGCCGTTTGCAGCAGTTTAAAGTGGATATTCATGGAAGACAGTCATAAACCTAATAAATTTCAACTGCAGAAGAAGAGATTGTGGGTTCATCCCATTACCCTTAACTCTTTCTTCTCCCAACAGATCTTCGAACATCTCATCTAAGATCTTTTCCCCACCCAAAGTGCAGCATCTTTGTTTTTATAATTATTGTCTGACATTACGCTTTGAGTGTACAATTATTCTATTTGCACTTACAGATGATTTTGCCATACAGAAGTGATTTTTACGACGCCCAAAGGCTGAAAGTGGCTGGAGATTTAGGACAAGTGCTATTCACTCCATTTGATATCCGCGACGAGGAGTCCATAGCCAAGGCAGTCCGTTACTCCAACGTTGTCATCAACCTCATTGGACGTGACTATGAAACGAAGAACTTTAAGTACAATGAAGTGAATGTTGAAGGACCAAGACGCATTGCTCGGTGAGTTATCATGTTAAAGTAAAACCAAAGGGCTTCAATATTTTTATATGGAAACTGGCGTATCCACTCACTGCTATTTAGATTTTTTTCAAAGTTTCTGCGCACAATGAATCGTACTAATATTATAAATACGAAAGTGTGTTTGTTTGTTTGTTCTTCTTTCACGCTGCAACGGAACAATGGATCAACCTGATTTTTTGCATGCATATAGTTCAAGAGCCAGAGAGTGACAGGCTACTTTTCATCATCATCATCATCACCATCACCATTTTTCATCGCTACGCGGGTGAAACCGCGGGGCGCAGCTAGTGTAGTATAATTATAAGGGTTGGAGACACTTATACAAATAAAAAATGTCAAGTATACTAATTATATGTTACCCTAAAGTGTCACATTCCTGAAATATTTGGAGGTAAAAATAGCCATATGAGAACAATTACAATAATATTAGATATGCAAGAATACAAGACTGAATACAAGACCTGGATGCAAAACGCCTTATTATTAAGAATCGTCTGAAACCTTATTGCACCTACATATACAATGATGGTCAGTTGCACTGTGCGCCTTGCAACAGGACCTTAAAGACTAAGTTTGGTTTTGCCAGCCATATACATGCTCATTTGTATTTGTTATTCAATTAGTACGGCTTGCGCCAATTACACCAATGAGACAATGTTACACAATATTATGATACTTAAGCGAAATTAAAATTAGAAAAAAAGTCAATTGATAATTAATGTTATTAAATAAGAAATAATAATTATGTCAATAACTAAATCTAGATAATTATAATTACTGAATGCTTGACGCACGGCAGCACGTTGCCTCACAGCGGTTAGCTCATAACCGGCGCTAGTTAGGTTCGCTGTGGACGGACACAACAAGGAGGCTGATATATTAAAAATGCTGTATACGTATTTCACTGTGTTCAAATAATAGATCCCAGGTTGATTTTACTATTTTATTAAAAGTCGGTATTTGCACGAAAACGCAGCTTTAATTAGTTACTTAAGATATTAGATCCATCACAAAGCAAAGAAACGCTATTATGTTTGTCAAAACCTATACCATAACTGGTAACATTAAAATAACTGGTGAAAACTATAACAAAACATAATCTATGCAAAAGAGAGAAAGATTTTAAAAGGAGGTTTAAAATTATATAAGAAAGTCTACAAATACAAAGTCACAGGCAACGGCTGATGTATTATGAACACCCTCATTTTTCTCAAAGCACTAAATAATCAAAGTATTTTTTTTTTAATAAACCTGTATTAATGTTTCCAGAATCTCCCGTGAGATGGGAGTAGAAAGGTTTATCCATCTGTCATACCTGAACCAGTCGGAGAGGCCCAAACCCTTAGTCCTCAAGAAACCATCTGCATGGAAAATGAGCAAGCACTTCGGAGAAGAAGCTGTCAGGGAAGAATTCCCAACAGCAACCGTTATAAGAGCTTCTGATATTTACGGTTCTGAGGACAGGTTCATAAGGTAAGACCTGCAAGCCGTATAGCATTCTTATTTAAATTTTACACTGGCTCTATGTATTCACCGAGATTGCCATAGTTGTTATAGCACAGAAGACATAATAGCACATTTTAGTTCAGACAAATTTACAAAAGGTAAAGATAATTCTGTTTATTTGTCCAAACATGTGAAGTTCTTAAAATAATTATCGAAAGGAAACAAAAGAAGCATGCCTTACTAAAATTATGGGAGGGCGCATGGTTTTGTAACTTGGCCGGCTCTCGTACTACTGTTTAGACTTAAGATAGTCCAATCCATTTCATGTGCCGAAAAATCACACTGATTTTTGATCTTGTAATTTTTTTACAACGGGGAGTGTTCTGAAGAGCTGTTCGATCTGATGCCTGCGTCACGGTTTTATCATCACACTAGCTGCCACTGCCTGGAAGGTCATCCACATATATCAAAGATCTGTGGAAATCGCACACTGCGTTTTACGCGATCTTTTTTGCCTTACACCTGCAATTTGTAGAATGAGCACTCCTGTGGCATTTCCGAGTAACTATAACATGGGGTTTTTGAAAACGGCTGTTAATAGACTTTAAGGATCGGCAACGTATCTGTGATGCCCCTGGTGTTACAGGTATCCATAGGGACGGTGAAAGCTTACTAGGCAGCCCGTTAGCTTCTTTGCCACCTATAACAAAAAAAACTCATGTAGCAGTCTGGAAGTGATAATTTGTAGCAATAAGATCGACTCCTGTCTATTTTTAACAGAAAAAAATAATAATGGGGTTCTCTATTCGGTTTTTTTTTTGTTGTTACCTCAGAACTCCGTCATTTATAAACTGATAGGTTTTTTTTATTTGAAAGTACGAGTATATACTTTCTAAAAAAGCGTTTTGCTATTACAAACTTACATTTTGTAGTTGATAATATGTAGTAATCTGTTTGCCAACTAAAAAGTTAAGTTTGTCATTCAATATTTCAATCTTTGTAATCTTTTTTCGTCGTTTAGATGATTATCAATTTAAGAACCTACTTCAAAATGAGTAAATACGCAGTTTAGTTTACTTGGATGACATATTTTTCCAGTTATTTTGATTTCAAAACCAAACTGCTGAACCGATATGGATGAAATTTCTATGCTGTCTATAATGTAATAATGTAAGATCGAAAAAACTGCGGTCGGAAAGAGCCTTCTACGTGAAGTTGAGAGGGATCTCCTTACGCGTGTGTTTTTTTACCAAAGTGCTGTCAAATTTCAGAGCTATCATAAGTGGTTTCCGTAACCACTGGCAAATGGTTCCCTTGTGGAAGAACGGCTTGGAGACGATCAAGCAGCCTGTCTTTGTCTCTGACGTGGCTCAAGGCATTGTCAATGCGATGCGCGACCCTGATACTCGATGCCAATTGTACCAGGCCACTGGGTAAGAAATTGGTTTTGAAATGTGTTTGTTTTTATAAAAACAAAGTTTTGTTTCAACCTCAAAGTACATAAGTAAATATTGTAAGTAATAGTAGATTGTTACATAAGGGATTTAGGTGATCTTTTACACTCGAGATATTTTGGCACCTGACGTAAAATATCACATATTCGCGTGTGTAAATAATCTGATTTTCATCACTAGTGTAAGGTAAGGTAAGACAAAAAATCAAGAGCAAAATCAGTTTCATTTTTAGTTTCCCGCCAAAAAAATTAGCAATGCACCAGATTCACACCATTGAGGTTTTACACCATTGAGGTTTTATCTATACTAATATTATAAAGAGGAAAGATTTGATTGTTTGTTTGTTTGTTTGCATTGAATAGGCTCCGAAACTACTGAACCGATTTAAAATTCTTTCACTGACGGGAAGCTACACTATCCCCGGGTGACATAGGCTATAATATATACCCGTGCGAAGCTGGGGCGGACCGCTAGTAGTTGATAACTTCATTTCACTGAGTACACGCGTGAGCTGAGTAGTTGCTGACACGGTATGGACCTACATGGTCGACGAAAATAAAAAAGTTGGTAAGATCAATGGTATTTTTTCACATGGGACTGGTTTAATTTTTAAATTACTTTACCTCCCTATGGAGGCAAAGTGATATTTACCGCCCACATTTTGAGTCATTAATGACCCACTTACCGAGCGCTAGTGATGAAAAATTATTAAACTGCTCCAAAACCATGTTGACAGCATGGGTTGCGATACTAAGAACAATATGAACCACGACTCATCTGCGCAAGGACGTGCGCGTCGCAGTTTTCCAATAGTGGTAGGCTCATGTGTTTTGTCAGTGTGTTTTCGGTATGACATGAGCATGTCACAACGAAACTACGCTCTATCGAATAGCCTACAAAAAATAAGACTTCTTTAAGGAGAAACTGTCCACCTAAAACTAGGCATGGTTTTATTACTTTTGTGCTACTATAAAATTGTTCCTATCATCATCATCGCCAGCCTGTATTGACCTACTGCTAACTATTGATCCCTGACTCAGGCTAATCTCATCCACATGATTGCGATGGGTCTAATGCCGTGTACCCATACATTTTCTATAAGATGCACTTATTCAATTTGACGTATGCCTAATTGGGCATCACCTTCAAATGCTCTACAACTGCTCTAAGAAAATCCCTGAAATTAATTTTACTATTTCCACATTTCTATCTATAAGCCCTTTTTAAACATCCATTTAATGCATTAAAAAGGCTGTTTTGTTTTTTTTTAATAACCGTTTAAGCTGAAAATATAATTACTAAAGTATAAATTGATTTGCATTTAAGTTTTTTGGGAATATAAAGAAGGTGCTCTGCCCATTCTATGCAAAGCGAGTGTTAGTATTAAATTTTCATAGCGCGCATAAGACTTGACGTCATATCTTAGTATAGTGCCCCCCTCCCCCTCCCTGTCTAGCATTAAATTAAAATGCTCATAAATTCCTAATTTATAGTCAGACTTTTTATTAATAAAAAATAATCACGGTTAATGTTTGACTTTCAGACCTTCCCGGTACATGCTGTGCGATTTGGTAGACTGGTTCTTCGGATTGATGCGAAAGGATGAAAAGGTGTGGGGCTACAAACGCTACGATATGAAGTATGACCCTGTATTCCCCATCAAAGTCGCGTTGTTGAACATGATCTCGCCGGCGTATCCTTTCGGCTGCCTGCATTGGGAATCTATTGAGAGAGTAAGTACAGTATTCTTATGCCTAGGCCGCACACATCGCGATAACCCGAAGATTCGCGTTATCGCGATGTATGTAGCCAAGTATTCGCGTATTCTTCGGTGCTTCGTACGTAGCTGCGAGAACTTCGCTCCGCTGTCGGTAATATCTCGCAGATCAAAGCGTTTTATCGCGATGAACTTCGCTTGCGTGGCCACACTTCAGTCGGCCGCCAGCCATTGTGCGTAGCGGACGTGTAAGTTAAACTGCAGTGCATAATATAGCTGAAGCGAAACATGAATTGGAGTAACCATAGAATTTTAGAATTTATTGCCAATTACGAGTCTGAGCCGATTTTATGGAACCCAAACGAAATTGGCCATAAAAAAAAGGATCTCTGCGATGAGCAACCGCGGCGTCCATTTTGTGTTTTGCGTTTATACATCGCGAATTACGGCGATAAACTTTACATCGCGCATTATGTGGCCGCGCTGCTTCGCCGTAGACCGAAGACGAATATTATCGCGATGTGTGTGGCCCAGGCATTAGTAAAAACACTTCAGATAATCTTTGTTAGACAATGGTGTCGATTCCGTCATACCACTCACTAAACTAAACCAATCTGACAGGACTAAAATTATCTGCCTCTCTTTTCATTTTAATATGTGAGAGAAGGATGACAACAATTTAAGAGCTGTCAAATTTAGTTTAGAATACATCAGAATCGATGTCAATATACGTTGGCCAGAGCTAGCGAAGCACAGGCGAGTTCCAACGTAGGTAGACAGCCAACTCGCCATTGCCCAGTGTTTGAGCTAAGGGTTCTGAAGCATTCATTTCTTTACCATGGTACCATTAGATAATGCGCGAGCTTTGCACATGATTAGATCGCTTCCATATCTACTATACGACACTAATAGTTGTAAAGCCCGTTGCAGACCATACGAAGAACTTACTAGTTTTGCTTAGTGCAAGTGGCACTTCCGATCTTGGCGACCGCGACCGGCAGCAGCGGCCGCGTCGAGCGACCCACTGATAAGTATATAGTACTGACCCACTGATTAGTATATAGTACTGACCCACTGATCAGTATATAGTACTGACCCACTGATCAGTATAAATAGTACTGACCCACTGATCAGTAGTAGTTAGTCAGATTGCTGGCGGTCGCGGTCGCCATGATCGGAATGCTACCTTTCGTAGCACTTCGCGCTGGTCCTTGCGCAAGTGAAGGTTCTTTTTCCGCCCTGCTCGCGCGACGCACACTGCGCATCGTTCGAACACTCGTGCGAGTACGTACTCGCACGCGAGTTGTGCGCGTGGCCGCGCGAGTGGCTATTTACTTTTGAATGCCTACTTGTAAGGTACTTCGCATGGTCTGCAACGGGCTTAAAGTTAACTGGTGTAGGACAGACTGCGCGGGCGAGAAGCAAATGCGCACGCGCACTGCATGCAGGCAACGCTAGGGCAGTTCACGCGCGGCACGTAGGTTGCGCGCAAACATGTGCATTCGCCAGAGCTGGACGCACCTTAAGATTAATTGACAGGGAGAGAATAATTACTCTGGCAATTTATATTTGTGATTTTCGTCAGGAAGCGACCACCGACGTAATATTACCTGGCTGCCCGACCCTAGAAGACTTGGGTGTGAAGCTGACCCGAATGGAAGATCAGGTGCCATGGGAACTGAAGCCGTTCCGTGCGTACCAGTACTACATGGACGCACTCGGAGAGTTCCCCAAACCAAACCCGCCGCCAATTCAGCCCTACTAAAGAGTGATAGATGGACTCGTTGTCTGATGCATAGATACCAAGATTTTACTATGGTTAAAACTGGCTATATTTATACTTTCAACAAGATTAAGTGTGAAAATTTTAAATTTATATCTAATATATTCAATACAACATTTCTAATTTTGCAGACTAAAAAAACCGTTTTTTCCTATGAATATGGATTAAATAAAATGGGTATCAATGCAGTATCAAAGTCTGTTCAATTTATCTCGTCTCCCATGCAGTTGCAACATTATATATTGACATTTAGAAACTTAAGAACAAAAAAGTTTAGTAAAATTCCTTGGGACTAGACATTTGAACAAATAAGGATGAGTTGCTGGGTGTATAAATAGATAAACTCAAAACATGATTCTATCTATACCTTATTAATAGAAAAAATTGTAGAAATCTGTTTTCAATAAATTATTTTAAAACTGAATTTTGTGTTTATCTCGTATCTCTCTACATAGTATAAATTGAAGTCGCTTTCCGCGTCTGTCTGTATGGCCGCTATCTCCTCCTAAACCACCCAACGGATTTTGATGCGGTTTTCACCATCAGTTAGATACATTTTCAAGGAAGGTTTATATATATAACTAGCGATCCGCCCCGGCTTCGCACGTAAATTACACCCGTGCGAAGTCGGGCGGGCGGGTCGCTAGTTCTCTTTAAAAACAACTGGATAAAGATAAGATAAAGATTATTTATTTGCACAAAACACGAGTAAATCATACACACATTTAAAAACGCATGCACAATAAGTGGGTTAAAATATTAGTCACTTTGTATCATGTTTTGCCTAGTTTGTAGGCGTACAAATCTAGAGAGATGGTATAAAAATACCGTAAGAATTATTTATATAAAAAAGTATTAATTAAAATAACTGTCGAAATAATTTCAAAAGTTCAAGTATGATGTTATTAATTTAAATAGTCAACAGATAGACATTACTATAATTGTATGATAAACAAATTGACCTACTGCAGTAATTACTAAAATTTATCATTTATAAAATCACTAACTTTGTAATAACATTTCTCGACTAAAAGTTTTTTTAGTTTTGTTTTAAATTGACTATATTTTAGATCCCTTATTGAAATTGGTATAGTATTGTAGATGGTCGGTCCCATACACATTATACTGTGGTTCATTAAGGTGGTTTTAGATGGGCGATTACGACATCTATTTTGGTCTCTACGATTTCTTACCGCTAAGCCAGATATTGCCGGGAATAATTCTGGATTAGTTTTTACGAATAAGGCAGTTTCCAATATATATAGAGACGGAAGCGTAAGAATTTTATGTTTAGTAAAGTAAGGCGTGCAACTAATAGTACTTTCTAATCTAAACATCGATCTGATACAGCGTTTTTGCCTTTTAAAAATAATCTCTTTGTCGGTTGAGTTACCCCAAAATATAATACCGTATCTGAGGACGGACTCAACTAAACCATAGTAAGTGGAAAGTAATGTATCAATGTTTAAGGTACTAGACAGTTTATGAAGTACATAAGCTAAGCTTGAGACCCTCTTAGAAAGACTATCTATTTGATTTTTCCAATTTAGTTGTCTGTCAATTACTAAGCCCAGAAATTTTGCAGTATCTACTTCATTAACCATATTGCTGCCATGGCTTACTGTAATGTTAGATTTTTGTGGCCCTCTTTGTCTAAAATGCATTACATTTGTTTTATTTATGTTAAGTTTTAAATTGTTATTGACTTATTGTTAAGCCATGTAATTATATCTGATAAAGATTTATTAATATCAGTTTCATAAGAGTCAATGATTTTACGTGCTATCGTTATTGTACTGTCATCAGCAAACAGTGTCATTGGTTGAGTTGTAGCGTTAGGTAGATCATTAATATATATTATAAATAAAAGAGGTCCCAGGACACTTCCTTGTGGAACCCCATATATTACATTACGTTCTTTAGACCTTGATACCTCTTCACGCTTTGTTTTAATATTAATTATGCTAATTTCTGGAAAGAGTATTCTTCGTGTACCTTCTCGTTACTCGTTCGCGTATTACAAATTTAATTAAAAGATTTTAATAGGCAGCGTACACGAATGAAATCTGAGCAGATAGAATAAAAAAACTAACAGCAAGTGTAGTTAAAATATAATATTAATTAAAACATATTTTCGAACAAAAACTGAATATAAAAATAATTGTACTGGAATCATAGAGACACAATTCCTATGTATAGAAAATGCTGGCCTATATTTTGCCCCAAGAATAAGCATTGCCATACAACGTGGCAATACTGCCAGCATTTTGGGAACGCTGCCCACTGGTAGCGGATGGTTAGATTAGTATTAGTTATAAATTTAAGACAGTTTTAATTTTACTTGTAATTTTTATTGAATAACCTAATAGTTTTATGCTTAACTTTTGTGGATTAAATAGGATTCCTATGTATTGAATCTTGATGACTGAAATAGATTTTTAAAAATGTAAAAATTTATATTTAATGCGGTTGAAACTATAGTCGGAGTAACCGGCTTAATCTTACGTGAGTAATTCCCGTGTAATATAAATAAAATGTAAAAATTTATTGTTTATTTTTCCTGAATATCTGTAATGTAATATTCATTTTTTAAATGTTTATCGGGACTTATCACGTATTATTTAATATAGGTAAAACATAACATAAAACATGTGTTCAAATCGCGAAAGTTTAAAAATTACTAATATTCATTTGTTCTACTTAGATTTCACATAAGAACATTTTAATCATAGTTTATCTACAAAAATATTGAAATGCGCGAGCGAGATAGAAGACGCACAAAGCATATAAATCTATCAGTAGTTTTAACCTGGTAACGAAGATTGAGAGTTATCAACATCAGCAGATTCTTAGAATTAATGTTGCCTAAAGGATGTTTATTAGAATGGAAACAATATAATTGGTTTATGTTTTTTTATTGAAACTTAATTTAGGGTGCGGATCTACCACGGCCAAATCCTCCTCTCTGTAAAGAAAGAAAATATAATTTAGAACTTTCTCGCTCCAAGTACATATGTATGGGTAATAACTGTAGGAACTGCACTGATGCCTCTCTTGGGTAGGGTTCCCAACTTTTACACAATACATAAAGTATATTAAGCTGAGGAGTTTTTTTATGGCTAAAATGGGGAATTTCACCTACATTTCAGATAATATAAAAAAAAGTATAAAATACGTACATAATATTATATACCAATGGTATTGTGTATAAATCTTCTTACGCAATACGCACGTCGGAGCACTTTTCGCTTATGCCGACATGGTGTTATATTTCAATAGCATTTTGGAAAATTTACTTAAAAAATAATAAATAAATCTATTTGCTTTTTAGAATTCTGTACACAAAGGGTAAAAACGGGACCCTATTACTAAGTTTTAAATACTAAACTTTGTTTTAGTGGCCGGAAAAACGCAAATTCAATTAGCATAAAGTTTTTTTTTTCAACACTCATATAAAACATATAAATATAACATTCTTATTGATAGAGATAAACAGTATGGTTGGTGACCTTACGCTTTTTTAAAATATTTATTAGTATTATTATTTATTATTAGTATTATAGGCTTGTTTTGACCGCCAACTCGCCTGATGTTAAGCAAGTGTTTGTGCATAGTAGGTACCCTCTTACTTTTTACTAGGAATAATTGCTTTGTAGCACTTGCAAAAAGGTTTTCATTGTAAATCAAACTATTTCAGGAAAAGTTTGCTACCAAGAATTGATATTCCAAAATACCTTTGAATCATAGATGTCTTTAGCCTACATAAGACCACTGCTGGACATGGGCCCCTCCCAAGACAAGCCTCATTATTTGATCTTTGGCTTCTTCAAACAATATGGTAGCTACTAGCTAGTTTTATTTTTATTTTTTATTATTATAAATAGGCTTGCATTTAGCCGCCAACTCGCCTGATGTTAAGCGATGATGCGGCCTACGATAGTTTTGCTAGCATAGTTTTAAAAAAGTACTTACGAATTCAACACCAGCAGAGCCTGGGCCAACATCAGCCTTCTTGTCAACGCTGTCAGGTCCAGATGGGGGCGCGCGCCTGTACGCCGACCTGTCCTCGGCCGAGCGAGCAGGGGCATCGGGCCTGCCAACGGTGCTGCGGCGAACGGTCTCTGTGCGGACTGATCGCTTGAGAGTTGCTGGCACAATCTCAGGAGGCAGGTGAAGGAAGATTCTGAGGTATTCAATACCCTCATTGGTTAGGTACCTGAAAGCAACAGTTTTACTAATTTACATAATGTTCTAAATTAGTAGTATATTTTGTGGACAGTTATGTATGTAGCAAGCTTTTTTTTTCACTAAAATAGTGATGAAAAATTTCTTTCATCATCAGAGCCACTTCTATAATATGTAGTACTACTATTATCAAGAAGTAAAGTTTATGAATTGTACATTTGTAAGAGGTAATCTCCAAAACTACTTAATCGATTCTGAAAGAAGACTACACTATCATTGAGTGACATACAATATATTTTGTTTACAAAGCGGGCTAAGCTGTGGGCAAACACTAGTCCTTCATAATTTGTTACATTATTACTATACCTAGTGTGATTGAGCATTTGCGATTAACCAGTTAGCGCAGCTCGGGGTGGTCACAAATGTATTGAATTAGTTGCTATTTTATTATCGCATTTAAATTCCTGAGAATGTTATAACACAAGTTTGTAAACTATTATGGATCAAATTTAAGACTATCGCGTTCTTCTGGTTAATGATAAATAGTTTAGCTGAACAAGACCAGGAGAATTATAAATTGAAAAATAAATAAATAGTTGTTAAAGATAGTAATAGGGTCCCGTTTACACCCTTTGGGTACGGAACCATAAAAAGATAAAGAAAATTATTAATTTATGTCACACAAGATAACAGGAAACCCAAGTGAATGTTTACAATTGTGTGAAATTTCAACCAGTAAAACCTGTGTTCTGAATGATACATATTTGCCGGTTTGGAAACTGACCAGTAGAAATGCCTCCACGCGAACTGTTCCTTGACATAACCTCTTGATTTGAGGGACTGCATAGCTTTGATCACTTGAAGGTTAGGAATCTTCTCAAGATCAGGGTGTTTTGGAGCATGGTAGTCTTTCTTCGCTACCATGACTCCCTCTTTGAAGAGGAACTCGTAGATTGATACGCGGTTCTGTTTGGGCATCAACATCTTGAGCCTTCACCTAAAAACAAGAAACACTTTAGAACTCGTAGGTTACCACAGCAACTTTGCGCAAGTGAACCACACACACAAAATATATTTTTCATACTATAGTTTTGGTATTGTAGAATCAAAAATATTCCTAAATTATAATCACAATTCACAGATTCATAAAATAAAATTGGATAAATTTTTGTGTTAGTACCTTCCACCTATTTTGACAAAAGAAAAGAAGTTGCCAAAAATTATTTGACAGATCTTTGACTGCTTTGAAGTTTGACATTGACAGCATGGCAGATTAACACAGATATAAATTATTTCTACTACTACTTCGATTCGTATAATCGAATACTAATCGTTTCTTTTCATTAATGATGGAGATTTCAGGATTTTATTGGAGATTTGGTTGACGGACCGCCGCCGTGTCCAATCCAACCAACGGGGGAGAAATAGAAAAAAAAACTCTCTCCGGTTGGTCAGACGGCTGTTCGTCAACTAATATATTCCAATAATTCATATTTTTTATTTTTATTTAATTATGTTCTATTTGATCGTATAATTTCCCAATTCGAAATTTACGAAGTCTAGATTTGTGTGTTCTTCTCGTTTCCTACTTTTTTTTTTTAATAGTTTCATTCGAAGTTTATTAATGTACCATGGTTTCAATCATTCAGTCATTCGCATTCCTGATAATTTATTCGCCATAGCAATTTTCCCTCAATGCAGTGTCACTTAAAAAAAATTGACAATGATATTTGTGACAGTTACAATGGTAATATATGATAACTGCGCAAAGCCAAAATTTGTTTACAAAAAAAAATAAACAAGCATGAATAATCAGCTTTATGTCTTTTGTAGTTTTTTTTAAAGAAAGTAACCGTTTAATATCAATTTGATCTCGTATTCGGTAATGAGTGGAACGCCTATATTATGTTCTAATGATATCTTGTCTAAATTCTATTGTTTTGACCAGGGGCCTTACGGACAACTGCTATTGCGTTTCCAAACTAACGTTAAATCCACTTAATTGAAAAATCACGCGAACGTGAACCTTAACGCGCCCATTTACGGTTTGCGGTGGCGTGATTTTCCAACTGAGTAGATTTAACGTTAGTTTGGTGTCGCAACAGCAGTTTCCGTAAGGCCCCTGATTTTTACTAGGCTACATGAAGATTAGAAAAGTGATAAATTAAAGAACTTGCGTTACTGGTTTGTGCTGGCAATTTCGGGATAAATAAATTTGAATGTGTGTGTGAAAATCTTTGAGTGTGTTCTTGTCATTTTGCATTGGTGTGTATGTGTGTCCCTATAAATGAGGTTTGTTTTGGCTATTTCCACGTCATACCAACGTATGTTATGCAGCACATGCATTCTTGGCTGTGTAAGTTTAGAGTACATTATGCCGTGCTGCAAGTGAATAAGCGTGTGGTAATGTCATAATGTTTCCATGTGTTCGTACAAGACCCTGTGTACAAAAATGATTACGTTCCTAGATACGGAAGTTTCACTAAATTAATTATTTTTCAGCTTACAAATCTATTAACTGATTTGGGCATGTAGGTGGTATTGAAATACGTACGTGTGTCTTATTCCACCCATCAATATATAATTGTGTACTAATTATTTGATTCCACCCCTTCTGGTCTGTATTTAGTTCAAAGTGGGGGTGATAAGATCGTCACTTACAGTCTTTGATTATATATAGAACGGATATGTCATACCTATAATTTCCCCTCAGCCAAGGTACATGCGTTGGCTCCGCCTACGTATGTCAAACGAGCACACCGTTTTATAAAAACTGTTTCACCGTCGATCATCCGCCATTTGTCTTCTTACTATGTTACGAAACGGAGCTCCTTAAAAATGGTCATATGTGCAGTAATCCTTTGTAAATCTCGATCACATACTACGAACTTCACTACGCACGGAGTCTCTTATCACAGGTAAGTATTTTTTTAAACAAATAACGTGCTAATTTCACCACAAAACGAGTTCAAGTAAGCTTAATTGAACAGAAGAAAATATTAATCGAAAATCAGGGTTGCCAACTCGATATCACAGATACTTGCTAAATGACATCTCAAATAGCGCTAGATTAATATAAATTTACAAAATATATAGCAAATTTGTTTGGACATGGAATAAAATTTTAAAGTTTCATTATGGAACGTATTGCCTCACCCGAGAAAAACGGTTTAAGTTTTTATATAGGTTTCTTAGTCTTAGTTTCTAGTTCTTACTAGAACTACTCAATCAACAAACTAAGCTATATAATTATAATGCTACTCTAAAACACTACGGTCAAATAGACATTCTCTTCCCCCCGCAAGCGAACGCGGGGGAGTCATCCGATCCAGTAGGATAACACAATAGCATGTCACGCCTCCATTTTATCAGAAAAACGTTTTAGGGCCAAATTCTATGAATAATAAGGTTGCTACAAAGAAAGGATTATCATATTAAAATTAGACAGACAAACATATCAGTACATCGTACAGACGTAGGTACATCGTCATCTTATTAGTTCCGGAAAATCCCCCAAGATGGTATAGCAGAGCAACATATAAAACTAAAGCGTTTTGTTACTTCTCGCGTGGCTGCGTATTGTTCTACGGTGACCAGAAAAAAAAAACCAGCGTGATTGCTGTTTAGTGTTAGCTGTTTTATCTTAGATTTCAGCGCTAGACTAGACTTACGAAAATAGAGCCAAATCTAGCACAAATAGTTACTAAGTTGGCAACCTTGTCGAAAAAATGAACTAGTGATGTGCTAATTTATTACTCGTAGTCTCGTACTCGTTACTTATATAGTTATTCGTACGACGTAATCCAAGTTTGAATGAAGTTTGATAGGTATAAATACTCGTTTTTTTGTGTTTTCGCCCATTTCGGAGCATGCTAAAGCCATACGGCCTCGTCTACTGTATTTACTTTACTGTCATAAATAAGTAAATCTCCAGTACAGTAGGTATATTATTGGTATCGTGCGTGTGTTATTGGTATATGGCCTTTGATATTATATAGTTGGGATCGGCCTTTAAACTTAAGCTAGTACCGAAGAAAGTTTGTCAAATACTGAAGGAGGCGAGGTAAACAACTATTGCAGACATTGACATAATTATTCTTACTAGTTCGACAAACGCACACTTCAATATTGAGCGCATACAACTGCAAACGATGTGCTCAAAATGTATACAAATGGACGACCGAGGGGAGGGGGAGGTAAGTGCTAAAGGGGAAACTGTAGGTGTAGGTGTAACGCTTCCATTTATTTATTTTTTCTGAGGTTATGGTGTCAGAATAATAAATGTGGGTTGAAAATGGATACAAAGTATATCATACTAATATTATAAATGCGAAAGTGTGTTTTTTTGTTCCTCTTTTACGCTGCAACGGCACAACGGATCGTCGACCTGATTTTTTGCATGGGTATAGTTCAAGAGCCAGAGAGAGGCTACTTTTCATAATCATCATCACCATCACCATTTTTCATAACTATGTGGGTGAAACCGTGGTTATTTTACATATCTATATGGTTTTCGATATTGACAACATTTTAAAGTACACAATACTTGGTCCAATCTTTCAAGACATGGTAAAATAAGAAAGATACGTTATAAGTATTTAGTTTATTTAAACAATTTTACTAGCATACCGAAATTTCTCCAGTACACTCTTCGGTATCCGATATCGGTATGGTGAAAGCACTATTTTTATCACTTCACTAGCTTTGTATAATGTGTGCGAAGTAAACACAGCGAGGCGACCAATGAGCGTTGCGCATTTTGTATTTGTGTTCTGTTTCGTCAATGAGTGCAGGTTATAATGAAGTGTGCGCTTGTAGAGATGTATTCGATTACTTGAATGGGCGGGCTTTAGAAAACAAGTGTGTGCTATGCGTGTTTACTTCGTCTCCCGCAAAAAGTGCCAGACTTTTTTCCATAGCAGCTCGGGCTAATACCACATCCGTTCTATATATAATCAAAGCTTACAGTGCGTGCGACATAAAATATTAGAAACGGAACGTCTAACGTTGTTAAATGTCAAACGTGAAACGTCTTCTTGCGTTTACGTTAAGAGGTTAGAATAAAGTAAAATGCGAAAATATCGGTTGTGTATTAAATTAAACGCTTAAAATGTAGAATCCTCCAGATATTTTACTGAACAGTGTCTATTGTACATCACAAGCTGTTTTAGTAAGTTATTTATTTGCGATAGTGGCGTCCTTATTATATTCTACTCTTGTATGTCGCACTGTACATCCCGCTTGGAGTGTGCGTATGTATTATGCATTTGCCGGCAGCCTACCCAAACCAGCCGAGCTCCTACCTCCTGAGTACCAGTGGAGAGGTACTGGGTCAAACACAATCCACTCTAGAAATTGTAGAATCCTGAACAAAACAACAAGAATCGTCCCTGACGCATGTCAATACACGGAGTGGCCAGCACGTACACGGACAACAAGAACTATAAGCAAGTCTCGAAGAACACGATTGGACATCGGGAGTTATAATTAAAATGTGTTTTGATACCTAACCTAAAGAACAAAAACGAGCAACGGACGTTCATTACACCGACAGTGCAGCCATCATCTATGGCATAGATTCTATGCACTCAGAAAACCTGGTTAAGTTGAACCTACAACTAGGTCTAGAGTGATATCAGGATGTCATTCTGCCTTACTAAACTTAGCAGACAGTTAAACATCTAAGTTAAATGGACAAAGAGCCATATAAGAGAAACAACAAGACAGACTCACTCGCTAAGGAATGTGCAAAGAAAGAAATCAGTGCAGACATTGAAAAACTGTAAATCAACAGCTATGGAACCAAGGGATCTGCTTAGTCGCACCAGAAAAGAAACAGCAAAATATTATGAATAAAATAACAGACTGCAAACATGCAAAAGCTATCGATAGATAAGAGTAACTAACAAACTACTTAAGATAACTAGGTCGGACCTCTGTCTAATGACAGGTACCATCACAGGTCACTGTAAGCTAATCAATCACTTGTACAACATTAAAGATGCAGATAATCCTCTGTGTCGAGGCTATCTACAGGATAACAAGCCGTAGAGCATGTACTACTGCACTGCAAACCCACAGAAGACATACAATTAAGATCAGGACTTCTTGAAGAAACTACAACAATGCTCCAATGCCACAACACCTAGTGAAATAGGGATTGAACCTCAGATCAGACAAACAAGAGAGATATGCCTTGGTACAATGAGGGTAGAACGTAGATGAGAAGAGTGTGTTAATTTTAATATCTAAACGGCTAAACCAATTTTGATGTGCTAGGCAATGTTAAGATTTTTCTCCATGCCAAGATTATCAGTGATAGGCTACATTTTGAAATTGGATATTTTGTTACTGTTTTAATAATCTACAAATTTCCTTTTTGATTCTATAAATATGTAGATCGCCATTGTGCTTGCCTGATCAAATGCATGTAATTTGAACAGCCGTGCACCACCAGAATATTAGTCAGGGGTGGGCATAGATTACTTAATAATTGCTACAAAAGTGTGAGCAGGAATACCTACTATTCAAAGCCTGCTAGCTGCTAGACATAGGAAAGCAGTGTACAAAACTGGCACAATCCTTGTGTACAAAATGTCTTTGGGATAAATAAAAAGAACTTGTTTAGGATGTATTTATTTTTATTCTCCTTGTTAGAACTATTCTATCCATTGGTTACAAACACAGGGGTGTTAGTTTGTGGACAATATCCACAAAAAAAGCATCGTCATCATATAAACAACTTTTACAATGGTACAAAATCTGAAATCGTGGAAAAAAACTGCTGTTCCATAGAAAAATTACATTTAAATTTAACGAAATGTATGGAATAGCTGTTTTTTTGCCATTAGTGTTAATGATGAGTACAACAACTTCCTTTCCGCTAATTTCACTTTTAGTATACTATAAGCATTGCTATAAGTCACTGCACTATACTACGCTTGCTAGTCTGGTTCTCTCCGCAGTCCTCTGTCCTCGCTCCACTTGGCATACAATTAGATACCATTTTTCTCTGTTTGACTGTTTCAATTAAAATGGACAGTGTGCATTTCAAGAAATATGATTGTGATTCCGGCACATCTCTCTGTCCGCTTCTGTGGCAACGCACACTTATAACTCTACTAATTTAGATTTCAGATACATTTTAGAAATACTGACAATCCAGTTTATAAACAAAAGACACGCCAAAAACACACGGCCTATGTGTGGTGTGGGGTTTTACAAACTAGGTATATTAAAAGTATCGTATAATTATATATTTATAATTATATATTAAAAGTATACCTATACTTTTAGTATACCTACTATACTTTTATTATTTTAGTTTATACTAGGTACACTATACATGGCACCATTATATTGATGAATATCTCAATCTGCTTTGAAAATTACCGGCCATAAATAACACTCAGCTAGGCAAATACCTTTCTTTGTTACTCGTATTCTTCGTAGACCTTTTCTAATTGCATCTAGGAACAAACCTAATCTTGCTATGGTTTCTCGAATTGATGATGGTGTTATAAAACCATCATGTTTATGTGATGGCCACTAGCATTTTGGTGATGTGTCGCTTCAACAATGCAAATACCAATAGTAATAAAATAAATTATAAACAAAAATTCATTGATTCATTGTTTTAATAAATTTACTTTAGCCTGAACTTTGGTTTGGATTTGGAGTGCTCAACATGCACACTCCAGATCCATCCGCCAGGCGAACAGCTGGAGGTAGCTGTTGCCGCTGCCCCGCACCCGTCACATCAGGGATGCGATTCGCTTGCACATGATCACTGCGAACCCATCTATGTGCGCGTCCACGAACATCCCCGATGCGCCACGCAGCCACATCAGCGCCCTAAAGGCGTTGTTATATTGGACTCGCAGGGCATTGTGTATTTAACCCATAGGCTGCACATGTAGAAAGACTGACAGTAAGCTCTAAAAAGTGTAGCTTTCACTTGTGCAATGCATCTTACAAACCTATGGGCATGCATATTGCCCCTGACTGACAACGCCCTGCGCTCCCTTTCCATATCAACATCGTCTGTGAGCGTTTCGGTCACCCAGTGGCCAATACTAATAGGTGGTAAATACTCATACTGCTGGACTCGTTTCAGGACACTTCCGCTTAGTGTGACTGGCGGGACCGAGTCATACGTTTTCGATTCGCCGTAGAAATCTCGCCCAGGGCGCTAATAGTGCTAAAACCGGCACTGGTCCTGTGTTCTATTATCAAGCCGTTTTTGAGGAGCACTACACACACATACACATTTGACTTCGAATGAGACATCTGTCTCCGTATCAAAAGAACGTAATTATATTGAATAGATATACATATTTTCGAATAATGACTACAGTAAGTTCTTCGATATAGTTCTGTGATAACAACAAACTCTTCAGAAATCAGAAATCGTAATCACAACACAAGTATTAGATCCATATTAGTCGTACTGACTGGTCTAATTTCTGTTACATTTACATAGAAACAATATGAAAATTTACGATCACGACGCTACAACAAGCCAACCAAATTATCTATATACTTGGCCGAATTATGCGTCTTCGAATTTTAATGAGTAAACTGCAAGTTTTTCAGAAAAACGATGATAACAATGAAAAAATATTAAGGCTCGATCGACAATCGCACTAACATTGTTTTGTTTTTATTTTTACGTCCATCATAGGGTTGGGATGTTGTCGATAGTCTATCTTAAATAATTTATCGGCACTGTGTGGTTTAACGTTAGTTTGATACCGCGTAAGCAGTAGGCTGTAAGGCTCCAGGTCTCTTTCCATCGTCACTGACCGCTCGGTTACAGCACAGCTGTGACATTGGCGGTAGACTGCGAGATTGGCGGTGGAAAAAGCCCTGCGGATGATGTCGTATAAAGGCATTTAATATAGCTAGACGGACAGAGCGATTTTTAAGGGTTCCGGGTTGAAGTACTACGGAACCCTAAAAAAAAATGACAAATTTTATTGAAAGTCGAAATTACTTTAATAACATGAAGACTCGATCTCATCGATAAGCTAATTTTTTTTCAGTATGTCTCGACATCCCTAGTTTTTCAGTTGTCAGTGTCGATTTTGACTTTTGAGTTTAATTTTTTTTTTTTTTTTTTTTTTTTGTGCCTTTATTAACTAAACATAATACAAGCTATAACTAAAACTACAAATACAGTTAGACTGCCCATAGACCGTTGAAGGTCTAAAGACAATCTAAATGCTCAAGCCCACTACCAGTTGGCAGCGTACCCAGCATGCTGGCGGCATTACCACGTTGAATGGCAATGCTTATGCGTTGAGCCAGAAACACGCCAGCATTTTGGTCACGCGTCGCATTAACCAGGCGCTCTGAAAGATTTTTGAAAATGAGGTGAGCTCCCGGTCCCCAAGGGCCCAATGTCTCGACCCCAAACGCCTCAAATATATAACCACTGCCGAGGTTAGCATATTTGCGTCGCTTGTGCTGCTCTGCCGAATTGGCAGCCGCGCCAGCCCTACCCTGTGTCTCAGGAAGATGTGACGGCGCCAAAGTATCGACACAAGTTGCGTCCCATACAAGGGGCCGCCCCAACCTCCAGGGCACAAGTGTCATACCGTCAGGCCTCCTTCCATCGTCGCGCGCAAGACCACTCGGTTCGAGCACAGCTGCGACATTGGCGGTGGAAAGAGCCCTGCGTATGATGTCGTTCAGGCTAGCGTGTCGGCCAATACGACCAGCGCTTCTCGAGCAAGAGAGACCATGGTGACCGAGCTGGTCAACAGCAGTACCACACTGACAGCGATGGGCCTCACAGCACCTTGCACCCAAGCGTAAGCTGACAGCTAGACGAAATGCGGTTGGATCTAAAAGGCTACCCGTGTTAAAAGAGGGCATAGCTTGCAACCAAAGTCCCGATTCCCAAACAGAGACAGCAAGAATACGAGCGCGATCTGCAACACTAGGACACGTATCTAGTAGCGATTTCCGTGCTAGTTCGCAGATCGGCCGATCCCACAGTCTCTGGGAAGACAACTTCCTGGGAAAATCGGTATTTGGACAAGCAAGCCTCCAAGCATTCATTGCCTCTTTCGAATGAGATACAACTACTTCGGAAGGGCCTAAAGAGGGTGCAAGGATTTTTTCTATTAATTTATGAGTACTATGAAATGAGGACAAGAATGCCGGTAACGCAACACTTGAAATTTGGCGGACCCCTAAGCCTCCTAACCTTACAGGTAGTGAGGCTTGTGACCATGTCCTGTCACTCAAATCAACATTCAAAACCGATATTAGAGTTTCCTTTACGACATTGTCTAAGCTCGAAAGGAGCTCACCGTGTTTCCACAGTGGACTACATCGTAAAGTGTACATAAATTTAGGAACAAACAAACAGTATCTGATTATTGTAAACGCCATATGGGCGTTAATTTTTAGTAACCTGTCGGAAGAACCCATAAAATTTTGAATTTTTTCCTCAACAAAAGGTGAAAAGGACTCATCTAATATCGGTGAACCCAGGAGTCGGAGCGAACACCTGTCTAATGATTTTATATTGGGAGCTAAATCATTGAATTTTTCAATAACCACATTTTTATCCGGACATGAATCGCAAACAAAAAGTTCGCATTTCGAAAAATTTAGTTCCAAACCAATATGACGAAATTCGTCTATAAGAATTTTTAAATCACTCAGAACAGTGTCAACGTCGCCTCCTAGGGTAATTGACACTAACATTGACATACAAATTCACAACAAAAAGTAAAGATCCTGTTCATGCATTTCGAATCGTCAGAATATCGATACTTTTGAGAGCACATGCTATGGCAAAATTGAACGAATGATTTTATTATCTGTGCTTTTTTTTTTTTTTTTTTCGTCTGTGGTGACGTTGAAATAGGCCTTGCCTAATTTATTTGCCTATTATATTCTCTTTGTTATTAGTCTGTGAGACCACAGAGCTGTGGTCTGTAAAATTAAAAATATTTTGTACTGTTTAGTCAAGTTTCGTTTTCGTGTTTTTCAATAATCTCGAAACAGCCCACTATTTTCAAAGATAGAAACGTTGATATGAAATAATACAAACAAGCCTCAACCAAAAATGGATTTCCAAAACCGCCCCGGCGGCAAAACAGGAGGTGGTGGTGTCGCGTCATGGTCGGAAAGCAACAGAGACCGCCGCGAGAGGCTCCGCCAACTCGCATTGGAGACTATCGACCTAAACAAAGATCCCTATTTTATGAAAAATCATTTAGGTTTGTTTCTTTTTCATTTTGTGTTTATAAGAATTGTCAACAATCAACATAACCTACAATGTAAACATTTGCTAAATATTACATTTTGCATATATTTTCAGGTTCATACGAGTGCAAATTGTGTCTAACTCTTCATAATAATGAAGGCAGTTACTTGGCTCATACTCAGGGTAAGAAGCATCAAGCTAACTTAGCCCGAAGAGCTGCTAAAGAAGCAAAAGAAGCTCCACAGCAGTTAGCCCCAGAGAAGCCAAGAATTGAACCTAAGAAGTTCGTGAAGATTGGACGACCTGGTTATCGAGTCACGAAACAAAAAGATCCCGAAAATGGACAGCAGAGCTTACTCTTCCAGGTTGATTATCCAGGTAAAAAATATGGTTGATTCACATTACACCAGCGGCACAGTACATAATAATAGTACAGTATTGTATCGCGGAGTAAATGGCTGAATCGACGCACGTTTAGGTACGAGGGCTTCGCAGAATGATGCACAATATCTGATACTGACTGCCGCGCCGTGTACGCTCGCGAGAGGGGTGACAGAGTGTAGGCACTAAACTAGTAAACACCGCCGCGGTACGCTACATTGCGGTATATGTGTACTGTGCCAGCGACCTCATTTCAGAAGTCTAATAGTGATAGTAGTAGCGAGTAAGTTGGCTTGTGATCACTTCAGTGTGATCAGTGTTTTGTAATAGGGCCGCTGGCTCCTTCTGGGGAGACCAAGTGAAGTCACCAATATTTTCAAAAGGATGATTTACCTACTTTGGGAGATTCTATTTCTTTACATTTTTGCCAAAAAATCTGTTTTCAGAAATTGCTGATGGTGTGCAACCAAGACACAGGTTTATGTCTGCTTACGAGCAGAAGATAGAACCCCCAGACCGCAGGTGGCAATACCTGCTGTTTGCAGCGGAGCCCTATGAAACCATAGCATTCAAAGTTCCCAGTAGAGAAGTAGAAAAACATGATTCCAAGTTTTGGACACACTGGAATAAGGATACGAAGCAGTTCTTCTTGCAGTTTGCTTTTAAAATGGAGCCAATGAGGATCCCACTGCCTCCACAAAAGATGTGGGAGGCTCATGGAATGCGAATGCCTCCCCCACCTGGAGGTCCAATGATGGGTGTGCCTCCACCACCACCATTATTACCTGTTCCTCCACCACCACCTATGTGAATCTGAAATATCATGATGCAGAGGTGTTTTTTTTATAAGTTAATAAAGATTACTTCTGTGACTAAAATTCATGTTTCATTGATGATTTATAGCCCCTGATGGAAATAGAAGGGTGTTTGTATGTCTGTCTGTGGCATCGTAGTTCCCAAACGGCTGAACCGATTTTGATTTAGTAATTTTGCAAAACTGGTCTTGGACTTGTGGACTCTGTTGCGGAAGCAATAGAGTCCGCACTACCAATCATGTCCTGCAATGAAAAGACCTTTGACGACTAACGTTCATCGTCAAAGGAAAAGAGGAACTTAAAAAAAATTGTTTTGTTTTGAAGTTATTTTTTCATTATAAACACGGGTCTGGCCCGGACATTTGGTAGGCATTGGTGGAGCCGAAGTCAACACCAAGAGGCCCCGTTGAATATAAAATACAATTATGTGATGTGTATAAAATGGAATATTAAACTATTGTACAGTATAGGATATAAAAAGTCTGGGCTATTGAGGT
This sequence comes from Agriopis marginaria, assembly GCA_932305915.1. Taxonomy (NCBI): domain Eukaryota; kingdom Metazoa; phylum Arthropoda; class Insecta; order Lepidoptera; family Geometridae; genus Agriopis; species Agriopis marginaria. Next base: position 5,048,422 of record OW029921.1, on the reverse strand, counting down.
GAACAGAAGTAGTTTTTTTATTATTAAGCTATTTAATAAAAATAACTTCGTTACTTAAAATAAGAGTACCTATGTAATATTACATATTGTAGTTCGTTTATATACAACATCAAACATAGAAAAGAAAATATTTTTGTGCTTTCTATGACAGCCAAGGACGTTTTATAGCGTAGAGAGTACTTATACTGAATCTATGTTTTATAGGTAAGTCATTGAAGGTAGGTAGAGTAGATTGGTATAAAACTTCCTAGACCACAGCGAAGGGAAACGATTTTATTTTATTTTCTGTGGTTTCTATTTGATTTGAGCAAGGATACTTGCTTGTATACCTTAAGGCACAGATATAGATCTGTGCCTTAAGGGAATACAAAGTCCTTGGATTTGAGTTATAGCGCGGACTCTATTTTGGTCACAAAATACATAATAGGAGATATTTTGGTTCTGTTTTCCACAGAATATCACATAGCATTTTATTTTCTACGTGAAAAGGAACGTAATTATAACGGTTTTTGCAAATCGAATGAACGAAAAACTAGAACGGGGATAAATGGGATTTCTTTTATTATTGAAATTGTTTTCTTTCGTTCGTGTTTACGCGCGCTTTCGTAACGAACGTCGACCTATTGTTTCGTTTTAGTTTAGTTTATTTCAAAGATTTAATTGATTTACGTATTTTGAATTGTGTAAAATCATTATCTGCTATAATGTTCTCTAAAGCAAAACGCTTTGAACCACTCGGTAAGTTACAAACCAATTTAGAGAAATCCTATTGTTTTATACGAATTTTAATTTCACAAAACAATGTTTTGATCCAGCCAGCGCAAATAAAAATATAAAAATCTCTCTTGTTACATAACTATTGAAAATATTTTAACTGGTTTTTTATTCAACTATTCTGTTTCTTTCGAAGGCGCTCTAAAAGTCCAAAGCAAAGCCTTACAAAAGCCGGAATTGGAGAAAGAGAAACAGCAAACTCCTCTGAAGCCCTGTAAGACGCCGGCGCCGATGCCGGTTTCCAAACCGTCAGTTATTCCGAAACCTAAATCAGTTGTTCCAGCTACAAAGAAACCTGTTGATGATACTTACTCACAATGCAGCAGCAGTGTTAAATCCTTTATTACAGTAAGTTTACACATGGCCTTATTAGTACCAAAAACATAACTTACGCACTATGTACTCACATACACTCTCCGGTTTCTGCAATAATTCTGCCAAAGAGAGTAAAACAGATTTCTACTAGTATTTATGGCTAGCTACTGTGTTTAGTTGTAGAAACGAATATAATACCAGACCCTGGTTTGAGCTGGATTATACAGAGTTACGCAGAACAGTGGTACTAAGCCGAAAAGAGGTTATTGTACTAATCATTATGAACAATTTGTACTATGGAGCCAACCCTGTATTGTGTAATGTATATATAATACTAGGCAGAAGGAGATTTCCATCATATAAACATCTGTCATTAAACTGTGCCTCATACTTTACAGCCAAAACCTATAAAAACCATACCAAAAATCAAAGCACCAGGCAGCCTGAAAAAACCAAACTCATGTACTAAAGCTACTGTTAATGCAAAATCACAAGAAGAATTAATCAACGCACAAGAAATAGAAATCAGGTAAGCAATAATGTGTTTAAATCTAATCAACTCAAAACTTGGCAAGTATATATACATTCATATTACAAATTTAAACAAACCAAGTTACATCAAAATAAGTCAATTAGTTACAGAAAAATTTAACTAGTATATTTGTATGAAAACCCAAGCCCCAGCGAGCTTTAACTCATTTACATAATTATTCTCATTATCATTATAATTATTTTTTCCATTCAACAGCTCGAATAATTATTTTCTCCTAATTCGATTTCATTTTAGAAACAAGGATCAAACCTTATTGGAATATAACAAGCAAATTGAAGAACTCAAGAATGATATCAGCACTCTTCAGTCACAAATCAAGAAAACTGAACAAAACATCTCAGACGTTAACGAACTGGACAAAAGGATTGCTAAAATATCACTGAAAGAGCAAAATGGAAATGACAAACAATACAAAGAAACCCAGACTGAAAATCTCGAGAAAGATTATGAAGATGCTATTATAATTGAAAACATGAAATTAAGGATCTTAGATCTAGAGAATCTATGTGACAAACTTGAAATGGAAATAAGCTGCAAACAAGTAGAGCTGACATCTTTTGAAGAAATCATTACTATTCGAGACAGCCTCTGTAAAGATCTGCAAGATAAATTGACTAACATGGAGAACTCCCTAGAAGAAACACGTCAACGATTGGAGATGGTAAAAGGACACCACGCTTTAGCTCTAGAAGCAAACGAGAGTATTAGAAGGGAATACAAAGTTGAACTGGAAATTCTAAAAACTAAATTAGAAGAGGAAAAACAAACTATCATAAGTAAATGTAAGATAGACCAAGAACATGTCAAAGTACAGTACAATGCTCTGATTGAGTCTATTAAAGATCAGATGTTGAAAGAAAAATACGAAGTTGTGCATGAGCTAGAGAAACAGCTGATTACAAAGGAACAAGAAATGAAAGCTAAACTCGAGCAGATAGACGAGACTTCACACGAAAAGCTAAGGATCTGTGAGATCCAATTCGAAGAGCGCACAAGAAATATTCAAGATCACTGTGAGAAACAGCAACAAAAAATAAAGAAGTTTGAACAAGAAGCTAATGAATTGAGATACAACATCAGCCTGGCAGAAGAACAGAGATTAATGCTGCACAAGGAGATAAATCTTTTGAAAAATGAAAACAAAACTTTAAGTTGTGAGAAAGCGAAATTAGAAACAGAATTAGACGAAATAAAAGAAGCATCTAAACAAAAGCTTATTGATTTTGAAAATGAAAAGAACAAACTCACTGCGGAAGTGGATAAATTAACTAAAGAGAAGAACAAGTTTGAGATGTCTCTGTCAGTAACTAGAGATATTGTACAAGTTTTAACAATGAGGCTGAGGGAGTCTGACAATGAGATAGAAAGTTTGGAGGACCAAGTCCAAGCATTAACAAATACTAAAGAAGAGCTAGAAAAGGAACTGTCATCTTTTAAAAATACAATAAACAGCACGGTGATGGAGTGTAATGAATATAAGGAAGCTTTAGTAAATATTCTGAAGTCTAAAGCGGCATTGGCTAAAGAACATACACGAATTATGGAACATAATGTCTCCTTGATAGAGAGTTTGCAGAATGTCGAAAAGGAAGCATACCGTGAACTGGGAACTATTAAAAATGAGCTTATAGAGGATGTGGAATTCTTGAAGAAAGAATCCAGCTCTCAAATTAAGATGCTTCGAGATGAGGTCAGTGTGCCTATCTGATGTACTTTTTTTTTTTTTGTAGGTGATGCTTTTTCTGACTCCGCTTGTGGAAGTACCATCTTTGCAAACATTATTGTGTTTCGGGTTGAAACACGAATGTATTCCAGTGAAATAGATTTAAATCAAATATCTCAAGGTTTCGTAGTTCCAAATTCTGGGTGGCATTGAACTGTTATGGGAAAGCGATACGCTAACCATCAGGCGATCGACTTGCTCGTCTCGTCACTTAGTATCATAAAAATATATTTGAAAATCCGTCATTAATCACGTGAAATCAATTTGTAAGTAACTTCTGTTTGTTACTTTTTGTAAACTGCTTTCACTGGCTGATTTTATATGAAAGTAGGCAAGGACTTAGTGTATTTCATAGACATCTGGAAAATAGGGGTAGTGAAGCATACTTCAGTTCTTCTTAGCGTTACGTGACCATGATATATTGTTGTCATTGTGTAGTACTTATTTTCTGGCAGGAGCAGATATGATGCGGGTGCCTCACAATGACATTTCACTGTATCTCTCTGTTAGGCTCGATCCCCACTAACACAGAGTCGGTACAGACTGCATCTTTTATTTATCTCGATAGAAATTTGTATATTAGATTGTGGTAATATAGGTCGATATCCCTACATCTCTACATAGTATAAATTGAAGTCGCTTTCCGCGTCTGTCTGTCTGTCTGTATGTCTGTATGGCTGCTAACTCCTCCTAAACCACGCAACGGATTCTGAAGCGGTTTTCACCATCAGTTAGGGAAGGTTTATATATATAACTAGCGACCGGCCCCGGCTTCGCACGTAAATTACACCCGTGCGAAGCCGGGCGGGCGGGTCGCTAGTGCTATATAAAATGTTGAATTGTTGATGTGCTTCATGTTTGAGCCTTCAGACACATCATCAGGCAGCCTGTCTGCCAGTTTGACACAAGGACATTAATAAAAACGTTACAGGTAATGAAACTATTATCAAGGCTTTTAACAGGCTGCCTTATCGCTTACAGCGATCTCTTCCAGGCAACCATGTACGGAAAGGAATTACAATAAGAAATGTTGGCCTTAACTAAAATGATTCTGAAGTAAATACCTAAGCAAATACTTGTAACATTTATCTCACAAACTGTTAAATAAAAATAGATTTCCTAGTAAAAATAGGAATAAAAATTAAAATTTAAAAAAACAAAAACAACAAATTAATTAAATCTATATATATGTATATAAAAGAAAGTCGTGTTAGTTACCTTATTTATAACTCAAGAACGGCTAAACCGATTTGGCTGAAAATTGGTGGGGAGGTAGCTTAGAACCAGGAGACGGACATAGGCTATTTTTAATCAGCACCATCACCACTTTTCATCACTACGCGGGTGAAACCGCGGGGTGCAGCTAGTATATATATATAAAAGAAAGTCGTGTTAGTTACACTATTTTGTAACTCAAGAACGGCCGAACCGATTTCGCTGAAAATTTGTGGTGAGGTAGCTTAGAACCTGGAGGCGGACATAGGCTATTTTTCATCAGCACCATCACCACTTTTCATCACTACGCGGGTGAAACCGCGGGGTGCAGCTAGTATATATATATAAAAGAAAGTCGTGTTAGTTACACTATTTATAACTCAAAAACGGCCGAACTGATTTCGCTGAAAATTGGTGGTGAGGTAGCTTAGAACCAGGAGGCGGACATAGGCTATTTTTCATCAGCATCATCACCATTTTTCATCACTACGTGACTGGAACCGCGGGGCGCATCTATAAAAGTATAATATAAAAAGTTATAATGGCAATTGTGCTTTTAAATTTTGTAATTATGTAGGTATTAATTATGTTTGCTTTGGTGACGTTTTATTGCATGCAGTAGGTAAACGACGTCATGCAAATGTGTACAAACATAAGCGCATTAACAGAAGCTGTTAACTGGCTATAGGGCGCCCAAGATACAGGCTTTGCCTAGTTTGGGGCCCATTGGCACAACTATTTTTGCTGCTAGTAAATTGTTATATAGTAGATATTCTATTGATTGTAAATTTTAAATAACTGGATTCTGGTATTAAATAAATGAATTATGTAGTTATTGTTTTTGGTGGTACAGGTGGAAAAGAAGCGCTTGCTATGCGAGATGGCGAAACAGCATGCGGGGCAGAGTGCTGCCTGCGCCGAACAATCGCGCGCGCTTCTCGCGCACGCCGCCGACGAGATCTCGCGCCTCGAAGTTGAGAACCTCCGCTGTCATCAGCAGGTATGTACTAATATTATAAATTACGTAATTGTATTTTTTTATTTTTTTTATTTTAAGCGATAGAATCCGAAACGTGGATATTCGCCAAAGAACCAGAGTCACCGACATAGCTGTTAAAATCTGCAAGTTGAAGTGGCAATGGGCAGGCCACATCGCTCGAAGAAACGATAACCGATGGGGAAGAAAGGTTCTTGAGTGGAGACCACGAACCGGAAGACGCAGCGTAGGTAGGCATCCCACTAGATGGACCGACGACATAGTGAGAGTCGCTGGCATCCAGTGGATGCAAAAGGCAGGCTGTCGTTCAGTGTGGAGGTTAAAGGGGGAGGCCTATGTTCAGCAGTGGACGTCTTCTGGCTGATGATGATCAATTTTAACTTAGCTATTTTTAATTTTCTATATTCTATTATACAACAATATGGGTTCCATGCCTGAAATAAAGACATTTTATTTTTTATTTTATTATTTATACAATACTAACGGTCCGCCCCAGCTTCGCACGGGTATAGATTATATAGCCTATGTCACCCGGGGATAGTGTAGCTTCTCATCAGTGAAAGAATTTTTCAAATCGGTTCAATAGTTTCGGAGCCTATTCAATGCAAACAAACAATCAAATCTTTCCTCTTTATAATATTAGTATTAGATTATAAAGAGGAAAGATTTGTATGTGAGTATGTTTGTAAAGAATTGGCTCAAAAAGTACTGGACTGATTTTAAAAATTCTTTCACCATTTGAATGCTACATTATCACTGATTAATATAGGCTACTTTAATAGGCTATATAACGATACCCGTGCGGAGCCGGGGCGGACCGCTAGTGATATTATAAAGAGGAAAGATTTGATTGTTTGTTTGTTTGCATTGAATAGGCTCCGAAACTGATTTGAAAAATTCTTTCACGGTTGGGAAGCTACACTATCCCCGGGTGATATAGGCTAAATTATATTTTCAAAAAATATGGGATCCTTACTAATACTCCAATAATGTAACCCAAGGTGTAAAAAATACCAATTTTTTTTGTTAAATACCCGTGCGAAGCCGGGGCGGGTCGCTAGTCTATATACAAAAGCGAAAATACGTACGAAGCGCTTTGATTCCACTTTTACTATGCAAACTGCTAGTTTGTAGAATGTGCTGCCAGAATGGGTGTTCCCCGATAGTTACAATCTGGGTGCCTTCAAATCACGAGTGAATCAGTTTCTTCTAGGCAAGCGTGCTTCACTTCACTGTAGACCGCATCATCGCTTTACATCAGGCGAATTAGCGGTCAAACGCAAGCTTATTAACAAATTTAAAACAATTATGTAAACTCTATGTAGTAAAATTGGACTGGGTATTTTATTAAGTTTTATATTTTTCGCTGAATTGAGTTTTTTTTATTGATATTTCAACAAAACAACAGCTTTATGCAAAACGCTCACATCAGCGCCGGCCCTTGGGTAGAGCGAAAAGAGCGGTCGTTTTAGGCGCCAGATACCAAGGGGCTCCAAAATGACAAAAGCGAAAATAAAAACTTTAAAGTTTCGCTGTATGTTCGCCGATTTTCATGTTTTTTTTTTATTGGATAGTACCGGTTGATCCCAATAAAATTTTAAGAAAATACTCCATCTTTAAATGTTAATAAACCGGCCAAGTGCGAGTCGGGTGGTACGGAACCCTCGCGCACTGAGGGTTCCGTACCACCACAAAATTTAATAACGAAATTACCAGTTATAACTTACAGAAACTTTTCACTGAATCGCACTTAGTATTATTTATTGTTATATTTTAATGTGTGTACTATAATCATACCAAGTTTGACGCTTGTACGTATTACCATTTTTACATTACAGCTAATATACAAAAATACGTAAAAAAACAAATTTGTTGTGTATATTATTTTTTTAGTTAATCCGCCGTAATATTACATTTATTCTGTGAAAATTTAACTGGCTATCTATTACGGTTCGAGATACTGCCGTTTAAAGGTAGGTCGGACAGACAGACAGACAGACAGACAATGTAGGCTTAGTAATACGGTCCCGTTTTTACCCTTTGGGTACGGAACCCTAAAAACTAGGAGATGAATCCCGTTTATTGAATGTCACCCAAATCCTGTAAAATCGGTTTAAATATTTTTTATTACTCTTGTTTAGATACAAGATCAACAATCCCTGGTCGTCGAGCTATCGCTGCTACGGCAAGAGAACGAAGAGCTCACGATGACGGTAGCCAAGCAGTCTTCAATCATCGACAAAATGAAGAAAGAAATGGAACAGCACCAGTCCATGCCCAAGTCTCCATCTGTCATTCGGAAAGCGCACAAAATAGGCAAAGAGAACATGCAAGTTATATCTCCATTGCGCGAACGTAATCTGATTTAGATGTAGGATTGTTTTGTATACGCACTGAAAGTACAGAAGTACTACTGTCATAATAGTTGTGAAGTGTGTAAATAATTATTGTCACACACTCATTTTATTGGGATTTTTCAACTTGTTAATTGTGATTTTTAGTTTTTTGTAACCATTAGGTGCGCCCACGATTTTCCAAATTTCGCTATAAATGTATCATGTCTTTCCTTTTTTAACATACCATGATACTTTTCAAATTTAATCGGTATTGGTTCAGCCGTTTAATATTAAAAAAGTAAGTCTTTTTCGCATAAAAAAAATTGAGAAGTATGAACTTAGGGTCAGTTTATACTAGCGCAGAGTCGAAGCGCATCAAAGCGTCTATCCAAAACTGAACATAACAAATTCAACCTTAACTTCACAGCGTAACGCTCACATTACTTCTGACATTTGAAAAAGACGCGCGCATTCTTCGGAATTCGCGCGTCTGCGCGTGACCAACGCTGATTGGTGCGCGCGCATTCTCGCGTATCCGTGCGCCCACTGCCTGCCTACCCATTGGCCTGCGTACGTTGAATTCTGGCGAATGCGCGCGCATTCGTGCGGCTTCGCTTTAGTTATAAAGAATAACGCTTCGATGCGCTTCGACTCTGCGCTAGTATAAATTGACCCTTAGATTGCTTTGAAAAATTACTCTCAAAGCTACTTGTGTGTAGATGTTAAGACTACTGGAATAACCCTTTAAATTTGTTTAATATAGTGTGATAACACCTTAATAGTGTTAACTTCTATTTCAATGGATCTCTAATAATCATGTTGTAAGCTTTATGGAAATTGTTTTAATATTTATTATCGATGGGATTGCCCATTTGACTGTTTTTTTAAAGTATTTCTCAGTTTAGGACATTGTTTTGAACATGGTTTATTTATTGCCTCGTTTATTGCCAAATTATATAATTACCTATTAGATTGGTAGCTATTGTTTAGTCTGCTTGTGCAGATACTTGTGTGTATTGATAAATAAATAAACATTTTGAGTATGTAGTGTTATTTTATTTATATCTCGAGTAGACTATGCTGTCTTAGTAGACAGCAGGCAGCACAGACACTGCAGTAGAACACTTTTGCTAGGTTTTAGAACGTAAAATTGTTAACTGAAATACTACAGAAAAATTATTTAAAGATCTTTTTTATTCAGCTTTTTACAATGCTATTGCAGATGTCGGTTCTTTACCCTTGTAGACCTTGATGATGAAGTGGGAATTCTTGATAGAAAAAACAGTTTATAATATTAAAAGTAGGGGACGACACATGCTTACATCCCCCGCAGCAGGCCTAGCATGGGTAGGCCATTCGTACGGACTTTTTTGTCTGGTTGTCGTAGCTTGGTGGATGTAAAACGAGTAAATCTCCCTTTAAAAATTTTTTTCTTTAAATTTACTTATTTACGAAAATGCCCGGAATTTTAATGAAAATTCCAGCCTGGCTTTTAAAATTTTGATATGGTATCTTTATGCACGGGTCAATGGACAAATTGTTTTTCAACCAAAGAAATTAAGTACTACATTTAGGTCAATGCTTTCAACAGTTTTCATCCATGCGTAGATGCGGGTGGTGGAAAGACAATTTCTCCACGGCCTGTGCTAGGCCTGCTGCTGGTGGATATCGCAACTCGTTTGTTGCCATCGTCCGCAAGTGGGGGACAGTGGAACAATTACTGTGGCGTTGGTCCCCCTACTGGTGGACATCGCAACTTTTTCCCGCTGTCCACCAGTGGCGGATAAAAAGTAATAGACAACAGGGGCCTTACGGACAACAGCTAATTGCGGCACCTAATCCGCTCAGTTGGAAAATCACGCGAACGTGAACCTTATACGCGCCCAGATACGGTTTGCGGTCGCGTGATTTTCCAACTGAGCGGATTATAAGGCCCCAGGATTGGACACTTAGACAAAGTTTAGCTAACCTGATAATATTATACAGGGTTACGCATGTAGACTGTACTAATCCGAAAGGAGGTCATTGTACTCATCATTATTAATAACTTTTGCTACGGGACCAACCCATACATCGCGAAAAAAATCAGCTGTTCCATACATTTTGTAGAGTGTCAATCACCGTTTTCTATGGAACAGTAGATATTTTTATCACGATTTCAGGGATTTATTCCCCAGAGATACACTTTCCCACGTAGAGACACTTTTAGAAAAGTTCAGGGTTGGTCCCATAGTAAAAGTTGTTCATAATGATGAATACAATGACCTCCTTTCGGCTTAGTACAGTCTATGCGGAGCCCTGTATATTATTTACTTACAATAAAGATACATCTAATTTGAGAAATTAAACATGAATTTGTCAGTCTTAAAAACAATTATTTATTTGGATCAATTTACAAAAATCACGAATAAGTTGTATACAATACATAACATACACTAATGCAGTACAAATCACAATAAGTTACATACCGAAAGCATTGTTCTGGCAAGACGTGCACAGTTTTACTATTAAGTTCATTATGGCTTCAAAAACAGTACAAAATTTATAAATAACTATCTAATTAAACATAAATGCATTCGAAATTCCTACCTTCTTTGGATTAATCTCAGACTTTATAAATCACAAGTATAAAATGGATATTGGACTTGGACGTGACCGGAGCTCAAATCATATTAATGTTTCATACAAATATAATTAACTACATGTACCGAGCAAGTGCCATGTTGAGGACATTTCATACGTATTTTAGTGAGTTTTCCTATTTGATTTAGATGAAACTTGGTTTTACAAAATCATTTTTCTAATAAATTACTCCGTCGCGTGGATGTTTTTTCAAGAATCGTACAATTATACGGAATAAAGAGTCACACTATCTATGAAAAAAAATCACGTTATCCGTGCTCTGTTGCTGCACGAAATAGGAACAAACAAACACCAAACGGACTTATCAGCGTTAAAAAAAAACCTTCGCATTTATAATATTAGCATGATACAAAACAAAATTTCAAAATACTGTTTTGAAAAAAATATCTAGGATTTTATTATAGAAACTGACGTGGTTTTTTCTCATTTTATTTATATTACACGGGAATTACTCACGTATGACTAAGCTGGTCACTCAGACTATAGTTTTAACCGCATTGGGCAGTCTTTTCCAAGGTGAATGCACGCGCGCGGCTGCGTCTCGCTTGGCTTAATCTTACGTGAGTAATTCCCGTGTAATATAAATAAAAGAATATCTAGTACTTATATTTGTATGAAAAGAATAAACGTGCCATAATCTCCGGCCCCACCTTATCTACATAAGTACTCATATAAAACTAAAAACGCTATAAAACCTATTGTGTTGGTGGGTTAAAACTTACATAGCCATAAAGCTCAGTGAGAAAACGTGAACTATACTAATCTTAAACACTATGACTAATCACTTACGAAACATAATGGACCTTGCACACGGTGCAACTAATTTGTTCAGCTTAGATTGAAGGCGCGCGTGACGGCAGGCTTTTCAGGTGCTTCTCAACTACTGGAGGTTAACCGAGAGCTTAGTGAAAACTCTTGTTGCCAAGTGGCGCTGGAAAAGTCAGGACGCATCCTTCTCTAGTTGCGCAAGTTAGATGCACCGTGTACAAGGACCATAAGCAATACAGTGTTGAGTATCAAACTTAGCGGTATACTAATCTAATACACAGGTAACTTAATAAAAAAATCTGGACTTAAAAAATATATTTGAACAAACTACTATAGAAGTAGTTGAAAAAGTTATACTACTATAGTAGGTGAATAGCTGCGGCTTGTTGCTGCCTGATGAAATGATATCACTTTCACTTGAAAATGCAATTGTCAGTCTTAGCCAAAATTTCACAAAACGTTTTTCAAAATTCATTAAGGTCAGATTACAATTTAAAACTGTTCGTTACTGTTGGTGGAGAGTTTTTGGACATATTTGTTGCTCCGAATTCGTGTTGGTTGTTATTTGCTCTGTCATTGTTCGTGTTCCCTGCTGCTCTTGCATTGTGAGCTCATAATGCGAAGGTATTCCAGGGACTTAGGGTATAGCATAGATAAACATATATACTAGGGTATAGTATGTACTTACTTGTCGCGTCTGTATTATGTGTGTTTTTATATATATAGATATATATTTATTACATTATGTATCATTTAGTAGTATTTATTTAATGGTATCATTAAAAGTGTTTTAGCATCCCCCGTCGATTCTGTTACGTAAATTCTTTCCATCCATTGGTTGCCTGGAAGAGATCGCTTTTAGCGATAAGGCCGCCACTTGTGGCACTAGCTCGTAAGTGTTTTCTATCGTGTTGTAATTTTTATTTCTGGTGTACACAATAAAGAGTTTCTATCTATCTATCTATCTATCTATTACGTTAGCCGGGTATCCTGCGCCCAAAATCTAATTTTTTTTTTTAGCAAAACATGTTTCTGTAACATCGGGCTTATTACGGATGTTTGTTAGTGATTCAGATTGTGATCACGATAGCGTGCCATCCATTTCCAATATCTTTTGTTAATGCCTCAAGCAGAGCTGCCTGATTGTAAGCAGTCACTACAGATACTTGTAACACCAGAGGCATCACAACTACGTTGCCGACCTTTTAAGAAAATCTATTAACTCTTCTTTTGAAGAACCCCATGTTGTAGCTTCTCGGAAACACCGCGGAAAGTAGCTCATTCCACATTTTGCGATTTACACTCATCTATGATTTTACTCGCACCACCCACACGCGTGACCAAATGGGATGCGATCACAATCCTAATCACGAATAGACATTCATTATAAGCCCGACGTTTTTAACATGTTTGTTATTATTTTTTTGGTAGGTTTTCTGTCCAGGTTACCCGACTTTACTCTAATAATACATTTTAAAAGCAATGTCATGTTGTACATCAATTGTTTTTTTTTCTAATAAATGCCAATTGTATACACTTAGATTAAATTGCATTGTAAAAATTTAGATCAAATGAAATGAGTAAAAATTGGATACGTAATAATAACTAAAGCAATGTCATGTTGTACATCAATTGTTTTTTTCCTAATAAATGTCTATTGTATACACTTAGATTAAAATGCATTGTAAAAATTCAGATCAAATGAAATGAGTAAAAATTGGATACGTAATATTACATGCGAAGCTAATTCATATTTTATTAGATTCTAGACACGTGCACATAGAACATAAAAACGTCACAAACATTTTATACAAATTGGGGCAAATATTTTTTCGTTTACTAATTCATTGTATAAAAACTTCAGCGGAATACTCTGAAAATGTAATTAGTCAACATGCGCGTACCTCGGGACAATATCTTCGCGGATGAGGAGATCACAAGCGGGCAGGCCCTGGAGCGGAAGCAAGTCTTGTCCAACGGCAATGAGACCGGTCTCCGGGCCGGGCAGATGGCCGTGCCACACGTAGTAATAAAACAGGTGCTGCATCGCCGCCATGAAGCGGCGCTGTTCCGGCATCTCAGAGTCGAAGGTTCCGAGAATGGCTTCTACGTCTGCGTTGATGCCAGCCATGCCGTCCCCCCGCGCGCCGCCCCCCGCGCCTGCGCCCTGCACCACGTACAGCGGCACCGACAGCCGCAGCCGCGCAAGACTCACTAGAGGACACAGAGTACGGACAGACGACATCAACTCCACCAGCCCTTCATACGTCTTATTGAAATGAGAGTACACTGACGCAGTCAGATTCTTCTCGCCCAAAACGCTGCCGTTGATCATTTTCTCCACTATCTCAGACGTCCAATTCAAGTGTTTCTTCCGTAAGAGATCCGAGTGACTAGAATGTTGAGTGGTGCCGAACACCATAGGTTTGAAGACCTTGTCTTTACCGGACTTCTTGGCCTCTTTTTGCGTATCCCAACTTTCGTATGCGTGGACTCTAAGGAGATTTCCATCGAGCACCAACCACGATCGTTTGAACTCGTCGGCCAGGGGCAAGGTGCCGATGTTGTTACCCAACCAAATGTCGGGCGTGACGGATAGAATTTCCGCGGTCGGCATTCGACGCAAGCAATCAGCGTCCTCGCATCTGCTGATTTGTTTGAATTGCTCGTTGCTTTTTTGGGACAAATCCAAAGTATCACCGGGGAATATTACCGAAGCGGAAGACAGCCAAACGCGGGAATACAGCTTCTGTGCCTGACTTATCGTCGTCAGAGCGGCGGTCAAAGTGGCGCCGGCTCGATGACCGAGCAAAGTGACCGAATCTGGATCTCCACCGAAATGTTTAATGTTCAGTTTGATCCACTGCAAGGCGGTCAAGAGGTCGCTGAGCGCGTAGTTACCCGACGTCGGCGGATACTTCGAGTCGGAGAGAATATCGAGTGCTAAAAACCCGAACGGTCCTAATCTGAAATTGGGGCGGACGAATACGACTTCTTTGGTACGCGCGTAAAGAGCAGAAGGTTGTGCGGGACTGATGCCTCCACTGAACGAGTTAGCTCCGATGAGAACGACGACCGGCAGCGGCGAGTCGTATCTCACGTGCGGGGTGACCACATCCAGTGTCAAGCAGTCCTCCTCCCCTGTGATTGTCCCGTTTTCGAGGAACTGCATGCAGAGAGGTCCTTGTTTGTAAGCTTGAAGGGTGTCGTTCCAGCAGAGTGATATGTTATTCAATGATTGAGCGTACGTAAACCTCTTGTCTTCCACCGGTGGCACAGCATATGGTATGCTGAAGAATTTGAAGACACCTTCGTCATAAATCCTGTAAAACGAAAGGGAAATAAGTTTTATATTTATTTATGAAGCACGCAAAAATAAGAAAAGTAATTTTTTTTTTATTTGAAGAGTTAAGGTAAGTAGAAGTGTGGTTACCCTTCAACCTGGCCGCAGCTGGTGACTGTGGCGATGTACCGGCCGAGGCGCAGCGGGCGCGCCACTGGCGGGCCGGCGCATGCCCCGATGATGATACCGATCATTATCACTAGAAACGCCACGATGCCCACCCCGAATATCATGATGTCCACTGAAAATAATGTCATGGAGTCTATTGAACATAGATTGTTCACTTTATTCTGTCAAACAGTTGTCGTAAACGCCCATCTAAAACCACCTTAATGAATCACAGTATAATGTGTATGGGACCGACTATCTACAACACTGTACCGATTTCAATAAGGGATCTAAAATATAGTAAATTTAAAATAAAACAAAAAAACTTTTAGTCGAGAAATGTTATTACAAAGTTAGTGATTTTATAAATGATAAATTTTAGTAATGACTGCAGTAGGTCATTTTGTTTATCATACAATTATAGTAATGTCTATCTGTTAACTATTTAAATTAATAAAATCATATCTGAACTTTTGAAATTATTTCGACAGTTATTTTGATCAATACTTTTTTATATAAATAATTCTTACGGTATTTTTATACCATCTCTCTAGATTTTAACGCCTACAAACTAGGCAAAACATGATTCAAAGTGACTAATATTTTAACCCACCTATTATGCATGCGTTTTTAAATGTGTGTATGATTTACTCGTGTTTAGTGCAAATAAATAATAAAGATAAAGATAAAGATAAAGATTATTTATTTGCACAAAACACTAAAAATCTAATAATAATAATTTAATCTAATAATCTTTAATCTTTATCTTTTATCTTTATCTGTCTAATGAGCATGCAGTCCCAGGTTTGAATCATCATAATCAGCCTTATTAGTACACTGCTGGACATAGGCTGCTGCTGAAAGCGATGGTGGCCGAACGGTAGCATGTGCGCTTTAGAATCTGACGGCATCTGGTTCGATCCTCGGCGCTGCACCAAGGACTTCTATACAATATTATAAAGAGGAAAGATTTGTATGTAAGTATGTTTGTAACGAATTGGCTCAAAAAGTAGTGGACCGATTTAAAAAATTCTTTCACCATTTGAATGCTACATTATCACTGATTAATATAGGCTACTTTAATAGGCTATATAACTATACCCGTGCGGAGCCGCGGCGGACCACTAGTAATTAATATGTGTAGTTTTCGATGCTATCGAACGGTCAAGGAAAACATTGTGAGAAAGCCGGTATGTGCAAGAACCTCAAAAATTCATAGACATGACATTCACTAAAATGCACTGGGCCAGCATTCTTATTCGAGATGGGGGCGATAAGTCCTGCACTGATGCTCGGGCCAACATGAAAAATACTCAAAACTTACCAGTTTCAAACTTTTTTTGACGTATTCTCTCTTTCAATGGCAGTTTCGTAGCAACTTTGCCTTCTTCAGGTTCCTAGAACAAATATTAATGAGAATTGTTAGAACATATATAAAAATAAAATTAGGTTCCTAGAACAAATATTAATTATAACCAATCGCGCCAAGCTGGGCGGGTTAAATTACTCGAAATCCACTTTTCGGACCGCCTAGAGAGACTTACTAGGCAGAGACCTAAAAACTATTGTGCATTTCTAAAGATATTTGCTGGATACATTACTTATCCTTGCTTGAAAAGTTCTGAACCATTATCAAACTAAAAATTTACAACAGAGATTGTAATTCTGCATAAAAATGTTCTTACTGCAGTTTCAAGTTTGACAGTCTCCATGCCATCACTTGGCGAGTCCAGTTTCTCATCTAAAGTCTCCATGGAAGCCAGCGCAGCCTCCGCGTTACTCCCTGTACGCTTCTGGAAGAGCTTTGGGTACTTCATATTGAAAATGCTCCTCTTGCTCTCATTATTATCACCTGCAATAAAGTAGTTCAACTTGACGCGAGGTTGGTTTAATTCTAATTCAAAGTGGAGGTGATAATACCACTGACATCCCGCTTGGGGTGTATTGTGCATTTGTCCCTGCCAACTTACCCAAACCAGCCAAGGTCCTTGAATAACGGAGCACGACTTTGGGTCGCTGATTTATATTATATCAGTTATGGTCTTTGAATAGCAATTAGGACCGTGCCCACTGGCTAGAGCACAATATCGGCTAGCTATGCACAATAAAAAACTATATGACAATATCGCATAAGAAAATAAAATAAAAATATTGGTATTTTTAGAAAAATATTGCAAACATTTTAGAGTAATTTTTAAGATGATGTTTTATTTTAGCATGAGGGATCGAAAAAAAAAGTTTTTTTCTATCTCCTCCATCTCAGAAAAATAACAACACAAAAATTTATTTATACCTTTTGCAATGTTATTTAAAAAAAAAAAACTAATCAATCTTTTTCTATTCTCATCGTGATTTTTTATCTTCAAAACTTTAGTTATATGAAGAAGACATGCGATTCCCAGTTTTTTGTAGACTTGAAGGTTCTAAATGATAATACTGAATTAAAATATTGTCCTCATTTATGTGTTCGTAGACCGCGTCGTCGCTTAACATCAGGCAAGATGGCGGCAAAGCGCAAGCCTATCTACTATAAAAAAAAAAAAAAAAAATTGTTTGAATAAAGGCAAGGACATTTTTAGATAGTAGCTAACAACAACCAATATTTATCTCCAGTTATTATTATGTTATAATTCAGTTAATGACAATATAGCACTGAAACATGGGCTCGCACTATGTACCTCATAAGCAAGCTCAAAGTCACACAAGGTATGGCGAGGGCTATGCTCAGGGTTTCTCTATGAGATCGAATCCAAAATGAAGAGACCAGTAGACGTGTTCGTCTACTAAGTTACCGACAGCCCACCGGATTAGCAAGTTGAAGTGGCAGTGGGCAGGGCACATAGCACACAGAACAGATTGCTGAAATGGAGACGAAAGGTTCTCGAATGGAGACCTTCCCAAGCTGAAAAAACTAGTTACATAAAAGACCATAGAATGTTTTGTAAAAAACCGTTTTTGGTCCCATAAAACACCTAAGAATGTTCAGACCAGTAAGCACAGCATGGGACGTCCACTTACAAGATGGAGTGACAACCTAAAAGAGACAGCAGGAAAAAGCTGGATGCAGGCCGCTTCCAACCGGCTCTTTTGGAGATCTATGAGGGAGGCCTAAGTCTAGCAGTGGATGTCTTATGGCTGACATGATCATGATGATGAATTCAATTGATTATACAGTAGAATCTGGATAGAACGACCTTCAAGTGACCGGCAATACTATGTCGTACTAACCGGATGACGCACAAAACGGCAGGATTATTTCTTGAGTACATTTATTATGAAACCTAATTTGAGTAAACAATATCGTCGCTAAAACAGGTTAGTCGTTATAAGCGAAGTCGTTATATATGAATTCTACTGTATTTTACATTTTAGACTGAATATTTAGAAAAAGAAAATATTTCTGCATCACTTACCATGTTCATTCTTCGGATGATGCAAGAACTTTGTCAAAGGACAAGAGTGTAAAAATTGCAGGCGATGGCGGATTTTTGGTTTTGAGTTTTCATCAGTCTTTTGAATTTCAATATCTTTTTCTATTGATCCGTCTTCATCCTATAATGAAATTTATTTGTATGATGTAATCAAATAATACAGAGCAAATAAATGTTTGGGTGCGGTTTACTAATAATTTGGTCAGTCAATGACAAACCCGATAAAGCAAATTATGAATATTGATGTAATGAAAAAAACACAAAGTTTGTCTATTTATATGTGCTCAATTTTGGACATAGGCCTCTCATAATTAGTTCACTCATGATAGGGATAGAGCCCAACCTGAAAACAAATCTGAAACATACAATTCTGTAAGATACCTTGGATTTATCTTTCTCAGTGTTTCTAGTAAAGAAACCTGGCATTTTGATGGCGCCAATAGGAATGAACTTCGGTTTTACTTCCCGACCCTCATCAGTCACATCGCCAGAGAGAGCAGACTTCACAGGCCCCTCGCTTTCAGCCTTTTCTGTATCGTCCAATACAATAACTTCAGAGTCCGCTTTCAACATTACCTCCTTCTCTTCGGCTTCGATCTGCTTTTTATCCGGCGTCTTGTTCTCATCTTCATATTCTCCTTTGTTTATATCCATTGTACTCATGGCTGGGTAGAATAGTGATTGCAGTTTATATTAACACGCAAAAAGAACAACAGTTATAACAGTAATTATGCAAAACTCAGGAGGCACACAATAATCGAAGGGGAGAGCAACGAGATGACCGTATAAATAGGACAGGTGCGAAGGGATGTTCGTGAAAACGAAGGGAACAAGGGGTAGCGTCGTAGACAGGATTTTGGAACAATACAGTCGTTATACTCACTGGAAATGATTGTGGCATCAAGCAATTATATCAAAATACTGTAGTAAGAATTGAATGTCCTTTTACCACTAACTTTCTGTTAAAAATGCGAAAATACGACACAAAAATATTCGCGAAAAAAGCCGCTTCGCACCACCGCCCGCAACCACAGATAACTAAATATGACAGATAATATATTGTTTCTTTTTTGTTAAACATGCCAGAGTGCGAAAATCACGCGAAACTTGATTTTTTTCCATTATGTATTGTTTGTTTCGGAAATTATCGGTTATCTGTCCTTTGCTTACATATTTATTTAAAAATATTTTTATATAATTGAATGACCGGAAGCGAAATAGATTCTATGGCGCTATGGCGCCAATGGGAATAAATCACGTTCTTCATTCTATATTATTTTCCTAAACTTGTGTATTTTTTCGGGATAATAAGCATAGATGTGCTATTTCGGGATATAAGCTTAAGCTACTTTCATTCTAAATTCAGTAGAGTCGTTATGGCGCTGAAATCATAGTTTAACTAAGTAAACATAAAAAAAAATATGGCTCTAGAATTTTTTTCTATTTAGCCAATGTCGTAAAAATATCGTCAAAAGCCCAATGAGGTAGTATGTACTACGTAGTGCAAAAGTCTAGCAATGAAAGTCACGGTCACAATCAAATCATGCCCTAATAAAGTGAAATCTTTACTAGAGGCTGATATGGAGAACAATATTAAAAGACGTTTCTCCTCATTATTATTATAACTTGACTTGCCCATACTCAATTTTAAGAACAGTTTATTCACACTAGGTATTAGTAATATTATGTCTTCTGTGGTACTAGTTTGTATTTACTCAGCGCAGGCCCTCGACTTTAATCAGGGTAAAGCAAGATTGTCTTTAGCTGAGTTTCATTTCTGGAAACTATCTTACAGGAATCGAGATTTTTTTCGAAATAAAAAGTAGCCTCATTTGCTAATCCAGGATATAATAATAACATCATCAGCCAGAAGACGTCCACTGATGAACATAGGCCTCCCCCTTTAACCTCCACACTGAACGACAGCCTGCCTTTTGCATCCACTGGATGCCAGCGACTCACTGATGACATATGGTACTGAGACATAGTCTTTAACTGGTGGCCTTTTGGAAACCACAGCGGGCAAGAATCCAAAACGTGGATATTCGCCAAAGAACCAGACCAGAGTCACCAACATAGCTGTTAAAATTTGCAAGTTAAAGTGGCAATGGGCAGGCCACATCGCTCGAAGAACCGATAACCGATGGGGAAGAAAGGTTCTTGAGTGGAGACCACGAACCGGAAGACGCAGCGTAGGTAGGCATCCCACTAGATGGACCGATATAACAACGTGTAAAACAAATTCTTGGTTACAATTTTTAAAAGCAGGGTTCTTGCTAAATTAAATAATAATTAATTTTCACCAGAGTATTTTATTAAACAAATAACAATAGTTAATAGTAAACTAATAAATCAGTATTTTTCTAAAGCCTTGACCAACAGTTCATTGATGCCCGTAATTAAATTTCTAGGGTCCATAGTAAGACCAGCTGTTACCATCGCATTTGCGAATAGTTGTTGTGCCACTAAGTTTGCTAGATATTTGTCAGTTGTAGTTAATTTGTGGAGTTTCTTGATGATCGGATGTCTGAAATAATAAAAAAGTTTATATTAAATATGTGACATATATTAGAACTATAGTCCGTTCGCTTTCAGTTGAGCGCTGACATATGCAGCTATAATTATATCCTGAAGCGAATGAAATCCTGTTTTATTTCCATCGTCAGATCAGTTTAAATATATATATATATATATATATATTTTTATACATTCATTCCTGGACATCCAACTCCATAGGGGGTATAACGGCGTGGCAATGTCTAACTCAGACCTACTAACATTTCGACAGTTTTTGCATGCTATATTTTCCTTTTTATTTTTTTTACAAAGCTAATGTGTAATCGTCACATGACCAACCACCTCTGTTCGGCGGAGGGTATTGGTATGCCATCTCACAGGTTTTCCTAGTTTGGGTACCAATGCACTTCCACTAGGAATATTAATATGTAATGACACCATGTATGTATTACAATTATTAAGAAGATGTTTGTTATCAATAAATTTTCATTTCATTTCAGTTTAACGGTACCAAATGGTTGTATTGTCATCTGTCATCATTTAAGTGCAAAGTTTTAAATTTTAAAAGTACTTACACTACCTACTTAGGTTAAAAACAAAATCATGCACGCTTGTACGTATTGTAGTTTTCTCATTAGAGCTAATACAAAAATTCGTTAGTTTTCATTCATTTGACAGTGAAAATACTATTAACTCACCAAATAAATATCGATATCGACAAACTAGGACTTAGTATTACTTATACTAAGTCCTAGATTAAGACTTCCACAGGGCCCTATAGAACTCCCAAAATGTGTGTACTTAAAGTTCATCAAGGTTACTATATAATCACTCTAATTTTAGTCGACGCGAGCGGACTTTACCCGAACGATTGTCTGAGCGTGACGGCTACGCGAGTTCAGTGTGCGAGGTGGAGCATGGCGGTGGATCCAAATAGCCAGAGGGGCTTTTCCCCATCACAAAAAGCGCCCAACGTGCCCAAAGAAGTTTTCACTTCAAAAAATCCCTGGCTACGCCCATGCATCAGGCTATCGAAAAACTAGCACTAAAGTACAAAAACTCACTTGGCATTGATTTCCAGCTGCGGCCTGAGCAGCGCGAACCTGTTAGCTTCAGTGAGGCTCGCTGCCTGAGTGCGGATGAAGTGCCTGGCAGCCGCCATCTCCGGCACCACTATGACACAAGGGTGCGAGTCCAGCTTCTGTGTGGTGCGCACCTCGAACACCTTGTCCACTAGTAGGGTCTTCAGGAATACTACCAGCTCGTCCACTTCCGACTTCTGGAGACTGTCACTGCCTGTTGAGAAATGTAATTTTTTATTATATATTATTATAATGCTGTCTATGGAGCACACTTGTCTAGAAGAAACCGATTCTCTCGTGACTTGAATACAACTAGATTGTAGCTATCGGGGAACACCCATTCAGGCAGCGTATTCTACAGTCTATCACGCTTCGTATGGGGTTTCGGAATATCAACCACGAAAAGGTGTCGCCTTTTTGTACCCTCCCTTGCCTTTCGATCGAAATTTATAAAAAAGGGGTTCAAATATAAATTGTAATAAGAGATAAGATTTTAGACAATAAGGGTTATACATGTAATAAAAAAACTGAATTTAAGGAAGTGGTTGATTTTAAAAGGGATAGATTTCCTGGTTTTTAACCCTTAAAAGTGGAATATTTTCTTTAAATTTAAATGGACCACGCTCCAGGTATATTGGACCATTAAGTTAATCAAAATAGAATTATAAATAGGTTCACAATCGGCGAAGATATTGCGTAAAAAATAGTCGTTTTTTTAACCTATACATTTTATGCCAATACTGTCATACCACTAAGCGGTATGAAGTCTTCATGCACATAGGTAAAACTTCTAGAAAGTCTTTCACTTCATGTTTATTTCGTACAGACCTATTACAGCATCAGATGAGCTCTCAGTGTCCTTCAGCATATCATTCTCAACTGATACTAAAGCTTTGCCGCTGAATTCTTTGAGCTCCAGTAACACCAATTCATCGTACATTTCGTAGCAGAACAACACTTCGACGTCTCGCTTCTTGAGTGATTCGTAGTACGGAGAGGTCTGTGCTAACTCCCGGCTGAAAATATATATGTGGGTCAAATCCATAGCAAAATTTGCAGAAGCTTGTATAAGGAGTAATCATGAGTACAGTGGACGGCAAACAACTTGAACCAAAGTCGACGTGGTGGGGGTAAGTTCGCGCATGTACACTTCCAATCGGCCAATCGCGTGGACGCGTGCCGTCCTCTCCTTACAGCACCGATACCTTAAAATCGTCTATTGTCTTAAAACTTATTACTGCACATCAGCAAAAAGAGGAAACTCAAAAGCATGACACGAGTGCAATGTAAGGAATTATGTTTTCAAAGTCAAATGTATTGCAATAAAAGTTAACTATATTATTATACTAATTACCTCATTGTCATCATTATTAGTATTTGTTTTTAGATTGGTTTATTTATATTTTTATTTTGTCGTGGTGTACTGTATGTGTGCTTGTAAGACATCACCAAACGGCTCCAACGGAAGACCAGCACTGGTTAACAGCCCGCATTATGCTGAGTTGGGGCCGATTTGTGACTTTATATTATAACTTGTCTATAAGCTATTTTTTTTAAACCTAAATTGGTCACAAATAAACTCTATTTGTTTCTTTCTTTCTATTGCGCACTCAAGGTCATGGCTCAAGTTGTTTGCCGGCCACTGTATTTGCACAAGCGTAACAACGAAGTTGATCACTCAGTTTTTTTTTTTATAAAAGCCACGATCAAGCATATCTTTTATTACACAATCACTTGCGCCAAATGATTTGCTTTGCCATGTTCTTTTCAAAATGTGCCCTTTTTGGGGTCTTATTACCTTGGGGCAGCCAAATAGTAAATAGTTTTCTGATCATCTTTCAGTCGCGCACTGTACTCTGCTAACGACGTTTTAACTCCGTTTTCCAGTTTCGAGGATTCAAATCGGAGCAATTTGGCAATATCTTCCTGTAAATAAAAACTTACACAGTAAGTAATAAGGCTTTGTTAAGAAGACGTGAATAGAACCACCACACCACCACATACAGGTGGTAAAGAACCACCGGAGGATGGGCAGCAGCGTCCTGTTAGTACACGGTGAACGTACTGCGATTTCCAAGCCGCCTGCCAAGCGTGGGGATTATGGCAACACCCCTCTCTAAGAGGGAGGCCTTGTTCAGCAGTGGACATTTAATGGCTGATGGTGTGGTGTGAAGAAGACGTGGGCGCCGCCAAACGCTTCTCATACATAACTAGATATATGTTTGAATTAAGCGCGCGACCCACAAATTTTTCCATAAACGATGCAATTAAAAACATTGAAAGCATCGTACACAATGCATTTGGTCGTGTGAGCACTTTTATTTTTAACCTATACTGTCCCAATGCTGGGCAAAGGTCTCCCCCATTTCTTTCCACAAATCTCGGTCCTCCGCGTATGTGAATACTAATGTTAAAAATTATATATATTATTCTTAGTAAAAATATTATCACATTTAACCACTGGCGCAAATACGAGTAGTATTCACGCAACCTACTGTGCATTATGTGCAACAGACTTATTAGAGGGTGTAAGGGAAACGCTCCTGAAAACGAAGACCAAAAGAAATGCTAGGTTTTTTTTTTAATTGTATTTTAATGTTGGCAATGTAATGAAAATACAATATCAGCTGGCGCTAGAGGTCATTGTACGACTTGCGCTGCGCGCACGCTTGTATACTTTACATTGCTGGTTTGCAAAATTCTAAACCACAAAAAACTGTCCAAAATCGCTAGCGTTGCCGTCCATGGGCGACGTTTCTGCTTACCATCAGGCGGAAGAAACGATGTTTGCCGCTACAATGTATAAAAAAAAAAAAAAATTACTAGGGCTCATAATTATATAGCCCTGGCGCCGGGGCAATAGAATACGGCACCGGTAACCCCTGCCTGTAGTAAGAGGCTACTAAAAGGGGACCTCCGGGCTCGGGATGGTCAAAGTTGGGGCTCTGACCATCCACTTAAGCGTGCCCAGGGACAGAACGACAACGTTGTGTGACCAACGTTGTCGTGGGCGGAGGAGCTGAGACAACGCAGTTGTCTCGGGAGGAGCCGTAGCGCAGTGCCGAGGGCTCCGGTGCGTTCTTCTAGAAATCTCGGAGCCCTTTTGACAAGCACTAAGGCTGGTCACCGAGGGGGTTTTAGTGGGTATAATCCCACATAACCTGGCTGCACCCCAATGCAGCCGGGTATCTTTGGAAGATTTCCCCTGGAAAAAAAAAAAAAAAAAAAGGGCACATAATTATTGGTATTATTATTATTTATTGCTTGTGGTTGTGCAAGTTTTAATATACTAGAGACCTGTAAAAAGACTCCAAAGGAAACATACTATTTGACAGAAGGCCTTGTATGGTTTGTAAATCACACGAGAGATTCCTTGCTCTTTATTGTGCTAAAATAACTGACACCATGTATATCATGTAGATTTAATATTGTATTACGTACTTGCAACGTCCGAACGTGAAGGACTTTAGTTTGTAACATCATAATGTACCACGTTTGCTACAATAAATAATTTATCATTCTCATTTTCATAGATATTATAATAGTAGCGTTTTGGTTTTAGGAGCGATTCCCTGACACCTAGTATAGGCCTTGTATGTGCTATTTGAAAAAAATACCTTCTCAATAGGGTTCTGACTAGTAACAATGCCTTCTTTCAGGAACAGTGAGTATTCCTTGTAGAATGCATCGTATGCAATGGGATCCTTCTTCGACTGGTCTACCATGAATTTCAGGAAACGGTTGGTCAGAACTGTACGTAATTTACTGAAACAAATTTTTACTTGTTACCATTTAATCTGACACTATTATATAAACTGTAGAAATACAAGGTTAAACAGAAATGTTAAGTTGTCCCAAAAGTGTATATTAGCCCTCAATATTATAAAGAACTTCTACTGTGAAACAACAATAAAATGGCTGTTCCATATTTTGTTTAGTCAGATGCAACCTTTTTCAAGAAACGTAATTTTTCGCATTTTTAAGGTTGGTCCTATTTATGTCACTTTCGGCTTAGAATAGCATTTCTGGTTAACCTTGCATCTTCCCAAAATTTCAGCTGAAATACTTACGCGATCAACGCACTATTTTGTAACAACTCTCTGCTAAGATTAAGTGGAATGTCTTCAGAATCAACAACACCTAAAACAAAATCAAAACATTAAAAATTAAGTTCCAGATCATTAAGTCTCATCCTGTCTCTCTGAGAGAAGAACTGTATCCCAGCATTGGAAACATGATAGGCTGATAATGATGATGGAGGTACCCTTTTAGTTCGGACACCGCTTGGGAACTCGTCTTGATCGATAATCATAATACAAATATAGCACAAATAAATAAAAACGTGAGTGAAACATATGGGTTTCACCCACGGGTTATTTATTTTTATTTGCTCTGAGAGTTTCAATACAGTAATCTTATCACCTTTAACGAATCTCAACCATTTGGGCAGAATATTTTCTGCCCGGCTCTTGATTAAGATCTTCCTGGAATATAGCGACACTCCCACGTCGGAATCTCTAGAGAGCTCGAACAGGCCCGGCTTTCCTTCAGGCACATACAGAATGGAACGGATGCTCAGTGGAGCGTCGGCCTTGTAGTGGAGAGTGAAACGTGGCTTGTCGTAAGAGCTCCCGATATATCGGTAGAACTCAACATGCTGCTCATGTGTCACTTCTTTAGGGTCCATCAACCAGAGCGGCTGGAAAAATAAGAATTTTACATAATTATGAGAAACAGTAGTATGATCCAAAATCCAAATACTATAACCACAAAGAAAAATCGAAACAGTGATGGCTAAGCTCCTTATCAATGGGCCAAATTAGATAGCCCGTTGGTCCAGTTGGTAGTCAACCTACCTTCTGAGCGATAGCTACGATAGGTAAACAATGTACACCCGCCGTCCGCCGAAGTACATAATATGAAAAATATTCACTTCATCAAAATTCGTGTGAGGATTAATTATAAATACATAATCGTGAGTGCAAGCCGGTGTTACAATAATTTATGAAAAATATTGTTAAAAAATTCAAAGAGATGGCTCTTTGAATTTTCTTGGACCATTAGTTCTACAGTAAGTCAGCGCAATTCAGTGGCTAACAGGCCAACAGCCGGTACGCGCGCGATTCCGCCGAACTACCGCTTTCGTTGTTTTCCCATTTCCCACTGTGGTAGAAGAATGGTCAAATTTGGTACCTTAATAGAGTTGACTTGTTCATCGTTCAATAGAATCGGGCTGCCGATGAAGTTGCTGTATTTCATTATAATACCTGAAGAAGAAATGACAAGAGTGAGATACATATATCCTATACATATATTCTTCCAAGTGTACTTTATTATATAAAGTGCAGTAAGGTCCGGTTACAGCAGTGGCCAAAGGTCTGGCGACATGGTTAGAACCGGCTTTTACTGTATGAAAATAGAATGGGCATACTTTTTACAGAATCATCATCAGAGTATTCTCTGCAGTCAGTCTTGAGGTGCACCACTATTTTAGTTCCGATTTGTACACCTTCAGCTTCTTGAATCTCGTAAGTACCAGATCTGGAAAAAACATTTATGAAAAATACTGATAAAACAAAGTGACACTGTTCATAACGCAATTTTTGGGCTGAGAAGAGGAAAAAACTGATATCAGGGTATAGAAAATAGCAATACTAGAAAGGTTAGACAAGACCCACTTTCTGTTAGCATTAACGCCTGTGGAAAGATCAAATTGTATGAAAATGACATTGACAATGACATTAGCTTGAGAGATATTATCACAAGCTAATATCATTATCGTACAATTTCATCTATCCGCAGGCGTTAATTCTAACAGAAAGTGGGTCTTGTCTAACCCCCTAGGTGCGCCTTGTCCCTGATACTTAGCTACCACAGACTGACTCGTTGGAAGACATACAAAACACAAAAGTGAGAGGCAAAAGAGAACAAGTCCACATTATAGAAAGAACTAAAAGCGGTCATTTATGGTAGTCATCCTAATAACTATCCCCAGCAGTTTACTTTGGGAATGTATATGAAGTTACAAGGGTTAAACTCTCTCAAAAGAAGTAAAATCTAACCTCAGAAGTTAACTTTTACTTAGTATCTCCGAACGTTAGGTAAGTATGTATTTTCCGACTGATACTCACCCATCAGAAGTCCACTTGTATCCTGGAGATCCAGCTTTGCTGCTCCTCGTATAGACCTCAATCTTGTCTGCAACCATAAATGCAGAGTAGAATCCCACTCCAAATTGCCCAATGATGGAGCTTGCTTGGTCTGCCCCTTGTTTCTTTATTTCTTCAATGAAGGACTTGGACCCTGATCTTGCAATGGTGCCC
Organism: Agriopis marginaria; assembly: GCA_932305915.1. Taxonomy (NCBI): domain Eukaryota; kingdom Metazoa; phylum Arthropoda; class Insecta; order Lepidoptera; family Geometridae; genus Agriopis; species Agriopis marginaria. The sequence goes on along the minus strand of OW029921.1, from coordinate 5,020,294 downwards.
AGGTTTTCTGTTAGCTCATCTTTTGTCATTCCTATACCAGAATCCTGTGTAAAAAATTAAACATTTTATTTTAGAAATTGCTTAGCCTAAACTTTCAATATGTGTAAAATCCGCTTTGGTAAGAAATTATACAAATAAACAATCATTAATAGAGTAAAAAAATTCATAAAAAATAATAATTATTATCATACCCTTTATCTACGCTAGCACCAGTCTGTTTTGTTTTGGTGGTTTTGACTGTTATTTACAACGGCTGTGCACTTTTCAAATAGTCTCTCATATAAGACGTTTCTCCTTACCTCTACTGTCCATAATTCAAACTAATAATTTGACATTACCTGAAAAGTGATGGTTCTGTTCTGCTTGTCAGTTGATAGTTTAATTTGAAGAGGTCTGTCCAGTTCCTCTAGTTGTGGTGTGTCGGGAGCCGAGCTGACACTCAGGTACCGGAACTTTTCCAATGCATCACTGGCATTTGATATCAACTCTCTGATAAAAACCTATGAATTAACAAAAATTTATTTTTATGTTTCAGGTACTGGAACTTTTCCAATGCATCACTGGCATTTGATATCAACTCTCTAATAAAAACCTATGAATTAACAAAAAAAAAATCACTCGTTTGGATTTTATTGTGCATTTTACACTGTAAACATCTACTTGAGCTAACCCAGCTCCTTGAAATACCGGTTCAAGGCTCAGGGGTGCTGCTTCAAGTTAATAAATAATCTATACTATCTATATGAATATTATAAAGTGGAAAGATTTGATTGGTTTGTTTGCATTGAATAGGCTCCGAACCGATTTGAAAAATTCTTTCATTGTTGGGAAGCTACACTATCCCCTAGTGACATAAGCATGATTATATTTTCAAAAAAAATACCTAAATATTCTATACATCGCGTGCGCTGCGAAAAACTTTCTGTATATTTTATTTTTTTAGTAACTTGACGTAAATAGAAGGGTTTAAGTGTGTGTATTATAATTTTTAATTTTGAAATTTTTCGCATGGGTACTTACCATGCGAAGCCAGGGCCGCTAGTTAAATAAAGTTGGTGAGTTTTATCAACTAAAGAGTTACAGTGGTACCAAGCACAAAGGAGGACTTAGTCAGATGCTCCATAGTAAATGGTCTTTCACACTCAACAAAATGTATGGATCCTATGATTTTTTTTTTGCGATTTCATGGTTGGTTCTATAGTGTAAGTTATTCATAGTGATGGGTACTATAGACCCCTTTCAGCTTAGTACACCTCTGCATAACATTGTATAATGAGTACAATAACTTTCCTTAGGCTTCGGCTCTAAATAACCCTCGTTATTTGGAGTGGTGGTACTAAGTCTAAAGTAAGAGTATGTAGTAGTATAGTAAGAGTATGTAGTAGTATAGTAAGAGAGAGGCTTATACACAGAGAGCGGGATGAGAAAGTCTGTCAGTGTTGAAATTCAGCCAGCAGTAAGGTATCTGGGTTTGGTTGTGAATGTTACTGATTAAGGGGTTCAGTACTAACTTACCCAATAATAAAATTAGTGTCAACAGTTAGTAATTATAGGTATGTTGGTAATAACTTACTTCTTTGTCAGAATACAATGATCTGGCCACAATATCTAGAAGCATACGGGTTTCAGCTTGGAATTCTCTTTTTTCGGTGTTGCCTTTCACATTTTCTGCTTGTTTCCCCTCTGTAGCTGTACTAAAAGTTCTATGGAAGCTTGTGCTTGGAAAAATCTCTGTAAATCAGTAAGTAGGAAAATTGAAATAAGATTTTTGAAGCATTAGATAATTGTTTTTACTAAAATTTTATGGTCATAATAAGGAGATATTATACATACTATTATGATGAGTAATTGAGATTTTATTTGCGGTTAGAACTTTGGTTTTATTCACTGAATGAAAAAATAACCTCCTCGCATAAAATGTACCAGGCCCTAGCTTGGCTCGCAAAGCTGACATTCTAGCTTAATTATACCGAATATCTATTAAACCGAGAAAATATAGAGTTCTAATAAGTAAAATCTCAAAAATTAGGTGAAATCAGTTTAATTATTTAATTTATAAGTCTCCGTGAGTCGGTATTTAAACTTTGAAATATTGTTTTCTTTTCTTAATTTTTTTTTGTTAAAATGTTCTTTTCATTCATTTTTGACAGCTGAAATCTGAAAATGACATTACGCATATTTTGTTATAATGTTGGTGTAGCCGTTTCCGGTGTTAGTGCTTAACTAGTAGCTTGCTTGTTTCGGAAAATAACGGTTTTCATATCGATAATAGGGAATATGCATGTGGTTTAAATATCGTTGAAACAATTTTTTTTCCGAATCTTTATTGTTCTGACTTTATATTCTACAAAATATTTTTTTATTTAGTTGCATTATAATTGCTTAAAATATTAAATAAAAAGTGCAAAATATAAGAGGGAAATTCAAATTTGCGAAACGCTTCACCATTGGTCGAAACGAAACGTGACGTCAAAAGCCACAACATCTTCTTTATCGGCGTCGATATTCATACAATTTTAGTAGTGTTTGATAGAAAAATAGTTTTATGTTGAGTTTCTGTAATTGTTTTCCATTAGATAGTGTAATTTTAGCATTCTCGTGAAACTAGGAATCTTTAGGACGATGACTGAGACTGGTTTTGTCAAAGTAGGCACCGTAGAAGTCTCGCCTAGGGCGCTGGTAGTGCTAAAACCGGCACTGGTACAGAGTGCATAATATTAAATAGGAACAAAACACACTTCTGACTAAATCACACCATGCTATCAAAATATAACATATTTACATTAAAATGAATTACACAACAATGCAAACATGATGTTGGAGATATCTCTTCTCATAACCTTACACCATTGCTTACGTATTTTCGCATCTCTTGGAATGGGGAAAAAAACACTTATCGGGTGTATTTCTAGTAGTGTTTGTACACTTTGGCACAAGACAATACCAATAAAATTGTTTTTAGGGATCCGTACCTCAAAAGGAAAAAAATGGAACCCTTATAGGATCACTTCGTTGTCCGTCTGTCCGTCTGTCTGTCCGTCTGTGTGTCTGTCCGTCTGCCAAGACCCTTTTTCTCAAGAACGCGTAAAGGTATCAAGTTAAAATTTATACTAAATACTAGGGTCTACGGTTTCTTTCGGCTGTAAAAAAATTAAAGTTGTAAGTCAACGCAATCAAAAGATATGAACGTTTATTTCGCATATTTTGCGATTTTACAGGGGAATCAAAACCTATAGGGTACTTCCCGTTGACCTAGAATCATTAATTTTGGCAAGAGGCAAGATCTTACAGCACATATAAAGTAATAAATCTGAAAGTTGTTAATTTTAAGTTATATCCTAAAAATAATATTGGTTTAGAATTACAAACTTACATTTTGTAGTTGTTATGTATGGAAGAACCTTAATGTCAACTACAAAGTTAAGTTTGTCTTTCAATATTTCAACTTCAGTTAGTTTTTTTTTTGGACTCGTGCTCTCTAGACGTTTCCGTCCAACGGAACCCTCAGAGCACGAGTCCTAATCGTACTTTTCCGTTTTTTTTAGCTTCTTCCATGGTTTGAATATCTATAAAACTGATAATCTGTGTGAAATAACTGTATTTTCTATAGTAAACAAACACAGAGCGTGGCTTATGACGTCATCCAAAGCCCGCGAAAATTTGCGGCGTTCATACAGCTCAAATTTATTCGACTTTTTAAATATTTTTTTAAAAAATAATTTGAGCATTTCCAACTGTAATTATATTTTTTACTATGATATAACGATGTTAACAGTTGATTAAAAATATAAAAAAAACACATGCATATTCCCTATTGAAAATAATTGAAACTATGCTAAAAGTACATCATAAAAGTAAACGATGCTAAACATACTAAATGTCAACAGATTTGGAACGCCACAGTAAGCGTCACGCGCCGACAATGACAGTTGCAGCCAGTGGTGCCAGAATAAGTATAAGGTTGCTATTAAGGCTAACTTAATAGTACTAACAGACGTGTGGATTTGGTTGACGGACCACCGTCTGAACAAGGAGAAAAAATGAAACACTGTTTTAAAAAAAGAGAAAAAAAAAACTTTCCCGTTGGGTCCTTCTCGTCTGTTAGCAATTTTTGGGCCCTCTCACATTTCTTGAAGAAAAAAGCAACGAAAACTGGATTTTTGGCGTTCTGGTTCTATTAAATAATGTTTTAAGATATTGTTGAAGGGATGGCGGCCACTGAGAACAAAAATACTGTTAGTTTTTGCGTTTTTGTTTCAGCATACGGTTTCCATTATAAGACTTTTGTAAGTCAAGCCCAAAAAATTATGAAACATGGTGTACTGTATTTACTGGACATCCAATCATTTTCACCTGTTTCCAAACGAACCGCTGCATCAATTTGTTTCACCGGAGTTCATTTTAAGGGAAACTAAAACTAGTACTTCATTACAATAACAATAATTGTACCTACTTTCAATGACGATCAGTAAAGTAATAGCAAATTCAATAGAACTAGTACTCACTTTATTCTTCATGACATGAATGATATGTCTTTTTGAATTATCCAAATCGGACCATTACTTACGAAGATATTAAGTAATAAACATTATGCCAATTCTGCCGCTAAAAGATGTACCCGGGTGCGTGTGACGTCACTGGGATGGTCGCCGCTAGTTAGCCATTGGCAGCTATAAGGTGAGCAGAATTTCGCTAGTAATTTGGTCATAACTTCGTTATTTTTTGTCGTAGAACAATATTTTTTGCAATGTATGTTAAGGATTTCTTAGCTCTATAAATCTGCATTCTAAACTAAAAACATCACTGATCCCCATTTTTTTTCTATACGTTACTTACCTAGTTACTTTGACCACTAGATAAGGATCGTAAAATTATGTTTGTCACATAAGGAGTACAAGAATATAGCCACTTTAGTTCATGTTGCATAACATCGGCCACCACCGGCCACTGCGGATAAAATTACATCATAGTATACTTACAGGCGAAATGAGACTGCTCCTTCATTTATTTTACCATTATAGTTTCTGCACCACTTCACAACACAAGTTGGCATTTTTTACGTACTAAAACGTACTATTTAATTAAATTCGTAGACGCAGGCTCCTCACAGCGCAACGTGTGCGGCGCGAATGGCGGCACGCTTGTCATGGTTTTTAAGCCCCACCCGTCTGGTCTTGGTTTGCGTTTTAGAGCCTGCGTTACTTTTCTATAGTTTTACTAGCGACCCGCCCGCCCGGCTTCGCACGGGTGTAATTTACGTGCGAAGCCGGGGCGGGTCGCTAGTTATATAATTATTTAAACTATCCTATATCTCAAGTTGGATCGAACTGCACATGGTGTGCGAATTTTATTATAATCGGTTAAGTGGTTTAGGAGTCCATTGAGGACAAACATTGTGACACGAGATTTATATATATTAAGATTTCGCTGCAAATTACATACTATAACAAATATTAATTTATTGTACTAATAACAAAAGAATATTTACGTTGACTTTACTTTGCTAAGACTGACAGATGTCAAATGTTATCTATTTAATTGGCCCTACTATAATAATAATATTATTTATTATGTAGGTATTTCCGTGCACCCCATTCTTGACAGAAGAAGGTGCTAAGGATTAGCTACTTTAACCCCTTCGTAGTTTCGATACTGGCAACATTGATGCAGACATGACAGTCTGTGTGTTTGCCCAGTGAAGTTCGGCTGTGAAAACTGTAAAATAGTTTAATGAACAGGAAACTGAACATTTCTTGTATGTGAACATTATTTACAGCCGTTTTTTTTATTATGTTTACTATATTTTCTCCAAGCTACATCTTATCCCCTTCGAAATTGCAGCAAAAATCCATTTTAGAGCGTTGACTACAGAACTTGTTTCAAAACATTTTTATCATTTTGCTCGCAGATTTATTTTTAAATATTTTCTAATCGTATGACGTGTGATAAATATCGTGTGCGGCTGTAAAGTCGAATAGTGTTCGTATTATTGTGAGACTAAATCGATAAACATGAGTGTTGTGTGTGTAAACAGGACGAAAAGTTACTTGATGACTGTGTTATCTCGATTGAGGTGCAGTACTTGAATGACTGTCGAGGTGTGTTGTTGTGGACTGGGTGAGCGGGCGGTGAGGATGAGGGAGGTGGTGTGAGCGCGAGCAGCCACCGTGGAGCACCTGGTGGGAGGCGGCGGCGCGGGCGGCCTGCTGCCTGGCGCCGCGCCCGCGCAGCACCCGCCTAACATGCTGCAGCCCATGGAGGAGATGATCCTACCTCCCAAACAAACCCTGCCAAGGCAACACGTTGTTGATCGCTTGAGGTAACTATTTCTCTATAACTATAGTTCTTCATCAGTCTATATGTAATCCAACTGTTATTATAAAGTAGACTAAATGGATTAGTTAATTAGATTTATATTCATATGACAGGTATTTTTCTTTAGTAAGTAAAAGTTCAAGTTGTAAACATTAATAAAACTTTATTTTTACAAAGTAACAAAGTCAGAACTCAGTTATTGACATTCAAATCTACAATCTCTACATAGTATAAATTGAAGTCGCTTTCCGCGTCTGTCTGTCTGTCCGTATGGCCGCTAACTCCTCCTAAACCACGCAACGGATTTTGATGCGGTTTTCACTATCAGTTAGATACATTTTCAAGGAAGGTTTATATAGTTATATAACTAGCGACCCGCCTCGGCTTCGCACGTAAGTTTTTGCACGTAAATTTTCGCACGTAGATTCTCAATCAAAATTTCGGCGTACAAAATCCTTCATAGTTTAGAGCAAGTGTAACAGTTGTTTAATTTACAATAAAATGTAACAGCAAATTTGTCTATTTGTTGTAACTGTAAAAATGCAATTCAACACAAATGCTTTCTAAAAACTCACAACGGCAACACATTATCAACAATTCCCCGGATATTGTATCCACAGGTAGCGGTGACCACTTACCATCAGATGGCTTGTTGCTTGTTTGTCACTTCTCTACATAGTCTCTTCTCTACATAGTCTCTTCTCTAATAGTATAAATTAAAGTCGCTTTCCGTGTCTGTTTGTCTGTATAGCCAACTCCTCCTAAACCACGCAATGAATGAATTTTCATGCAGTTTTCACCATCAGTTAGATCATTTTCATAGAAGGTTTATATGTATTATAAAATGTACACCTGTGCAAAGCCAGGGCCCGTCGCTAGTAATTTATTAAAAACTAGCTGACCTGACAGACGTTGTTCTGTCTTAGAACTGTCAAACACGCAGAGTTAAAATTGTAATTTTTTTTTTTTTTACACCTTGTGTTACATTATTATTTAACCTATACTGTCCCACTGCTGGGCAAAGGTCTCCCCCATCTCCTTCCATAAATCTCGGTCCTTCGCCACCTCTTGCCAACCTCTCCGGAATGAGTCAAGATCATCACGCCAGCGTTTCTTGGGCCTTCCTTGACTGCGCCGTCCATCTGGCACCCACTGTGTGACGATCCTGGCCCATCGGTCGGGATCCTTATTAAAAAAAAATATATATAGCCTATGTTACCCGGGGATAGTATAGGTTCCCAACAGTGAAAGAATTTTTCAAATAGGTTCAGTAGTTTCAGAGCCTATTCAATGCAAACAAACAATCAAATCTTTCTTCTTCATAATATTAGTATATATAAAGCAAGGCAAAATATCATACTAATATTATAAATGTGAAAGCTTGATTTTTATGTCTTTCCCAACACAATAGAGTAATGGATCAATGTGATTTTTTGCAAACAGATAGTCGAAAAGCCATATAGTGACATTAGGATACTTTTTAATCTCAGAAAAAATTACTGTTACTGAGAATTAAAAAACATTAAAAAATAACTGCACACTAATTTAACTCCTGTTGTTATACAATGCCTATAGTTAAGCCGCTGAGAAAATGCATCTGACAGCTGCAATAACATTGCAAAAAATCCGAATGAAAACATTTTCTTTTATAATTTTACTGATAGTAGGTATATTTATTTATTAAATGTTTTTATCAAATGTCTGTTTACCTACATAACTAGTGTTTTTATGTTTTTAAGTTTTTAAGTTACCTACGAGTTTACCAACATGCTTGTAATAGGTTAAGATTATTAAATAAACTATTGATTGATTGATTGGGCTACCACCTTCAATCTTACGTTTCAAAAGCTAGTAAAAGTGATTAGAATTAACTTTACATTCGGGTTTTTGTTACATTATAATGGCAACTGTCAGATGCATTATTTCAAAGACCGCACTATAGAGTATAATTTTTTTTTGTTCTTAATGCACATTGTGATATCGTAATAGCTTCTAATAACAAATAAGTTAATATAAAATTTTAGTCTAGATAACTTTGATTCGAACGTTTTTGAACACTGATTCTATAGCTAAAGTTATTAAGTAAATATGTTTGCTTTAAAATAATTGTTTTATACATCTTCTACAAAAAATTAAAATAATAAGTTTACCTAACCATGTTATGTAAAGAGACTGAATTGCTGTGAGTTATTCAATCAATATTAATTATTTGTTAGATAATAGACTTTCTCTTTTATATGGATAGGCACATTTTTGTCTGCATTTCTAAGGTTGCATCGGAAAGTGCAATTTAAATGCATGACTGCAAGGAAAGCTGCAGTGAACACTAGATTTTCACTTAGTTTCACTGTAGGGCACTTGTCACAGTGAAAGTTAAGTGGTCTTACTTGACTTCACTGGCTTTATTACATTAAGTGCAATTTTTCTTTCTTATCTTGCATATTAAATACCTAGATAGATATATATACATAATTATATGTATATACTAGCTGACCTGACAGACGTTGTCCTGTCTTAGAACTGTCAAACACGCAAAGTTAAAATTGAAGTCTTATTTTTTTACACTTTGGGTTACATTATTGGAATTTTAGTAAGGATCCCTATATATTTGTTGAAAATATAATATATAGCCTATGTTACCCGGGGATAGTGTAGCTTCCCAACAGTGAAAGAATTTTTCAAATTGGTTCAGTAGTTTCGGAGCCTATTCAATTCAAACAAACAAACAAAATAATCTTTCCTCTTTGTAATATTAGTATAGATAAAAAACAAAGTCGTGTGAGTTACACCATTTATAACTCAAGAACGGCTGGAAGAAATTGTCATCTAACTCAAAGGAAATTGCTGTCGCTACCAAGGAGGTATATAGCTCGTGTCGAACCGCGGGGCGCAGCTAGTTTATGATAAAACCTAATCAATTACAAAATATATCAAGTGTGTTTGGTTGTTTACATTCTTTCGTGCAGCACCAAAACAAACAAATCAATGTTGTTTTTAGCATAGAGATAGTTGGAGGGCCAAAGTGTGACTAAGGTTATTTATCCTGGAAAAATTCCTGATTGAATGTCCACTTGTGTGGAACGTGAAGCGCAGCTAATCCTGTTTTACTCTGAAAGAGTGCAAACCCAGGATCTGATTTAGCTGCAAGGCGAGATAATAAAAAAAATATAGAATTTTACACCAAATGGGTACTTATCCTATTCTTACCTATGTAGGTTTTTCGTTTTGGTTTGGGTTTTGGGCTCATTACTATTGGTTTTTACAGAACAGTGGTTCCCAATTAGTGGTATACGTACCCCCAGGGGTACGCGAAATAGCATCAAGGGGTACCCAACGCGCGGCAACATCTTGTCTAAGATAATTTTATCAGTATCCCGGTACCAGTTTATTTTTATTTATCATTCTTGCAATAAAGGCAAGAGCGGACTAGTTTCAGTTGCGGTCCGGTTCGGTGCAGAGGCAGTTTGTGAGGACCAGTGAAGTGTAAAATTCTATGAAAGGCGTAACACCGTATGCAGTCCGTCTGCATCCAACGGACTGCATGCAGCGTGTGCTTTCCGTCTTTCATACTTTCATACTATACTGTCCTCACAAACTGAGTCCCCCGGACTGGACTGCAAATGGATTTGGTGTGCTTGAGCCGAGCTCGAGGAGTGCGCGAGTTTCAGGTCTTCCTTGAAGTGGTACGCAAGAAAAACTAATTGGGAACCACTGACCTAGAAGATGTTTTCCAGCCAGGAAATTACATCTGACGTCACCAGCGCCTGCTTTTTGCATGATCATATGTATTTATGATTCACTCTATTGAATAGTCGTTGCCATTCATTTGTATTTCACTCGGCCCTTTTGATATGAAATTCCATCACTTCTATATCATTAATCATTTAGACATTTTTCATCTCTATTGTTTTCCTAGTCTCTATTTTCTGACTTGTTTTTGTTTATTTTGTATATTGTATTGAAATCAAATCACCCAAAAATTCATCTTGTCTTCTCGTGTCAGATTTAACAGTGCAGCTTCTGAAAGTCTCTGGAAAACCCTAATCAGAGCATGAATACACTTAATTATCAAGGCTATCTACACTTCGTGCGGTTTTGCATAAGCCTTGACGACCAAGTAAAAATCTAGACAGATTGAAGTTGCTAGCTGTCGAAAGACTTCAAGGTTGCGTTTTTCTTTGAGTTCTTTTCAGCTACACTTTATGTACTGGCTTCTTGTAAAACTTTCCCTTAAGTCATTTTCTTACTGATGACGTTATCGTTCGTTACGCTTCGAATCGGCACAGAAAAGGGCGTCTTTAGACCAATTTTTGGTGCTGCTCAGCTTACGAAAATTTTAAGAGTATTAGTCCAAAAACTTTTGATTTTCAGGCATGTATTATACTTGATAAATTTCGAGGAGAACACCATTGACTACCATCGGCCCTAGTTGACTGTTTAGTCAAGCAATTTACCATTATCTTGGTCTTATGAATGTTGATCCCAAGACCGATGACCGATCGAGAAGCATCGATGTTATAGATTCAGCAAAATCGCAGTTTCTTAGTCGTGTCGATGGTCAAATGTATTCATACTGTTCTAAAACCAGGATTTTGCTAAGCTGTAATTTTGCAAGAGGAGCCCTCAAGGGCGTAGCCATGATTTTGTTCTGGGGGGGAGTGGGTTGTTGTTGCAATCATACAACACACAAGCGTAGGCTCTCACCACAGAATACCTAAATAGTACAAGTGCTCTCAGGGGCCTTACGGACAACAGCTAATTGCGGCACCTAATCCGCTCAGTTGGAAAATCACGCGACCGCAAACCGTATCTGGGCGCGATAAGGTTCACGTTCGCGTGATTTTCCAACTGAGCGGATTAGGTGCCGCAATTAGCTGTTGTCCGTCAGGCCCCAGGTCTACTCAGGCTTTTCCGTCTTTATGCTTAGGCCATCCCTACGGGCGCAGAGAGTCGAAGTGAACTAAGCTTCATTGTTTCGTAGTCTCCAAGGAATCGGGGATTCAATGTCTTTGCCGTACAATTTGTATTAATACATACCTAGTCTTAACAATTTTACGCTCTCGGCATACATACTTCGTAAGTCTGTCAATTTACAAAAACTGTTATTTTTAACATAAGAACCTATTTCTGTTCTATTTAATACGAAAAAGTTATAATATCTTACGTACGTATGTGAAAAAGTAGCGCGCACAAATCAATTAAAACGGCCCTCACAACCTCTACACTACTCTACAGTATCATATCAATTTTACCCTATCGTGTAGGCAGTGTAGGGAAGGCATACCTTTATCCAAAGACTTACCTATTAGGTATAAGAATTACGCATAAACAGTCCTTTGTAACATTAAAACATATGGGTGTCTTCAAGTCGAGAGTGAATAGGTTTCTTCTAGGCAAGCGTGCTCCATCGTAGGCCGCATCATCGCTTAACATCAGGCGAGTTGGCGGCCAAGCGCAAGACTAATTATAATAATAATAAAAAAAAAAACTGTTTTATCGGATACCAAAAAGTTACATTATCGTACGCAGATTGAAAAGAAAACTGGTAAAAAAGTATCGCGCAAAAATCAATTAAAACGGCCCTCAGCAGATGCTCGATTACAGGCAGGTTTCCACTCTCCACCTAGAATGTATTTCAAATAATGCACTATGAAACGTTTGTTTGTATAGGTAGATAGATGCATCGCGATTTGCACCGAGTGAAATTATGTCGGAGCCTCGCCGTATGGCTAACGGGACCGAATAGCCAGGCCGCCGGTGCATAAGCACCGTGCTGTGTTTTATTTACATTACAGCTAACTTGTAACCCAAACCTGATACAGTTTAAATAAATAAATAAATAAATATCTGGGACATTTTTGCACACACGGTCATCTGACCCCAAACTAAGCAAAGCTTGTAATATGGCTGCCAGAAACTGATATACGTACATATATATTTTTAAATACATACTTAAATAGATATTAACACCCAGACATAGAACAAACACAAATGTTCATCACACAAATGTTTGTCCTAGATGGGAATCGAACCCACGCCCCCAAGGACAGAAGATAGGTTCACTACCAACTGAGCCACCGGGGCAGTCTGCAGTTTAGCAGGCACTTTAAAAATTTCGATTGTAGCTTTGTATTCATTATCCACTCGGATTCGGGTCTCTTACAATAATGTCTACACTTACTTTACACAAATATAAGAAGGTAAAGTTTCTGACTTTGTGTTAGAGGCTAATCACCGGAACTGATGATCTGATAAAAAAATTGTTTTACCAATATAAATCTAGGCTATCACTGAGCTAAATACTATACGTTTTGTTTACAATGCATTGGAAACCGCGGGTAAAAGATAGTTACCTATATTGTTATGAGAGTTTTCGAGTGGTAAGATCTGTATTCACTTCCTCCTCGGGTTAAACACTGCCAGTGTAAGTACCTATACGAGCGAGAAACATCGGTTGCTTTGCTTTATGGCGATCAATATTGGCAGCGCAGTCTAGCGAGGGACGATCCCCCGTGTTAATGGGATCATTTGTAGGGATACACCCTGTTCGCCGAGACGACCTTCTAAACACTTCGTACCCTCACATAAATAGCCATAACAATATCTAAATCTATAAGAAATCTGGACTCTTTTACACGGAGCGCAGCTTGCATCTTGAACTTAGGTTCTAGAATTCTTTTCGTGCATCTTTTCTTAACCTGCAATTAAACATTATTTCTATCTTTAATGGATAAACTCTACGGTGGTGTCATTTTTGGGATTCCGTACAAAAACGAACCAACAGACCAGACTGTTAGAGCCAACGCTGTCGGTCGGTCTTACCTTTAGAGGGCTGTATCTTTTGGATTGTAATCGTTGCACATTGAAATTTAAAAAAAAAAGTGTTTTTATATACTTTATAAAGTTACATAAAAAGATTGGTAGAGTATCAAAGTTATAGGAATCTTTTGTTTTTGCTCTATCGTAAAAACGGTTATACCTACATAAAAGCGTCACACTTGGTGTAATTATAGTGCAAACTCTATAATAAAACCAAAATAATAAAATTGCGAGGGCCATTAGGCTCGTGTAAAGATCGCGCTAGAGAAAGTTTTTTTTTGTTTGGAAATATAAACATATTTTGTGATGGCTACGGAACTCTTGGTGCGCGAGTCAGACAAATATTTCAAATCAAAATCCTTGGACATCATACCTATTTGATGACTTTCCATTTCATTTTTGATATCGGCTATTGAATTACTGCATGACGATATTCGAATTGTTTTTGTTCGGACCGGTTACTAACCGAGTCACAGTAATGACTGGTAGCCTCGTAGAGAAAGACAATTGAAAAGGATTATTCGCCTCAATCATCATAATAACACAGCTCGCGAGGTAGGTATATCTTATGCTCATGCAAGTGGTCGAAGCTGGTTTCAGAACGAATTACGTAACTGAATTCAATTTGATAAAAACATTCCAAGTTTCGAACGTTGTATCATATCAATAAAACCCTAATCTATAGCGAGGCGAGAAAGAAAGGTGTCATGCAAACATGTCCCGATGTTCCTGGCGCTAGGCGGTGCGATGTCAGTGACATAGCGTGATACCATCGGACTTATCGAAGGCGTTGTTTGCGTAGCGCGACGTCGCGTCGGCTGGTCAATGAACTAAACAAAAACACCTACGAGTACACTGTGTTATGCACTCTACCGATATGCACCGATATTGTCCGCGACGCGACCATGAGCGACCGTGAAGTGTTACTCGCACTTTGAGTAAACCACAGATCTTTATCAAGATGGAACATGCGAGCACGTCAAGCTGAAAGAAAACCCAGCGTGTTGTATTTTTGTAGTTACTGTGACGTTGCGAGAGCAATTAAGGCCTTCTTTTATCACTTTCAGCAATTTTGGTCAAAGTACTAGTATTAGTTTGTCAACTTCCATGGTTAGTTTTAAATTATAAAAAATTGTGTTATCAATATTGAATGTTTTATCTAGGAAACCGTAAAGACCGATACACGAGGACATTTCGACGACAGAAAACTAAAATGAAAGTTACATGATTTGCTATTTTTGTCCCATTTTTTTTGGATTTATTCAAATACCTATTTACTAAATGGGTAAATACTACGATACTAATACTACGATAGCTTAATAACACATTTCATAATTATGGCGGAAACGGTAAAGGAACATTTCCATTACAGCTACTTACTTTAAAAAAAAATGAGAAAACCTTAAAAAATTTAGTAGCGAAACGCTCGACTGTGTGGTAGCGCCATGGTTTTGCTCCACTAAATGCGACTTTAATACAATAAATTAAGCCTTATGGTCGTCTGTATTAAAAAGTGTTGCTAAAAAGAGGGAAAACCTCGCCTTACGTGGTAGTTTAACTACATTTGTGCAGCCAAATGCTTTCAAAGAATTTTTTTTCTATTGACGTCTGACTTGCCAATATGACGGAGGTAGAACCGAATTAGGTATGCGGAGTGCTAGTTGGTACGTAAAGTACACGCGGTGTCTATCCTGGTAAAAGTATGTTATGACCTCCACTTTATACGTACTTCTGAGCAAAGTTCCAGGATAGTTTTCTATATTGTTTATCTACTTATGTAATGCATTCGTCATCGGGTGGTATTTATTTTAGTGATTGAAGTACGTTTTATCACTAGTTAACCAAATTTGCGTGCAGCTGATAAGAAAATCGCCTGCTACTTTAAGCACTTTATCGGTGACGTAGTTATACAGGAGTAATCTAGATACGTACCGGTCTGTTGAACTTTTGGGTTTCAACTCTATGTATCTATAAATATTTCTCCTTTTTTGCTACGATATCAAAAGATGTCAGAGTGGTTGAGTGATAGTTGCGAACCCGAGCATCTTTTATTAGGGTACCGACCTCAGATCAGACAAAAAAGGGAGATATGGTAGAGAGTAGCGGGTGCATCTGGCCTCAATCAGGCTTGATGCCTTTAGTCCAACTCACCCAGCAGACGACCTTGTCGTCTTTTTGCATGTGGACTATTAGTTAGTTCATTGGTGTCGCTAAGTCTGTGTGGGTGAAAAATTAGTACGTGTGCCGAACATAAAGTTTTTAGCGGTAAAGTAAAAAAAGTGGGTGAAACATGTAGAAAAATTCTATATAAAAAAAAGACTTGTGAAAAAGATCGATAAAAGGTTACCGGACTGATTATATTGTTTTCATTGTCTTATATAAAAGCAACAATAAATAGAACCGATCACCGAAAAAAAAAAAAAAAAACGGAATTAGATGACCGAATTAAAATGACCATTTCAAATGACCGATCCGCAGATCTGTAACAGGTTAGATGCTTGTCTGTTGTTCGTCCTAAATGGTGTCTTAGTTTCTTCCATTTTCCTATCTTCTAGTATTCAAATGTAGTGGATACTTTATATTGGGACACAATATTTTACTGAGGCTATAATTATTTCAGTGGATTTTGGTAATCAGAATTGTTTGGTGTTTTCAATGGGCTTTAACAGACACGTGGATTTGGTTGACGGGCCGACGTCAAACCAACTGGAGAGAAATAGTGAGAATAAGCATATTTCCCTAGCTCTATCTCTCCCGTTGACGGCGGTTGAGCTAAACCAAATCCACACTGTTAGCACTTTAAACAACAATTAAAATTAGGGCAATCGCATTAAAAATAATACCTACATGTCAAGCAATACAATACAAAACTAAACGTCATTACATTATATTCTTTAAATTTTACTAATACAAATAAATTATATTCTTTTAACCGTTACTGTAACTCTAATGGCATTTCAGGGTTACCAAGATACAGGCGTAGCGTAGCCTAGTTTGGGACCCACAGATTACCACGTATTTTGGATACTTTTACAAAGCTGCTAGGACTAACTGTTTGTTATCCATATTAGGTTAATAATTACTAACTCGTCATTTGTAAGTATCCATTGTACCCATATTCTTTAAGGAAATAAATAAATTGAAATTGAAAAAAGTTAATCACAATTTTCTGACAGATCGAATAGACATAGGATCACTATTTTGTACTTGCTATTCAAAATTGAAAGCATAGAAACAACGAATGATGTGTTCAGTGTCGTCATAGAGAATAGTGTTACTTGAAGCAGTTATGTAATTGTTACACATCCAAATACCTACCTGGTTACATAATTGGCAGTCATGTTTGCTTACTTTACCCACCTACTGTGTTCTGTTAACTGTGGACCTGTCGATTATCCATCTATGCTAAAATAGTAGCCTGGCTCAGTTGCTAGTGAACCTGCTTTCTGCGCTTGGGTGTGTGGGTTCGATTCCCACCTAGAACAAACGTTTATGTGATGAACATTTTGTCATTGTTCTATATCTGGGTGTTAATATGTATTTAAAAATAGATAATGTATATGTATATCAGTCGCTGGCAGCCAAGGCATACAAGCTTTGCTTAGTTTGAGGGCAGATGACCGTGTGTAAAAATGTTCCCAATGTCCCAAATAGTCTTATCTTTCTTTATATCATAGTAGGTATGCAAAAGAGAAAAACAAAAAACAAACCAAGAGTGAAATAGTAAGTGAGTGAGTAGGTGTTCTTGTGTGAATCAAGAGTGAATCGGTTTCTTCTAGGCGAGCGTGCTCCATCGTAGACCGTATCAGGCGAAATGGCGGCCAAAAGAAAGCCTATTATTAAAAAAAAGCTTAGTGTATTCTGCATTGTTTACTCGATCACGCTCAAACTGATTAAAACCCGGGATGGAAATAAAATAATAGTCCTAGGTCAACGAAGTCGACCTCAAACGGATGTTGGTTTCCGAGGACAATATCATGACGTTGGTCTTTCGGATTAGGATCCCGCTGTCGACGGGATTCGGGTGGCCTTGAGAATTTCGTCGCCAGCGACTTGACACCGTCTAATGAATAAATGAAATGCTGGTAATGATTTTTAGGGTTCCGTACACAAAGGCTGTAAAATATATATATATATATATATATGTGTATATAGGGGTATATATATATATAATATATTATATAATCTTCTAATACTAATACTAATCTATTATTGTATTATATTATAGTAATTTTATTGTATAAAAAAAACTTACTAATATATATATATACACACATATATATATATATATCATGTATATATATATGTATATATATATATTAGTAAGTTTTTTTATACAATAAAATTACTATAATATAATACAATAATTAATAATAATACAATAATAGATTAGTATTAGTATTAGAAGATTATATAATATTATATAATCTTCTAATACTAATACTAATCTATTATTGTATTATTATTAATTATTGTATTATATTATAGTAATTTTATTGTATAAAAAAACTTACTAATATATATACTACTTCTTTACTACTTTATTATTATACTAGCTAAGCCCCGCGGTTTCACCCGCATGGTGATGATGATGATAAAGTAGATATAGTAGCCTATGTGTTAATCCAGGGCATAAGCTATCTCCATACCAAATTTCATCTAAATCGGTTTAGTAGTTTCGGCGTTGAGTCCAGCCAAACATACACACTTACACACAAACTTTCGCATATATAATCGCATATATATATATACAGTAGAATTCATATATAACGACTTCGCTTATAACGACTAACCTATTTTAGCGACGATATTGTTTACTCAAATTAGGTTTCATAATAAATGTACTCAAGAAATAATCCTGCCGTTTTGTGCGTCATCCGGTTAGTACGACATAGTATCGCCGGTCCCTTGAAGGTCGTTATATCCAGATTCTACTGTATATATATACATATATATATATATATATGTATATATATATCTATTATATATATATACATATATATATATATATATATATTATATATATATATATATATATTAGTAAGATAATACTATATATCTTATACTATAGATCTTACTAATATATATATATATATATATATATATATATATTAGTAAGATCTATAGTATATATATATAATATATATATATATATATATATATATATATATATATATATATATTATATATATATATATATATTAGTAAGATAAGATTTATTAGTTATTCCGCCGTCACATTACATATTCTGTGAAAATTTCAACTGACTATCTATTATATATATATACATATATATATATATATATATGTATATATATACAGTAGAATCTGGATATAACGACCTTCAAGGGACCGGCGATACTATGTCGTACTAACCGGATGACGCACAAAACGGCAGGATTATTTCTTGAGTACATTTATTATGAAACCTAATTTGAGTAAACAATATCGTCGCTAAAATAGGTTAGTCGTTATAAGCGAAGTCGTTATATATGAATTCTACTGTATATATATATATGCGATTATATATGCGAAAGTTTGTGTGTAAGTGTGTATGTTTGGCTGGACTCAACGCCGAAACTACTAAACCGATTTAGATGAAATTTGGTATGGAGATAGCTTATGCCCTGGATTAACACATAGGCTACTATATCTACTTTATCATCATCATCACCATGCGGGTGAAACCGCGGGGCTTAGCTAGTATATAATAATAAAGTCAAAAAGCTAAAATTAAAGGGAGGGGTTCGTTTACACACCATACAACAAAAGTTTTTTGAACGTATTTTTGTATTTGCTCTAATGTAAAAACGATAATACGTACAAGCGTCAAATTTGGCATAGTAAGTACCAATAGTACACACTTTAAATTAAAACAACTAATAATGTATAATGGCAAAGTGTAAGTCGGTGACAAATTTCTGTTCATCACCAAGTGAAGCAACGTCGGGCGCGGTCGGTACTTGGATGCGAGACCGTCTGAGCGTGATGTTGTCATTTGGAATACTTTTTTGTACTTTAGTAATAAAAAAAAAAATTGGTGGGCCCGGGTATGACCTAAAACTGCGACCAGAACCACCACCGGATGGGCAGCAGCGTGCTATTAGTACATGGTGAACGTACTGCGATGCCCAAGCCGCATGTCAAGCGTGGAGATCAAGGCAACACTCTTCTGAGGGAGGCATTTGTTCAGCAGTGGACGTTTACTGGCTGATGATGTTGTGCAATGTTGATGGTGGTACGGAACCCACAGTGCGCGAGCCCAACTCGCACTTGGCCCGTTTTTTATGAAGCCGACAGTCTGAGTGTCCGCATTAACATTTGCTCAAGGTGACCGCGTCGCGCTCAGCAGTCCCGGCTGACTGAGCATCGGTGGAATATTGTTACATTACACCTACTTTGTACCTAAACTTGTTTCGTAAACGATTGTTTACTTCGCCGCCATATCACGTACGTGTATCGCCGCATACAAATTACTGTTATGTGCCCTCGAGTTACGTGTGCAACGGCGAAACTATATCGGTTTCCACATGCAGACGACTGGCTCCAATACATAGCTCGGTATGACCAGATCAGACAAACACGGGAGATATCTCAGCACAATTATCGTTCGTGTTCGTATAATTTTTTTATCCCCCGATCCGACGCAAGAGGGGTGTAATAACCTGTGTATGTGTCTGTGGCATCGTAGCTACCAAATGGCGGAACCGATTTTGATTTAGGGTTTTTAATGTGACTTTATCCAGATATCTGTTCAGCCATTTGAAGATTAATTTTTTTTTTCTTCTGTTTATAATTGTTCAAATCTGGCGGGTGATCGTACTGTCTGGAAAGATATGGGCGATACCTTTGCCCAGAAGTGGGACAAAATACAAAAAAAAACACTATCCTTAAACCGCTCAACGTAAAAACTAAAAGTACGGCTTAACTAATTTTTACCCACACTTAGAAACTTGTAGAACTAATAGTCCACATGCAAAAAAAGCGACAAGGTCGTCTGCTGGGTGAGCATCAAGCCTGATTTAGGCCAGATGTGTTCGAACCCGCCACGCAACCTTACCATATCTCTCTTGTTTGTTTGATCTGAGGGGTATAACTAACTCTACTAATACACAAGTAATGAGTCTCCAGTCTACATTGTTTGTGAAATCTTGCGAAAGCTTTGTGCAACAGAAAGTTCCTAACGTATGCTTTAGATTTAGAAGACTGTTGGATAGCTCGAGCTTAACCCGGCTTCGCATGGGTATAGATATATAGCCTATGTCACCCAGCAGGCCTAGCATGGGCTGTGGATAAATAGTCTTTCCACCGTTTTTATCCACACCTAGACGCGACAAAGCTAGAATATGGATACGTTTGTCTTTTTCTCGCGGGATAAAAACGGTGGAAAGACAATTTGTCCACGGCCCGTGCTAGGCCTGCAGGGATAGTGTAGCTTCCTAACAGTGAAGAATTTTTCAAATCGGTTTAGTACTTTCGGATCCTCTTCAATGCAAACAAACAAACAATCAAATCTTTCTTCTTTATAATATTAGTATAGATTTATGATAAGAAAGTGCCAAAACGCACTTGAGCAGTTGCGTTTGTATAGCTTTAATCAAAGATAATTTATATCGTCATTGGCTTGCCTAATGGTAGTGTTATTATTCCAGACGACGAATAGAGACGTACCGGCGGCGGCAGTCGGAGTGTGTGCCTCGGTTCGACCAGTCCTTCACCGGCGCCTGCGAGCAGCAGAACCTGGAGACCAACGCCCTGCAGAAGAGGTTCCTCGAAGGCAAGGCCAAGCGCCAGGCGAAAAAGAATGACCGCAAGTCCGACTTACCAGCGATCAGCGGAAACTTGCACAGCAGTGTCGTGCATGTGGTAAGTACATTTTTAATTAGTTAATTGATTTAATAACCAGGCAGACTTCTTCTTAGAATGCAATCTCGATGAAACAAGACATCGGTAGTTAGTTCCTCTTCGACCAAAATAAAATGAATGGACGGGCCCAGAAGAAGCTCATTTTTAAAGATTACAAAATTAGCGCCGGCGCTCATTTCGTTTCAGTCGGTCTCTAGCCGTAGGAAGTGCGACACGCGTCTATTGTTACACTTCTTCCAAAATAAAATGAATGGACGGGCCCAGAAGAAGCTCATTTTTAAAGATTACAAAATGAGCGCCGGCGCTCATTTCGTTTCAGTCTGTCTCTAGCCGTAGGAAGTGCGACACGCGTCTATTGTTACACTTCTACCAAAATAAAATGAATGGACGGGCCCAGAAGAAGCTCATTATTAAAAATTATAAAATGAGCGCCGGCGCTCGTTTCGTTTCAGTCGGTCTCTAGCCGTAGGAAGTGCGACACGCGTCTATTGTTACATGATAACGAATCATCTGACAAAATTATGCTTTCGTGTGCTTTCCCGAAGTGTAAATACACAACAATAAACCGCTGTCTATTTTTTGTAACAAATGTACTGTACATGGTTATAATTAGGTGTTGAAGTATATGTCCGACGGTTTTGACTAGTTTTTACTGAGCAAGTTCAATGGTTATGGCCCCTCCATTAATTTTATTTTGTGTCGAAGGTTAGACTTGGTGTTGCAATTATATATGAAGTTGTACACTAACATATCACTCGCTAATCGAGTGCACGCCGCTAGTGTTGATTACTGATGTGGTAGTATCTAGTATTCTAGTGTGTTATTCTAGTGCCTTGAGCAATCGTTAGAAAACTTCCGTGTTTGTTCAATGCATCACGTGCAATTACCTGACGGTTTACGTGTGTGCCGCTGCGTCTATGTAGTAGTGACGATTGACACCTACAAAGGTGCATGGTCGTAGGAATCAGATTAATATGCATGTATCCTAATGTTTCATTTATTACAAACTAGCTGCGCCCCGCGGTTTCACCCGCGTAGTGATGAAAAATGGTATGGTGTATGATGATAATAAGTATCCTATGTCCGTCTCCTGGTTCTAAGCTACCTCCCCACTATTTTTCAGCCAAATCGGTTCGGCCGTTCTTGAGTTATAAATAGTGTAACTAACACGACTTTCTTTTATATAGGTATACTAGCGACCCGCCCGCCCGGCTTCGCACGGGTATAATTTACGTGCGAAGCTGGGGCGGGTCGCTAGTTATATATATAAACCTTCCTTGAAAATGTATCTAACTGATAGTGAAAACCGCATCAAAATCCGTTGCGTGGTTTAGGAGGAGTTAGCGGCCATGCAGACATACAGACAGACAGACAGACGCGGAAAGCGACTTCAATTTATACTATGTAAAGAAAAGATAGAAATAGATAACAGGCTTGGCGAAATATATGACTAAATACATTACACATGCTGAAAACTGATAAATCTCTCAGATATGTGCGTTTAAAGTTTTTGGTGTGGTTAGAGAGTGGATGCGCTGTCCCTTTCTAGCAAAGCGTATGTTAGTATAGGATTTGTATGGCGCGCGCACGGCTTGACGTCATCGCGTGCTTAGTGCGCTCTCTGTCTAGCATGAAATTAATATACATTCTTACAAATTATTTGTTTTTAAACAAATTTTGATTTTGTTTATTAATTATTATTGGGCTCTATTTATGATCACTTTTTTATGAGACAATAACAAAAAATAGGACACATGCCTATTATGGAAATCGTCTTAGCAGCGGTTTAGTAGAGTATTGTAGATAGATAGATGGATAGAAACTATTTTTGTTTGCACCAGAAATAAAAATTACAAACAGAAAATACTTACGAGCTAGTGCCACAAGTGGCGGCCTTATCGTTAAAATGCGATCTCTTCCAGTACCCTTAGTACAAGTTTTGATAGTATTCGAAAACTTTTTTTCGTTTTCGTATTGTTCCATACATTGCTGGGCTAAAAGGTATTCGTAAACTTTTTTCGTATTAGAGTGAAGCAATCTATATCGATGGACCTACTAGATGGACCGACGACATAGTGAGAGTCGCTGGCATCCAGTGGATGCAAAAGGCAGGCTGTCGTTCAGTGTGGAGGTTAAAGGGGGAGGCCTATGTTCAGCAGTGGACGTCTTCTGGCTGATGATGATGATGATGAATCTATATCGCCGATTACCACCAATTTTAGTTCCTCCACGTTTCCGATAGAGGCGCTTTACTAAAATGTATGGAACAATACGTAAACGAAAAAAGTTTTCGAAAACTATCAAATCTGGGACTAAACGTACAGGTTACCATAACCATTGTAACAACATTATCGTGATCGAATCTAGCAGATATAGATCGTAATTAATGAGGCTGTAGCACGTGCCGCAGTGCTGCGCGCGACGTTCGACCGCCGGATGTTGTGCGACGTCAATTGACTTGACCCTCTGGCACCGCATCCCGGGGATCATCTCAGCCCGCGGTACGCTCTGCCAGCACGCGACACGGCCTGTAATTACTACTAGCTACGGTACTCACCGTACCTCCGCCACTACTCGACCGCGGTGTGTTTAAATCTGCGTAATCGTCGGAAATTGCAGCATTATCAACACAGTTGCACACTAGAAAGGGCTAGCTGACCTTCCTTCTTATGGGAGCTATTGATAGAACGTATCATTGTGAGGGAGTTTCTATTCAAAACTCGTATTAGAAAATGTTGGAAACTGGCCGAGGTGGGTCGGATTTGCGATCTAAATGCGCGTAATAGCTTTCCGTTATACGAGATTCCGGTTATTCCGTTCTTCTGCCACAGCTTCCTAGTTCTACTTTTACCTGCGCTAGATGATGTAGAGGCGCTGGGCAGGGCTGCGGCGGCGCGGTGGTTGGGTAAGCCGCGCTTGTTTCACAACAAACGCCTCGCATTGTCTCGCGCCGCTCACCGAGACGACCTCCGAACGCTGCGCCTGCGCACTTTTCTGACGTTTTATCGCTCCAAACACCGTTTTCATTGTATTTCATCGGTTCAAAGATGCATTCAGTAATATAACTGGCGATTAGTAACAAACTTGCTTATTGATATCTAGGCGTAGTGCATAGTTGTGGTCCTCATTGATGATTGTGGACTCGTTATCGCATCATTTAATTACAACACGGGGCCGTGTGATCTCGACTGCACTAATTAGTACACTACGAACTTCAGATCAGACAAACATGGGAGATATGACTTAGTACAATTATCGTTCTTGTTTAAATGTCTCCTTGTTTCACTATACCACAAAAACTATAAATTGGCAAGCTTACTTATTTTTCACGCAATTAAAAAAAAAAAAAATAGGCTTGCGTTTGACCACCATCTCGCCTGATGTTATGCGGTGATGTGGTCTACGTTGGAGCACGCTTGCCATGAAAAAACCGATTCACTCGTGATTTGAAGACACCCAGAATGTAACCATCGGGAACACCCATTCAGGTAGCGCATTCCACAGACAAGCAGTTCGCACAATAAATGTGGAATCAAAGCGCTTTAACTTGCAGCGTCCAATAGTCCACATGCAAAAAAAGGGCGGCAATAAGGACGTCTACATGGTGAGTTTGATTAATGCGATCAAGTTTGATTTTAACCTGATGCGTTCGCACTCACCACGCTTCCTTACCATATCTCCCTTGTTTATCTGATCTGAGTTAAGAATCTACATCACGCTGACGGTCAAGTGCTGGTATCGGACATACTAGCCATGGTTCCATTGTGCATATTATGTTTGGTTAGATGCCGGTCTACATAGCTAAATAGCTACATACTCGCCTACAACCAGCTAGCAACACACTGCTAGATAATTCATAAGGTAGCTCATTTCGCTACCTTTTGTTAACCGACTTTAAAAAATACGGAAATACAGAAAAATACAGAAATGTATTTTTTTTTCATTAATGAAATTTAAAGCCAAACAAAATAAATCCAAATATAAGTAGGTAAGTATATTATCACAAAAAGGATGAGGTTCCCAATTCGACTGTATGTTTTTTTGTATGTTTGTTACGCGATTACTCCGCCAATTATGAATTGATTTTGATATTTTTTTTTGTTTGGTAGATCGTAAGTACTTCAGACGTGATCCCATATAACTTTTAACGAAACCGATTCAGCGCTTTTTGAAGTAGAAAAATATAACTTGTTTTTAACTTTTTAGCTTTAGTTTGTCCTTAGTATGGTTTTGAAGTAGGTTTTTGTTTTTGTAAAAAAAAAATACTTTACTAAATACACAATTTCATGACATGCAAATTATCCACAGAAAAGAAAAAAAATCGTTTGGAATTGATAATTATCATTGATCCAAATTAAAGTTTTTTTTATTCCACCTTGGGAACTCGATCATACGTATATTTCTAAAATGTTGCTTTTATATAAATAAAGTCCCTACTTCATAATTGTTTTAATCTATTTAGCGATAACTTGTCGCTTTGCGTACTTTGTGTACGTGACTTTACATTTTTCCTATCAAGGTTGTGTTATCAGTCCCATATACACTTATATATAACTGGAATACTCGCACCATCCTTATACTCACATAGAAAAGAAATTATTACATAACCTTTGTTAGTGCATAGTATAAAAGTAACTACATAAAGTGTTATGGGTACAGTCCGTAGAGGTTATTAAGTACACACAGGGTTATAAGGAAAGGGTATGCTAAGCCGAAAGGGGTTCGTTATACTCATCATTATGAGCAACTTTTATTATGGGACCAATACTGAAATCGCTTATAAAAAATCTGCAGTGTCAAATACCGTTTTCTATGGAACAGCAGATTTTTTTTTCGCGATTTCGGGGTCGATCCTCAAGTTTAAAAGTGGGGATGACAAAAATTATTGACTGCATCTTGTATCATTGAATAGATGTAAAAAAAAAGTGAGGATTTGTTTACCATGTCTTATAGTACAGTATCTACAGGTTGATGGCTGTAAAATATGGTCAGCTAATAAGTACAAAAAAAAATGCTGATGATCTTCAAACAACCGAAAAGATTTTCTTGAATCATAGCTAAGAGCATTCTCGGTCACAATCGGTCCATCCGTTTAGGAGTTACGATGCCACGGACAGCTGATACATACACTCACCCCTCTGAATCGGGGGCTTTAAATATCGTTCTCGAGCTTTTAAATTTTTTAAAGAAAGAAACTGCTATTTCGTTTTTGTTGATTCGTTTAAGTAGGCATTTTTATTGACATAATATATCTATAAGAGGTGACGGTCAGTTTACGTGACGTCCGTGAAAGACAGTAACTTCGACAAAACAGTAAAGTTTACTTTTGTTTCAGCAACAAAAGTTTGGATGCGGCGATTACGAGCCGCCCGCGAAGGTGGCGTGTGGCGGCGGCGCGGGCGCAGGCGCGGGCGGCGGCGAGGCGCTCACCAAGTTCTCCGTGGAGATCGTGCAGCAGCTCGAGTTCACCACCTCGGCGGCGGACTCGCAGCCGCAGCAGATCTCCACCAACGTGACGGTGAAGGCGCTCGCCAACGCCGTGAAGACGAGCAACTCGCCACCGCCGGGCGCGCGCCACTCTCCGGCGCCGCGCGCGCCCTCGCCGCTCGACATGGAGCGCGAGTGCAAGGCCGAGTGCAAGTCGGAGGTGGGCGACGACGAGTTCGTGGGGCTGGACGAGTGCGCCGCGGCGCTCGAGCGCGACGCGGCTTCCTCGTTCCCCGTGCTCGCAGACCTCATCGGCGAGGACGACGGCGATGACACCTTCGAGTACCTCATCACCGAGATCTCAGAGTACCCCGAGTTCATGAAGGACTTCGACCTACCCGGGGGCGCGGGCGCGGGCGGCGGCGGCCTGGATGCGGGCGACGGCGGGCGCGGGTACGCAGCCGCCGGCGACATGTCGCCCGCCGCGCAGACGCTCAAGCACATGGCGGAGCAGCACCAGCAGGCGGCGGGCGGCGCGGGCGCCGACTGGCGCTACCGCGGCTACGGGCCGTACCGCCCCCGCGCCGCGCCCGGCCCCGCGCCGCCGCCACTCGACCACCTGCACATGTCGCAGCACCAGCAGCTGCATCTCAGCCAACCCCATCACAACCTGCAGGTATCTACTTCCTACCTTCTACTATAACCTTTGCTGTTTCACCGACGACCTATGTCCGTTTTACGATTTGTCACAACCTCGAAATGCCGTCACCTTTGCGACGTTCATGATGACATCTCGTTACACCTCACCGTTGTGATGGTAGGTGTCGGTTACTATGCTACCGTACTTGTGTTGATGTTAGATGTGACATTCCCACGTTTTGTTGAAATTGAGGACGCACGAGGGGTTTGAATGTTGTATAGTTGAATGTAATAAGAGTGACGAATGTTATTGGATATTATTTGTGTCGCCGTCTCTGTCCTCGCGGCCGCGGCCTTAGGATGCAATCGCCGTTTGAGAAACGTCGTCGTTTCGTACGGCTCCCTGCACGAGGCCTTGTGACAGATCTCGATGTAAACAAACACGACGCGAGGATGTCTGGGACCTTATTCTGTATAAAACCACATAACACACCAATAACACGCTTTAAACGTGGTTGTACACACAAATAACACGGTAACTATGGATACAAAATACAAACGCTTTCAAAAAAATCAAACGCTTCTTCTTATTGGATACTATATTCTCTTGATCAACACAAACTAATCTTACTCTTACATTGCCAATTTCACGCAGATAAAGTAACGGGGCCGCTTTACGAGTTTATGTGGTAAGACTAAAGGCATAAAGTCCATAAAAAAAACTTATTGGCACGTCACGCGTTAATGGCAAGGAATCTCATGCATTGTGAGAATAAGGGCCCTGCAAAATTTTACCCATCAATATACACAGCGCTCGTCGAATAACCAATGAGAGTGCATTCCTTTACTCCTAGTAGCAGCTTGAAAAGCACAAAATCCCATAAGTAGTAGTTTCGTTATTTTATTTTCTTGCTCAATATTTAATTATGCCCCTATGCTGCACCGCCTCCCGTATTAAGAAGTATAATAAAGTAACAAAATTATTCGTAGAATAAATTTGTTTCGCATTTTATAGAAAAGATTAGAAAAATACAAATTTTACGACCGCATAACCTTATTTCGCGCCGTAAATAAACTTGACCATTCAACAAAATTTTCTTATCAGAACACGAGCAATTGAATCAAACTAAAAATAGCATGACGCTAGTACATTACAATGAATTGTGTACAAATCAAAGTTGCAAGGTGTTTCCACATTATATCGATACTTCCGAAGGGCCTTACACGAACTTACATAAACCCGCTTCAATTTTAGTCAGACAAAATGAATCGATTACACGAGTTTCATTATCATTATTGACGGTGCAATTTTCTGTTGGCTTATTTTGCGAAATATATTACAAAACTATCTAGTCTGGATGTCTGTCTGCCTTTAAATCAGCCAATCATCATAAAAGACAACAAGACTGTAAAATACTGGGTTACGCATAAAGTCTGTACTAAGCCGAAAGCCAGCCGTAAGCGCTGGTCCAGTTGGTAGTGAACCTAACTTCTGCGCTTGGGGGCGTGGGTTCGATTCCCATCTAGGACAAACATTTGTGTGATGAACATTTGTGTTTGTACTATATCTGGTTGTTAATATCAATTTAAGTATGTATTGAAAACTATATATTTATGTATATCAGTCTCTGGCAGCCATATTACAAGCTTTGCTTAGTTTGGAGTCAGATGACGGTGAGTGAAAAATGTGCCGAAACATTAAAAAAAAAGAAAAAATTAACAACTTTTACTATGGGATCAACCCTGAAATCGCGTAAAAATATCAACTGTTCCATAATATACAAAATGTATGGAACAGCTGTTTTTTTTGCGCTTTCATGGTTTGTCCCATTAGTCACATAGTAAAAGTAGAATTTTCCAAATCTGTTTATAAATGAGTTTTGAAGTAACAAGCAATAAAACAAAGCGAATTGAGAATCTTTATCTTTTTTTGCCGTGAAGCCAAAACTTTTTTGTAAAGCCGTGGTAGCCCATTTGGGAGACCGCTAGACTTGAAAGCATGATGCCGCGGGTTCAAACCCCGGGCCCGTACCAATGAGCTCTTTGGAGCTTATGTACGGATTTACATACCACTGGCTTTTCGGTGAAGGAAAACATCGTGAAGAAACCTGCATACATACGAAGAAGGAATTCAATGGCGTATGTGAATCCACCAATCGGCACTGGGCCAGCGTTGTGGATATGGCCCAATCACCCTTTTGGGGGTAGGCTAAAAGTCCAGCAGTGGACTGTTAAAAGGCTGATTATGATATGATGATCCTTTTTTGAAGTTGGTCAAAAAGTGTGTTTATGAATGCTCTAGCTAATTCATACAAACACATGTTAAACAATCATTGTCATCAAGGCGGTGTTTCTACCGTCTTTAATATTTTCGCGCCAAAAACTTTATGCCTCCGTTCGGCAATCTTCGCGGTTTCCATTTCAAATGCAGCAATAACAAAGACGTAAAATATCGCGTAGCGCTTGCTATGGGTTTTCTCACACATTCGCTGTGCGGTTCGTGTCTGTGATTCTGTTTAAATATTTAGTAGATAGGATTTTGTAATTATTGTGGGTATTTTGTAGGGCAATTCGTGACGTAAAAGGACATAAAAAACATGGGAGTCTGGCGCAGTATCGACCGGGGCGTCGTGCGCGCGCCGCCGCGCCGGTCGCGTCGCCGAGTGTGACGTTACTCGCTGCGAGTACTGGCGTCCGTCACCACTCACCAGCCCGCATAGGAACACGCTTATAAATGCGCACTATGGAGATATCGCATCATTTTTATGTCTCGACTTCAGCAGGGCAATCGCGCTAAAAAATTACAAACGAATCGTTGACGAAACGCAAACGCTCCACAACTTTTGGTCGATTTCGTATCGGCGCGAAAAAATTGATATTTTCTAACTTTATCATAAACGTTCGTTTGACAGCGTCTACGTTCCAATTGTGATCGGGTTGCGTTTCTTCTTTGGTTAAAATCATTAGCGCGATACGAAATCGACAAAAAGTAGTGGAGCGGTTGCGATTCGTCAACGATTCGTCTGTAATTTTTAGCGCAATTGCCCTGCAGTTGTCTCGATAATAAAATTCTCATATCGGCCGTGCTCCTCTTCCTCTTAAAGATAAAGATAAAGATAAAGATAAAGATTATTTATTTGCACAAAACACGAGTAAATCATACACACATTTAAAAACGCATGCACAATAGGTGGGTTAAAATATTAGTCACTTTGTATCATGTTTTGCCTAGTTTGTAGGCGTACAAATCTAGAGAGATGGTATAAAAATACCGTAAGAATTATTTATATAAAAAAGTATTGATTAAAATAACTGTCGAAATAATTTCAAAAGTTCAAGTATGATGTTATTAATTTAAATAGTCAACAGATAGACATTACTATAATTGAATGATAAACAAATTGACCTTCTGCAGTCATTACTAAAATTTATCATTTATAAAATCACTAACTTTGTAATAACATTTCTCGACTAAAAGTTTTTTTAGTTTTCTTTTAAATTGACTATATTTTAGATCCCTTATTGAAATTGGTATAGTATTGTAGATGGTCGGTCCCATACACATTATACTGTGGTTCATTAAGGTGGTTTTAGATGGGCGATTACGACATCTGTTTTGGTCTCTACGATTTCTTACCGCTAAGCCAGATATTGCCGGGAATAATTCTGGATTAGTTTTTACGAATAAGGCAGTTTCCAATATATATAGAGACGGAAGCGTAAGAATTTTATGTTTAGTAAAGTAAGGCGTGCAACTAATAGTACTTTCTAATCTAAACATCGATCTGATACAGCGTTTTTGCCTTTTAAAAATAATCTCTTTGTCGGTTGAGTTACCCCAAAATATAATACCGTATCTGAGGACGGACTCAACTAAACCATAGTAAGTGGAAAGTAATGTATCTATGTTTAAGGTACTAGACAGTTTATGAAGTACATAAGCTAAGCTTGAGACCCTCTTAGAAAGACTATCTATTTGATTTTTCCAATTTAGTTGTCTGTCAATTACTAAGCCCAGAAATTTTGCAGTATCTACTTCATTAACCATATTGCTGCCATGGCTAACTGTAATGTTAGATTTTTGTGGCCCTCTTTGTTTAAAATGCATTACATTTGTTTTATTTATGTTAATTTTTAAATTGTTATTGTTAAGCCATGTAATTATATCTGATAAAGATTTATTAATATCAGTTTCATAAGAGTCAATGTTTTTACGTGCTATCGTTATTGTACTGTCATCAGCAAACAGTGTCATTGGTTGAGTTGTAGCGTTAGGTAGATCATTAATATATATTATAAATAAAAGAGGTCCCAGGACACTTCCTTGTGGAACCCCATATATTACATTACGTTCTTTAGACCTTGATACCTCTTCACGCTTTGTTTTAATATTAATTCTGCTAATTTCAGTAATTTGCTTTCTTTCAGTAAGATAAGATTTTATTAGATTTAAAATATTTCCCCTTATTCCGTATGCCTCTAGTTTACTCAATAATATTTTATGATCCACGTAATCAAATGCCTGTGTCATGTCACAAAATACTGCACATACTGGAGATGTTTTATCTACATTTGGTAATACTGATTTCATAAAATCATAAATGGCCATATTAATAGTTCTGTTTTTCCGAAAACCTTTTTGTTCTTTGCAAAGAATATTGTTTTTCTCTAAATAGTTATTTAATTCACCATATATATATTTTTCAATAATCTTTGAAAATATTGATAAAAGTGCAATGGGTCTATAGCAGTCTAGTTTTTCTTTATTGTCTTTTTTAAATATTGGTTTTATAACCGTGGTTTTCAAAGCTTTTGGAAAAGTTCCTGTTGAAATGCACAGGTTAATTATATGACTTAAGGGTACACAAAGTTGCTCATTTACAGCTTTTATAATTTTAGTTGACACCTCGTCATTGCCTACACTATAGCTGTTTTTAAGATTTTTTATGATTTTAATAATGTCTTGTGGTATGCACGGGGCCATAAACATAGAGTTTGTGCGAGTTTTAATATTTGATGTGACTTTATTTCCAGAGCCTGCTATAGGTTTAACTTTATCAACATAGTAGTTATTAAACATATTGGCTATTTCTAGTGGATTTGTAATATCTTTATTATTATGATTTATTTTTAAGATTGGCTCTTTCGGGAGATTTAATCTTGTTTTGTTAATAATTCCCCATGCAGTTTTCGATTTGTTTTCAGATGTTTTTATCTTATAGTTATTTTGTGCACGCTTGGTTAGCCCAATAATTTTTTTAAATAGTTTAGAGTAAGTAGTAAATTTATTTTTATTTATTACTGTAGGTTTTAATCTATACTTCCACAGAAGTTTCCTTTTATTTTTACTGCAAATTTTAATACCTCGCGACACCCATTTAGTCGGTTTGCAGACATTTTTAACGACCAGCTTATATGGAAAACATAGATTATAATATAATTTAAAGTTCTCGATAAAATGGTCATAAGCAGCGTTAGCGTCAGTGAGATTATATAATTCTTCAAATGGTAAGTTTTTTAAACACATCTTAAATTTCTCTATGTTTTCCAAGGAGTAATCGCGCTGTTTTTTGGACCAATATTTTAGTAAAAGTTGTTTACGAACTGGGTATTTCATTATTAAAGCACTGTGATCAGATAAGGCCAATTCATGCACTTCCGTCTTACAAGTTTTATTGTTGTTATAAGCCATATTATCTATACAGGTTTGACTTTGAAATCTCGTCACCTGTTTTAGCGCAAGTTTGAAATTATAATTGTTTAATCTACATTCGAAATCGGATACTACTTTAGAGTCTTTTAATACATTAATATTAAAGTCGCCTGCTATCACTACTTGTTCATAATTTTTACGTGAAGTCAAACTTAACATTGCCTCAAATTTATTTAGAAATGTTTCTAGATTGGTCGACTTAGGTACTCTATATACACATATAATTACTATTTTTAGTCTAGTCAATTCTACTGCACAACATTCAAATACACTAGTTAAAGAAAGTTTTTGAAATTCTGGTAGCTCTCTCCATTCATGACCGTTTTTCACTAAAATACAAGCTCCTCCTCTAGATATATTATCTCTGCAAAATGATGCTGCCAATGTATAGTTAGGCACATTTAGATATTGCCCGTATCCAACCTTCATATTATGCTCTGTAAAGCACAATACGTCTACTGCCATATTTTTTTCTGTAAATCCCTCCAAAGCGACTACTAATGGATACTAATGGATCTTAGATCAAGGTTGTCTTTTTTACCGACTTCAAAAAAGAAGCGGGTTCACAATTCTTTTTTGATGTCTGTTTTTATATATTACTAGCGGTCCGCCCCTGCTTCGCACGGGTATAGATTATAGCCTATGTCACCCGGGGATAGTGTAGCTTCCCAACAGTGAAAGAATTTTTCAAATCGGTTCAGTAGTTTCGGAGCCTATTCAATGCAAACAAACAAACAATCAAATCTTTCCTCTTTATAATATTAGTATAGACTAGCAACGCACCCCGGCTTCGCACGGGTGTAAGTCTTATTTTTTTTACATCTTGGGTTACATTATTGGAGTTTTAGTAAAGATACCTATTTTTTTTTGAAAATATATAGCCTATGTTACTCGGGGATAGTGTAGCTTCCCAACAGTGAAAGAATTTTTCAAATCAGTTCAGTAGTTTCGGAGCCTATTCAATGCAAACAAACAAACAATCAAATCTTTCCTCTTTATAATATTAGTTAGATTTGAAATGATATATATACCTTTCAGATTGGTCCCATAGACATTTCATCAAAATCGGTTTAGTAGATTGGTTTTTAAATCAAAATAACTAGAAAAAATATGTTGTTTGAAGTCGCTTTTTTATATTGAGAATGTTTTTTCCTTATTTAATAATATTTTGCGTTTGACTTTATGCGGTCTACGATGGAGAACGCTCGCTTAGAAGAAACCGATTCACTCGTGACATTTTACATTCTAGAATCTACTAGATCATGTAACGTAAACATCGAGATATACGTCGCACTCGCACCTTTTCTCCTGGGTCACCGGCGGTTTCCATTGAGTCACGTTGAGCCTTGAGGTCTGCAAACCTAACACGGAATTTTCCTGTAGAACCGACCAAGTTGAAACTTATTGGGATTCTTTAAAACAAAGCCGATAGAAACGGTTCGCTTTGGACAAATTTCTTACACAAATAATGAAATAAAAATTGTTCTCCATGAAAAGGGGCATTTGATAATTTTTTTTTATACTAGATGTACTTGCGCTTGGCTGCCATCTCGCCTGAGGTCTACGATGGAGCACGCTTGCCTAGAAGAAACCGATTCACTCTCGACTTGAAGACACCCAGATTGTAACTGACGGGAAAAACCCATTCAGGCAGCGAATTCCACAGACTAGCAGTTCGCACAATAAATGTGGAATCAAAGCGCTTCGTACGGGTTCTCGGAATATCAACCATAAAACGATGTCGATTTTTCAATCTGTTGATAATGAAGATATCGTCGTCAAATATTGTTGTTATTACATCGTTTAACATTCATACGGTCCCGACGAATCATAATAACTTTCCGGGAGTATTTGATTATGGACTTTATGTCTTGGGGGTTAGGGTGTAATGTTTGATTCAACTCCAGGTATGAACGGGAGTGTAGGTGGATCCCATAAGTGTACGTAACGTTATGATATGCACGTAGCTAGTTAGCTACATGTGTTAGTTACGTTTTATAAAACACGTGCGTGTATCGCGAAACAGCAGATGTATCGATAGCCACATGTGGGGACTCTTGTCTTGATAAACAACATGTCAGCTCAGCATCTCCACACTACCAACACAACAATATGTTTTTTTTTTTTTTTTTTTTTTTTTTTTTTTTTTTTAATTTAATATGCAACTACATGGTCAGCTACAGGGTTCCGTAACCGTGAGTTTTGTTATACGAGTACTTAAAAGTTCTGACAATTGTAACCACAGATCAGACAAACAAGGGAGATACGGTAAGGTGGCGTGGCGGGTGCGAAAGCATTTGGCCTAAATCAGGCTCAATGGCTTTAGTCGAAGTTACCTAGCAGATAATTTTTAGGGGTATAATAAAAAAAACGTAAGATTTTTTTTGAACACGAACGTTCATATCTCCGTTGTTTGTCTCGTCTGAGATTGTAACCAACAGGCCAGTTATAATGACGCGTTTGATTGATGATATGAGCCGTCGCATGGCTGATGGTAAGCGCCCATAACAGTTCAGTGTCACACCAAATTAGGATGTATACCTATTCTTCTTTACAAAATGACTGCAGTACCTACTACCTACCTACAGTGGAATATTGATAATGGACAGCCAGGGCGGGCACGAAAAGGCGACAGTCGACACCGTTTCACGGTTGATATTCCGAAAACCCGTACGAAGCGCTTTGATTCCGCTTTTATTGTGCGAACCGCTAGACTGTAAAATACGCTGCCAGAGTGAGTGTTTTTTTTAAATCGCGGATAACCACCGACTTGCCTGTTGGTAAGCGACGACCTATTCACTCTGGCCTTGAAAAGGCCCAGATTATATCTCTCAGGAAAGCAGGAAGCTGGAGTGTACTTTGATAGTAAAAAAATTGGGTGTCTCAAGTAGCGAGTGAATCGTTTTTGCGAAGATAAGCGTGCTCCATCGTAGACCGCATACGGAGGACTTATCGGTCAAATAATAATAAAATTAATATTATTTCGGAAAATATCCATATTACACCAAATTAAAACGATGTTAGAAACAGAAAAAAACATTACATGTTAAACAATACAAAAATAAATCAGTACAAACATAAAAACAAAACACAATTAGAATTAAATTACATTACATAATAAATCGCCCATTAGAACATGTATACATTTGTTTTGTTATCAATACTAATATTATAAAGATAAAGATATGATTGTTTGTTTGCATTGAATAGGCTCCGAAACTACTGAACCGATTTGAAAAATTATTTCACTGTTGGGAATATTCACTATCCCCGGGTGACAAGCTATATTATATTTTCAATAAAAATATGGAGATCCTTACTAAAACTCTAATAATGTAGCCTAAGGTGTAAACAAATTAAGATTTATACCCGTGCGAAGCCGGGGTGTGGTGCTAGTTATACAATAAATTGCAAATTAAAAAAAAAAACAATTCTAATAGGGTATTTATTTTGACTGATTTTACGAAATCATCTTAAATTGTTTATCATATTAAAATATAGTAATCTTGTGATTTAATCATCGTAATTTTCAGTATTTGTGTTTTAAATGTCGGATCAAAATTCAAATTATTAAACTACCGCGTAAACGCTCCCTTGATATTTATGGGCCCACGTGACATTAGTGACGTCACACATAAGCAAATGAGTTCTTCTCGCCATACAATTGTTGCCTCTATTTCTTTTTCTGTGACGTCATAAGGACATTCGACCTACATAAAGTGTTTGTAGTCAAGTCACGCGATCAAGGAAAAATATATTTTAATTTTATATTTTTCTGAAAATATTTTTTTTATTTATAATAATAATCTGCTATGATTACACCGGCATGAATTATATTTTTAATACAGTCCAAGTATCCTATTGAGGAGTAAAACTATCATCGTTTGTATTTACATTAGGTACCTACGTAAACTACGAAATGCTTATGAATATTAACTTCTGGTGCAGAAGCTAACAATCGTTATTTGAGCCTCTACACGTTACCGTTTGTAGTTGTGTTGGTTTTCCGACACGATTAGATTGTTACCTACTCAAAAGTCCGGTAAGCGGCACGTTTTAACGATAACCAACCGATGAATTGATTTTAGGCATATATTGGCATTTTAGGTATTTTTCTTCGTTGTTTCCTCTTGTGAGTTAATTCTCCATAATGTATTAGAAACCTAAGAGACCTATGTCTAGTACTGGATCGATATGGGCTGAAATAAATAAAATATATAAATAAATATTCGGGACATTTTTGCACACACGGTAATCTGACCCCAACCTAAGCAAAGCTTGTAATATGGCTGCCAGAGACTGATATATATAGTTTTAAATACATACTTAAATAGATATTAACAACCAGATATAGAACAAAACACAAATACATAAAATCACATAAACGTTTGTGCTAGATGGGAATCGAACCCACGCCCCCAAGCTCAGAAGGCAGGTTCACTACCAGCTGGACCAACGGGCTATCTAAATGATAATGATTACCAACATTCATTTATTCTACAATCATTTAACAGTAGACTGTCGGTAGAGTAACTTCCTCACGGACGGTGACCTACGGTACCTAGACGGTCTTCTTTCAGCGATTTCACCTCCCTGTACGAAATGGCATTTGCCTTTTATATGGTCTAAAGCTTTGCTCTCTTGAACAGAACGCACAACGCCGCTGTAAGCGGTTCAAACGCAGTGTCAAGCTTTGCTACTCACCCCTGACGCATGCTTCGACGGAAGAACAAATCTCTAGACGTTTTTCGTACAATTCAGTGTCCGACAACGTATAACGCTTACCGCAGCGTTACGTACGATCCAGACACCCAAAGCTTTCGAATGCTCTCCTTAGACTTCTTGGTACTCTCTCGTTCCTTCTACTCATGGTATAATAATATACTCCGTCACGTTCCGTACCGTACACAAAGATCACGTGGGTGACACAAGCCTGCGTCATCGACGCTGTGCTTCCAGAAGCATAACTCCCCAATCTCCGTTTGTTCATTACCTGTGGGAAACCGATACAACTATGTGGATTATGATTTGAATAATATGTTTAATATATTGTGCTTTGCTTGAGCGAACAAACAAAATGACAATTATAATGCTTTTTGTATTTTATTTAGGTAATAGATTATTTCCTTCCTTTTTTTCAATTTCTGTGTTTGTTGCAACGAATTGGCAACTGGGCAGTGACATAGAGGCATGTGTCACGTCCGGAATGCCAGCCCTTGTTTTATGGATCATGCTTCGTTTCAACAATTGTTACAAATCTCAAATCTATCTAATCCTAATCATTCAGTAAATCACTGACTTAAAACTTTGTATACGCCCGTTCGTATGACAATAATAATTGTAATTCAAATCGCGCAGTTCCTTATTAGCGTTACAATTCATAGTAATACTCCTCAAAAAGGATACGTATGGAACAGAACGGGTCAATAGCACAAACATATCGCTTAGTAATGTGGCACTAACAACTGCTAAGTCCGTTTAACAATGCTGATAAGATAACTTATCTAATTCCTAATCTGCATACGAAATATCGGCATTGACAACTCACACACGCACATGATAATTTGTGTGATTAATATTCTTTTGCTGATTATGTTCTACTAGCTGCGCCCCTCGATTTCACCCGCGTAGTGATGAAAATGGTGATGATGATGATGATGAAAAGTAGCCTATGTCACTCTCTGGCTCTTGAACTATACCCATGCAAAAAATCAGGTCGATTCGTTGTTCCGTTGCAGCGTGAAAGAGGAACAAACATCTATACATACAAACTTTCGCGTTTATAATATTAGCAGGATAAATCGAATTCGTAAAAGACTTGACATGGGAATCGAAATATGAATCATACTAATATTATAAATGCGAAAGTGTGTTTGTTTGTTGGTTTGTTTGTTCCTCTTTCATGCTGCAACGGAACAACGGATCGGCCTGATTTTTTGCATGGGTATAGTTCAAGAGCCAGAGAGTGACAAAGGCTACTTTTCATTATCATCATCATCATCACCATTTTTCATCACTACGAGGGTGAAACCGCGGGGCGCAGCTAGTGGACTATAATTATCAATTAAAAACCGACTTCACATACATTTATGTGATCAATTGATCACATAAATTTTAAGATTGGTCATGTACTGTACTAAAATATTATCAGTAGAAGCACGAGGACGTGTAAGTACCCCGTGCTTCACCCAGGTGGAGAACCTTGGTGGAAAACGGTTCCGTACGTACTC
The DNA here is from genome assembly GCA_932305915.1 of Agriopis marginaria. Classification (NCBI taxonomy): domain Eukaryota; kingdom Metazoa; phylum Arthropoda; class Insecta; order Lepidoptera; family Geometridae; genus Agriopis; species Agriopis marginaria. The sequence goes on along the minus strand of OW029921.1, from coordinate 4,981,285 downwards.
GTTCTTTTTTGCATATGATAAAAATAAAAGACCGCGACAGTGTCGACGGATCAAAGCTGACGAATACAGTCATATTCAGATTTTAATGACACAATTGATTTAAAATAAACTTAAAGTGCGAGTCGGGCTCGCGCACTGAGGGTTTCGTACCACCACAAAATACAATAAGGTTGTCCAAGTAACCGAACTACCAGTTATTATAACGCCTTCCAACATGCTACAGTCGTGCTACAGGCACTCGAGTATACATACATACATACATTATCAGCCATTAAATGTCCACTGCTGAACAAGGCCTCCCTCTTAGAGAAGGGTGTTACCATAATCCCCACGCTTAGCAGGCGGCTTGGAGATCGCAGTACGTTCACCGTGTACTAACAGGACGCTGCTGTCTATCCTCCGGTGGTTCTGGACCGGACGCAGTTTTAGGACATACCCGGGTCCAATATCACTCGATTTTTACATTAGAGCTAATACAAAAATACGTTTGTTGTATGGGGGGTAACCCTTTCGTTTTTTTTTTTTTTTTAGTTAATCCGCCGTAACGTTACTTATTCTGTGAAAATTTCAACTGTCTATCTATTGCGGTTCGAAAGATATAGCCGTTAATATGTAGGACAGACAGACGGACGGACAGACATCGTAGGCTTAGTAATAGGGTCCCGCTTTTACCCTTTGGGTACGGAACCCTAAGAAGACGGCGACAGAGTGTCAAAAGATCAAAGCCAACAAATATATATTTAGATTTTAATGACACCATCGACTTGAAAAAAAAAACCTTATTATGTAACATACTGCACGAAGTTGCCTTGGTACAAGTGATTCTTTACTCTTACGTGCAACAATCTGAGCAAGATGAAATGAGTTGGAAAGGCGGCGCGGCGCGGCCGATGACACTAGAAGTGTTCATTCATGAATGGAACAAAAAAAGCAGCGAGCCGATTGCTTCCTGTACCGGGACCACGTGCACCCGATGTCTCGAGCACTCCCTAATTAAATCAGATGCACTACTTATGGTTTATACATGACTGGCGCGTTCATTCACGGCTGTTGCTCAACCCATATATCCACGAAACATTTTGCCTCCATCTTCATTTTTTGACTGCCCTGGTGGCTCAGTTGGTAGTGAAACTGCCTTCAGCGCTTGTGGGCGTGGGTTCGATTCCCACCTAGGACAAACATTCATTTGATGAACATTTGTGTTTGTTTTATATCTTGGTGTCTATATTTAAGTATGGTATCTGTTTCATTTTCAATGGTCTATACAAATACAGTTAGACTACCCTAACTGTATTTGTAGTGTTAGTATTAGGGTGTATTTTGTTTAGTTAATAAAGGAACTTGCCCATAAAAATAATATTTGTACTTGTTTTTGTACTGTATTTGTTTGTTATGTATTTAAAATTAATGTCTATGTTGGAGGCCATATTACAAGCTTTGCTTAGTTTGGGGTGAGATGACCGTGTGTGTGAAATGTCCCGAATATTTATTTAATTCCATCCCGGGTCTTGAAGCTGCAGAGATTGCGATGGCTCATGCTATTTTTCAAATTGTAAAATACAGTTGATAGTAGTTTTACTCGAAATAACCACTTCATTGTTGTATTTTCCAACAGTATTACGGTTACAATATTTTGCGTAACTTCCAGCAGGATTGCATAAATACCGTTATGTACCTATGCAGCTACGAAATGAAGGCTTTGTGTAACTTTGCACAGTTAGGTAGGTACTTGTAGTTGCCGGAGTTTTAGGGCTTCTCTATTTTGCCCTACGTAATTTATTTTTGTTTTTACTTTTTCTATTCCGTAACGTTGCAAGCTAACGTTTTTACTTCATTGTATCAGAAACAAAAGCAGAGTTACGGAGAATCCTTACCAAAGCAAAGTTTGACGATACCTACGATCTGTTATACAAAATAAACCGGCCAAGTGCGAGTCGGGTTCGCGCACTGAGGGTTCCGTACCACCACAAAATTCAATAACGAAATTACCAGTTATAACTTGGTAATGAACAAAAATTCATGGTCATTATTTATTATTTGTTGTTATACTTTAGAGCGTGTACTATAATCATGCCAAAGACGCTTGCTTACATTAGAGCTAACACAAAAATACGTAAAAAAGTACGATTGTTGTATGGGGCCCCCATTTCGCATTCACCGCTGTAACATTACATATTCTGTGAAAATTTCAACAATCTATCTATTACGGTTCAAAAGTTACAGGCGTTAATAGGCAGGACAGACGGACAAACAGACAGACACCGCAGGCTTAGTAATAGGGTCCCGTTTTTACCCTTTGGGTATGGAACCCTAAACATTAAGTAGAATCAGTAAAGTTACCTTATGTTTGTGGGTATAATTAAGTGGCGAATTTTTGAGTGAGGGTATTTCAGGAACTAGGGTGGTTTCCGAAAGATTTAAAAGGTCGAAAGTGAATGTTCGAGTAGAAGTGATTGAACAAAGATTAGCAGAATCTGTAGGTGTTGTACTCGATATATCTAGGTGCGCGCCGTGGGCGGAGGGTGGCTACTTGCGCCGACACGGTCGATTCCCCAGCTCGAGAACACCCCTACCGATTCCACGATATCGTTAAAACGGCTAAATTAAACTCTAGACAGCGCGCTAAAACAAATCATCAAACCAACTGCATACCTAGAATCTTCGACTAAAATAAAATGAATGGACGGTCCCAGAAGAACCGCATTTTGAAGATTACAAAATGAGCGCCGGCGCTCACTTCGTTTCAGTCGATATCTAGCCGTAGGAAGTGCAACACGAGACTATTGTTACATGGTAACGAAACATCTGACAAAATTATGCCTTCGTGTTCTTTCCGAAAGTAAATACACATCAAAGCACCGCTATCTATTTTTGTAACAAATGTACTGTATATGGTTATAATTAGGTGTTGAAGTATATATCCAACGGTTTTGTCTCGTTTTCACTGAGCATGTTCAATGGTTATGGCCCGTCCATCAATTTTATTTTGTTCGAAGCCTAGAATAAGCAATTGCGTCAAAGTTCCTTACAACATGCAACAAACTATCCAGTACCAACGTCCACATTTAAATTAGAATATTCAACAGTCAGTCTTATGTCGCATGCATCGGTATTGTTGCCTACCTGCGCCCGTGATAACAAACCTTGGGACGTTAAAAAAACGATCTCCGGATGGATAAGGTGCCGTTAGATCGTCTGGCGCAACAATGGTATGGCAATGGCGGTGGCTTAGCGGGTTTAGCACGCTGTTTATATGGAGAGAAGTTACAAAAATCGCGGGTACGGACGCCGCCTCCCGAAACAGGTTTGCGGTGCGTCGAGCGATGATGTACTCGCTTCTACAGCCACCGGCAGCTGTCACCACCTTATGTTAAATATGGAAATGTCGTCACACAATGAATCCTATTAAACTACTTGGAGACACCGACTCATTACTCTCCGTGTTGCTCCTTATCGAGCTCTACATTGCTAAGAAACAGAATCAGAGTAGGTTTCTGGCACACCCAAGTCGAATTCAACAATTTTAAATATCTGTTATGTATATGGGTCGACGATATTATTACTATCGCGGGTCGAACCTGGACTAGATTAGCACAGGACCGAGGCAGATGTCATAGCAAGAGAGAGGCCTATACCCAGCAGTGGGATAAGGAAGGCTGTGGATGATGATGATGAAATATCTGTTAAATATTATAGTCTTTTCAACAAAGCCTAGTTAGTTAACGACGCAAAATTGTAGACAGACAGAATATTTTAATTGACCGCAAAGACAGGTTTTGCTCACATTTTATACATTCGTAATTATGTTACCGTGCACGGAGTTTGAACGTATTTGTGAAAACGAGTATGTTACGTAGGTACTTATCACATTTGAATACAGTTAAAGTTAAAATACAGTGTAAACTCTATATAGCGACACTTGAAGGACTGCGCAGTTTATGGCGTTATTGAGAGTTGTCGAGAAAAATCAATATAATTTTACTATTCTATCTATTTTACTAGTAAAGTATAAGATTTTATTAATATTGATACAATTAACAACGCTTATTGCGTACTACCCGCGGCTTCGCTCGCGTGGACTGAATAATTATGTTTATGCGCATGAACTCATTGTACTTATTTTTTATTTTTTTTATCGCGGATACGTCCGCATTTGTCCACCAACTTCGTCTGACTTTTTTTGCTGCTCCAGTATTTTATTTTAAATACGAGGTTTTAGAAAGCACTGTTTATTTATTTTTATTCACGTACGTTAGTGTCATTGTCGTTATTTAGAGTGGGTGCATGTGATGCTACATAGACTGTATCATCGTATGAACAACAAGGTCAACCAAAGTCAAGTAATTTCGACGTTTTAGGGAGTGTGTCGTTAAATCGAGGGTCGCTATGTAGAGGTTACACTGTATATTTAAATAAGATAAGAAAAAAAGAAAAATGTTACAAAATAAGAAACAGGAAACGGGAAACATTCTTCTATTGCGATTCGTCATCGACTATGCGTATAGTGGAACGCGTGCCTATCGCACCGATATTGAAACATTTCTTATCGATTGATGACTGTATGGAATGATACACTCACGTTTGGTATTGTTGTTGTTAAGTCGTACTTATCCATAAAATTATTACTTCAATGCTGTCGATAAATATTCACGTGATTATAAAGCTAATTCTCGTGAATAAACAAACGTTCCGGTTAGCGGCAAATTAACTATTATCCAGTTTTTCTTGTTTAATTTGCGAATAATACTAGAAAAATTAAGTATTACATAACTAATCTGCTAAACGTCGATTGTACAACGTAACATGCTAAACTGCATCAACCAATTTGTGTATTTTTATTTAAATTCAATAATAGACTCTTGCCTAGAAGAAAAGAAACCGAATCACTTGTGATTAGAGGACACCCAGATTATAACTATCGGGGAACCTCATTCATCGCATTCCACAGACTAGCAGTTCGCACAATAAAAGTGGAATCAAAACGTTTCGTACGGGTTTTCGGAATATCAACCATGAATAAAAATGCAAAAAAAAAACACGTTATGAATGGACGGCCACTATGGCGCGCGCGACGCATTATTTCCTTCTAGTGAAGATAGGGATAGCCCTGTATAAAACTGATCCATTAAAATGTCGTCAATTTTTTCATTGAGATTCATTCCTCTGTTTTATGTCATAATGTTTCCTAGTCTATCTCCAAACATTTTATTGTTACTCTAGATAGAGCTAGTTTGGTTATAGTTATGCAACAAAGACACATGACAGCTAGCTGTGGTCACCTCTTGCACGGTATCTAGTTCGGAACAAGGCACAATGTACTCGCAGACCGGTTCGTGCTCTTATATTGTGTCAGGTGTCTTCGTATCTATGACCGCATCATCGCGTACAAATGTATCTCGGATCTAAACTAAAATATCACCATTGTATTTTGTAAATTTTTCATTCAAGCTCAGTATGTTTTCCTTAAAATCACCTTTTCCTCATTAAACTGAGATGAGAGGTGCGTTCGGATAGGCTATGATGGCATTTTTAGCATTGTCAAAATTGGCGTTGATGTAAAGCGTTCGGTTTGAGAATTTTGCAATTTTTGCCACTTTTGATCCCTACCCTAAACTAACGCTACCGTCGTAAAACGAGAAACTGAAGAATTATTACAGTCGCGCGCAAACAAAACACCGAAACACCGCGAAAAACAAACGTCAAAATCTTAATGTCAAAAAACGATCACAACGAACCCATGTCGCGAGGTGGGTCAAAAGTGGCAGATTACGATGGCATTTTTAGCTGTTTTCGACCTATCCGAACGGTGAGCGAAAACAGTTAATAATGCCACTTTTGCACACACATTCCCAAAACGAACGCTACATGTGATCATTATTGGCGTTTGTAACAGTTATTTTTGCCACCAAGGGGCTATCCGAACGCACATGAGGTAATCAAATAAATATATTTTTTTCCTGTAATATTTTCGGAACGGTCATGCCTGTCCTTAATTTATATTGAATGAAAACAAGCTTAATCAAGAATCTATAATAATTTTTGAGTCCCAGACATGAAATACAATAAATAAGACTTAAGCCAGAGTAAAAATGCTAATGACTCTGTGAGTGATGTATTGGCTGCATGAATGAATGAATAACTAAAAGAGAATGATCAGTTAGATACTAAGTCCGCAAGAACGTACGGCGGTAAGAGACCACAGGTAACGCTGGATGCAGGCCGATTCCAACCGGCCCTTTTGGAGATCGATGAGGTAGGCCCATGTCCAGCAGTGGACGTGCTATGGCTGAAATGATGATGATGCTGAGATACTACGCCTTGTATAAATGTGGTGGATAGCTAAATATTTTTCGGCTATTTTGCATGTGGCGGCTGGTAGCAGAATTATGAGAACGAACGGGGGCACAAACCGGGATCGTCAGGGTCTAATCCTGCCCCTGAATTTGTGAACTGTCCATCACAACTCTGAAGTAGAAGGATGATAATCTTGAAGCAGGTGCCTGAGTCGTTGGATTTGGGACGTTTGACGATTTAAAATACTGCTTATTCATTTATTATGATTACTGGCAGCAGTGTTGTGTGTGCTCTTTACTGAGACAAAGAATCGACAAGTCTGAAAATCACATCTATGCCCCGTAAACCAAATAAGGATATAAGTTTAGTATGATGCAAATATGTCATCATCATCATCAGCCAGAAGATGTCCACTGCTGAACATAGGCCTCCCCATTTAACCTCCACACTGAACGACAGCCGCCTGCCTTTTGCATCCACTGGATGCCCGCGACTCTCACAATGTCGTCGGTTCATCTAGTGGGAGGCCTCCCTACGCTGCGTCTTCCGGTTCGTGCAAATATGTACGAAAGAGAAAGACCCACTCACTCTACATGTTAGAGGGAAACAGATATATTTTTGTAGCTACTCCAGCCTTGGTTCCGTGGTAAATGTGATGTTGTTTGTCAGGTGTCTGCGGCGCAGCACATGCAGGTGAGCGGCGCGGGCGCAAGCGGCGGACACGTGTCGGTAGCGGCGCAGCAGGGGATGTACGCCAACTTCCAGCACCAGGGCGCCGGCGGGCCCTCGCCCCACCATCATCAAGGTATGTTATACATACACACTCATCATCCACAGCCAAGAGCTAGGTAAAACTGAAAAGTCCTTAAAACAATAAAAATGAATACAATTGTACAACAACGAAAAAAGATCCCACCGAAATCACGTTCATTAGAGGTGGAATATTTTATTTAAAACTAGTAGGCCGCCCCTGCTTCGCACGGGCGAAGCCGGGATATATAGCCTATGTCAACCGGGGATAGTGCAGCATCCCAACAGTGAAATAATTTTTCAAATCGGTTCAGTAGTTTCGGAGCCTATTCAATGCAAACAAACAAACAAACAATCAAATCTTTCCTCTTTATAATATTAGTATAGATTATATGTGGCCGCTCTAGAGATAATAATATAGCCAATTCAATTTAAAAAAGAAACACCAAAATCGAATCACAATTGGCGAAGGTATCGCGTAACATACTACACACAAATAAGTCTAATTGAGAACTTCCTTTATTTTATAAATTATTTTGTAATCCGGCACTATTAAATACTAGGAGGTGCCGGATTATTGGAATATTCGGATTGCTGGATTATATAGGGAAATTAGAGGTAAATAAAATAAAGCATTGCATATGTCGGTACCTAGTGTGTATTAAATACAGATTACAAATTTCTTAAATAACCTGGGGGTAAAAGAGCGCAAGTGGATGTAGGTAGCGGCAAAGGGGAAGACAAGGGCGGAGTAAGCGGGGGCTTATTAGGCGTAGAGTTCCGGACGAGCTCCTAGAGTCCGTAGATCCGGACTTCTGGACGTGCCGATGTAACGAAATGCCGGATTAGTGAGACTACTGTATTAGTATATTTTTTTATACCAAAAATCCTAATGTCTTCCAACGTCTGCTCATTCTATCCACATCCTTGTTAATCCCACTGCTGGGCTGCACACTATTGCTGTCTCGGCCCTGTGCTAATCGGGTCAAGGTTCGACCCGACCAACACACTGCTTGGTGTAATCTTACAGGAAGGAAATCTATTACCTCGCCACTTGGGAACCCCAATACATGTTCCCAAGTTTCACTTATACGGTTTCATCACGTTTTCCTATCAAAAATGCTCGTGTGGGTTTCATACATATTTACCGGGTATACCTACGTTAGTTCTTTATGATTCACAAACGTTTGGGTGATCTGATTAAATACGATTATAACATTCTGGCAATGTAGCAAGAAAGAGCTCGCCAGTGTTCGTTTTGTAAACTCGATAATTTTCTCCAGTAGGTCTCAAATGTGCGTGATTGCTTCAGTTGAAACTCAAACTTTCTCTGACTTGCAACATTCCGAATGCTTCTAACTATGTGCATGTATAAAAGTAAATATTTTTCGGATTATAAACGCACGAATGTCGACATCGCTTTCTCATACGCGACGCGACGCATGTGTCGCCGCTTCTGCTAATGCAAATAACACGCTACAACAATGATTCAATTCAACTCGTCTTATACTCAATCAAGTATGTGTAAGTGAAAATATTTTCAAGGACTTTGCGCACTTAAAAGTTCACCATACCGTCATAATCTGAAGATTACCCATTTCAAGTTGGAATAAAAACAAAGAAACACCGTGCTGTGTTCTTTTTCATATCGCAGTGTTGATACAATGTGTATGTTTGAATAGTTTGTCGCAGAGATGTAATCACACTAATAACATCTTTATGCGGTCGGTTTAAGTGATAGTTTCAATTAAACTGGTGTGGATGTGTGCATACGTGCAGTGCGCAAGGGGAGGGCAGCCCGCGCTGGTAGGAGCCGATTGCCGAGGTTGACGCTCGGGTAGAATGCGCCAAGTCGCGCGCCTCACATGACGACCGCATCACGTTAGATTGGCGTGTTTATTGCATCTACTGCGAATGCGTTTCGCATCGTAGATAATAAATCTGTGGAACATGTATTATTTCAAGAACTTTGTGTTGCGTCAAAATCTCGCAAATCCAATGAACCGTACAAGCAGTAGTAATGATACGCCCATTTTATTTTTTTTTAATCTATTTGTCTGAAATTTTCGCTATGTAATTGTTTATTTAGTAACGAATGAGAAAATCGTCGCTCTATACGGCCGTAATAGTTGGTGATTAAATTTGTACTTTAATTAGACTTTGCCCATAGAAACAACGACGTTACCTACAGTTTTTGTTACGCAACCGTTACGGATGTGACGTGCTTGTACAACAACAAGGCAAAAGTCGTAGTCGTACCTTGTTGTGTTAGGGCTTAGGGCTGCGACAGACGTCGGACTTTTAGCCTACGGACGCATAAAAACTGCGAGACTGTTAACGACAAGAGAAACAATCTGCGTAAGTGGGATAAAGAAAGAGTCCGTCGTTAAACTTTACCGCCGTTTTTTTATATTATACACTATGATAATCGGTCTTCAACCTTATCACATTTTTATATTATAAATGCGAAAGTTTGCGTGTTTGTTATTTAACCCCGTAACGCCCGAACGGATTCGGATGGTATGGCGGTACTCGTAGCTAATACAATAACACGTACATAAACATTTTGTTTTTTGTTATTTTTAAGATTAAGGTGAAACGTTTCACAAAAGCGGGAAATTCAAATTTTAACAGTTTTCTTTTCCTCATAGTTAGGCCGGGTAATTATTGTAAACGATCATGATGTTTGCGACAATTGATTATTATTCTTTACAAAATCATGTAAAGTTATTTATCTCTAATGCACATTATTACTTACATTTGTCAATAAACTAATTTTTGCTGTTTCAAACGGTATATTGACAAATGTAAGTAATATGGTGCGTTACTAATAAATAACTGTATCTACATGATAATGTAAAAAACACCCAACTATTGTCGCAAACGCTGTGTCATTTCAAAATAATTATCCGGCTTAGCTACAAGGACAAAAAACTGTTTGAAATTTGAATTTCCCGCCATAGGTAAAACGTTCCACCTTAATATAATTTTATTCATATTACATGGGAATTACTCACGTAAGATTAAGCCGGTTAATGTGTAAAAACCACGTCAGTTTCCATAATAAAATTAATAGAATTGATTGTAGCATAATGGGGTTTGTAACATCATTTTAAACTTGTGACGTATGGACATTGTCTGAAATAATGACCAACCTTTGCGCTAGAGCATAGTGGTGAGGTCAGCCTTCCTTACATTTTTCCTTCACTTCAGCCTCGTCTTTGGAACCCCGATACTATAGAGATATTGTCCTTTAGCTCTACATCTTTCCACCGTATCTTGCAGCTTCGAAGGGCTGTTTTTAATGAAAAGTAATTAATTTTTAAAACGCGTTAAAAAGCCGAGAGAGAAGAGCGTCAAGACGAGGGTTTTTGACCAGTGTGTGTTGCCAGTGATGACATATGGTACTGAGACGTGGTCCTTAACTGTTGGCCTTTTGGAATAACTCAGAGTCACTCAGCGGGCAATAGAGAGAGCAATGCTCGGAGTTTCTTTGCGCGATAAAATCCGAAACGTGGATATTCGCCAAAGAACCAGAGTCACCGACATAGCTGTTAAAATTTGCAAGTTGAAGTGGCAATGATGGGCAGGCCACATCGCTCGAAGAACCGATAACCGATGGGGAAGAAAGGTTCTTGAGTGGAGACCACGAACCGGAAGACGCAGCGTAGGTAGGCCTCCCACTAGATGGACCGACGACATAGTGAGAGTCGCTGGCATCCAGTGGATGCAAGAGGCAGGCTGTCGTTCAGTGTGGAGGTTAAAGGGGGAGGCCTATGTTCAGCAGTGGACGTCTTCTGGCTGATGATGATGTTAAAAAGCCGTGGTATCCTATTTGGGAGACCGCTAGACTTGAAAGCGTGAGGTCGCGGGTTCAAACCAATGAGCTCTTTGGAGTTTATGTACGGATTTTCATACCACTGGCTTTTCGGTGAAGAAAAACATCGCGAGGAAACCTGCATACGTACGGAGAAGGAATTCAATGGCGTATGTGAATCCACCAACCCGCACTGGGCCAGCGTGGTGGATATGGCCCAATCATCCTTTCGGGGGTAGGTTAAAAGTCCAGCAGTGGACTGTTAAAAGGCTGATTATGATGATGATGAATTAATTTGTATGTGTGGTGTTGCAGGCGGCAATGGTTGCGACTCATACTCCGTGTCGCAGTCGCAGAGCATCAACTTCTCGGCCGGGATGCGGTCGCGGCCGACGCCCGCGCCTCCGCAGCAGGCCTCCGCGCCAGGGCTACCTCCTTTAGGTAACGCACTTACATTGTTTTATGCAATAATGTAATAAACTGTTTATTAGATCTCTAGTGTATTTCCGCTTCAACGTCGTATCGAGTTCAATAAGGAATTAGGGGTCAATTATTGATGTTTCACGTTACAGAACTTTGTTTATTATGATAGTTTTATCTAACTTGAAACTAAATTGTAATTAATCTGTAATGATAACAATTAAATCCGAAAAAAAAACAATCAAACATGAACTTCCGCAAAATAACGCGTGATTCAATCAATAATAATTATTAATTAATGTAATCTTAATATATATAAATCTCGTGTCACAATGTTTGTCCTCAATGGACTCCTAAACCACTTAACCGATTATAATAAAATTCGCAGACCATGTGCAGTTCGATCCAACTTGAGAGATAGGATAGTTTAAATAATTATATAACTAGCGACCCGCCCCGGCTTCGCACGTAAATTACACCCGTGCGAAGCCGGGCGGGCGGGTCGCTAGTGTCTTTATATGTGTTTATTTGTGCATACATTTAATACATGGACCGACGATATAGTGAGAGTCGCTGGCATCCAGTGGATGCAAAAGGCAGGCTGTCGTTCAGTGTGGAGGTTAAAGGGGGAGGCCTATGTTCAGCAGTGGACGTCTTCTGGCTGATGATGATGATGACATGTAATACCCCGACTTCGCTACCCCAATATCTTTGTGCTACTCTGTCATACATTTCCGGAGTTACGCGATCTTTTGCTATTCTATTGAAATAAGTGGAACCTGATTTTATACTCGTAATTTATTATTTTTGTTGTTAGTAATGTTTGTATTTCGTACTAATTTTGGATTCGCAATGCTAAATTTGCCGCCCTTTTTCAGTTTCTACTTTCATTAGCCAGACTTATAGCTTTTACATAATATAAATTTGGTTTCCTTAGTCCGTATTTATAGCTCTATTGACGTTTCAGTACTAATGTCCTCAGTCATCTGTAGCTCGCTATTACTACACAACAGTAGAAAAAAAAAAAGCATTTCTAACATTTAAAGTCAATAAAAAAATAGGTATGCAAAAATTTAACTACACTCCGTTTTTTAATCTTAGATATTTTATGTAAACAAAGAAATGTCACGAAAAGTCACTCTCAAAGTGACATGCCAGTTACTCAAAACATTTTTCACTTGTGATCAATATTTTACTCTCTATTTTCCTCGGCTTTGCTCTCGCGCGATACAATGGGGGATATTCTGATAGCTCAGAAAATTTATAAAAAACATTACTAAAAGATTGTAGTAGATGGCGTTATTATAGAGGCGTTGACTAATAAGATAGAGGAAATAGAGGTCAAATTAAACGTTGGCCAGAAATGTTTAGAATTCCTCCTGTCCTACCAGTCTAATAAAATATTTTCTTCCAAATTATAGTTTTTTTTTATCATAACATTGTATAGAACAGATATTAAGTTAAAATAAATAGTACAACAAAACTTTATACGATACTCTCGAAGTTGTTGACCATTACACCTATCTTGGACAGATTGTTCAGTTAGGTAAGTCCAACTTAGGCAAAGAGGTCGCCCGAAGAATCCAATTCGGATGGGCAGCGTTCGGGAAATTGCGTGACATCTTCTCGTCCAAGATACCACAGTGCCTCAAGACGAAGGTCTTTGACCAGTGTGTGTTGCCAGTGATGACATATGGTACTGAGACGTGGTCCTTAACTGTTGGCCTTTTGGAAAAACTCAGAGTCACACAGCGGGCAATGGAGAGAGCTATGCTCGGAGTTTCTTTGCGCGATAAAATCCGAAACGTGGATATTCGCCAAAGTACCAGAGTCACCGACATAGCTGTTAAAATTTGCAAGTTGAAGTGGCAATGGGCAGGCCACATCGCTCGAAGAACCGATGACCGATGGGGAAGAAAGGTTCTGGAGTGGAGACCACGAACAGGAAGACGCAGCGTAGGGAGGCCTCCCACTAGATGGACCGACGACATTGTGAGAGTCGCGGGCATCCAGTGGATGCAAAAGGCAGGCTGTCGTTCAGTGTGGAGGTTAAAGGGGGAGGCCTATGTTCAGCAGTGGACGTCTTCTGGCTGATGATGATGATGAAATAGTACAACACAATTTTTATTTTATAATTGTTTTCATTACAACTAGAAAAACGTAATAAAATACTTTTTTGGTCAAATATTGTACACTACCATTATGAAAGATATTTTTTGCACTGGCAACCCCTTTGTTTACATAAAATATCTAAGATTAAAAAACGGAGTATAAGTGTGTACGTAGCACATAGGGTTGTCACTTTTTGTAAAAGAAATAAAGTATCAAGAAGGAAAATGAAGAGTTTTAATTTTGATAGTATTTCGGAAAAAACAGTTTTGTTTAAAGATTTATATTTATCAAAGCGTTCACTTAAAGCGTACACACTTAATATTACTGTAATACTGAAAGTTTTTCCTTCACATTTAAATTGGTGATGAAAACAAACAGTATTTTGCGTACTTTACTTTTACTGAACGGTATATGGTATAGAGCTAAAAACAGTATAATACTGAAACACTATGTTGTGCAACGGTAGTAGTAAAGTAACAGACAGTAAGTACGGGAAAACTGACTGTCAGTGGACCACTTATCTCTGCTTTGTACAGGGTTACGCGGAAAGGGTGTAAAAGCCGAAAGGGGTCCGTTATACTCAACATAATGATTTTTTTTTACTATGAGACTAACCCTGAAATCGTTTTATTTTATTTAGAATAGATCTACGTTTGGCCACCAACTCGCCCGATGGTAAGCGACGGTGTGGCCAAGGGCGAAAAATAAATCTGTTCCATACATTTTGTCGACCATTTTCTATGGAACAGCTGGTATTTTTTCGCGATTTCAGAGTTTCTCCCACAGTAAAAGTTGTTCATAATGATGGGTACTATGGACCCCTTTCGGCTTAGTACACCCTTTCCGCGTAACCCAGTATTTGTTTGATTTCTACGAACGCACGTTAACGTCACCGCGGCACGCCCGTAACACGTAATAAATCGTTGTTCTCGTAAAACTGTGGTAAACATACGACGCCACGAGACAATATAATTATGTTGACAACAAAATAATTATTCGTTATGCTATGACGTCAAGTATTACCTACATTAAGTCCAGTGGACGGGTTTTACTCGATCTTATGATAATGAGGCCATGTAATTTTCCTTAATGTTACTATGCAGAATGTTTTCATATATTATCACAATGTATTCTGTTCAGAAGGTAACCGTTCACTCTGGACGTTTCTAACTGTCTTTATTACGATTGTTATATGCATTTTGCTATCAGTGTCCATTTACACCCAGGTCGGATTTATCATGATAGATGAACTTTACATATTATAAGAACTCCTTCATAAGAACTTGTTCATATAACATAGAAGAATTCTTCTTTTTAGGGTACCGTACCCAACGGGTAAAAACGGGACCCTATTACTAAGCCTACGATGTCCGTCCGTCCGTCCGTCTGTCTGTCCTGTAATAGATAGCCAGTTGAAATTTTCACAGAATATGTAATGTTACGGCAGATTGACTAACAAATAATAAAAAAAGGAAAAAGTAAAAACGAAAGGGGGAACAAACGTATTTTTTAAACGTATTTTTGTATTAGCTATAATGTAAAAACGGTAATACGTACAAGCGTCAAATTTGGCAATGTTATATTAAACAATATAAAATATAACAACAAATAATAAAAAATGCCCAAGAGCGAGTCGGTGACAATGTTTTTGTTCATTACCAAGTTATAACTAGTAACTTCGTTATTGAATTTTGTGGTGGTACGGAACCCTCAGTGCGCGAGCCCGACTCGTACTTGGCCGGTTTATTTTATTGTTCACACCGCAAATAACAATAAACAAAAAATGGTATATGAATTCCATCAAAAATCAGATTCCAAGCGAATTTTCTTCACAGTTCTGAAATACGGTCTGAATTAGTATGAAAATGACATTAGCTTGAGATAAAATCTCTCTAGCTAACGTCATTGTCAATGTATTTTTTATACAATTTCATCTTTCCGCAGGCGTTAACGCTAACAGAAAGTGGGTCTTGTCTAACCCCCCCTAAAACGCTATCTGTATGTCTGTAATACAAACCCGTGGTTCGTTCCGCAGGCGTGGCTGCAGCGGGCATGTCTCGCGAGCACCAGGCCAAGATTCTCCAACAACAGCAGCAGCAGATGCTGCGTGCGGCGGCGCAACAGCAGATGCGGCCGCCTCCGCCGGAGTACAAGGCGCGGTTCGCGGCGGGCGCGGCGGGGATGGGTGCGCGCCGGCCTGCGCCCGCGCCGCGCGCCTTCCCCCCGCACGCGCGCCAGTACGCGCCCGACTGGCGACACGTGCTCATGCAGCAACAACCCGCACGGCAGCAGTTCCCGCATCACCACCAAGGTACGACCAGGAAAACAACATACGCATTTAAAAAAAAAAATTTCAGCGTGCTAATGCCGCCAGCTTGCCGGGTTACACTGCCTGGGTAGGCTTAAGGATTTGATTTGTCTCTAGACCTTAAACATTCTATGGGCAATCCGTTTTTTGCATAATCAGCACCATCATTTCAGCTATAGGATATCAACTGCTAGACATAGGCCTCCCCCATCGATCTCCATAAGGGCCGGTTGGAAGCGGCCTGCATCCAGCGCTTCCCTGAGGTGTCCTTTAGGTCGTCCACCCATCTTGTGGGTGGACGTCCTACGCTGCGCTCACCGGTCCGTGATCTCTTCCAGAACCTTTCGGCCCCATCGGCCATCTGTTCTGCGTGATATGTGCCCTGCCCACTGCCATTTGCTGATCCGGTGGGCTATGTCGTTGACTTTAGTTCGTCTACGGATCTCCTCTCGATCTCGTAGAGAAACCCCGAGCACAGCACTCTGCATAGCTCGTTGTTCGACTTTGTGCTTACCTCTAAGGCCCATAGTGAGAGACCACTATAGGGCTTAAATACCTTACGCATTAAGCATTCGCTTGTATTTTGTTATTAATAAAGGCACTACACTGTTAAAAATAAAACGTACATTTATTTTAATATCTGAATTTGTTTAATGACTTTTGCCAACAATGGCATGTCTTTTAAAGAGCTTGACTCTAGTCAGTAAAGCAACTTCCAGCCTTCACGGTCTTCTGCATGTGTTTTTACAGTCTGTTCCATATTATTATCAACATCTCACTGCTATCCCCATCTAAGTCACTGGAGCTATTTTTCAAGCAGCCCCAAAGCTACGCTCCTAGAGTTGAGTCAGGTTGAAACTATAAGATTGCAATCCACAGTACAGCCAAGCCCAACTCTCGGCTCCCAATTGGAATAAAAATAAGACAACCTTTCCACATCAACAATCAGAGGTTCATCAGCAACAAATCCTTGGTTCAGACTAAGCTCCTTAGTCTTGAGCATCGGCGTAAAGTTGCTAGTCTATCGGTTTTTTACCGAATACATTTCGGAGAGTGTGCATCGGATCTGCATGATCTAATTCCCTTTTGTCCATTTCTATCAGAATGCCAGGGCGGGTACAAAAAATTGACACCGCTTTAAGGTTGATATTCCGAAAACCCGTACGAAGCGCATTGATTCCACTTGTTTTTTATTTATTTTTATAGTAGATAGGCTTGAGCTTGGCCGCCATCTCGCCTGATGTTAAGCGACGATGCGGTCTACGATGGAGCACGCTTGCCTAGAAGAAACCGATTCACTCTCGACTTGAAGACACCCAGATTGTAACTAACGGGGAAAACCCATTCACGCAGCGAGTTTATTATGCGTACTGTTAGTCTGGAATGCGCTGCCTGAATGGGTGTTCCCTCACAGTTACAATCTGGGTGAATCGGTTTCTTCTAGGCAAGCGTGCTCCATCGTAGACCGCATCGTCGCTTTACATTAGGCGAGTTGGCGGTCAAACGTAAACCTTGATAGATAAAGAAAATAAAAAAACAACATTTCCGTGTGTCTGTGACAACTGTGAATGTGTTGTGACCGCAAATTGACATGTTGCAGGTTTCTCGATGGGCGGGATGGGCGGCGGCATGTCGCAGCAACAACAGCAACAGCTACAGATGCAACAGGCGCGCTTGCAGCAACAACAGCAATTGCTGCAACATCAGCAACAGAGGTCAGTACATTAGTAACAAAAATTTATATAATAGGCTTGCGTTTGGTCGCCACCTAGCCTGTTGTTAACAGCCGCAAAACAAAATGCAACAAAAGAAACAAATATAAACATATTTGTTTCTTTTAGTTTAGTTAATTTTAAATGTATATAGAATATATAATAGTTTTATTCAAGAGTATTATTTATTTTCAGAAGCTCAAATCAGCAGTCGCCGATGTCTCATCTCATAATGCAGCAGAACCAAATGATGAATGTGCAAGGACAGGTAATTTACCTTTTATAATAATATATCTTTCCTGTTTACTTCAATAAGTTTATAAATAACGTAATATCCTAACTAATATTATAACAGGGAAAGTTATATGATTGTTTACGGGATATTTACCGTGGTAAGGTTGTGGAATGAGGTCCCGATATCCCGGTAAATAATCATACAACTTTAGTGAACAACCGTGATAGTTTAAACAGTGTTTTAATATTATAACAGTGAAAGTAACACTGTTTGTTCGCTTTTCACGACTAAACAGCTAGGCTAGGCCGATTATCATAAAGACGGACATAGGGTACTTTTCCCCAGAAATGCAGAAAAAACAGGAAAATCGCGGTAACACTGCGGCATTCTGCTAGTTAATAATAAAATGTTTATTTATAGATGCCGAATATCCACATGAGCCAGTCGCAAAGCATGTCGATGCAGCAGGGTGGCATGGGCGGCATGGGAGGTCACCAAGGCAGCCCCATGCAGAACGGGCCCATGCAAGGCCAGAACGGGCCCATGCACGCTCAGAACACTTCCATGCAGAACTCCATGATGGCCCAGAACGGGATGCAAGCGCAGAACAACGGTTCTCACTCGTTCCCTTCGCTCCACAGCGCGTCTTCCTTCCCGGGACAAACCGCAGACTTCAACCTGGACTTCCTAGACAATTTGCCTTCCACGGATGCCAGCAACCTCACCGCTCAAGAGCTCCTCAGCTCGCTGGACAACGCCTTCCTTAACGATATCCTCTAAACATAACTGGACCGTAACAATCGGGCGAGTTTTCCATTACCTGTACCCTTAGTACAAGTTTTGATAGTATTCGAAAACTTTTTTCGTATTTATCATCATCATCATCATAACCAGCCTTTTAACAGTACACTGCTGGACTTTTAGCCTACCCCCGAAAGGGTGATTGGGCCATATCCACCACGATGGCCTAGTGCGGGTTGGTGGATTCACATACGCCATTGAATTCCTTCTCCGTACATATGCAGGTTTCCTCACGATGTTTTCCTTCACCGAAAAGCCAGTGGTATGAAAATCCGTACATAAACTCCAAAGAGCTCATTGGTACGGGCGCGTGGTTTGAACCCGCGACCTCACGGTTTCAAGTCTAGCGGTCTCCTAAATGGGCTACCACGGCTTTTTGTATTACAGTGAAGCAATCTATACCGCCGATTACTACAGATTTTTCCGATAGAGGCGCTTTACGAAAATGTATGGAACAATACGTAAACGAAAAAAGTTTTCGAAAACTATCAAATCTGGGACTAAGCGTACAGTTCGTGTATTGACGTTTTTGATAGTCAATTAGTCGCGTACGGATAAGTCTACTTAATTTTACAATTATACAATCGATGTATGACCAATATAGATCGTTTAATGACCAAAGTTCTATGAATTTAAAAAGGCCAGAATCGAGACGGCATTTAGTGTCGATGTGAGCGACGGAACATTTCGATATCTCTTACATTTTGGACCACGCTGTTTTGTAGACTATTTATTGTGGGTTATCCAATTTCGTAGTATTTATAGCTCTAATCGTTACTCCTTTTGTAAATATTTTAATTTTAGAAACGTTTCCTTGTAATGTTAGATGATAAAGTGTAATATCGATAGTCTCCGAATATCCACGAAGCTGACATTCTATGATATCGTAATTATGAATAGCTGCAAACTAGGTTAATGTATATTTATTTCAAATTTTAATAGTCGATAAGGAAAATAGCACAAAAGACACTATTTTTATTTACTCGTTATGGATATTATTTATGAGAATACAACAATAATTGGGGCAATAGAGAATTATGATTTTAACTCTGCGTGATTAATGTTTGTTTGTTGACCTCCGCTGAGATCGCTGGGTGCGTTCCAACGACAATATAACCACTTGACTGCTGCAGGCCTAGCACGGGCCGTGGACAAATTGTCTTTCCACCGTTTTTATCCCGCGAGAAAAAGACAAACGTATCCATATTCTAGCTTTGTCTCGTGTAGGCGTGGATAAAAACGGTGGAAAGACTATTTATCCACAGCCCATGCTAGGCCTGCTGCTTTACCCCACATAAGCCAAAGGTTCTAACATGTACATAGGCATGATGACAAATATTTTTTTATTACCTCACAAAAAAGCTGATCATAAATAGAGCAGATCAACAAAAACAAAATTAGTTCAAAAATAAATAAGATAAATAGCATTTTAATTTCATGCTAGGCAGAGAGCGAACTATACTGAGCCGTGACGTCACGCCTCAGGCGCGCCATACAATGCTATACTCACACACGCTTTGCGAGAAAGGGATAGAGCATCCGTCTCTATCCCCACCTAAAACTTTAAACATTCAAATCTCAGAGATTTATGAACCAATTTAAATTACTTTTTCAGTATTTGTAATGTATTTAGTTATATTCCTCGCTAAGCCGGTTATTTGTAATAAATTAAACATTAGGACACATGCCTATTGAATGAATGACTTTTGATTCTACAATCACAAGCGTCGAATCTCCAATCACAAGCTGCCCCCCGCGACCGACGTGGCATCATTTTGCAAAAGGGAATGTTGACTACATGCGTGATCAAGTGGTTATATTATCTTTGGTGCGTTCTGAGATATATAGAGGAAAGTTGCCGGTGGTAACTTGTAGTCATCAGTGAGTCGGATATCCGCCTGGGAGCAGCCCATCTTTATTTAAACATAGTGCAAATGTACATTTTAATAAACTAAGGTATCATAAGATCATTCCTGTACCTAAGATAAATAGTTTATACTGTGATGTTGGTCTCAACGGTCAATAGATATATAGTATCAATTATTAATAATAGATTATTGTTATAGTTAAGGATCTCATGGTATCACTTTAGTATGGGTTTTGAGGGATTCGGCTGTTGGTATCATTTTATTATTATTATTTAAATGTGTGACATTGATTTATATTCAAGAACATTTACAATATACTCCGAGAAGTGTAAATAAACACGGGATTGTTGTTAAACAACTGTAGGATGTACTGAATTATATTGTTGTGTAAAAAGCGATAACGCATACAAAGTGTTTGTTCTAGTATCTGTCGTGTTGGAGGAATCAGCTCTCTGTAAACGGTTACACAAGAAAATTGTAGCAAAACATTCCAGAGCCATTGTTAACAATGTTTTAACTTTAGGACCAATTTTTGAATGTTCTTTTGAAAATAATATTGCATATTGAATCGTAATCTTTTATTTTATTTCTATAACTTAACCAGCAACTTAACATAAGCCAAAGACATTAATACTATAGATCCAACATCGACGCGCTAATATGCAATGCTTATACATGGTTACACGGATTGTGGAACAACTTTTTTACTAAGCAACCAACCCTGAAATCGAGAAAAACATATCAGCCGTTTCATATATTTTATTGAACGTGAAAGTCATGGTTTCTATGTAAGAAAAAAAAACATACTTGGTCTCATAGTAAAAGGTGTTCATGATGATAAATACAACACGACAAAGTGTCTTAGTACAACCATTCCGTGTAGGCGCAAAGCACGGCACCATTAGTTACCACCGCGTTTGCGCATTTGAGAAATTAATCGTTATAGGACGAATATTTCTTCTATGGTAACGGTATAGCAATATGGTTGGTTTTGTTATTATTTATTTAAAATTGCACCACAATTTTAGTACGGTTTTACTGGTAATTATTCTATACTTTTAAATATCTTTGACATAAACACTTAAAAATATCAGTCATGTGCGCAGTTATAACTGTAAAAATAGAAAATTACAAAACGGAGAAAAACACTTTAGAGATATTCAATGAGTATTTAAACTGTTTATGGCACATGTTGCACTTGTCATTAAAGGAGATTGCAGACAGTTTTACGATCCATGAAAAATGAACTTGACATCAGCGTTAACAAAGCAAACGAACTGACCTTGCCACTGCAAATATTCACCACATAATAGAATCAGCTTCATGCTTATACAAATAATCTGAAAACTTCTCGAGTTTCTTCTCTAAAGCGTTTATCTCCGCGGCTAATTCTCATACCATCTCGTTGGGCTTGTTTGGAAAGATTCTTGGGTTGCGCGCTCGCGGCGTGTAGAAATTATTAGGCTGAATGTACTTTGTAATCTGCTCATCTTGCATAGTGCCGAATTTTCTCTCATATATGTTTTCATTGGTGTTATTGTCTATGGTCCTCATAGTGATGGAGTGTATGACTTGACGTCGCTTCTTGAGTCTTATGCAAGAGAACACGGTGCTGAGAAGGACGCCAAGTTTGAAACACGCGAAGATGAAAAGAGCCAGCATGAAGATGAGATATTGCTGTTGGTACCACTCTTCTAACTTGCCCATGCATCCCTGAAATATCAAACATTTGCTGTTACTAAAGTTATATGATTATTTACGGGATATTTACCGTGGTAAGGTCTTCCCGTGAACATGGTGCATGTAACTGCGCCGAAATATCGGGAGCTCATTCCACAACCTTACCACGGTAAATATCCCGTAAATAATCACATAACTTTAGTGAACAACCGTGATAGTTTAAAACAGTGATTTGCTGTTACTAACTTAAGAACTGGCAGTGGGCAGGGCACATATCACGCAGAATAGATGGCCGATGGGGCCGAAAGGTTCTGGAATGGAGACCACGGACTGGTAAGCGCAGCGTAGGACGTCCACCCACAAGATGGACAGACGACCTAAAGGACACCGCAGGGAAACGCTGGATGCAGGCCGCTTCCAACCGGCCCTTTTGGAGATCGATGGGGGAGGCCTATGTACAGCAGTGGACGTCCTATGGCTCAAAAGGTGATGATGATGAACTTAAGAACACATTGATCTGCTGTTTTCTTTAGTTCCAATAAAACAGGCCAAGTACGAGTCGGGCTCGCGTTCTGAGGGTTCCGTACCACCACAACTTGTTAGCTACTAAAAACAAAAAAATTGTGCAAAAAGACAACATCCCATCAACGTCCAGGCGGTCACCCATCCAAGTAACGCCCGCGCCCGACGTTCACTTCGGTGATCGTACGAGAACCAGTGGAGAACAGAATTTTGATACCTACACGCACTTGGCCATTATTTATTCTTGTTGTTATACTTTAGAGTGTGTACTATAATTATGTCAAGTTTGACGCTTGTACGTATTACCGTTTTTACACTAGAGCAAATACAAAAATACTTAAAAAAATACGTCTGTTGTATGAGGACCCCTATTTCGTTTTTACTTTTTGACTTTTTTTATTATTCTTAATTAATTCGCAGTAACATTACATATTCTGTCAAAATTTCAACTGGCTATCTATTATGGTTCGATAGATACAGCCGTTAATACGTAGGACAGACGGAGGGACAGACATACATCGTAGGCTTAGTAATAGGGTCCCTTTGAGTACGGAACCTTAAAAAGGCGTACTATATAAGGTGTATGTTACGGCCAAGCTAAAAGAAGCGTGGCGGAGGTGATGCGACTAAAAATAAGCATAAGCAGGAGGTAAGCTCTAAGTAAGGCCAGCGCTCACATAGACGGCGAGGGAACGGCGCGGCAAAGATTTTTTTCGGGGATAAATGATTTTCGACCTTATTTTAATTAATTAAGCACTGATATTCCTATATTTCAACACGAACAGACCGAAACGTCTCACGTGATGCCGCGGAATGCTGCGGCACGTAGCGTCATTCCATGGCATGCCACGAATCGCCGCTGCTTCACGTGAGACGTATAGGTAACTTGATGTCGTTAAAGGAATGTGATTGCTAAGTAATGGAAACAAGGTTTGAATTTAGCCCGTTCCGGCAGTGATCTCAGCGAGTCTATCTTCGTCTTCAGCGATAATTGCTATTAACAAGTCCCAGTTAATAATTTCAACAAAATATATATATCGGCCTCCTTGACGTGTCCGTCAACGGCGAACCTGACTAGCGCCGGTTATGAGCGCGTATATGGCTGGCAAAACCAAACTTAGTTTTAAAGATCCTGTTGCAAGGCGCACAGTGCAACTGACCATCAGCATTGTATGTGTAGGTGTAGGAAGGCTTCGGACGGGTCTTAATAATAAGGCGTTTTGCATCTAGGTCTTGTATTCGTTTCTACAACAACAAAATATACACAACCAGTCACAGTGCTAAACTGATTGAGTGCAAAAACGCGGTTGTTTTCGTCACGACGTGGGATGCCACAGGATCATTCGGCATGCTGCGAGAAGCCACAGCACGCTTCGACATGCCACAGCACAGAAAAGAAACTTCTTTTTTCTGTGTGCCGAAGCGTCCTGAGCCGCCGCAGCTGCCACATCGACATCTCGTAGTTACGTACCGGAACATATCTGAAGTCCGCGTTAGAGGTCACCTCCTGGCAGCGCGCGCCGTCGACCGGCGCCGGGTTGAGGTAGGAGGCGTTGTTTTCATGTTGCACGCAGCAGCTGAGCGGCACGAACATGCCGCGCGGCCCGAGCCGCCGCAGCTGCCACATGGACATCTCGTAGTTGCGCGCATCCATTACGCCGCAACATTCCAACTGCAACAAGTATCATTATTTTATAAATTTTTCCCTAAAAACCTTGTCCGGACTATATGTAATAATCATCATCATCATTTCAGCCATAGGACGTCCACTGCTGGACATAGGCCTCCCCCATCGATCTCCAAAAGGGCTGGTTAGAAGCGGCCTATGTCTATATGTAAACATTTAGCCAAAACGGTCTAGCCGTTCTCAAGTGATTGCGCTTGCCAACGAACAACATATTTTTTTTTTGTTTTTTTTTTTAATGTATTGATGGACTAACAGTTGCAAATTTTTTTATTTGGCAAGAATGTCAAGAAACGGAACTAACCTTTTGTCTGTCGAATGTCAGAGTAAAATTCATAAATATTTGTGTTTTGAATGCCTTGAGAATGAATCACAAACAGAACATCACACAAACAAAACAAACAACAACACATAAGGGGCCTTACGGACAACAGCTAATTGCGGCACCTAATCCGCTCAGTTGGAAAATCACGCGACCGCAAACCGTATCTGGGCGCGATAAGGTTCACGTTCGCGTGATTTTCAAACTGAGCGGATTAGGTGCCGCAATTAGCTGTTGTCCGTAAGGCCCCAGGGCCCCGATTCTACTAAAGAAATTGTTTTTAAATTGTATGTTCCAATTTTATTTTTTTAATAATTGCCTCAAAATTCACAGTTTTTTTTTGTATACCTACTAAGTTATAATATTAGGTGGTGGTATTTTTCTAGTATATTTTTTTTTTACTGTCAGTTTGAGGCAATTATTTAATTGATAATTTGAACGACCATCTCGTTCAAATATATTTTGGCCCAACTCTGGGCATTGAGTGGTAAATAGGTAATACACCATTACCTCAGTCTGCACCAGGTCCACTGAAGCGGTGAAGTGTTCGTAATCAGGTACTGCGTAGTACGTCTGTAGGGCTCCGAGGGCTCCACCGCGCGCGCTCTGCAGCCCTAAGCACCGCGGCCATACTGCTGCCAGCACCCCGGCAGCGCACTCGCATAGCAGTAGCGTTAGCACTACTAGAAAATACTGAAATAGAGATATCATAATGGTTAGTTTAATTATCACATACTTATTCTATACAGCAGGCCTAGCATGGGCCATAGACAAATTGTCTATCCATCGTTTTCACCCGCGACAAGACACGACAAAGCTAGAGTATGGAATAGAATACGTTTGTCTTTTTCTCGCGGGATAAAAAGGTGGAAAGAGAATTTGTCTACGGTCCATACTAGGCATATCTCCACAGAAAAGAAAAAAAAAATTGTTTAAATTAGAACGGCTGTCAAGGCATTTTTGTAAGTTTTTCTTTGTAGCCAGCAAGGAAGTTGCAAGGAAAGGAACGCGTTCTGTCAAAATATTCCCATACAAAACTAAACCTTAACGTCTAACGATAAGGTTCATAATAATGTGGCTAGGAACATGGAGGTAAAACGAGCTCACTGAAATATCTACCACGGAGGAAGTGTATCCCTTTCTAAAGATTGCCATTACATAAAACATATATTTTAGTAAAACTCTGTTTTAAACTATCTCAGCTGTTCACTAAAGTTATATAATGTTGTGGAATCTCATTCCACAACCACCACGGTAATTATCCCGTAATCATATTTTAGTAGTTTTACTTATTCAATCGGACATACCAGGCAGGCCCTATTTTGGGGTGTAAACATAAAATTACTACCAATGAAATAAAGATAAATTTTTATTTCCATTTTCTAACGGATATTAATGTAGATAGTATATCTAATGTATCATGTACATATTTAAATTTTATTTTTAAGTAACCATGTAGGTTCCTAGTATAATTACTAGGAACCTTCATGGTTCTGCTGAACCATGAAGCTACTGGCAGCATTAACGACATGGCGTTTTTGATTGTTTGCTTACTATATTTTGTTTTTTCAAGCATGATTTTTGAATATTTATTTTAAAATGGTGAAAAATTTCTGTATAAGAAACTGTGCTAGTGAATCATTCGGTGGCTGCGGCATATCTTTTCACAGGTAGGTACACAAAGCTTGAAATACAAGAAAATTTTTACTAGGGTGTCCATACACGTGTGAACATAAACAATATTTTGAACAATGAACAATTATTTTTATACATTATGTTTTAGCATGACCTAGGGATATTTTAAAGTAATTCGCATTTCGGCGAGTGTGCGCAAAAGCTTCGAGCCCTTGTTCCACCCTCCCCCTTTTACTTAGGAAAAGTAGAATGACTGCACATGCACACTATACCCTCCCTTCCTAGTGAAAATTCCAAAGATTTGAACTCAACGATTTGGGTCTTCATTTATGATACGTACTGCCCAAGAATGGAACTACCTGCCGTCCTCCTTGTTTCCTGAGAACAACAAACTAGATATCTTCATGGCTAGTGATAGATAGTGACAGTGATAGTGATAGTGTGATAGTGACTGCTAGTCTGTGGAATGCGCTGCCTGAATGGGTGTTCCTCGATACTTATACAATCTGGGTGTCTTCAAATCACGAGTGAATTGGTTTCTTCTAGGCAAGCGTGCTCCACCGTAGACCGCATCATCACTTAACATCAGGCGAGTTGGCGGTCAAGCGCAAGCCTATTATTTATATTTAAAAAAAAAGATATGTATAGATAGATATGAATAGATTTCTAGATCAACGTGTTCCATCCTCCGCCACACCGTCACGTACCATCAGGTGAGTAAGTGGCGAAACGTAGATCTAGTACCACCATCCAACGGTGAACCGAGCTTTCTGTGTACAGTTGTATCGTTCAAGGGTGTTTCGACGAATCGTACGGGAATCATTCTAAATATTACATAAAAAATGAAAGTACCTAAATTCATCGCTGAATATATTTCATGTTACAGTATACCAACAAAAGAGGATGTAAGAAAAATGTGGTTGGAAGTAATTCTTAGTCGAACAGCAAGAATAACAAAAAACTCCAGGGTGTGCAGTTTGCACTTCAACACAGAAGATTTTATAAAGACACTAGCGACCCGCCCCGGCATCGCAGGTGCAATGCTAATACTAAAATAATATACTACGGAATGTCTTTATATACCTACAACGTTCACAGCTTTTTGTCATTAGGCAAAACAAACATGTTTTCTTTAGAGGTTACTCTTTAAAGAGCGACATTATGATTGGCCATGTGAAAAACACGCCGCCGGTACCGGCCTGTTGCGGTACTGGCCGGGGGCCGGTACCGCCGCAACCGCTATGTCCCTGCATTTTATATCTTTAATATCTTCGAAAATGTTCATATAAATTACATGCTGTAAACGGCCATATGGGTCTATATTAAATGCACAATGTATTTAAGGTACTTTATTGGATAAAGATTAATGCTGTATTGCTTAAAATCCCTTCGTTATCACGTAGGGTTCAGCCAGCGTTTGCAAAGAAAGCGCAAAAAAAATATGTTTATTTACGACATTACATTAGAAACCTCTACAATTATCAGTGTTTCTCTACTATATTATGCATGTATTATATATATAAACCTTTCTCTTGAATCACTCTATCTATTTAAAAAAAAAACGCATTAAAATCTGTTGCTTAGTTTTAAAGATTTAAGCATACATAGGGACGGACAGACAGCGACAGCGACTTTGTTTTATCCTATGTAGTGATAGTAATAGTGATGTAGTGATGCTTTCGACAAACTTTGAAAATGAATGTAGTTCGATGTCATTTTCCCGCAGTAAGTAAAATATGCCAAATAGTAGTCATGCCAATCTTCTATATTTATAAAAGCTAAATTCACTCACTCACTCACTGATTTGTCACGAAATCTCAAAAACTATTTGACTTACGAAGCTAAAATTTGGCACGTAGATTCCTTATGGGGTATAGAGGTCCGCTAAGAAGGATTTAGCGAAAAAGCCGAATTAAAGGGGGCAAATGGATGTTGAAAGATTATATTGAAGTCCTTTGTTTTTGATGATACTCAGGGATAAAATTTGGTATTCAGGCTAATAGTTTAAATTAAATAAATACTGTTATAATATTTTTACAAAAAAGAAAGATTAAGGAGGTGGAATTGTAGTTTGTATGTTGTGTTGAAAGTTATGCAACTACGAAATTGTAATTTGACAAGTGGGTGTAAAACTTCATTAAAAAATATTTTACGAAAGGGCCGAATTAAAGGGTCCAAAAAAGGTTGAAAGTTTAGGTGAAAGTGTATGCGTACGAAGTCACACGGGTAACGGCTAGTTTATTATAAATACAAAAGTTTGTCTGTTGTATGTGAAAGAGGAACAAACATCCATACATACAAACTTTGGCGTTTATAATATTAGTTGAAAGTAGGATAGGATGCGAAAGTGTGTTTGTTACTCTTTTACGCAGCAACAGAGCAACAAATCAACCAGATTTTTTGCATGGGTATAGTTCAAGGGATGGAAAGTTATAGGCTACTTTCATCATCATCGTCATCTACTAGATGTTGTTAACTGATCACCGAATTTAAGCAACGGACTACACGGTCAATCTTAGGTAGGGTGATTGCAAGTGGCATTTAGAAACCGAATGATCGAATAAAAAGTTAACAATCTGGGTGGGTGACGTGGTTCTTAACTGTTGGCCTTTTGGAAAAACTCAAGAGTCACTCAGCGGGCAATGGAGAGAGCAATGCTCGGAGTTTCTTTGCGCGATAAAATCCGAAACGTGGATATTCGCCAAAGAACCAGAGTCACCGACATAGCTGTTAAAATTTGCAAGTTGAAGTGGCAATGGGCAGGCCACATCGCTCGAAGAACCGATAACCGATGGGGAAGAAAGATTCTTGAGTGGAGACCACGAACCGGAAGACGCAGCGTAGGTAGGCCTCCCACTAGATGGACCGACGACATAGTGAGAGTCGCTGGCATCCAGTGGATGCAAAAGGCAGGCTGTCGTTCAGTGTGGAGGTTAAAGGGGGAGGCCTATGTTCAGCAGTGGACGTCTTCTGGCTGATGATGATGATGATGATGAATCTGGGTGCCTTCAAGTCGAGAGTGAATAGGTTTCTTCTAGGCAAGCGTGCTCCATCGTAGGCCGCATCATCGCTTAACATCAGGCGAGATGGCGGCCAAGCGCGAGCCAATTTATAATTTTAAAAAAATATATATCACGTGACCCGTATGTCCCGGTTGAGTCTTATAACAATGGCCGCTAAGCCATCTCAGAGGCCTTCAGGCGTCCTGGCGGCCTAAAATTCTGACATTAGCGCTCGTCACTGGGCCTATATGAACTTCCTGTATTTACTGAGAGTACCAATACGATGATTTTAGGAATTACCTACAATGTCTTCGTTTCCTCAAAATCATGAACACCCTACAAGAAAAGGACAAATTACTCCGTGCTCGCTTTTCCCTCGGACCGTTTTTTTAGCATGAGTACTCGATCCAGGTCCCTTTAGGGTATATATAAAATCCTTGGTAGCCAGTTGCACCCATATTAACGAAACGTCAGTTATTTGAAATCAGTTAGCAGCTGTGATGCGGACAAAGAACTTTGAGACGTAACCCAAAAAGGTAAGGTCCAAGTTCTTTGGATGCGGAGTTCGATGCGTTGACATAAATGAGAATGTTCAAGCAAAACTCTGTCATAATACCTGGCGACAGATATTCCTTCTCATTTCCGTTCTATTTACTTCTCTTTTCTGTGCATATCATCTCGCAACTTCCCTGTATCATACTTAATCATTTTATTGATCATTTTGTTATCGCAATACATTATCTAAGGAAAATTGTTTAGGTTTGTAGGTACGATTTTTTTATTATTATTGTAGGTGGAGGCGTCGACTCGGCTCCTAAGGTACAGCCACTGCGTTAGTTCTCATTTAAAAACGCGAAAACATGCCATTAAAAAAATCAACATTATTAATCTTAATATATATAAATCTCGTGTCACAATGTTTGTCCTCAATGGACTCCTAAACCACTTAACCGATTATAATAAAATTCGCACACCATGTGCAGTTCGATCCAACTTGAGATATAGGATAGTTTAAATAATTATATAACTAGCGACCCGCCCCGGCTTCGCACGTAAATTACACCCGTGCGAAGCCGGGCGGGCGGGTCGCTAGTAAATAAATAAAACTTTCCAAAAACAAGCTTTTTCGTTCTCTGCAAACCCTTTTATTGGATACACATACCATGATGGCAGATAAGAACATTTTGGCCGCATTCTTGGGGCATCCGCCGTTATTTTGGGACCTTTGTATATTTCTTTTCTCGAACGATATTCTCAAAAATACCACCACAATTATGAACGAAAGTCAGAGCATGAGAAAATAAAGTTCCTATCATAAAATATAATTGTAGGCTCAAAGATTAGTATAATGCTATGATTGGTATAGGTCTGGTACAGGGTATGTCATGCAACCTACAATTAACTGATTTATTTACAAACATGTATACAACCGAACCAAAAACACCATATTGTTTTGACAATAAATTAGGTTGTATTGAGTAACAAAACTCGCACTTTCGATGCCATTCATTGATATGCGCTCACATTATATGCTGGTACTTGGACAACGATTGTAACGATAAAGTTCGCTATTGTGCTTTTACATTGTTCTCCTATCTCTACTTTTTACGTACACAGTAATTTGCATATGTACACCTACATACATATAAATTTACATATCACAGTTCTGAACTGTGAACACATGAACTGTCAGTTCATGTGTATAGCTAAGTGATTAATCGTTTACTTGTGATTCACTAGGTGCGTCCTTCGGTTTCCCCGGCGTGGAAATTTCTTCAAGAATCTTAAATTTTCCGGGATTAAAAGCATCCTGTCGTGGCCGTCAAACTAGAGATACTATGCAAAAATCACGGCGATTGGCAGCTCTGTTGAAAAAGACTAGCTGGCTCCCTGAAGAGGTCAGGGCCAAAAAATACGACATGAGTAAGCCACTTGCACATCGAAAATTTGTCGCGTGTACATAGGGAACGTTTTGCTTTATAAACCGGCGAAATGTGAGTAATGATAAATATCATTAAGACGCTCTTTTCCGACTTTTAGCAATTATGGTCATTCTAGTTTAAGTGTGCATAACTCCACGGTTAGCTTAAAATTATAAAAATGGTGTAATAACAAAATTGAATGTTTTATGTTTTATATACTAGGAAACCCATGAGACCGAAACACGATTAAGCACATTTTGCTCGATAGAAAAAATATATCAAAGTAGCACTGATTTGCGCTTTTATCCGTTTTTTTTTAATTCATTCAATTACCTAATTATTAAATTATGTCTGCGATATCTTGATATATAGATTTCATAATTATGAAGGAAACCGGTGAGGTACATTTTACATTACAGCTATACTTTTCGAAAAATATGAGAAAAACCCCAAAAATGTAAGTAGCGTAACGCACGACTGTATGTAAGCGCCATGATGTTGCTCCACTGAATGCGACTTTAATACAATAAACCAAGGATTATGATCATCTGTAGTAATAAGCGTTGCTTAAAAGTGGGATAACATCGCCTTATAGTGCTAACAGATGCTCGAACGCGGCTGACGGACCGCCGTCCAACCAACGGGAGAGAAAGAGTGAGAATTTCATATTTCCCTCCCATTGGTCAGACGGCGGTTGAGGTCAGCCGCGTTCGAGCGTCTGTTAGCACTATTAAGTGTTTAATTTTAATATAATATGTAATTAATAATCGCAAAAACCAAAGAAATCATTAAGTCACTTACAATAGTCAATATAGCGTATCCAGGCATGTATGACGCCCAGCAGCCCAGTGCAGCGACAGCGCAGATAATCAGGCCTGCTGCTAGCAGCGCAAGCGCCAGGTAGTAGAACGGCGCCTGGACCAGCCCGCTCTCTGGTGAGGCGAGCAGCCGCGACATCAGCAGGCGCTTGCTGTCGCATAGCAGAAGGAAACCGCACACTACTTCCAGAAAACCACATGCCTAGAAAAAATATATTTTAATAAAATTTAGGTATGCATAGATGACCATAGACCATGGCTAGATGATGATGATCGTGAGAGTGGCGGTCATCCAGTGGATGCAGGTGGCAGGCTGTCGTTCAGTGTGCAGGTCATAGGGGGAGGCCTATGTTCATGAGTGGACTCTTCTGGCTGATGATGATGATGTATAGATGTGATAAACTTATGTTTCCATCAGTGGCGTAGCGTGCCTTGTCGGGGCCCCGTATAAAAATTTTTTTGGAGGCCCTTATATGGAGGTAAAGATTTTTTTTCCTTACACACTTTGGGGGCCCCCGTGGCCCGGGGGCCCCGTATAATTGATACGGCAAATACGGCGGTAGCTACGCCCCTGGTTTCCATTCTATTCATGGTCTTTGTACACGCGTCAAAATTGATTTTACGGTTCAGCAGTGCCAGTACCGTTCTTTATCGATCGTCAAATTTGATAGTTGGAATCGTCAAATTTGACAGTTGAGATCGTCAAATTTGACAGTTGAGATCGTCAAATTTGATCAGCAGTGCAAGTACCGTTCTTTCTCGATTCACACTATTTCCTTACCAAATTTCATCAAAATCAGTTCAGCCGTTTAGTCGTGTCACAAAGAGATAACTCCTGTCTAGTCCGGGGTGATAATTGGCATTGGCACATGGGCTGATGTTAAAAAAGCGCGTCTGCATTGGAATAATGTTACTTACATTACCATGCCAACCATGTAAAAAATAACCAGTAAATAGTGCAAGAAATTCACTTTTGATATTCTTTTAAATTACCATAATAATACAGTGGGACAATGAAGTAAAAAAAAATAGCAATGAAAGTTGTATAGGTACTTACAAAGAATATAGTGTTGAAACTTCCGAAAAGAACTCTGGCACTGGAATCTATTTTGCACTTCATTTTGTAACTGAATTTAGTTTTGTATTTATCAAATAATTGTGAACAAAATAATAGTAAAGTGTAGTAAAAACCGGCGCGGACGCAACAGTGATATTGCGCGGTCGTGAATAAACAAATTCATACAGAATAGACGCGCCGGTTGGAGGAGATACGCTCTGCTAGTCAGGTGGGGTGACTGATAATTAAGGCATTTCGGTCCAAATTAATGCACTGGTCACTCTACATACGAGGCGCTCTAGCGTTTGAACATTTACTCAACTTCATAAAATAACAACTTTTTAATTTTAGCTTAAGTTATTCTTTGACCGCGATGGTAAGCGATGTTGCGGTCGAAGCTGGAGTATGTTTGCCTTGCAATAACCTATGACCCTATTTGAATTGACTTTCTCCAATATTGTAATTCTGTAAAAGCATAGACGAAGACAAAGCATTACATTGTTTAGGACCTAATTTTTCTATGCCTATAATAATTCCCTAAGCCAAAGATAGTTAAAACTATAGAATAAAACTGTATTAAAATAATTGTGGATCGATTTTCAAATAAACGATTCACATTCCGGTAAGACTTATTTCTCAAATGTGACTGCAAGTAATGGCGTGCTTTCCGCATATCTAAGCATTGCATTTTGTTCCTGTTTCTGGCGTGTTAGTGTCCTATACTATAGTTTTGAATATATTTTGACATAATTATACAGGTTGTGACGTCCTCAACACACAAGGTGTATTGGAGTGCATTTTAATTGTTTCTCGGTACATTATTATGTAACATATAATTATACTTTAAAGCTACTCAGTGACATTTTCACAAATTTTTGACTTGGCTTCAAAACACTCGGAAAATAAACAGTTAACGACATTACTTAATATTGTGAAAATAGTAGGATAACAAAATAATACAAAATATGTTTACTATAGAAACTGACGTGGTTTTCACACATTTTATTTATATTACACGGGAATTACTCACGTAAGATTAAGTCGGTCACTCCGACTATAGTTTCAACCGTATATCTTACGTGACTAATTCCCGTGTAATATAAATAAAATATGTGAAAACCACGTCAGTTTCTGTAATAAACATATTTTGTTATCCTCAAAAACACATTTTTTTATTCTTTTAAACTAGTATGCTTAAAAATATATTTAAAAAACTATACTTTTCGAGTTTTGCCGGGTCAAAATTGTGTGAAAGTTAGGCGTTAAGTTAAGCATTATACTATTTCCATTGGTTTATTTGCTCTAACATATTTATCACTTTTGCTAGGCTTTTGAATGTAAGACTGTAGCAGGTACGCAACATACTGTGGAATTTAAAAATAAAATGTTTTTATTTATCATTATCATCATTTCAGCCATAGGACGTCCACTGCTGGACATAGACGATCAATGGGAAGCATTGATCTCCAAATGGGCCGGTTGAGAACGGCCAGCG
The DNA here is from genome assembly GCA_932305915.1 of Agriopis marginaria. Taxonomy (NCBI): domain Eukaryota; kingdom Metazoa; phylum Arthropoda; class Insecta; order Lepidoptera; family Geometridae; genus Agriopis; species Agriopis marginaria. The sequence goes on along the minus strand of OW029921.1, from coordinate 4,946,831 downwards.
TTTTCCTGCGGTCTCTTTTACGTCATCTGTCCATCCAATGGGTGGACGTCCAAAGCTGCGCTTACCGGTCCGTGGTTTTTTACAATTTTATAACAGCTGTAATAGCAAATATACGAATGAAAATAGTATGGGCAATAAATACCTCGAATAAATCCTACTAATATTATAAACGCGAAAGTTTGTATGTATGGATGTATGGATGTTTGTTCCTCTTTCACGCTGCCACGGAACAACGGAGCGACCTAATTTTTTGCATGGGTATAGTTCAAGAGCCAGAGAGTGACATAGGCTACTTTTCATCATCACCATTTTTCATCACTACGCGGATGAAACCGCGGGGCGAAGCTAGTTTATTATATGTTCGATTATCATAAAATGTCCTCACTAATTCCAAACGCAATATACCATAGAAAATGTCAATAGATTTATATTTCCATAGGAAGTACTGTTTAGTTTAAAGCTTAGGTTTAGTTTAGTTTAAGTACAGCGTTTAGAAATCTATATCTTTTTTCTTGAAGCCGCCGCAGCTGACTGTAGGCGTAGCTGTGATGTCATCCTGCTCGCGCTCGCTCGACTCTTCCAGTTCTGGAAATATTTTAAGAACATTGTTATTAGAAAACCAGTGACCATCTCATGAACTACCATAAATGGGAAGTCACTGGAAGACGGAAGAGAACAGAAGTTATTTCTAAAACAAACAAATGTCGGCTGAGATCTAACTCGTAGGTACTTGTAATCGTATCCAGGACCTCACGATACAGGCTGTGCCTAGCGTGAGGATCGTTAGATAATACTATTAAGTACAAAATCTCTGCATAAACATGTTCAATTTACCTTAGTATAATTTATCTGTAAATGTTTATACAGTTTTTTTTTTTCTAATTAAAATTTGTTTTAATTTGTTGTTTTACTTTTCTTTTTGTTTGTTATTCTTATTGTTTGAGGTTATTGTTTTTTTGTGTTTTTCCTATTAGTTATTTTTATATCTTATTCTTCTTCTATTTCAGCACACACAGTTCTTAGCAGTCAGCAGCCTTATTATGGATATAAATAATAAATAAATATTCGGGACATTTTTGCACACACGGTCATCTAACCTCAAACTAAGCAAAGCTTGTGATATGGTTGCCAGAGACTGATATACATACATATATAGTTTTAAATACATACTTAAATAGATATTAACACCCAGATATAGAACAAACACAAATGTTCATCACACAAATGTTTGTCCTAGGTGGGAATCGAACCCACACCCCCAAGCTCAGAAGGCAGGTTCACTACCAACTGTACCAACGGGCTATCTGTGTGTGGTTCTATCGGTTTGTGGTTCTGATTGCTTTAAAACCCCCGATGCAAACAGAGGGATGTTATAAGTTTAACGTATCTGTGTAGACTTAGAAGATATATATTCACCCTAACCTTGAAAAGACCTAGATTATGTCTCTCAGGACACAAGGAAGCAGCAGGTTGTTCCATGAGATTCTTGTTAGAAAATATGTCTATGTTAGAATATTTATATTGTATTAGATTAGTCACTCCGCAATCAGGCTTTTTTTAGGAATTAGTCATTAGATGAACAGGCTTTTTAAAGAATAAGTCATTATGCGGACTGGTCTTTTTAGGAATAAGTCATTATGCGAATAGGCCATTTTAGGAATTTCATTATGCGAATAGGCCATTTTAGGAATAAGTCATTCGGCGAATAGGTCTTTATTTTAAGGGTAAGCCGTTTTACGAATAGGTCCAATGTCGACTAAACCATCCACTGGATGCCCGCAACTCTCACAATGTCGTCGGTTGAATGTAATAAGGGTAAACTCTTACCTGGAGGCAAGTGCAACTTTTCAATGAGAAACTTCTTCCTCTTCAGTTTGAAGGCCAAGTCTAGACTAGGTGGCACAAACTGCACCAACGAGTAAAGCGCCGACAGCTTGGTAATATGGAAGAGGCCATGGTAATCCTTGTACACGGGGTTTGTCTCTCGGCTGGAACCGGCGAAAGATTCTATCCTCACTGCATTATCCACTGAGTAGAGAAGTCTTTTGATTATATGGTCGTCCTGTAATAAAAACTGATCTGTAAGTAAATTATATGTTAAGGCCATTTCACATCCAAATGCAGGTGAGCGGACGAAGCAATCTAGCTGTTTTTTTTTCTCCTAAAGTTTACCTTCATTACATAACCAAATGGTTCACAATGTAACCTTGTATCAATAATTATTATTTATTTTTTCAAAGTTAGAACTGCACAATTGCTTATCTTTTTTTAGTTAAAATAGATATTTATTTTAAAGTTGTCTCGTCATACACCTTTGTTTTGTTTTTAGTCGTTTGCTTTTAGCGTTAAGGCCGCCACTTGTGGCACTAGCTCGTTTTTTCTATCTGTTTGTAATTTCTGGTGTACACAATAAAGAGTTGTATCTATCTATAATCAATAGGTTATTTGAGGACTGACAGTAACTGCATCTCGGTGTGAATTAGCCTTTATATCTGCTCTAGTACAGTAGAATCTGGATAGAACGACCTTCAAGGGACCGGCAATACTATGTCGTACTAACCGGATGACGCACAAAACGGCAAGATTATTTCTTGAGTACATTTATTATGAAACCTAATTTGAGTAAACAATATCGTCGCTAAAACAGGTTAGTCGTTATAAGCGAAGTCGTTATATATGAATTCTACTGTACTTTCTATTTCTATTGACATACTTTATGTTTGATATCCTTTTCCAATGAGCCCTTGAAAGACATGTAATAAGAAGCAGAGGTAATAAAAAATTGTTAAAAAAAATTTGAGTCAAGAAATAAATCAGAAATTTTCTAGGATAAAAACTATGAATAGTCACAATCATCATTATCAGCTTACGTTGGTCCACTGCTGCACATAGGCATCTCCCAAGGTACCCATTCTTTAGCTTTTCTTCTCCAGTTACTGCCAACTACCTTCTGTATTGTGACTCATTCCATTGAGTCACAGGGAGTTCTATATTTCGGTCTCCACTCTCTCCTAATAGTTGTCGTTCCTCAAACAGTTCAGATTGGCCCTCTGCCACTTCAGTTTGCTAATGAATTGAACTATGTTGGTGACCAGCTTAAGGAGTCACCATTAATGAATAGAAAATTTCTTACTTCAAACAGATGTCCAGGTAGGGTCACAAATGCAACAGCGTTGGTATCCCTGAGCAAAACTCTCAAGCAGTACATAAACTTCATAAGATCCTGGCCATAGCTGCTGTCTGTCTCCTCTCCACACTCCATCGAGAGCCATAGTGGCGAGCCCAAAGACTGGATGCTAATTCGAAGTATGTTGCTGTTTTTGCTATCATTTCTGTACTCTTCTTTAGATACGGCTTTCTTGATGTTGGTCAACAGCTTGTAATATAAACCATTTTTGAACCCTGAAAAGAATTACACATGAAAATTAGTGAAGTATCTTCAGTAGGCTTGAGTCTTAATATTTCATTTATTACAAATAACAGGCTTAGCTAAGGATATAATTAAATACATAGTAAAAAGTCTTCTTACCTTTACTTTCACCTACATCTTGATTCACCGTCAAATCACAATATGAAATATCTGTGCCCTTAATAGTGTCTTCATCTATATGTTTGGTCAGGTCGAAATGATGTCCAAAGGAAGTGTTACTTCCAAACGACGACTCCACTGGGCTGAGTCCTTCATATCTCCAAGCGATTTTCATTTTTTCAATGTCATTAGAGATAGAGTCTGGCTCAGGCTCTTCAGGTGGGGCTGTGCAAGGCACTGGAAGTTCATTCACCTGGAAAGTAAACATCACATTATCATCTTTGTTTATTTGTAAACTTTTCATGAGTTGATGGATCTTGAAACATTCAGATGCCCTGACAGAAGGCACCAGGATCTCCATAGTAATGTCTCGGTGCCCCTTCGCACTTTGCCTGAGAGAAGGTCCCAGCAGACCTAGATAAAATTTGTCTACCCTTTCTTTCCATGGATAAACACGACATTCTATCTATTCTATCTTTATATAAAGGTTAAATTTTTTCCTTTTGAGGTACGGAACCAGGTTAGCAGTCAGATAATAAGACAGTTTCTAATATTAGTATCATCATCATCAGCCAGAAGACGTCCACTGCTGAAGTTAGGCCTCCCCCTTTAACCTCCACACTGAACGACGACCTGCCTTTTGCATCCACTGGACGCCAGCGACTCTCACAATGTCGTCCGTCCATCTAGTGAGAGGCCTACCTACGCTGCGTTTTCCTGTTTGTGGTCTCCACTATGTATCTTTCTTCCCCATCGGTTATCGGTTCTTTGAGCGATCTGGCCTGCCCATTGCCACTTCAACTTGCAAATTTTAACATCTGTCGGTGACTCTGGTTTTATGGCAAATATCCACATTTCGTTAAATGTAATATAGAAAACCAAGCAACGAGCCACCTCATGGTAGGTAGGCACTGTGGCCTTTGGACACCTACAATACCCAGGGCATTGGCGGTGCGTTGCCCACTCTAGGACTCTATTCACACTTTGTTCGAAGCAAAAGATATTATGAAATATTTTTGAGGAAAAACTGAAGGTGGTAAGCTATTTATTCCACAACTTACAGGTACGTGCGTAACTTACAATATTCCTTGGATTCTCTTCGCCTGATACAACAAGCAGTGCATGTTTGCATGCCACTCCCTCAGCCAGGAAATATTTTATCATGACTCTGCTATAATTCCCCAACACATCTTCCTCTGTAAACCGTATAGAATATTAATATAAGAAGCATAATTATTTGGGTTCATGTATATATAATCCTAAGCATTGTAATTTAGAGAGTTATCTACCTACTTGGAACAAGAAAATACTGAATAATGATAATCTACCCTATGTATTTAAGTTTCATTCATATACTCACCAACTGCAAAAACACTACCAGCTGGTAATCCTCCACCTGAAAACCTTAAATTATGTAAATTCACATTACATTACATAAATTACAAATTATAGGTACTAACAGAATAACTTTTTTTATCCAAATGTTTACAAACCAATAACATGATCAAGTGACGGAATTCCAGAAGATATCAGCGGTAGATTATTTTTAAACTTTGTACCATGAATAGTAGAACGAATATCGCTTATTTTTTGGAAACTACGCATGATTGTGGACCATTAATTATATTAAATACAATGAGGACGTAAATAAACAGCTATTCCCGAACACGAGACAAAATTGACAAAATTGTTGTAATTTTATTTGACGTTAGTTTGGTTCAGTGTTACCAGACGAGAAACCTGATATTACAGTGTTTGGTGCTCAAAATTACAGTGTTTGAGACAAAACTACAGTAAAAGTTAAAAAAAATTACAGTGTATTTTACAGCAGATCTCGAGAAACTTTTATTGTTTAATTTCTATTGTTTTAAACTAAAATACACATTTTCAACGACGAGCCAAACAAATTCGTAATGTGTTGCTTATAAACCAATTTACAATTATAGGTACTAATTTAAGTTGGTCCCAATAGGCTTGAAAACTTACTTAAAACGTATGACACAATTTGGGCGGTTAATACTACGAAGTGATTCTTAGTCTATGCGGGGAAATTCCCGCATAGTATCCACCGCACTCTATTCATACCCGTTTAAAATAAGACATTTTCGTTCTTATTGCAATAGGAACAAGGGTTGTGACCTAAGCAGAGAGGTGGCGCGTGAGGTTGCGTTCCGACAAGTTCATAAATATTTTTTTTTCACTAAGGCTGCGTTCAGTTTACATTAAACTAAATAGAATTTTACCTGTAGAAAAATTACAGTGTTCTCCATACACTGTAATTTTAGTATTACAGTGTACAGTAGATCGTGAGAAAATACAGTGGATCTGCTGTAATTACAGTGTATCTGGCAACGCTGGTTTGGTTAGTTGATTTGATTGACACTCGTTAGTGTAGTGATTAAAAAAAATATATTTAAAGACTTCTATCGAGTTTTGGAATCGACATGAAAATACACGTTTTATCCGGTTTCACCCCCTTTAACTTTCCCACAATCGATATTATTTACACGTGATAAGTTTTGCATGCATCACTATAAATCTCGATTTTATCGGTTTTCCAAATAATAGTCTGTGTCAAATGTCAATCTGTGGTTATTCTCTTTAAATGAATCGTTCTTTTTTGTGGAATTTGTGGTTCATTCTTGATTTGTCAATGCGCTGTGCACGTATTGTTTTTAATTTATTTAATGGCAAAATTGCTGTATTTTTCTAATTAACTAAAGTAAAAAAGCTTAGAAAATGCAAGTCCCAGCTGTTTTTATAGATATATCGCTCGAAGATCAGGTAATTTATTGCTTAATTATAGTTTACGTCAACATAACCTATATTTTCGTTGTGGTCTAGAATTCTAGATTAACATTTAAAATGTGTAAAAAGCAATAAACCGTATAATAATTTACAGGCATTAGAGCTTCGAAAATATTTCAAAGGTCTTGGTGCAGATATTTCCGAAGAGAAATCTCCAAACGGAGTAGAGGAAGACCTGCACAAGATTGTAGGAGTTTGTGATACATGTTTCAAAGACCAAAGCGAAGCAGATGTTGAAGCAATACTCAACAGTATTGTTTCTATTATGGTCTCTGTAAGTATACTTTTGAAAAATCATTTTGCTGTATGAGTTTCTGTCCACCCATTGAAGTATTATAACCATTGTCAGTTTTTCAACCGCCAAGCAAATAATGTGCATTTCTGTGTTTCGGATTGTAGGGCAATATTTCCATTGAAATTACAGGGCATAAATATTTGTAACAGTTTTATCCCATTTTCCTATGATATTCCTTCAGCCAGGTAGTGTTGTGTTATTCATGCTGTGCCCCTATTTAAAATTTGAAAATATATTGTGTAGGAAAATCTTTTGGACCCAGCTTTGGCACAGCCAAGCTTGTGTTCAGCATTGTGCTCTTGAACACTCATAGAGTCACCAAACAAAATGTTAATGTGGAACAGCAGCAGCCAAATGCGTGCCCACACCACCATCAGTGACTCAACATGCATTAAACTAATTACCTGCAGATATTTTAAGTAGCAGAGGAATGTTTATGTAAGTGTTGTATGGAAGTGTTTTAGATAATTATTATTATATTGATCTGTAAATTATATTTTTTATGAATTAATGACTTATGACTTAAATGGCAATTCGAGCATGTAAAAGCAAGCTACCCCAATGTGTTCATGTGTTGGGGTGTGTAGAGTGGAGGTCAGGAATCAGCAAACATAGCGTAGGACACCCTGAGAGTCTTTGGAGTGATGATATACGTTAGACAGCTGGCAGTGTCTGGAAGAGACAAGCCGAGGATCGGGCTGATTGGCATGCCTTTGTCCAGCAGTGGACTAGTATAGACTGATTATGATGATGAAATTGATATGAGCATGTATGACACTTACCTTCAGAAGAGCGATATGCTCTGTCATATGTCATAACTCAGCTGCATATATTTTTTGTACAATAATTATCACGCAATTATTTCAGATCCCATTGGAAAAGGGCGAAGACCTCATTCTTTCCTTTGCGCAGAGGTTAACAAACACACCTGGACCCAAGATGGGCGTTGTTGCTGTACAATCGTAAGTAACGAAACAGATTAAATAGCTAGTACTTCAGGATGATGAGTGATGTGCTTGGTTTGAAGCGATCTCGAGGCCGCTGCCCGATGCCTTGGTCCGACCAGATTCACACCACCCTAGACACATCAGTACACGATGCGCTGCATGTCGCCGAGGATAGGGAAAGATGGCGTAAGATCATAAAGGAGAGACAGATGAGAGGTGGGGGTCGCGTCCCTCAGACATGAGGAGCACGGTGCGAGGAGGAGGATGAGCTTCCCATCAGGAATAGACATGCTCATTGCTTAACCAGACTGCAAGGGCACTATGGGATCCAATGAGTGGACTGTTGTATGCTGAGTTTTGGTTCAAATAAAACTTCTTGTTGTGATTCGCTGCACTACACCAAGTAAAAAAAAATTAAAAATATGCTTGCGTTTGACCACCAACTCGCCCGATGATAAGCGATGATGTGGTCTACAATGGACCAAGCTTGCCTAGAAGAAACCAACTCACTCATGATTTAACCATAGATGGCTAAATAAATGCGTTTTTCAGGCTGTGGCGGCTGTACAACAACTTGGAGTCTCATTCCCCGCTGAGGTACAATGTGTACTACCATGTGATAGAGCTGGCGGCGCGGGTGGGCTTCGTGAGAGATGTGTTCACCGGTGTGGAACAGCTCAAGAAAGAGTTCAGCAACTGCCCTCCCTCTAATGAACAGATGCAAAAACTGTACAGACTCCTGCATCAAGTGCTGAAGGACCAGCATTGGTTTGTAGAAGCTTTTACTTTAAAAATAATAGATTTTAATTTGACATTGGTTTTAAATGTTTATCGGGACTTATCACGTATTATTTAATTTAGGTAAAAATATGTACGTTTCGCTCGACGAGATGTGTTCAAATCGCGAAAGTTAAAAAATTACTACATTGGTTTTAGTATAAAATTACGGAAAGAAGTGTCCTGAGTCTAAATAAATTTAGATACATATTGGAAAAACTCGAATCCTATCTCTTTAAAACAATGTCTGTCCCTGCAAGTTGTCCGGTTACATTGTTTGGGAAAACAGGTCGGAATAGTTGCTTCACTGCTGCAAGACCATCCTGCATATTAGGAGGCCCGAGTAGTGAGCTTACGGAAAGCTGCCCCACCAACTCGCGAATAATCGTTGGATGGGCTATTGTGCCGATCGGCGACCAGATGAAAAGTCCTAATGGACATGCCCCGGGGGTTTCGGGTGACCCCGCCCATAGTTTCCAGACTACTTTTCCATTGATGTGGCTCTGAAGTGTGTGTTTACTGGTGATTACCGTAAAGTTTCATTCTACTGTCTTTTTCCTTTCGATTCACTCAAAACCATGATGCAGCAAAAGAATAAGAGGAATAAGGTTTCACACGGATGCACACCCTTTCACTAAAAGTGCACCCCATCAGCATCCGAAGTATGCACTCAAATCTTGTGCCAATCCACTACTAGCCCTTTTTTCCTTGTTGCTAGACTGTTAGGAAGGAATGTAACTAGAATTTAAAATAGATTCTTAACCACATATTTTTTCTCATTAGAAACAATTATATTCCAGTGATTTGGCGTCAAAAGTGATGATTGAGCTTCTGGGAACGTACACAGACGACAACGCGTCTCACGCTCGCGAGGATGCTATCAAATGCATCGCCACAGCGCTCGCCGACCCCAACACATTCCTGATAGACCCGCTACTTGCACTCAAACCTGTCAAATTCCTAGAAGGGGAACCTATTTACGAGCTGCTGAACATATTTGTGTCGGAGAAGTTGTCCAGCTATCAGGCGTTCTACAAGAAGAACCAGGACTTTGTGCAGGCTCAAGGTGAAGTCCACTTCAGTTCCTCTTTCTTTGCTTGTTAGGGGTTGTGTCAATGGGACCTTATTATTAACCACCTTTTTTTAATTTTTTGCCTACTTTGTCTGCCTTTTAACGTTACCTTTTTAATAGATGGTCAGTTGAAATCGGAATATGTAATTTTACAGCGGATTAACTAACAAGCCCATTCAATATATATTTTTTTTTACATTGTTATATTCTTTTCTTTTTTTTTCTTTTCTCTAGTGCACAAACACAAGCGTTAAACTCGGCTTATTTTTAGTAAAAACTAAAAAGTCAAACAACGAATAATAATTACCGGTCAGTTTCAAGTCGGGCGCGTGCTTAAGATCCCGAACTAAATTAAAGAATAAACGATACCGAAAATTCTAAAATATGCAACCTACTGGACAGTTGCTTTCCTGTCGGCCCCCAAATTCTTCAAATTTTAATGTCTTTATAACCAATCTAAGAATTAGTTGGAATTTGTTATGAAGTTACATATCGAAAGTTACTTATTGTACCATATCCGTAATGAATATTTTTTGTCAAATATAGTAGCTTATTGCCCATTGTAATTTTTTCAGGTTTAAATCACGAACAGAATGTGAAGAAAATGAGGATTCTAACCTTCATGCAGATGGCAGAATCGAATCCCGAGATTTCGTTTGACGACATCGTATCAGAACTCCAAATTGAAGAGAAAGATGTCGAGGCATTCATCATTGAAGGTATATTAATTTCTTACAAGAAACGACTAACTCTCTCTTAACCCCTTAGTAAGGTCCCAGTGGACCTGGGTATGTCCTAAAACTGCGACCAGAACCACCGGAGGATGGGCAGCAGAATCTTATTAATACATGGTGAACGTACTGCGATCCCCAAGCCGCCTGTCAAGGATGGGGATTATGGCAACGCGTTTTTATAAGCTGGCAGTTGACTTAGGTGTTTTTATTATTTCTATATTTATTTAAGACGACTGTTAGATATTCAAGGTAAAAAAAACGAATATTATATCGGTTATTTCAGTTTTGAGATATCAAGCGAGGTGCGTTCCAACCCAATTTAATGAAAAATTACATACGGACGGATTTACATACCACTGGCTTTTCGGTGAAGGAAAACATCGTGAAAAAACCTGCATACGTACGAAGAAGGAATTCAATGGCGTATGTGAATCCACCAATCGGCACTTGGCCAGCGTGGTGGATATGGCCCAATCACCTTTACGGGGGTAGGCTAAAACTCCAGCAGTGGACTGTTAAAAGGCTAATTATGATGTGTGGTATACTAGCCACATGCCACCAAAGAGTTTTTATTTTATTTAGAAGAAAATGTTCTTTTGTTTTATAAGGTTTGTCAGTTTTTAGTTAGCTACATAATAAGCAAGATTGTTTATAATAAAATGGATATTATTATACTAAAAACTCATCATGATGATATTTATTTAAGACTAGCGGTCCGCCCCAGCTTCGCACGGGTATAGATTATAGCCTATGTCACCCGGGGATAGTGTAGCTTCCCGTCAGTGAAAGAATTTTTCAAATCGGTTCAGTAGTTTCGGAGCCTATTCAATGCAAACAAACAAACAATCAAATCTTTCTTCTTTATAATATTAGTATAGACGACTGTTAGATATTCAAGGAAAAAATAATTTAATATCATATCGGTTAAACCAATTTTAAGACATCAAGTGAGCTGTGAGGAGCGGTCCAGCGCTAGCTCTATTTAATGAATAATTATAATTGTATTGTTTATTGAAGTTCTGAAGACGCGGCTGGTGCGCGCGCGCATGGACCAGGCGGGGCGCGCGGTGCGCGTGTCGAGCACGATGCACCGCACGTTCGGGCGCGCGCAGTGGGAGTCGCTGCGCGGCGTGCTGCTCGCGTGGCGCTCCAACGTGCACTCGGCGCGGGACGCCATGGTCGCCGTCACCGCCGCGCAGGTCGAGTACTCGCAGCAGGGACAGAAGACCGGACAGAAGGCCGGACAGAAGGCTTGACTCGCACACACTACTGTCTACTGCACTGTGCCGCGACACTGCGATACAACCATAGCTGGCCACCGTTAAGGGGACTGTTCCCGTCTGCAGCTCTCTCGCTCGCACATTTTCACATTATTGAAGATATAAAATCAATGAGTGTGAATTTCCAAAAAGTAACAAAATCATGTCTCGTGTCTATTATAACATTACAAACAAAAAAATTTACAATTTGATATATTTTAATTTGACACAGTAAAATGGTAACAAGTGATTTTTATTTCTCGTATCATGTTATTCCGTCAAATTACAAGATATCGAAACAAACGTTTCTATGTTTGTAATGTTACGATAGACACCAAGACATGATTTTGTTACTTTTTGGAAATTTACATTCATTGATTTTATATCTTCAACAATCTGAAAATGTGCGAGCGAGAGAGCTGCAGAGGGTATACAGGCCCCATAATCAAATAGTTAACTTCGTTAATCGTTAATCCGTTACAAAAAAGTAAGCTTCGTTAAACGTTAAAGCGTTACATTTCGGAAGAATTAACGCAAGTTAACGTTAATCGTTAATCCGTTAATATGTGAAAAATTGCATCTGTATATCGTCTACACTCGTCACTCTAAGCGCCGGCGCTAAGTAATGAAATGATCAAACGAAAAAAATCTCTTCGCAGTTTTCTTTCTCACTCGCACGCGCCGGCAAAATATATCTAGTATTGTTTTTGTTTCACTCGCTGCCACGCGCCGCCCGGCACTTGTCGGTGCCGTGCGGTAACTATTAGGCATTGGATTAACGATTAACGGACTTCTGCATATTAACGTGTCCGTTAACATTTTTTAAAGTTAACTTAAAAGTTAATCCGTTAATCAAAATGTTAACTTCGTTAATTAACGATTAACGGATTAACGAGTTAATGCCCAACTATGGATACAACACACACCAACTGATGCACTTCCTTGTTCAACTTCCTCAAACAAGGAAGACCAACGTTCTCATGCAAACATTGTCTTCAACAAGCTATATTATTAAAAGGAACCCGACTGCAAATTTACACTTTGACACTCTTTGTTACAGCTGGGATTTGTAATACAATATTGTAGCTCGGCCAATCAATCTGTATTAAAGATGTGTAATATAATTTATTTCTTTTCTTTTACAAAGCTTATTCCTGCGGAAACTTCTTTAGGTCCCTGTCAAACTTTAGTCTCTTGCAGTCTTCAACTTCAATAAAAATTCTCGAATGTATGAAACGGGTGCGAAATCAAACTTCTTTGTTTTTTACGTATACAATGCATTATATGGCAATGTCACAGGGCAATGTAAATAAATAAACTTGTCTCTATAGCTATATATTACTATAACTATCGCGGGTCGAACCTGGATTAGATTAGCACAGGATCGAGATAGATGGCATAGCAAGAGAGGCCCAGGAGTGGGATAAGGAAAGCTGTGGATGATGATGGTGATCTCTATAGGCATTTTTTTTATTGTAGATAGCCTTGCGCTTGGCCACCATCTCGCTTGATGTCAAGCGATGATGCGATCTACGATGGATCACGCTTGCCTAGAAGAAACCGATTCATTCTCGACTTTAAGACACCCAGATTGTAACTGACGGGGAAAACCCATTCAGGCAGCGAATTCCACAGACTAGCAGTTCGCACAATAAATGTGGAATGAAAGCGCTTCGTACGGGTTTTCGGAATATCAACCATAAAACGATGTCGATTTTTCGTGCCCGCCCTGGCAGTCCGATAGAAAAAAGGGCAGGAAGGAATTAAATCGTGCAGATCTGATGCACACTCTCCGAAATGTATCCGATAAAAAACCGATAGACTAACTTAACGCCGATGCTCAGACTAAGAAGCTTAGTCTGAACCAGGGATTCATTGCTGATGAGTCGCTTGGCTCGTTTCTCAATAGACTCCAACGCCCCAAGCTGGTGCTTGTGCACCCGTTTCATAAATAATTTTCTCTATGGAAGTCCCACCTCTTCAACGTTAGCGGTAATATTCTCTTTGGTCTTCTGTTAGTCGTAGGAGTTATGGTATACAAGGAACATTATTATGTTCCTTGTTAGTCACTGTCAAATTTCTCGTCCGTCAAAAATTATCAAGGCAAATTATTGTTTTAAATATTTACAAAAATTTCGGTCAAAATATAAGTATATGGATCTCACGTGCAATATATTTCGTTCGTTTGTGTGCGTGGCGCTGTCGTTGCTCGTAGGGCTGCATGTGTACGCGTACTTCTGGGGCCCTCAGGAGTCCATCGAAGGAGGCTTCAACGATGTCAAATATGTGGTGATGGAGCTAACGAGAGGCTTGTCGGAGGTAACTCGGCATGAGTAACACTGAAACACGCACATCAACGTTCTTTTATTATACTACGTATTTCGCACATACACTGAAAATAAATCTTGATCTTGCCTTCCAAAATAAGACCTCTATTTCATAAACTGAAGATAGAAAAGGATTATTTATTTAGGAAGTAATCGGTTTTAGAAGACAAGACTCGAAACTAGAAGACTCAGAAGGAAAATCAGGGTTTATTTTCAGTGTACCTACAGCACCATTTTATCCCGGCTCTAAACTCACCGACAGCGAGTGTACTGGACTTCTAGAATACATAATGTACAAGGTACTGGACGCCATCGTTGGGTCTGATTCGCTCTCACCTCGCCTGGCCATAGTCCAGACAAACAAGGGAGATATGTTTTATTTATATGACATGGGAATTACTCACGTATGATTAGGCCGGGTACTCCGACTATAGTTTCAACCGCATTCGTATAATGTATAGTCGGAGTAACCGGCTTAATCATACGTGAGTAATTCCCATAGAAAACAGATTGTCAACAGAAATGTAGGACCTACTTAAAAATTTAAGAAACCCAAGACCTTGAGAATAACATTTAAAAAGTTTCATATTAGTTTTCATACCTAAAAGCATAGCATAAAAATGGAATAAAAAAAAATTGTTGGACCGTTTTTTTGTATGTAAACATGTTTAGATCCATATGAAATATTGTAGACGGTGAACGCAAATTCAAATTAAGTATTTTTATTTTGCGTAGACAAGGGTAACATGCAGTGTTGTTAATGTATTTACATAATATAATTATACCACCATGCTATAGCATCATGGCATGCAAAATTTATACCAATCATTATTTTAACGCAACAGTTTTTAACGCACGTTGCATATGCCCTTAATGAGATCTCTATGTATAATTTCCATACGTCACAGAACAAATAGTAGTACATATCAACTGTCCGATAAAGGTGAATCGCAAGCACGAGCGGCTTCAAGACGAAATGCAGCGAATGTCGTCGGTACTGCCAGCCGTCGCCGCGGCCGCAGGGCGGGCTAAAGACGCCATTGAACCTTCCGTCCTGAAGAGCATGCAACAGGCCGTCGATACGCGGGATTACGATCGGCAGGTAGGCATGCTGGCGCCAGTCGGGTAGATGGTTATTTCTGAGAGTGAGTAGGTAGGTATATAGGTAGGTAGACGAAGACTAGCGATGATGACTTGGCTCAGTCGTCGGCGCGTTGAATTTCAAACAGAAGGGTGTGGGCTCAAATCCCAACAGAACTTGAGCTGTTGGTAAAGCAAAAAATCGTAAAGAAATCAGCATGGTGGTAGGGTGCTATCTAATGTCTGACTTGGCTACCTACCACCCTCAAGTTAAAAATAAGCCGCCTAACGGTGCATTTCGGCGGTATCATTTTAGAGGCAGTCCCTATTTCAGACTAGTTGTGTTTACAATCTTCGACCACACCGTCACTTAACATCAGGTGTACAGTACACCGTGTACTGTGGTCAAACGGCTAACCTGTCAACCATAAAAAATACTACGTAGCGGTTGACAATGAGATGAAGCAGGCATTGGGGTAGGTAGAGAGCACTATTATATGGGTAAAAAAGAAGCGTTCATACAGTTTAATACATATTTTAATTTGGTCAAAAATGTTCTTGTTCTTCTCTTTCCTTCTACTTTTCCCTTTGATGATGTTCATTAACTTATCATGTCGTACAAGTCTGAGGTTCAGGCAAGGACGTTTTTAAGGGTATAAAACGTTCTTTGGTTCAGATGCTCAAGTGAAATGTGTTATTAATGTTAAGTTCTATTAGTGCGACAAAAAAAAAGTTTGTAAGGCATATGATATTTAAATGGTCAGATAGCGGACTACGCTCTCGAAACGGCCGGTGCCAAGATCGTGGACACGGGAGACACGATAGACCACGTGATGTACGAGTCACCGGTGGGGTGGCTGCTCCACGCATTCACCGCGTGGCTGTGCCGCGAGTGTCTCGGCGCGCGCGCAATCATCCGCCCCGGCACGCTGCCCGGCGAGTGCTGGGCCTTCAAAGGCTCCAGTGGAGAAGTCACCATCCGGCTACCGGGCCCTGTGCGGATCAACGGCATCAGTATAGAACATATACCCGCGCATATTTCTCCGACCAAGTAAAAGAATACAGTTTTGTCGCAACATCAGTAGAAGCAGTAGAGTTTCTAGCTAGAGTATATAGAATCCTAGGCAGTCACAAAAACTTAGTGTACTTACCTGTGTTATAACTAGCATTTACAATAAAATACAATAACTCTTTATTAAAATACCACAAAACAAGGGTAACATAAACATTACAATAAAAATATTATCTAGGCTTTTAACAGGCGGCCTTATCGCTTAAAGCGATCTTTCCAGGCAACCGTGCATGGAAAGGAATTATATTTAAAAATGTGTGGCCTTAACTAAAAAATAAAAAAATACTACAGTAAATACATATGCAAATAACAACAAACAATCAATAGACTACAAATAAATATAACATACTTATATATACATATACATAATATAACCAACATACTATATACTTACCCACATAATTAATAAACTACATAAAAATTTATTAACATACCTACTGTTATCAAAGATACATAATACACATGTTGATACATACATTATATTTGTCACAGAAGTTAGAGAATAGATAGCAGCTATAGTGCGAGATAGTGCGCTTTTACGCGGAGTTGCGGCATTTAATTACTATAGTAGATTTTTCCCTTAATTTTTTTAGCTTTAGGTACTTAGCTACCTACGTACTTTTTCATGACAAAATATAGGTAGGTAGGTGCCTTGTTATCCTTTCTGTTATTTCTGGACAGGATCTTAATCTTAAGTAAGTTACAGCAAACTACTTAGGGTGGGTTGCACCATCTTACTTCTGCTTTAACAAACATCGACATTTCAGTTAAAGAACCGGTTAGGGGGCGTCCATAAATTACGTGAGGTGTTTAAGGGGGGGAGGGGGTCGAGTCAAATCTCATCTAATCTACGTTGGAGAGAGGGGGGGTCTCGGCAAATATCACGCAATATTTTTTCTGATTGAAACAAAAAAATAATAATACTATTTTGGTCCATTTAATCCAGATTGTACATGATATAATAGCTATTTCTCTATGATAATAGGGTCCCATTTTTACCCTTTGGGTATGGAACCCTAAAAAGAATATAAATACTAATAGCGCCATCTAGAATTCATAATTATTATGATACAATCTTATCACACCTATCACTAGATGGCGTAAGTTTTGGAGTCCAATGAAAAGTACTGCTACTCTTTAGGTAACGTTTTACGTAAGAAACTCACATTTTGAAAAATCTCACGTGAGATTGGGGCTGGGGAAGGGGGTTGAATAAAATCTCACGACATCTCACCAGGGGGGGAGGGAGGGCCAGAAAATTAAAAAAAAACACCTCACGTAATTTATGGACGCCCCCTTAGGTGAAAAATTATTTGCACCTTCTGAAAATTGCTAAATGACGTCATAACTTTAACTGTTAACCGTAACTGCCCACGCTTCGCTATTGTTTATTTTAAATATCTATCAGATGCATAAAATATTATAGTTCCGGCTATGGATCAGGGGTAAATAAGGTCTCATTTGACTTGCACCCCTGGTAACTTTAACTAGCGAATACGCTGGTTCAACGCATTTCGCAGTATCTACTAAAGTCAGCGTTATTGTTATTGTAAAAATCATGAACCTTAACTGTAACTACTACTATGGTGCGACCAAACCTTAAATTTTGATTGAAATCTGTTAAGTCCTTTTGTTATGAGAGATTACAGAATATTGATACCAGATTGACTAAGCTCCTTAGTCTTGAGCATCGGCGCAAAGTTGCTAGTCTATCGGTCTTTTATCGAATAAGTACATTTCGGAGTGTATGCATCGGATCTTCATGATCTAATTCCCTCTTGCCCATTTTTCTATCGGACTGCCAGAGCGGGGCACAATAAATCGACACCACTTTATGGTTGGTATTCCGAAAACTCGAACGAAGCGCTTTGATTCCACTTTTATTGTGAAAACAGCTAGTCTGTGGAAAGCGCTGCCTGAATGGGTGTTCCCCGTTACAATCTGGGTGTCTTCAAATCATGAGTGAATCGGTTTCTTCTAGGCAAGCGTACTCCACCGTAGACAGCATCATCGCTTAACATCAGGCGAGTTGGCGCTCAAGTGCAGCCTATTATTTATTAAAAAAAAAGATTCCATAATCTTAAAGTTATATGATTATTAACGGGATATTTACCGTGGTAAATATCCCGTTGTATCACCATGTTCACGGGAAGACTTTAAGTCTTCCCGTGAACATGGTGCATGTAACTGCGCCGAAATATCGGGAGCTCATTCCACAACCTTACCACGGTAAATATCCCGTTAATAATCATATAACTTTAGTGAACAACCGTGATAGTTTAAAACAGTGTTCTATAATCTTATTTGAAACATCAGGTAAGGTATTAAATGACTGCTATGCCTATTTTAACGTTTGCAATGGTCTCCAACAGGGAAATATCGTCAGCGCCTCGTTTAGTGCAAGTAGAAGCTGCTGAGTTCGGCACAGACCCGTACCCTCACAACTTTGGCAGTTTCGAATACAGCAAGAACGGCAAGCCGATCCAATACTTTGAGATTTTACATCCGTCTCCGAAAGCTTATAATTACGTGAAAATTCGGGTCCTTAGTAACTGGGGGCATCCTACGTATACCTGCATTTATAGAGTTAGGGTTCACGGGGAAATGGACGTTCCTCTGTCCATTTCCCCGTGAACCCAGTTTATAGGTAGGTATGGGCCAAATTATACTTCAATTACCAAATCGTATTATTTTAATTAATTGGAATTTTCTAATAATTTGTTTAATAGAATATTAAGTATATTGTATTAGATTTAAAATAAGTTAGGATCTGAAAGTTATTTATACCTTTTAGGGAAACAAACTTCTTGCTCAAAAGTGTTATTCTTAATTAAACGTAAACGTTACTAAATTTGTATCATTTTAACTTTTTTCACACATTTTACATAACACGGAATTGACTTATTACATTACATGTTTATATTACACGGGAATTACTAAGTATGATTAAGCCGGTTATTCCGACTATAGTTTCAACTGTATTCGGCGATCTTTTTACAAGCTTTTATTGTAACTTGCATTTGTTAGTTTCTTTGCTTAGGTCAAATCTTGCAAGCTGAATTAAAACTAACTGGTTGTTCAACTTACCTAACCTAACCATTTTTGCTGAAATTGTGCATACACTTTTAGTTCTGGTGACAGTAGGTACTTACAATATGCAATACCCAATATTAAAATATTTTCGGCAGGATTCGAACCCGCATCACCCGGGTTTAAGTCCCGAAAAAAATATTTGTCTTTTAGGATTACTAGGATTGAAGTGAACACTTAATATAATAATAATTCATCATCATCATTTCAAGCATAAGACGTCCATTGCTGGACATAGGCCTCCCCCATCGATCTCTAAAATGGCGGTTATAATTATTATTAAATTAAAAACCGACTTCAATTTTAGTAAATACGCGAGTGCTTGGATAAAAAATTATTTCCAGTTATTTTGATATGAAAACCAACACACTGAACAGTTTTTGTTGACATATCTATGGCACCAATCTTAAAATATATCTTTTCTAATAAAAAAAAATAATTACAAATCAGTTTATAAATTACGGAGTTCTGTTCCCCTCCTTTTTGAAGTTGGTTAAAAATACTTTCGATGTCTCACTCACTCATAACATATCTTAAACAAACACTCAAGGATAGTGTAACTTAAGGATTCAGAATCATTCGGTTCCAGGTATTACCACCTACAAACAAAAGTACCTAAGCCACATTTAGATCTGTCTCCTTTCATAAAAGCATAGATAGACGTCTAAAATACAATAAATCTCGTAAAAATATTACAAAACGCGCAATATTTTTGCATCAGTATCCTTTCGTCTACAATAGGATTTTTTGCTAATATCTATTACTTTAGGGCATTATAGCCAGGTGCCCGCTGCCCGGTTAGCCGTCCCTTTGTGTCTTGCACAAAACGAGAGAAAGCCGTGCACTGTATGCCCGTAGATGTTAATCTGGGCGTCCACCGTCCGGCAGCAGACTAACTGCGACTATTGTCAACTGGACAATGCGACAAAGCACATAAATTAACATGAGAGCAACGTGATCATGAGCCCCCGTGGTGAGCACGTTAATGGGTTGACCGACCAGCTCTACGCTTTTTTGTACGTCAGCTACCTACGAACTGTCTCGGTTCATGTTGTACGCCTACTAAAGGTTTTATGACATTTTTAGGGTTCCGTACCCAAAGAGTAAAAACCGGACCCTATTACTAAGCCTATGTCTGTCTCTCTGTCCGTCTGACTACCTATTAACGGATGGATGCTTCAAACCGTAATAGATAGCTATTTGAAATTTTCACAGAATATGTAATGTTATGGCGAATTAACTAAGAAATACTTAAAAAGTCAAAACGAAAGGGCATCAACAACAACAAACGTGTTTTTTAACGTATTTTTGTAATAGCTCTAATGTAAAAACTGTAATAAGTACAAACGTCAAACTTAGCATGATTATAGTAAACACTAAAGTATAACAAAAAATAATAAATAATGGCTACGTATGTGTTGTTGACAAGTTTCTGTTCATTACCAAGTTATAAATGCCAATTTCGTAATTAAATTTTATGGTTGTACGGAACCCTCAGTGCGTGAGCCCAACTCGCACTTGGCCGTTTTTTTTGTTAAAATTCTGAAAATGATACTAAGATACGTGCGCCACTGTTACACAATTTGTTTTAAAGTTTCCTGACCGTTCTCTGCAAAAAAGTATCAAATGTACTCATAGTAGTTTTTAACTAAATCAGGTCAGCCATTTTGTTACCCTTCGCCGTTTACCATCAAGCGATTTGGTGGGCAAATGTAGATCTATTTGCAATTAAAAAGACTCATTTTCGTATTTATAACATGTAGCTCTTAGGTATATAATAGTGTCGTATCGTTCGTTACCTACTTACGCAGAAACGCGACTCTCCCATTGATAGCGATTCTTGGAATGCGCCTATTATTTTATCCCTAACCACAATAAATCTTGTTATAGTTACAATTATGGCGCAGACAAACTTTGTTTCTCTATGATTAACGGATTCTGATAGCCCGTTGGTCCAGTTGGTAGTGAACCTGCCTTCTGAGCTTAGGGGCGTGGGTTCGATTCCCACCTAGGACAAACATTTGTGTGATGAACATTTGTGTTTGTTCTATATCTGGGTGTTAATATCTATTTAAGTATGTATTTAAACCTATATATGTATGTATATCAGTCTCTGGCAACCATATCACAAGCTTTGCTTAGTTTGGGGTCAGATGACCGTGTGTGCAAAAATGTCCCGAATATTTATTTATTTAAAGATTATACTTCTACTTCTATGATTATGATTCTCTAGATACCTATTTGCATTATTCGAAATAGATATTATAATCTTATTGGACAGGTAAAGCTTGAAATATGCAAAGTAATGCCAAATATATACTGCCAAATGTAGTGGGCTTGAGCATTATCTTTAGAACTAACGGACATCAATTTTTTTTTGTGAAATAGGCTAAGTATTTAAATTTTATTGACAATTCGTAAATTTGACGACTGGTAGGATTCGAACCTGCGCAATCCGGGTTTACGTCCCGAGCAGTCTATCTGCTAAGCTATTTGCTGTATATACAACCAATATAAGCGTTGGTGATGCCATCTATAATTCTTGATACCTTCAAGCAACTACTCAGCTAGAACCTTTACTTACAGGCCCCAAAGTCGGTAGAGATGACGCTTTATTTATTACTAACTCGAGAGTATATTTTTTTGTAATTTTTCAGAGTTGTTCTACATTAACACACAAAAAATAATTTATAAATATTTTTTTGTAATAACAAGTTAATCCCAAAGTGTGGAACAATACTTTAAATATGTACAAAAATTACTTCATATGCTAATTAGATGTTTAGTGCTTAGCTTGTATTTTGTTTAGTAAATAAAGACTCTTGCCCGTTGATAAACACGATAGAAAAGTATAGGTTATAAAAGATATAAATTTATACAATCGTATCGCTTATCATTAGGCGAGTTGGCGGCTAAACATAGATCTCAAAAATATATCTCTAAAAGCAAAATATATTGTGATTCCCTAGATCTTAGTTGGTTAGTAACCTCTAACTAAGTACCTACTGAGAGTTTATATTCACAGCAATAAGAAAAAAAACGCATTTGTACATTTGAGTCGCATATTTGCTTTACAAAATTACAATGTTACGGACACGTGTAAGATCCCGGGACAACCGAAAAATCGCCGTCATGAATCATCATTATCTGTCTCCATGCAAACGCTCCAATAGGTATTCAGGAGCAACTCTTTTGTGATACTTCAATGTGTTCCAATTCTTTGACAAATAGATCGAAGTCGTAAAGGGTGAAAGTACCTCCGTGAAACGTATCCTTTTCGGCGGGAGCCGCCTACATGGCTTTCTCAATATTAATGATGTGATCTTAGTTCAAACGTCTCTCGCAGTCTCTTCTTGACGCGTATTAATGAACCATTTGTGTCAACATTCGGTCAACTATCTCAGGAGTTCGCTGTGCAAGTAAATAAAAATTAATAAAAAATCAACGTTGTATCATGCTGATTAGTAGACTAGTAGGCTTAAAAAATATTGTGAATTATTGCGTTTACTTTTAAAAAACTGAAGACCGGGCCAAGTGGCTTGCCTTGGGAGATGCATAATTATGTCCAGCAGTGGATATAAGATTGAGGCTGATTATGGTAAGGTTAAAGTTTACTTAACAGAACCTGCAGGCTTAGCACGGGCCGTGGACAAATTGCCTTTCCACCATTTTTATTCCGCGAGAAAGAGACAAACATATACATACATATTATAAATCCGTATTCTAGCTTTTTCACCGGATAAAAACGGTTGAAAAACAATTTGTCCATGGCCCTTGCTAGTAGCCTTGCAGTATTGTTCAAAAATAGAGTTAACTATTCTTAGCGCTCTTTATTAAAATTGATACACGCGTTGATGTCTTTTTGACCATAAAAAATTAACATTTTAATGGTCAAAAAGACATCAACGCGTGCACCAATTTTTCAATGCAGGCAAAGAGTTCCAAATATATCACGTTTTAGACATATACTTTATACGTATACTTTAGGCAGGCCACATCGCTCGAAGAACTGATAACTGATGGGGAAGAAAGGTTCTTGAGTGGAGACCACGAACCGGAAGACGCAGCGTAGGTACGCCTTCCACTAGATTGACCGACGACATCGTGAGAGTCGCGGCCGCGGGCATCCAGTCAAAGGGGGAGGCTTATGTTCAACAGTGGACTTCTTCAGGCTGATGATGATGATGATGAGGTATACCTTAGTTTGGTACTTTAATACAAATACAACACATAAGAATTTTAATCCAAACTTTTTACAACACTGCTGCTGAGTGCAGCCCCTACTTAATTGGTGATCGCGACACTATGGGGTCATTGTTCGCGCGTTCAAAATATTGAATAATATTAATAAACGTTTCTGGTCTATCGCTCATGAATGGACGCTGGTAAAGGATTGCCGGTAATAGCGGAGCCTAGTTGAAAGTAATCGCCCAAGCGTTCTGCGAGCTTCCGCATGCGTGTGCCCCGAGTCACAAGCGGCAGCGTGTTGATTTAGTCAGTGAGCGAAGGAATACCACGTGCAACATTATTCTTACCTTTTTGATAGATATAACTGAGATTGATCCAACGAAAAATTAAAAATTAGAATTATTAATGACGTCGGTTTAAATCTTTGTTGATAAAAAAATTGTTATGTGCAAAGTGAGAGTAAACTGTGCAAACATTTTAGCTCATCTCCACTTGGGTCTCGACATAACATGTTGGCTGTCCGGGGTACGGACCCGACGTGCTCCACCTTATCCACCTAGGTTCTCCACCTTGGTGAAGCATGGAGTGCTTACGAGTCCTCGTGCTCCAACTGATAATATTTTAGTACAATCATGACCAATTAGACTACTTAGCTAAAATATTATTAACCGTTTCTTGGTTAATTTTGAAACTACTTTAGAAAACTATTGATTCACATAATTTATCTGTAATTTTGAGACATAATAAGCGCTTTCGTATGTCGATAAATTGTAGTTTAGATAGTTTCGGCCATCACTTTTCCTTTAATAGGAAAATGAAAAACGGAATCCTTCATTCACTAAAAATAATTAATTATGTTATTACGTATTTTCCAAACAATTCATACATAAAATTTGAAAAAGGAAAATGATGAAATGTTTTTAATCTTCGTTTATAAAGAGATAATTTTCTAACCTAAACCTACCTAACCTAAGTTAGTTACCGGATTAGCAAGTTGAAGTGGCAGTAGGTAGGGCACATAGCACGCAGAACAGATGCCCGATGGGGTCGAAAGGTTCTCGAATGGAGACCACGGACCGGTAAGCGCAGCGTAAGACATCCACCCACAAGATGGACAAACGATCTAAAAAAGACCGCGAGAAAACGCTGGATGCAGGCCGCTTTCAACCAGCCCTTTTAGAGATCGATGGGAAGACCTATGTTCAGCTGTGGACGTACTATGGCTTAAATGATGATGAATAAAGTTATTTACCTACGTGATGTCTAGACAGCCGAGTTTCTAGTAACTTACATCCCATCCTTACTGAGCCGCTGTGTGCGTAGGTGTCGCTCGGAGATTCATTTTAAATAGTCTCTGAAGGCATTGTTTGGGAGACGGGCTTTGTCCCGGGACATCAGGAATACTCGTGCGCGCTCCACTGACTCCGATAAATGTCGCCGTCAGGAAATGCGATTTTAACAGCGAAAACATCAGAATTACAAGTCATCGGGACTCACTCCATTGCCTCCGGCAAAAAGGGGTTTGTTGTTGTCTCCTCACCGGTTCACTTTGGCTGTTTTATACAAACAACTGAGCGAACCCATTCTTAAGACATTTTTATTGTTGTTGGTATGTTACAAAACATACAAAAAAATTAAAGGGTTTCACATTTTGCTCAACGACACAAAACCAAAAGAAGAGTATTGTAGCTAGCGGGTATGTATGTCTATATAATATATGCTTCAACTAATTTTGATAAGTGAGGAGTACATAGATTCGTGCTGAAAAAACTATGAAAATGCAAAAAAACATACCTGTTTAACAACTGGTCATGAAACAGCGAAGGAAATTACATTTTTCATAGCTGGTTATGAATTTCTAGTTATGAATGTAGATAAGGGGGGATGGTCACTGGCA
Source organism: Agriopis marginaria (assembly GCA_932305915.1). Taxonomy (NCBI): domain Eukaryota; kingdom Metazoa; phylum Arthropoda; class Insecta; order Lepidoptera; family Geometridae; genus Agriopis; species Agriopis marginaria. The sequence goes on along the minus strand of OW029921.1, from coordinate 4,921,756 downwards.
AGTGACGTCGTCATAGAAGATGGCGGTATGTGAAGTAGGGATAAAAAAAAAAAATTGTAAGTAGGTTATCAATACAGTCGAATTGAATACTCCTTTTTGAAGTCAGTTAAAATAAATTTGACGATACCACATCACGTGACGAATGTATTTTATAAAAAAGAAAGTGAGATTTAGTACATAATTATTTGTTCAAGCGTAGGTACTGTCGCGTTTTAAACTTTTTTAAAGAAATAATAAGGCATTTTTGGTGATACTTGTATTGTAATCACCGATTGGTTACATAATACCGCTAAGGCACATAATGTGTAAATGTATTTTTGAATCTACTTGACAGTACCTAATAAATTGCAATTTAGCGTTAACATGAACCATTTGCGTGCCCTAACACACCAAGAAAAAATCTGCAAATAAAAGTAATGGAGAGTTTTAGCTCATTATGTGAAGAGTGAAGCGAAGGGTTCGCGGCAGGTACGTCCGTATGGCGCGATCAGCCCTTCATAATTTAGAAAAAGAGCCATTTATTAAACTAGAGCCCTTAGTAATTATTGGGACTCCATTCCGACATATTCGCCATCGCTACCTGCCGGCAATTTGCCATTCGGCCCTTTGTCTGGCGGCGTGGCGCCCTAAAGGGTTCTAATTTTAAATGCAGCGTGTAACGATTCTGCCTTTTATTCCAAAATTTCTCTTTCGCGGTGGTGAGCTCGCTGGACGCAATATGGCGCGTTTTTTTGTTGCGGGCAAGGGTGAGCAATTAACTGGATACAACATACCTTTGTTGGGTTTTTGCGGTTGATCGATAATAATTAAATTACCACACACATCAAAGTATTGATGGATAAATGTATTTTAATAATACATTGAACAAGCATTCGTATTAAATTTTAAATAAGAATTACAAACTACGGATACAACAAGATAACATTTTGAGCGTGGATTGGATTTTATTACAGCTCTCTGATAGAATTGCTACACTATCTAGGAAATGAAAATAACAATATTTTACTTTTAGGCAAGAGAAGCACCGATTTCTGCTGATTTGGCTCACAGATATCAGTTTCCTCTTGTAAGTTACATAATATACATAGGAATAGCGTTATTTGATCGTATAAAATTTCACGGTATGACCAGTAGCGTGAGCAAACAGTGGCGCGTCGTCCATCTCGCCGGTTTGTTCGCAAACATCGGATCGAATGAATATAGACAAGCGTGTTTGTGATTGCGGATCGCGTTACAACAACAAATAACTGTTTATAGAGCGCGTATCGATAACCGGCCGTCGGAGTGCCTCCCGACCCCCGCCAGCCCTCCTAATGCGATGCAGTCGCCATGGAAACGTTGCACTCACCCCCAAGCACATTACGCACGAGAGACCATAAAAAAACAGAAAAACGGAGAGCAGAAAACTTATACGACGTCACCCCGGTTCCTGTCGACTCGAACGTCCGAGTGTTCCCTTCTTTCAAACATAATTTATGGTTTCGGGGAAATAAACATAAAAAATAGAAAAGGAAAAACGACAGCACGCACGATAAAAAAGCTCGTCGTAAAAGTGCGAGAGGCGCGGGGTCGCACTGCCGCCGCCCAGTCGCGCCGGGGGCAACCCTTCCGCCCGCCCTGTCCCGCCTCTTCCCACCGCGGTAAAGGGTTAGGGCGCCCGTGCCCGCTGCCCGGCCAACCCTACTCTACTCTATGATCACTCACTTACCTATCTATACTACTGTGCGATAGTGCTAAGACTATTCTATATAATTCCTGTTCCTGATTTTAGTTAGCTGATCAGGCATATGCAATCAAGATTACTAGTCGTATATTATGTACTTTATAACATACATATTTAATGTACGGTTTGATTTGTTTTAAAAACTGGTAATAAATGAACTGAAAAGCCTTACACAGAGAAGTATTTCGCCAAATACCGTGTTTGCGTTCTGCCTCGAGGCACTTGAGAAAATAAGAAAAATGTAATACACTTTTCAAAATTATCACCGTTTTTCACTGCAGTTATATGTTATTTACGGGATATTTTCGGTGATTAGGTTGTGTTTGGAGCTTCTGATATTTCTGGGCAGTTACATACACCTTATTCACGGGCACACTGCGGTAGTTGGCAATGTTAGTTGCAGACAAAACGGTCTGTCTTCTTTCTCCAACTCTAGCCATAACCTAATCACGGCAAATATCCCGTAAATAATCATATAACTGCAAAATAAATGTGTTTTGTAATATCTGTGAAAATAGAAGATGAAATGTAAACCAAAAACAGGGCAAAATGTGAAAATCTGGTAATCACGTTGGTTTTGTTGCGAGTAATGCAAGCACTCCCGGGAGACACATCGCGGGCCCATATTCCTATACTGCGTCGGCGGTCCGGGGGCGGGCCGTAACGAGACCTTAATGTAAATGTGCTCATGTACCAATACATCCACAGAGTTTTCAAATATAACTTAGTACAGTAGGTACATATCACTATGTAAGTACGAGTTAAGTAAAGGACGTTCTTTGTTAGGAGGTTTGGTTTGAAATCTTAGGTATTCTATCTAAGATTTTACCATCGCTTAACATCAGGTGAGCTGGTGGTAAAACGCATGCCTATTTTTAAATGAAAAATGTGAAACTCTCCGACTGAAACGAAAAGTCACACAGATGACAAGGATATATTGATTTGCTTGAATATTCGTGTGAGCTATACGGCGTTAGTAGAAATGTGTCTTTCATAATCATCATCATCATTTAAGCCATAGGACGTCCACTGCTAGAGATAGGCCTGGGCATCGATCTTCAAAAGGGCCGGTTGGAAGCGGCCTGCATCCAGCGTTTCCCTGCGGTCTCTTTTAGGTCGTCTGTCCATCTTGTAGGTGGACGTCCTACGCTGCGCTTACCTGTCTGTGGTAATGGTCCGGTAGTGTGTCTTTAGACTCAGTTAATTCGGACTAGCTCTGCGAATGAGTCACTTGTATTCTTTTGTTTGAAACTATCATTGGGTAGAGTACAGTAAAGTATGGAGAAATTGACATGCCTGGCATCATTCAGATAGGAAAAAACGTAAAATACATGCGTGAAAAACATTAAATATCGCGATTATATCCGCAGTGCGTATCTAGTTTAGTATTAATTTCGTTCGACCCTTTTAACTGGAAGGGTCTTGAACGAAGATTCTAAGAATGATGAAATGTAATCTAAGAGACTTTATCGTTAAAATAGAAAAAACTCTTTATGAATAGTACTAATTTTCTTTTTAAAATAAACGGCCGTCTTTATTGAATCTGTTTATTATCGCGGCGAAACGTTAGTGCATCTAATAACTTTAAAAAAGTAAGGCAGTTTAACTTGATCCAGGATAATGGAGGTATGAATTGTTGTAATGATAGATTGTGTGACTAGCTGCGCCCCGCGGCTTCCTTTAGAAGCCAAAATATTTTTTCACGATTAAAAGTACCTATGCTATGCCACTCTTTCCTCCTCCAGATAGAGGACTTGACATCTCTATTAAAAAGTAAGGTCTATTCGTTGCTCTGCTGCTACAAAAAACCAAAAAAAGGAAAAGGAAAAACCAACAAACTAACCAACCAATCGCGAGTGAATTGGCTTCTAGACAAGTTTGCAAGATATAGTTCATAAAAAAAAAAAAAAAAACTCTTTCGCACTTGTAATATATTATACTAACTGTTCCCCGTGGTTTCCTAAGGAACCGTACATAGAGACAAAGAAAATTATCAAAAATATGTCACTCTCCGGCCCTCTGGCTTTCAAAGATAGTTTCGCATTTATAATATTATTTTGATTGTGTGATAGTACGGGTAGTAGACTAGGAGACTACGGACCGGCGGCCGGGCCGGGTGCCGGCGACCGCCGGTCTCGCCGGTCACCGGCCGCGTCCCCTCGCATCCTGCTTCCTACGTGCACATACATATCGAACAACATGCTTTTATAAACTTCTTGTACAAGACAGACATATTCCATATATTATTACCCATAATTATGAATAAATTTTAGCATGGAAGCTATGGGAGTAAAATATCAGCTGTTTCTGAGAAAACTCATTCACACTCGACAAAATGTATAGACCTTATTGTATTTTGTGGTAGTACGGAACCCTCAGTGCGCGACCCTGACTCGCACTTGGTCGGTTTATTTTATACTATTTCATTTATACCATTTAGTAATAATAGGTAGCTATTATTACTATTTTAACCGATTTCAAAAAAGGAAGATTGAAGTTCTCAATATATATCAGAACTCCGTAATTTTGTAAACCGATTTGGAAAATTCTTTCTTTACTTCCCAAAGAAAGTTCATTAAAATTGGTTCAGTAGTTTGTTTTTTAAATTAAAATAACTGGAAAAACAATGACAATCAAGTAAAGGAAATTGCGTATTTAGTGATTTTGAAATTGCTTTTGTAAATTGATAATTATTTCTGTTATGTAAATGATACTTACGAAATAAATAAATATGAATATTATATTATAATAACATATTCTGCGTTTCGCAGAGAAATCGTGCTCTTTTTCGGGATAAAAGTACCCCATTTATTAAGTCATTACCCCATTTGATGTTCATTCACTGCTTCAGATGTACGCTTTTCCTAGGACGCCACAAGGCACGATCTTTTGCTTTTCGCATCCACTTGCCACCAGCCGCCTTTCGCAGGTCGTCACTCCACCTGGCTGCAGGACGTCCTCCTTTACCGATACTCTACTTTGCCGATACGCGTTCTCCACTCTTTGTTTTGTTTTTGTTTTTAAAATATCTTTATTTTACATAAACATTTAATACATTGGGCATCTTTAGTGTTAATTAAGTCCTAGGGGCACCAAGAAATGATATAATAATTCGTTTTCAAGCTCAACACTTACATAAACTTATAGCTGGTGAGGTAAAAAATATATATTAATCTACCAACTGTCATCAGTTCTTTAACAGATATGACCAGTCCTTTGCAACTGCAGTTTAATCTTTTGAGCTAAATACTGTTCTCTGTCGGATAATCTTATTTCTGATTCTATCTTACAAAGAAAACGAAAACTTAAAAATAAATAATAGTCATGCTTATTGTTAATCAAGGGATTGACTACAGATGCCTCCTCTCTCTTATGCCTGTGGTCTAAAATAAAATACCTAAGTACAATGTACACGTTGATAAATCTGTGTCTAATTTAATTCCCTCCTGCCCTTTTTTCTATCGGACCGCCAGGGCGGGCACAAAAAATCGACATCGTTTTATGGTTGATATTCCGAGAACCCGTACGAAGCGCTATGATTCCACATTTATTGTGCGAACTGCTAGTCTGTGAAATTCGCTGCCTGAATGGGTTTTCCCCGTCAGTTACAATCTGGGTGTCTTCAAGTCGAGAGTGAATCGGTTTCTTCTAGGCAAGCGTGCTACATCGTAGACCGCATCGTCGCTTAACATCAGGCGAGATGACGCCCAAGCGCAAGCCTATCTACTATAAAAAAAAATAGTTTTGAGCAAGCCCACAGCTCGGAAGTTCGAGCCCCCACACAGAGTACAGAGCTGCCCCAGCATCCGCAAGATGATTTTTTACTTTGTTTCCGCCCTCTGACCGCCGTCGGACGCTGCTTTTTGGCAATCTTATTTATTGCCAAATGTCGGACGGTGGCCGGGAAAATCTCGCTTCATGTTAATTTCTTGCGCTAGTTCATTGCTACAAGGTTGTTTGTTATCCCTTTGTTTGTCTTTCTTTGATAGTTAAAATAGCAAGAAGAGCAAAATTGTAGAGAAAAATTAGATACCTACTTTAGTCCTTCCCTACCAGAAATGTACATCCTAGGACGTAGCGTAGTACACCCTGAAGCTCGAAGAGTGTTCATATGATTATGAAAGTTAGCAGTAACTGGAAGCAAAAAGCTGAAGATCGGGCTGAGTGCTTTGGAAGAAGCAGTGGACCAAGAGATTATGATGATGATAGAAGTACTAATTGTGTGAGTGATTCAACTAACACATTAGATCTGTGCAATATCGATCAGGCATCATCTATATTGCGCTGATAATATATTTTGTCCGGTTGGTGCTGTCGGTGACGTATAGATGGAATACTTAATCGGCCTAAGGCCGCTATCAATAACGACCTCTTATATGCGAAGGGTCCACCGGTTCCTGCCACTACTACACTTATTTAAATTCCCGTTTTTGTACGAATTTACATTAGGTTCCATGGCGGCTAAGATGTCAAGGTACAAGTAGGGAGATGTCCCTTCTTATGTTGTAAATTAGGGGTCACACAAAAACCGTTGAGCCCCTCTCGGACCCATAACGTCCAGCCGCTCGCCGGTCGCCTATCACGAGGACGGTGAAAAAGAACCGCTCTACCTACTTCACTTTTTCCCTTCGATGTCCGATCGATGCGATTAACAATTCGCAATGTATTTTTTGTCATGTCGAACAGTAACCGGTGTACTGTATGGTTTAATTTTTTTGTTAAAAATGTGAAATTACGAGGGGACGATTATAAACACATGCGCGAGCGCGTCAAATCTTCAGCCGGCGGCGCGCGTCGACGTTCTGGGACACATTACGGTTTTTTTAAACTTCCAGTAGGACAGGGGAAGATGGTTTTTTAAAAATAAATTCGCTTTTTTAGGGAAAAAGTGTGTCCCCGCAGTCGAGTCCAATTGTTGCGTGTCGGATGAGCACGAGCTAGATTTTATGTTCGAAGGGATTTTTTATTGCGTGGTGTGTGCCGCGCGGTACTCCGCGGGGCGGTGTGATGGATAGATGTCTCGGCACTCGGCACACGTCTCTCGATACTGCCGAACCCTTTTCTTGTACTTATTATCCTGGTTTTTGTCATCGTGCCTCGGGCGTGACGAGTTCTACAGCTCGAGCTCCGTACGTAAGTAAACAATTTATCATTACTGCGTACTTCTGAAATATCTGTGTTTTCCTTAAAGCTTTGTGTCACAAACACAGAATTACTTTAAAATAACGCAAAGAGATAATCCCGTCTCCAAAGACATACTACTTAACAATGAGGAACTCTAAATGATATATTTTTATTTATATTACACGGGAATTACTCACGTAAGATTAAGCCGGTTACTCCTCCGACTATAGGCTCAAAATGTGTGAAAACCACGTCAGTTTCAATAATAAGATATATTTTTATTTTAGTAACAATATTTCCAAAAAGAGAAACTAAAACCATTACATACAGGTTCGTATACTCACTATTTTATATAGCAGAAAAAACACGCGTAAGCTCGGCCGCGGCGCGGAGGGCGACACCGAAAGAGGTGAATAAGTCACAACTACTTTTTACTCCCTTTGCTGGGAGGGCGGCCCTCCCCACACGCACACACACGCGCGAGGGTCTCCAGAGATGAAAGTTTTGTGGGGTTACGGAACCAACACAGACGCACGTGTGAGACAACAAACGGCGTTACTTGCCTAACTCTAACTTTAATTGTGTCTTTTCAATCGATAGTTCCTTGGGAGACCGAACACATCTTTCATTTATCGCTGGGTCGGCCTACCCGCTTCTGCCCCGGTGCCTATTGTCTTTTGACGTGGCTATTTCTTTCGACTACGGCACGGTGATGAGGGACCTATATACTACTACGAAGATCTTTTATCTATGTATCTGTGTTATCATATTATTGTGCGTTTTTTGGTTTACTCCTATCCAATACTTTTACTGATATAATACGAAAAATACTAACATAATTTGTTTAGACGATGAAATGATGATGGTGTCCCGATATTTCAGCTCAGTTCAAGCAAATCACGGTAAATATCCCGCGACCACTAATAATACTAATAATATTAATGCAAAACCATGTTTGCTAGTTCGTTTATTTGTTTGTTCATTCCTCTTTCACACAGCCACGGATAGACGTGATTTTAGGTAGTTGGAGGGCCATAGTGGATATCCCGGTCAATTGTACAGTTTCTGTGGGATTTTCCAGGCAGGTGGAACCGCTGGAAGCAACTTTACTTTACTTTACTTTACATTCATCTAACTTACGTAATACTAATTACCGTAAGTAAAGCTGTAACGTTTCTAAAGCTATACATTAATAGCGTAAATCTCACATACAAACATGGTGCATAAGATATAGTATGCGACCCCATGCGTCCGGCGTCTCAGCAAAGGAAGGGGCAGCTCGCAAAATCAAAATTCGGGCCACTGCCTGCATCCCGGACCGTTGCTTTGCATAATCAATAGCACCATCGGCCATTGTATAATCGAACCGTTGCTGGGGTGAAGTAAATAAAATACATGTTTATTGCATGAACGTTAAAAATAAAATATGCAATCGTTTCGATATGGGATATATACGGGCTCGAATTCTAGGCTATATCGTCGTATAGGATCGTCAAGACTTGTAGCGTGATGTGTAATGACATGCAATTTGTTTTAAATAATGTGCTTATAATTATGAATTTTAAGTTTTTTCAATCATATAAAAATCATAAAACGGTAAGTCGTTGACTACATTTAAAAAAATTGCATTTTAATTTGCAGCGGTGGTCTGCAATTTCACCTGCAGGTCGCCAATGCCATTTTTACAGACAACGTTACATTAGATAATCTAATAGCAGGTAAAAAAATGCACGTTGACGGATTAGCAAGTTAAAGTAGCAGTGGGCAGGGCACATATAACGCAGAACAGATAGCTGATGGGGCCGAAAGGTTCTGGAATGGAGACCACGGACCGCTAAGCGCAGCGTAGGACGTCCACCCACAAGATCGACGGATGATCTAAAAGAGACCGCAGGGAAACGCTGGATGCAGGCCGCTTCCAACCGGCCCTTTTGGAGATCGATGGGGAAGGCCTATGTCCAGCAGTGGACGTCCTATGGCTGAAATGATGATGATGATGAGGTAAAAAAAGACGTACATCATCAACATGATGGACGCACGAAATATGTACCGAAGTGAAACCAAGACATAATGACCTAATTGCCACCAAGGCTTGTATACCTATTACTTTTCTTGAACATTAGTTCTGTCGTGGTAATTATCGAGCATATTTGAGAAAATACTTATTCATAAATATACTCATTAATATTATCAAATCAAATCTATTTTTGAGTTTTAAACTTTCTTATTTATGATACGTGACATACATCCTTATTTTTTGCAGACCGTTGAATAAACTGCTAAGTTGTTGCAAAAGGTTTTTAAAATATATTCGTACTCCTTAGTGGTATTATACATAGTCATGTACATAAATGGCATTTTATTTTCACAACCTTTCTGAGAACTATGAATACATAATGTTGGGACATTATTTTACCTATCTCAGATTTGATCAAAGAAATATATCGCACGATGTACCTTTTTCAAATTGACTCAATAGACTGGTCAGAATAGAAAATAAAAGTAATTGCACGTCATTCGTCTTTTGTTTTTATTAACATTTTTTAAATCCGGCTTTTGTGTAAATTGCAACTTTATTATAAATCGATCGCTTCAAAAACATTCAACAAACGGCTTCGGGTTCTCCAAAAATACGGAAATCATCGGGCGGAATATTTAGTTTTGTCATCGATTACGCAAACTGTTTCAAGGGTGCGCTGCGTTGAGCCATTGTGAAAAAATATGAGAGCGTATATAAAAACTGATGCAGCTGTCGGGCGGCACACATGCGAATTGTAGCGAGCGGGCTGCCGCAGGACGGCGTATGTGAGCCGCAGCTTGAAGGAGATGCGACCTTGTGGAACTGCGCCGCGGGCTGAGGTTCATATAAGGCGACCCTCGCGAACACGGCGGGAAGGGTTCCGCGCTCAATCCGCTCGCAGGAAGGGTTCGCACGGACGCCCGCCGACGCGCAAGCGCACGCGAACTTGAAAAAACTCTCACAATGCACACTACGCCGCTGTTTTTGTTGTTAATACAGCAGATTGTTCGTAAATTTCCTTTCTTTTGCAAAAAAGTAATATCATCAACTCGTTCACGCCCGGCCTTTCAAAGGGAGCTTTTTGAAGAGGGAACAGAAAATTGTTAAAAACTGGTAAAAAGTGGGTCAGAAAGGGGTGCTTTTGAAACTAGTAATCACTACCTCGCGTTGTCGATCGATTGCCGTTATTATACAAAAAATCCTTTTTTGGAATCGACAGTTTTGAATTTGGATCTTTTGTATTACGGATAAAATAATAAGCGAACTATTTTGCTCGAAGATGAGGGAATAATGAAAGGGCCTTTAGAGGGCATCTATCGATGCCGACGGGAAAGTATCACGATATGAGTAAGTAGTGTTTTGAAAACAATGTGCTAAACTTTGTTTTAAAGCTTTTGAAATATATGACGTTATTGTTTTTGATAACTTAGAAATCTAATCTAGACAGCTGTTACAAGCACAGAAAAGATTGAAACGATTTTTTTCTTTTCTGTTTTTACAAGCGTTGTAAGTAAAAATGATTTTTCTAATAATAAAACCCTGTACCTACTATATAAGTATTCAATATAGGTTTCGCTAAATAGAAAAAAGTAGGTTAAAGTAAAAAAAAAAGTTACACAGAAAAAATATGTATAAAAAATTGAAATCTCAATCATTTATAAATTAGCTCCGCGGACAGCTCGGCTGTTCATCCCTTTATCAGTTTTACAATCGGCCGCAATAAAGGGTAACTATCGATTGTATGCTGCCAGTTTTTTGTACTTTTATAACAACTTTTATACTACACTTTTTGTGTCACTCTACGATTTATGTCCTATTTTTTGAATGGACTACAGACACACCGCGTTAGGATAATGGTCCTTGAAACCGCTAATAAAGGGTACTCTATTGATAATTTGTTGCGCTTCAGATTAAAACAAGTGTTCTGTCAACTCTTTGATTTTGGCTAAAGAGAAGAAAGAAGAATTCAGATTGCTTAGAACATGTAGAGCTTATAAATCATATTCAGTGTATGGCTGAAATTAGCGAACGTAACTTCCTGCAAAAAGTTAAAATTACTATATACCAAAGATTAAGTGGCCGATGTACCTACAACTGTAGGACATTAGCCTACAAAGTATTAGTAATGTTAGTATTATTATTTATTAGTATTTAGTATTATTTGCCTTCGTACATATTCGATATAATTACTTAGTATTACAAACCCTTGTAAGATTTTAAGCACGGAACACTGATATAAATTTTACCAGAAACCTGCTGCAAAGGTTATAATTCCGATCCATCATTTTTGTATGTTTTATTTACCTACTATTAAGCGCCACTGATTGAAAGCACATACACACTCATTGTCAATACTAAACGGTAAAGAATTGGCTTGTTAAGGCGAACCCTTTTACCTGCGCTGCAATTACACGATGTTTACACGGATATAATGCCTTTACAACCCTTCTAACCCTTCCATTGTGGGTTTTTGTGCGCGCAGTGTGTGCACTTGTGCACCGGACGTGACTGCCGTAGGTGCTATATCACCGATATGCACCAGCTATTGAAAGTACTTAAGAGCTAATGCTTCGTGCATTTGTAATTTTCTTTATTCGTGTAGCATAGAATTTAGAAAATTTTTACGTTCTATAAAGGTATATCTACAAAAAAAATGCGGAAGAGCGACAAAGGACGTACGAAATACTAGGTCTCAAATGTGTTTTTGTAACATCTATTTTGAAATAGTTTAATGATGGATCGTTTTAATGATAGATAATTTAAGGTAGGTATAGCGCCAGTCCCAAAAGAATTAAAAGTTTGCACTGGTGTGGACGTTTTGGCCCAGAGCAGTTTGAATTCAATTGTTTTCTTCTAAACCTGCTGATCGCAGGGCATATAATGGACAATGCCTTTTATCGAAAAGTTAAGCATGTAACTAAAAGAACATCTACTATAACAATGGTAATTTAATTCAACACTTTTCGTTCTAAAACGCACTATTTCATATAAAATGTTTGCATTGCATTTACTAAAAAATTACTTTAAAATATGGGGCTAGGCCTTTTTTGTATAAAAAAAACTTGATAGCTCAGCCGCGACAGTTGAGACACCAAAACAACTCTCCGTGGACACGGTTAGTTTTTTAACACAGCACCTGTTGAATGGATTACAGAAAATGATAAAACAACATATTGCGTTATTTTGTGTTGAAAAAAGTAAGAGTTAATTTTTTGTGTGGTTTGTATCTTGGTCTTTTATTTGTTTCCTACGAGTATTTAATAAACCGATACAATGTATTTCTGTTTACCGAAGTAATCTATATTCTCTATCTCTACATAGTATAAATTTAAGTCGCTTTCCCGGTCTGTCTGTCTGTCTGTGTCTGTTTGGCCGCTAACTCCTCCTAAACTACGCAACGGATTTTGATGCGGTTTTCACCATCAGTTAGATAATTTTTCACGAAAGGTTTATATATTTAACTAGCGACCCGCCCCGGCTCCGCACGTAAGTTACACCCGTGCGAAGACGGCCTGGCGGGTCGCTAGTCTATACTAATATTAATAAAGAGGAAAGATTTGATTGTTTGTTTGTTTGTTTGCATTGAATAGGCTCCGAAACTACTGAACCGATTTGAAAAATTCTTTCACTGTTGGGATGCTGCACTATCCCCGGTTGACATAGGCTATATATCCCGGCATCGCCCGTGCGAAGCAGGGGCGGCCTACTAGTATTTAATAAGATGACTATAAACTGAATGTATGTGAACGAAAATCAAACCAAAGAAGAGTGATAGTCTGACGTTAGCTATTGGTAAATATTAAGACACGACAATAAATCTAGCAACATAGCTAATTCGCCTTTAATTGTGACTTTATCCATATTTAGTTAATGCTATGACAAAAGTTCCACATAAAATGCAAATTGCTTTTGTTGATAATAAAGTTGTTTAAATAAACTGATTAAATTATGTATTTCACTCATTCATAAACACATATACATCAATACACTGCATGTTTTATAAGGCCTAAAGTTAAATAAAAAAAAAAAAAAAAAAAACTTCCTTAATTCAGTCACTATGATGAATAATTTGACTATAATAGTTATTTAAATATAACTGGGAAGGAAATGACTCTTATAGTACAAGTAATCTAACTAGTGTAATAGTCAGAGATGTTGTAAGTATACTTATAGGTTATGATTTATTATAAAGTAAAAAAGACTACTTTAAGACTATACCTAACAACATGTAAGAACTTAAACTAAAAAGTTAAAAAATGACAGTCAAAACAGAGATTGAAAGTCCTCATCAAAATTTTGCTGAAGGGAACAAACCAAAACGTCATCTGTGTATATTATATACTAGCTGCGCACCGTGGTTTCACCCGCGTCGTGATAAAAAATGGTGATGATGATGATGAAAATTGCCTATGTCACTCTCCAGCCCTTGAACTATGCCCATGCAAAAAATCAGATCAATCCGTTGCTCTGTTGCAGCGTGAAAGAGGAACAATCAAACCAACAAACTTTTAACATTTATAATATTAGTATGATTTATGGGCTTTGGTGATTTTTCAAAAAGCGCTGAATCAATTTCGAGTAAATTTATATGAGACCTCTGAAGTATGACCTATCAAACAAAAAAAGAATAATCAAAATCTAGTCTTAAGGCGCGGTCTGATCACGATTTCAAATTCGCATTTCACCCGCTTACGCCATGATCTATTTGCTATCTAAAACGGCTTTGTTTAAAGTCGAAAATCGTATATCATCATATTTGATGATGATGATGACTTTGTGCTTGTGTTTATATTATTTTGAGGGTTTTTATTTAATGTATCAAAATATATAAATGAATTTCAACAATTAACCGGTTAAAGTTTTAAAAGACTAGTCTGGCTATACAATTCGTACAAAAAAATATGTTGTTGTCGCTGAAAATTCAGAGTTCTTCAATTCAGAAGCTATTTTTATTGTGCAATTTGTAATATGTTTTTTTAGGAGTCTAGACAATTTTTCAAAATTTTACTCGGTTAAGATTATTACCAAGGGTTTTTTTCTACTTGTAGTATTTTTTTTATCTGATCAGCTAATTTTGTCACGTCACACAAAGCGTTTAAAAACAGTTCTTTTGGTTAATTTTGCGATTGTACCGCGTCTTAACTGGCGGAGTAATCGCGTAAACATACGAAAAAAAACCCTGTCGAATAGATAACCTCTTCATCTCGTCGGTTAAAAATATGAGCCCAAAGTTAAAGCTAGATAGCTTTAATGTTCCTCAAGCCTTTATTCTAGTTTTCAATTAAAAATTAACATAAGTATCGTAAAGGGCAGATGTCCTAGACACATGCCGTGAAAAGGTTATCGATAACCGTATGATCCAATTAATAGATACGAAAACAATCGCTCGTTTTGAGCCTTAACGGCGCTCAAATAGCTCTATCAGTTTCCCAACGAATTAGGGTTACTTATATGATATCTGACGTTTTTTCTTGAGGCGTACGTCTACCCCTTTTTTAATCGGATTTCAAAGGCGCGTGTGAGAGTTTTTATGCGTCTCAATAAAAAGTTAAATCCACCTTATTGCAGCCGTTAGGGTCAGCTTTTTTATAAGTTTCCGTCGGGCGCGGTAGGTGAATGTTTTAATTAGTCAAGTTCTTTCCGTGGCCCCGCAGTAATAATTGTAAAGCCTCATTTATAACTCTGTTAGCATAATTTAACAGGCCGATGCATATGCGTAGTCAGATTAACATCTAACATTCTTTGTTATCGACCCGTCATACTCTACACATACTGTGCTTCGTCCCACGACATGTTCATAATTCTAATTTCATAAAACTTGCTCATTAGGTACCTTATTATTTGACTAGTGACCACATCATTCAAATGTTACATGAACGTACATAACGGCAATGAACATCTAAATAATGACTAAAGTCAATTATTTATTTTAAAAAAGCAGACTCGTAAAATTTTAAACAAAAGAACATCAAATCACTTATCGGGTAATTATATTTTGTATATGGGTACAGCTGCATCATAGAAGTAGGTAAAACTTAGCTCTGTCATCTCGGTAGCTCTAATATAACAAACTTGTCGTTTTCTGACAATGGAGTTGTTTTTTTTTATTCAAATAGGCTTGTTTATTTCCACACCATGCACCGTGGACTACGATAAAACACGCTTATCTAGAAGAAACCTGTTTACTATCGATTTGGATTTGAAAACACTCATATTCAGACTAGGATAGAGCTCGCTTAACTAGAAGAAACCTGTTAACTCTCGTTTTGAAGGCCCTCTATTTAGACTAGGATAGAGCACGCTTATCTAGAAGAAACCTATTAACTCTCGATTTGAAGGCACTCTGTTTAGACTAGGATAGAGCACGCTTATCTAGAACAAACCTGTTAACTCTCGATATGAAGGCCCTCTGTTTAGACTAGGATAGAGCACGCTCATCTAGAAGAAACCTGTTTACTCTCGATATGAAGGCACTCTGTTTAGACTAGGATAGAGCACGCTTAACTAGAAGAAACCTATTAACTCTCGATTTGAAGGCACTCTGTTTAGACTAGGATAGAGCACGCTTATCTAGAACAAACCTGTTAACTCTCGATATGAAGGCCCTCTGTTTAGACTAGGATAGAGCACGCTCATCTAGAAGAAACCTGTTTACTCTCGATATGAAGGCCCTCTGTTTAGACTAGGATAGAGCACGCTTATCTAGAAGAAACCTGTTTAATCTCGATTCAAAGGCACACAGTCATGTTATACTTATCGGGGAACAAAAGCAATCGTATCGATAATGACCTTGTATCCGGGTTATTATCAAGACTTCTATAGAGATATATCGGGTAGTAAGTAAAGTAACACTCTTATTTACCGTTTAACACTAGGTCGTCGTACGTTAGGTACATACCTAATATGTTTTCTGTGGACAAACATAGTCTGGTTACCTACTTTGAATTTAACAAGAACATTTATACTCGTTCATAATAACGAAACCATTCGGTGGATATCGGAAGCGTGTGACAGTGTAGGAATTTTTCTTTATAAAATGGATTGTATGAAGAAAACGCTGAGGAATGTCATTAATATTCAAAACGTAACGAGGAGGGATTATAAAATAATAGCAGTAATTTAGGACGGCACGCGTTTACCTCGCCCCCTTGCCCCTCCCGCGTCCGCGTCTCAAATTCCTCAACAAGATATGCATGGAAATATGTCTGCTTTATTACATTTTTCAAGTGACTAACTTAGATTATAATATTCCACACTTGACTGAAATATCTCAAGAGAGATAGACTCGTTATGATGTTTATGAAAACCAATTTGCATTTTTATTAAGAAACTAACTGGGTCTGCGCTTTTAGCCGCGATTTAATAGTCTATACATAAAAAAGCGTAATATACTGACTGACTGACTCTATCATCTCGAAAACTACTCCGGGGTGTATAGAGGTCCGCTAAGTAAGTCTAGCTTAGAGGAAATTAAGTGGGGCCAAAAGGGGTTTGATAGTTTATATGAAAGTCTATGCGTGCTAGGTAGCGGGCAAAAGCTAGTTTTCCTTAAAAACAACTAGGTAAAAAAAATACTGTGTCCTTTGTTCTTTGGGATGCACAATATTTATTTACCAAATTTAATCGAGATCGGTTCAGCCGTTTAGTCGTGAAAAGGTAACAGACAGACAAACAGAGGCAAAATATTTTAGCATACAGGACCGGAGGTAGCTTCATTATTATACATTTCGCACAGACGTACTATTCTGACGACGTTATATTTCTCCGAATCTTCATTTATTGCTACAAAGAAGGTAAAGAAATATTTACAAGCAACAACAATATATTTGAATTTGTTGTAAATATTATTAATTTCCATAAGTATTTTTTTTTAAATTAATAATATGGTTGGACTTTGAGATAAGTAAATCATATTATAGAAAACTCTATTGCCCATTTAGGTTATGCTTATCATGTTACACTAAAATTGCCATTTTCGAATATTGTATTAGACGCTTGTACGAAACGTATGAAAATGATCCGATGTCGCATGTCGGTGATGCATGAGTCATGATGGCTTATAATGTTCTCTTACCTAATTATGATGCCATATCGAAGCCACCATAATCTACAAGGCAGAGAAGCACCATTATCAACTTTTTTACTAGCTCGTGTTCTAGGGTAAAGTTTTTGTCTACATCTAACCTTATCATTAAATTCTATTAAAGAAGCAGCTTTTTTTCGGCGAAAGGATGTCAAATGTCGCAATTACGCGGCCAGTAATTATAGCCTGTTATTTCTCCCTTCTTTTTCCATTCGGTGGCAACGAGTAACGTGAATTAATTTCATTTCATTTTTTTAATTTCGTTTTTCTATTTAATTGTTGGGTCGTCGTGTTATTTCTTGTCCGGTTTGGAAGTGTGTTGAGATTAATTACTGAGTTATACCAACTGTTTATTTATCGCATGATAGTTCATAGTTATTTTATTAATATCAGAAAGATACATGTCAAATATAGGTTAAAAATGAACTTAATATAATGATTACTATAAATAATTAATTAAGCGCGTAATTACATTTTAATAACAATAGTTATACAAATCAAAAAATGAATTAATAGCAATATCAAATTAAAATAAATATAAATATAGAATGGTATGTGTGATATGAGTATTGTATTTGATAGACAAAAATATGGGCTATTTGGAATCTGCAAACAAGTATTAAAAGTTTAAGCGTTATTTTACCCGTTGACGCAAAGCAACAAGGAGAGTCTTTTATGTTTATAATAATTGTTTATTTTTATGGTCGTCAGGCTAGGCTTTTGACGATGTTAAGTGATGTTTACCATCTTCGACCTGTGGTCGCATAGCTTGGAACGGGAACTGGTTCTCAAGTAAGGTTTCCGGAACACACCGTTAGGTGGTTAGCGAGAGATTTTTAACTGTAGGATAGTAGCTAGTCAACTGGACATTAGAAAGTGCCTTACCACCATGCTATGGTTTCTTTACGATGTATTCCTGCACCGGCAACTTGCTCATATGGGATTTGAACCCACCATCACAATTGAAATTCGATCGCGCAAACCACTGAGCTATCATCGCTACAACATGTACTGTGTATGTATAATGTTTTTTTTTTTGTTTTACGCAATCATTACACACTGAAAATAAGCATTTTTACCGAATTTATCGCGTGTATTTTATATTATGATTTTCGTACACTTTGCAGTGTTCATGGTCACAGGAAGATAAAGCAAAGTGTTTGAAATACACGCGATATAATCCGTTATCATTATCAGCCTATAATGTTCCCACTGCTGGGACACACGCCTTTTCTTAGAGAGAGATAGAGAGGGTAAAATCCGTGTATATATACCAATGTGTGTCATCATCATTATCAGCCAGAAGACGTCCACTACTGAACATAGGCCTCCCCCTTTAACCTCCACACTGAACGACAGCCTGCCTTTTGCATCCACTGGATGCCCGCGACTCTCACAATGTCGTCGGTCCATCTAGTGGGAGGCCTCCCTACGCTGCGTCTTCCGGTTCGTGGTCTCCACTCCAGAACCTTTCTTCGCCATCGGTTATCGGTTATACCAATGTGTGTACAAGATATGTAAAGAGGGATTGAAAATATAAATTTGACTGCTCTTTGCATAAGACGTATTATTGAATAGGTTAAATAATAAAAGTTAGGTTTGGTACATTATTCTTTGTTTAAGTGTCTTTTGTGAAATAGAATGCATCAAAAATTCCGTTTTGGGGTTTTTAAGGTACTTTTTTCCCTTAAGTTAGATGTGACAAGAACAATGAAATGTGAAACAGTTATGCAACTTCTGCGAATTTGAATATTAAGCAAACTCTTTTTGTACCTTCACAAAGAACTGATGTAAAAAATATGGTCAAGTTGTCATAACTGCACAACAGATTTTACAGTCATGCTCACGCTACGCAAATTTTGCAATAATTAGAGTACAAGGGGTAGTTTTTTTGCGTTTAGTAAAATCGTTATTGAAAGTTCTTAAAAGCCATATCTCACATTTTTTGACGAAAAAAGCAACGAGAACTGGAATTTTAGCGTTATGATTCTATCAAATAGAAATTCGATTATATAGAAAATTCTTTGTCTGTAATAAAAAATAAAAATAAATATTCTGGCCATTTTTGCACACACGGTCATAAAATAAATAAAGTCAGTAAAATAAACGAACACAGAGTGAAAAAATCTTTACCTAAGTTAATATATATTTATATCAATGCTTAGATCTGTATTTTTATTGAAAATAACGGCTTCCAATTTTGGAATAACTAAAAATATCAACATAAAACCTCCAATTTACAAAAATATTGTTTTGCAAAGCTCTCAGAGGTAAAATTTGAGAGCGTTTTTGGTTAAAAAAATACTGACAAAATAAAAATAAAAAATGTTATGAGGTATGTAGTACTTGTTTTATATTCGTCTTGGAAATTACGGCTTAAAATACAAAAACCTGAAATTGCGTGACTGCATTTTTTAATACGGCTCTTAAGAAGCATAGTGCAGTTGATGTAGTTCTCTACTTATAATACTGTGTCATTTTTTATAATTAAATAAGATCTATTAATCTATTGTTGTCACAGGTGAACGGTGTAGTAGGTTCGTTGTCTACGTACAATTTAGTAGTGCAAGATAGTAAAAACTACAAAGCCTGGGCTACTCTAAATTTTCGTAGCATCCCAATGATAGCACATGTATGACATTTATGTATAGAGTAGGCTTTATTTAGGTACTCATATTAAGGTCAATTTAAAAGCAACCATTATTCGAAAAAAAAACACAGGAACGACCTTTTTTAACTTCCAAGCAAAGTATTGAGGATTTCACTAAAAGTAAAGCAATTTTTGGTAGGACCACGACGGTATCATTGTCTTCAGTGTAGCCTGTGGTCAAAAATAGGGCAAAAACTGCAAATTGAAATATTGCACTATCCGGAGAGTTCTGGGTAAGCTGCCATTATTTACGCCCTTGGGCAAACCAGTTATAAATATGCAAATAAAGCAATATTTTCCCAAGGACTCTCGGATGTTTTCTGGGTAGAAGAGCTGTTTTATTACTACGCAATCACTCACTTAGCAGTTATTGCGTAGTTATATCATCAAAATTACGTTTTAAAACACTATGATAAATTGCAGTAAGCAATTGTAAGGCAATAAAAATATAAGTAAAATAAACAAATACAGAGTAAAAAAATCTTTACCTAAGTTAATAATAATTGTTAAATTGTGTTAGGTATGTGTTTTACGATTTTTCGCATATATTTGCTTGCTACGATAGTAAGTTATCTATGTAAAAAGCGAAATACTAACTGACTGACTCATCACAAAATCTCGAAACTACTTGACATACGAAACTAAAATTTAGATGGTTAGATTTCTTATAGGGTGTGGAGGTCCACTAAGAAAACATTATTCGAAAGGGCCAAATGAAGGGAGGCAAATGGAGGTTGAAAGTTTATACAAAAGCCTACGCATCCGAAGTCACGGGCAACTAGTGTTCTATAGATACCAGACTTATACTAGAAAATAACACAATTTGTCCGCTTGTGTTATCCAGTAGTTTATTTAGCTGCAGATAAACAGAGAATGTTATCTCGGAGAGAGCGGGTAGCTGTAGGCATTCGGTAGCGGATAGGCTGATCAATCATGGAGCCTACCCCTTCTATCCGGCTGGGCGGCTCGAAAACAAACCGTTGCCAGGCGACGGAGGGCGGGCGCCCTGCCGCATCACTGGCTCCCACACATGACACACGAGCGACGATCTCTCCGACGCGGCGATGCAGGACGCCACTGAACCGACGCGACGCGACACGACGTTATACCTACTACCGCACTTTTTTGTAATATTATAAATAAGCTTGCGCCTATTTGTTGTTGGCCGCCAACTCGCCTGATGTTAAGCGATGATGCGGCCTACGATGAAGCACGCTTGCCTAGAAGAAACCTATATTTCTATTTCATTTCTATTAGATAGAGTAGAGCGAACGTCTAAGATTACTCGAACAAGTCAGCGTTTACAGGTATGTATGTAGGTAATTTGTTATATGGAACTCGGATGCCGTTGATCCAATCCCAATGAAATTTTGCATGCAAGTAAATCATGGAAATACAATTTTTAAGTTTGAATATGACTAAATTCTGTCAAAGAGTTCAGTTTTACAAGAATCTACTTAATATACTAGTTTATTACTACTAGTTAATTAGTCCAAAAGGACATAATTATAACGGTCCATAAAATAAAATAAATAAATAAAATGAGAGGCTTACCTATGCCCTGTTGTAGGTGAATATGAACAGATTATGATGAAAATCTATATTTTTTTTATTTAGTTGGCTTAGTGAAATATAAAATGATAAATAAAATAAAAACTTCTTTAATAATAAGTATTTTTCTTAGCAACCCCTTTTATTTTGTACCCATAAAAAAATAATGTAAAAGAATAACTGGTCCGCCATATTTGATTTAGAATGATGTCACTTATTAGCTAATCATATATTGTTATCCAAACTAAACGTGTATGCAAATTTTGAGCTCATTCGGTTGGGGATAACTGTTTTTTGACCCAAACTAACAAGGCACATAAAACATAAAAAGACACACAAAATAATGAAACATAAAATCATTTTTTAAGCTTTTTACATAAAAAGCTTAAAAAAAGTTAAAATAAAAGCTTGTAAAAGTTAAAGTTATATGATTATTTACGGGATATTTACCGTGGTAAGGTTGTGGAATGAGCTCCCGATATTTCGGCGCAGTTACATGCACCATTTTCACGGGAACATATAATCATATCAATCATATAACTTTAGTGAACAACCGTGATAGTTTAAAACAGCGTTTTGTAAAAGTTATTTACTTACTTTGTTGTTAATATCTGTATGTCACAAAACTATTACAGAACTTTAAACCGATAAAGCAGCAGCGTGTATTTGATTTGAAATAGATAGTTTTAATTTAAGTCCAAAGGTATTTAAAAGCGTGATAAAATTGTGGACCGGTTTTCATATAAACTACCATTTACAAAAGCCAGTCATATTGCCATAACGTTACGGATCATTTCTCAAATGCGCGACAATGAGTAATGGCGTGCGCCCGCCTAAGCACTAAATTTTATTTTCGTGTTAGCACGGCGTTGTTGCATTTATTCGCATTATCTTAAGTTGCATAAAAATATATATTAGAACCAATAAAAAATCGTTGTGATCATAACTCTCCGTTTAATTCAGACGAAGAGTCAAAAAGGTAAATCAACGTTCGAGTAACGCATCAACCGTATCATATTTTTATCTAAATCATTGACTAGAGAAAATAAGGAAAGGTTGACTGAATTGATGTCATGTTACGATTTGAATGCTCCAGTTATACAAAATTGTTATATAATAGTAGGAGACACGCATTTGTAAAACTACCCTCAGAAAAGCTCCGCAAGAAGCGGCCAACGTTGGTAAAGTACAAACAATGCGGCTTCGTATTTTCTTGGCAGAGTAAGTTGTGTGTGTGAGTGTAATTGAGAACAGGAGGAAGGCTGGCAGCCCGCGGTGATCCATCATCCCGCCGCTGACCGCTCCCCACACCCACCCCGCTCTTACTTTTCACTTTCTCTACATATTTTAAGGAGAATAAAACTTTCCCTTCGCCCCCGTTCGCGTTTATTTTCTCGAATGTAATAGAGTCGCGGGCACAGTTCGTTTCCGTCGAGAGATTCGGTTTGGGACACTTCGCGAATCTTAGTTGTCTCGTTATCATCACCGATGACAGCTCGGATACGGTCTAATGTAAAATACTTTATCTTGAAGATGGTAATTCTGTTGGGACCCAACTTTTCTGATCGATGTTGACTTTTGCTAACTTGAGGGATTTATCTAACCTACTTTAGGAATTGACAATACCTAATGGCACTTACTTGTACATTATACCTGTCTTTTTAGCAGAGATTTTCCTCGTAGCTTTTCGCCAGTTTATATACCTACCCACGTAAAAGTTTTTAAAGTTATTGAAAGTTGAAATAGCTTGTTCCGGCGTTTCTATGTCGGTCGGATAGTGATGAGTCCGCAAGAATGGAGAATACGCTAGTTTTGTATTGCGGCGGCAGGCATCGCAGTGTCTATAATAAATGAACGGGCGCGGGGGATGCTGACCAATGGCATCCCTCCCTCAATCAATATGATGGACTCGGCCGCGAGGGGACGATCGCTCACTGATTTTTTCCCTCGCTGACAGCGCGCGGGAGGACCCGTTTTTGCGCCCTCCGTGCATCCACATGAGAAGGGAGCTGGCAATTAATAAGTGCGCTCGTTGCTCGTTGATACTGGCCGCTGGTCCAACTGTCGTATTTCAGTGTCATTATGTTCGCCAATGGATTTGATTATTTTGCTATCAACTAAACTCTAGATCTAAAGATTTAATCATTACCTAGTAAAGTTTTGGTCACCGATAAGAAATGCATGTAAACATAACTGTACCATTTAGTTTCCATGCTTTATCTAGATATATCTGATTTGTTAAAGTAAATGGGCTTCTTTGATGTTTACATTTTCATTGGAACGATGTTTTAGTAATCAACATAAAATTTCTAATTCATAAAAAGCAATTAAAAAGCAATTAAGGACAGATTGCTTAAAATTCATACTTCTCACTCAAAGTGATCCTTAGGAAATTCTCTCGAAAACATCTCGCCGCTTCAAACATCGAAATCTTAATCTAAGTTTAAAATTTCTTCGAGAATCGGCAAATTTTGCACTAAGTCATTAAAGTATAAAACTTCGGTCATTTCGCTGGCGTTGCTTAAAAGCCTTTTTAGGCGGAGGAAAGTAATCTTTCATTAGGAGAGGGAGGAGCTAAAACGGAAGTTCTCTTTGAAAGGAAAATTACACGTCGGTTGTGTCCGTGTACCATTCAGACGAGATGGATTTTAATTACGTCAAACAAAGTTGCGAGGAAGTTTGTTGGACGCGATCCGCTGTCATTAATATCGGATCTATTAATCAGCCGCGAGTGAAGAGCTGGCTCTTGGCTCGCTAATGATCGCTAATTGATTGTTACAGTTGCTCGCTCATCCTGAACGATTCTACGCCTCGCTGTAGTTAGACGTAGAGTCGTTGTAAGTATTGTGATAAGTTTTTTTTTATTGTTATAAATAGGCTTGCGCTTGGCCGCCAACTCGCCTGATGTTAAGCGATGATGCGGCCTACGATGGAGCACGCTTGCCTAGAAGAAACCTATTCACTCTCGACTTGAAGACACCCAGATTGTAACTATCGGGGAACACCAACTCAAGCAGCGAAAGTAAGTAAAGGTATGAAAAAAATAGTATTCCACGGATAGGTATTTGAATGGGCTAAAAGGTGCGATAAATCGGGCACGCCTTGCCGCGCCATGGAAATGTATTGCGGAGCAGTGGCGGCGTTAATCAGAGTTCAGTCGCCATTAATTTGATTAGGGTTACTGGGAGCGGGCCTATCAATCCGCCGCATTACCATGTCCACTTCGCGTGCCTAGGGCTGGCGGTCTTCCAACAGCAAACTCTAGTTTCTAATTTAATACCCACTTGCTAGTAAAATAAGTACCGATATCTATGTTACAAGTTTGAATTATTTAATGTTCGGAAGGTATTGGGAAACGATTGGAAAGTATCTAAGTTTTTAACATATGCTTCATGTGATCGGAAATACATAAGTATCACTTATAGTAACTGTTTGAAACATAGAAGCAGTGTAAATTATTTTATCTTCTTGCACCCTTTTCCTCGTACTAAATTAATTTAAATACCAACGATACAAGATAATGAACAGGAAATAATATTATTTTTTGGCAGTAATGTTCCAATAAGACGAGTTTTTTGGTCAACAAGATAACAGGCCGCTTGAAGGTAAGCGATTGCCGTCGCATATTATATTATACGATACGTTGCCAACCTCTGAAGACTCTTCTAACAGTCCTTTAGAAGAAACAGCTTATTGTGAGACGAACTGCTGAACCAGTCCTTCTCAGTTGTAGTCTCCTAGTCGTATGCAGAGACTGCTATTTGGGCTGTTTGTCACCTGTTCTATGATGGAATATAACGTTTTTACGATCAGTGACAACCCTCGGGGCTTATAAAGCGTAGTTTCGACCGATTCGTGTTTAGCACTTTTAGGTCAATTAGGCAGAGTCGCGCCCGCGCCATCGCCGACTAATCAGGGGCCGCGCCAAACTTTATGCCGTGTTAATTTGACTAATGCCCCGGCTTACACCGGTGATAAACCTGCCGTGTGCCGTGTCCTACACCGTCCAGCGCTACCGGGAGCATCCATCATTCATTTACGCTTAATTTGTTTATGTTTACGGATGATATATGACCACTTTCGTAAAATTTCCCTTTCGAATTGCCCTAGTGAAATGGAAAAACAAATTGAAAAGCCAGAGCGGTGTAAACGATAAGTCATGGTAGTCTACGAGACTCCGAGTAACTGTGCGTCATTTGGTGAAATAGAATATGCCAAGGACTTCGCAGGTAACTATAGCTTAATGTATCATACACTACTGCAGCGCAATAGCAAAAAGAAACGTTTATGAAAATATGGGTGGAGCTGTAGCTGAGGCCAGCATACGCAAGTCCATAAATGTTCAATTGCCACCAAGGCTTGCATATTAGTACTTTAATACACGTAAACATTTGCATAAATATTTTAGGGTAACTTCACATTACAATAAAACGTTACATAGCAACCAAAGTTCGAAAAAAACCGGTGGATATGCTATGGGTCAATCTTGAAATTGCAATTATTATTTGTCTCTAAATACTAGCATAACCCAGTGCAGCATTCGTTTCTTTTTAGTGGAAAAACGTAATCTTTGCACAGTGAAATATTGTGCACATGTACAACATAATCAGAAGAGACAAAACTTGGACACCAATTATTACTCTAGTTAAGGTCGAGGCCGAGGCCAAACCATGTTTCAGGAAATAATACTATTAAAACAAAAACTCGACTGCAAAATGTAGCCCATGACACCCCGAAGATAGAGACCAATCTACGTCCGTTAACGTTCGTTAACTTCACAATTCAAAATCTGTCAAGCCATGTCTGCAGGAGGATTGGCAGGAGGTAATAGAGAGACAGACAAACATGCAAACATACACCCAAAACATTACCCTCTTTTTCAGGCAGTCAGATAAAAAGAAAGGAAATACACACTCGTGTATTATTGTTTATGTATATAGCCTTGCTAAGATTATAAAAGCTAACGTAACTCTGTCTCTCTGTCTGATGTTACTTCGCTTTTCACGACTAAACGGCCGCATTTAACGAAATTTTTCAGAATGATAGTGTACATCAAAAAAGCGGACATGGGGTACTTTTCCTTCCAGAAAATGTGGAAAAACTGGAAAATCACGGGTATTCAGCTATGTTAGTATTATATATTTTGAACAAAAATTTAAATGTTGACAAAGCTGCAGGACCAGTTCGTAGTGGGCGGCAGCAGTGTGCAAGATGTCGTGTCCACTCACAATTAGTAGTCCAAGCTACTTAACCAATTAAAAGTGAAACAATCACCCCCATCGTGTCGTGGTTGTGAATACGCCCCTATCACTACACAATATTCGCTTTTTGTACACCACTTTATGACATTTTAAAAGGCTCCTCATTACGGCCTCGATTACGTTCACAAAAAAGGAAATTTCGTACGAAACGTACGTCCACACTCATAGGGGACAATTTATGTTTCCCATATTGGATATGTTATTGTTGTTTTGGGAGCTCCATGACGTGTCGGTGGTACATTACTTATTCAATGTAGTTGACGTTACCAGTCCTTCGGTAACAATTTAACTCCAATCACTCTAATACTGCTCCGAACAAATTAAAGTTGTTTGGAGTATTATCGTTTCATTAAAATAACAAAATGGAGGGATGATTTCCGTTGATATTGGATTAAGTTTACATGTATATTATTCATGTGAATTTTCGTTTATTAGGGAGTTTCAAGACTTTTTCTTGAAGCTAATCGAATTATTTCGAAGTTCTAGTCATAATTTCGTTTATTTGTGGTATCGTGTAGCACGACATTCTTCTATTTGTCTGTTAAAGTGATAATTTGTAAATATATATCCATAAATTGCAGGTACAGTCGAGATGAAAATAATTTTTTTTTACTTAATTTTTTTCTTTCAATTACATTCATATAGATACTTCTAGCTTATTCAATTATTCTGTCTAGAAAAAAACTTTCCTAAGATATAGAGCTTAAAGCTTTTGGTAGATAAGTAACATTCAATTATGGCGTGTTTTATTTAAATTAATTATAACATTGAGTTACAAGTTCAAATAATTCACTTAAGTACATACATATGCATAAACGCTTGGTCAACTTATACGGTCTATAAAAACATAACCCTCCTTCTTGCGCAGTCAGGTAATAATGTCTCGAATTCACGTATGACACATCTCTTCATCGAGAAGTAGCAGCATTTACAGCATAGAATATCTTAGTAATTATGCATAAAAGGGTGTTATAATAGAGCGAAATACCATTCTGACTGACTGACTCATCGCACGAAATCCCGAAAAGTACTTGACCTACAAAACTGAAATTTGGCAGGTAGATTCTTAATGATGATAACGATTTGTGACCTTATATTATAACTTGTCGATAAGCAATTTAAAAAAAAAACCTATATTGGTCACAAATAAACTTTTTCTTTCATTCTTTCTTCTTTCTTTCTTTCTTTCTTAATGAGGTGTAGAGGTCTGATAAAAATGATTTTGCAAAAGGGCCGAATTTATTGGAGCAAAGAAGGTTGAAAGTTTATATGAAATTCTACGCGTACAATTGCTAGTAGATTCATATAAAGTAAACAATTAAGTTTTTCGAACAACGTTATTGTTACATGTTTTGTTTGTGATTGTACAAACTATAACAAACGCAGTTGTCTTCAATTGCCAAGAGAGGGTGACGGCAGTTAATTCATTTGTGGTCGAGGATAACATGCGGGAACATTTTATCTGACCAATGCACCACGTTCACGACAGCGGTTCCTCATGTCGCTAGAAGCATGGGTGTGCCTCCATTAAATTATACACGGACAAAGCGAGGAAGGATATTACCTATTTAGTTAAGGATGGTGACGCAAGCATTTAGTAACGAAGGCAAACACGCCTAGCCTGAAATGGAAACTGGTTCTCAAGTGATTCCTCCGGAATAGAGTTTTGAGGTCAATTCAGATCAAACGATCAAGATCACACGAATTTATTCATAGCACAAATGATCAAACTCGCAATCAATAAAAAAAGATAAAAATCTGAATAAAATAATAGCCTGACTCCGCCTCCCATCTTATTGGTCGGAAACCCTTCCACCGAAAGGGTTATTATTAGATCCCTACCAGAGACGCGCGCGCCGGCTGCGGCCGCGCCTCGTCTTTTAACTTTTTTATTTATTTTTTACTTGGCTACGGCGCGATTCGATTGGACGAAAGGGTTGGATATTAATAAATCCGTGGAGCTATGTAATACATAGGGCGGTGCCGCGAGAGAGAAAGGGTTAGGGTTAAATGTCAATTCGAAAGGGGAATATTCCAAGGGGTTAAGTGTGAATATAAACCATAATGAATCTCTATGCCATGTAATGTACACCGTATGTGTTAAGCTTTAGGTACTTACTACGTCATAATATGTTGGCATTGTTACAAAATTTTATCATCTCTAGTATGCTTGTACCTATAAAGACATTGAAGAATAAACATTTATAATTAATTATTATATAGATGAAAGAGGAATATATCAATAAAAGCATTAACTATGTTTAGTAAAGTGTTAATCTTGACATATTTGAATTTAACTGTTGCTTTAGGAGTATGTGAAAGTAATAAAAGGCAGAGCTTTGCGGGCGATCGACGTGACTGTAGCCGCTACACGGGGATTACAAACCCGACACCTTGTGATTTAATTTACGCTAGGAAAGCTTGTCAACGAGTCATAATGCCGTTTCATCGACAACTCTATCCAAACGGATTAACTTGCGCCGTTAACGCAATACTTTAGAAGTGACTTTAAAAGCTACATTTTAATCTATTGACGCAACGTGATCAGCAAAATTAATGACAAATGTCGTTTATATATTTCGTCCTTTGTTAATAAATGGACACTAGTTAAAAATGTTACAGTTTTTGCACTGTTGTCTCGAAAATATGCAAAACAAAAAAGTAACGATTGTTTAGTTGTTTATTGTGCATATTTGCAGAAATCGTTAACTTTACGATGCTACCTACGACAATGACACACCTACTGTATACAAGCAAGTAGTAGCATAACATTATTACTATAGAGTACCTACCTAGTAGGTAGCGCAATAAACGTGTACTTACTTTTGTCGGCCCCTTTTTGTTAATTTATGGATTGTAAGTCTTCATGATTATAAATGTTATCATTTCAGCCTATCCTGTTGCAACTGCTGAGACTCAGGGCTTTCTCTCAGAGTAACAGAGGATGGGCCCTAATCCACCATGCTGGCCCATGTTGGTGAATATCATATGTCTTTGACCTATTTGAGGTTCTTTGACACACCGGTTTCTTCACGATGTTTTTCTTCCTCGATTTCGAGCAATGGCATCGAAACTGTACATAATTTAAGTACTAAATAAGTAATTATGCAGAGCCGCTGATCGAACCCGGTGCCGTCGGATTGTAAAGCGCACATGCCACCGGTCGGCCACCATCGCTCTCGCATATAAATAAATTTTACCTTAATTAAGAGGGACAATAGATGACTATTAGAAAGATAAAACTCCACCTGCAGGTACATTAATTTAATTTTCGCATTCAAAAAAACGTAAAGAATCGACAGGTTCGCTAACAAAGAAGCCGAAGCAAATTATCTTGCCAAATCTTTAAATATGATCTCGGAGATATATGGTGTGTCGCTCGGAGCCGAACAACCCCAATATTTTAACGTTCGCTTACATCGGGTCTGGCATGTTCTGTGCGGCTCCATAAATTATCTATTAGTCGAACATCTCCTGACACGTCCACAAAAGGCCGAACTAACTTTTGTGCAACCAGATCGATCAAAGAATAAAGCTCAGTTTATGCAAACCCTTCCCCACCTGCATTCCCACGATGCCCGTAGAAAGTTTAACCACGCATCGATATTGAAAAAACTTTGCGCAAATACAATTTCTGTGAAACATTTAAATGTTACTACGCAAAGGGTCCGATTTTGACGGCCGGTATTTGAATAAAAACATATGTGCGTGGGAAAGCTCTGAGTTCGAGTACCCACCTACGTAACTTAGTTCAAATATTACGCCTATTTTTTCCTTAACATATGCAATCGATGTCGACTATAAAAACAACGAGATGACGGTCAACCGTAAGCCTATTTCCAAAAAAAAAAAAACAATAATGGGTCGAATTGAGAACCTTTCTCCTTTTTTGAAGTCGATTAAAATTATGTAAGAGATAGAAATAACTCTACCTATTAAAATACTACTAATTTAAATATTAAACAACTACTCACTAGAATGAATGATTAATTCTAATTTCGAGAACTTTTCTAACATGATTTAAAAAAACAATAAAATATTAATAAAATTTCAAAACGGCATTCGTCAGTATCATACTAATATAAAAATGCGAAACTGTGTTTGTTTGTTCATCTTTCACGTAGGAAAAAATAATCGGGTCGACGTGAAATTTTGCATAGTTGGAGGGCCGGAGGACTATTTATGAGGGAAAGTCAACGCGGGTGAAACCGCGGTACGCAGCTAGTTGTGAATATTGTATTGTGATATGTGAGCTGCATAAAGATCAGTGTTCAAGATTACTGCGAGGTTTGAGCTCGCACAAACGTATGGTTCCGCGAACCACTGATACTGATCACATGGGACGGTAGATGGAATGGAAACGAACGACCAATGATGTTAAAAATACTTACACAAATAAATCAATGACTATATAACTATTGAACTTTATTAAACTGTTAATTACAATAAAAAATATTTATTAAAATCCAAAGTTACAAACAACTAAAGAAACACTGTTTTTAAGAAACGTTTAATCAAAGTTAAAGTCAGAGTCATTTATTCGTAAATTTAAATTTACAAGTCAATTAATAAAGTCGACAGAAGCGAGACGTGGATGGTAACGCAGAGGGATCGAGAAAGGCTGCGGAAGCATTTGAAATGTGGTGTTGGAGACGTATGAAATAATAAGCTAGACAGAAAAAAACTTAAATTGTCGATGAGAAAAGAAATCTATTAATAAAGTACAGAGACTAGAAGAGGCAAGATGTTTGACTAACTTGTACGTCATGACAAATTAGTGAAAACTATCGTAGAGGGAAAGATAAAATGATAGAGAGGAACGGGAAGACCAAGAAGAGTATACTTAGACCAAATAAAAGAGAAGGCAATTGTCATGTCGTATAGGGAGGTGAAAACGCTGGCAAAAGACCGTCAAGCTTGGAAGTTACTCCACCGACAAGATCGTAAATGAAATCGAATGAACTTAATTATATTGGTAGGTGCAAGCAGGCAGGTAAATCATTTAGCCTGGCAAGTCTAGAACCTATGGACAGAGAACATGTCACTATTATCAAACCTAAATTTTTCATTTTCAAACAGTTCATAAGTAAATGAATTAGTATCTAGACAGGCAACTAAACATAATTTACTTAATAAATTTAAAGTTAATATTGTAAGTCTATGTCCTTGTCCTTTTACTGTATTCATATAGCATTATATATTGTGGATTAAGTCTTCTAGACATTAAGTACTTACTTAAACAAATTGTTATATTTTACTTAACTTAGGTATCTAGTCTAAGTCCGTATATTTACGTTTGTGGTTTTCTTTTTGACTAGCCATGTTATAAATTGTTCTGATTCTCATATCGATCTACTTTCTGCCGTAAAGATACTCACATTCAGTACTTAGGCTAGTACCTTGTATCATACAAACAAATAGGAAACTTGTTTATGTATGGGCAAAATTCTTATTTAGAAAATAATCAAAGCAAGATCTTTAACAATTGATACAACAAGGAAGATTAACTGAATGCAAATAATGCAATATCGGGCCATCTCTCCAAACGGACAAATTCCCACGTGTTTCTACTTAAAATTCGCTACAAAATCTGTGCATCTGATATTCGTTGGGACAAAAAATCCGAAGGTCAGTGAAACTGGGCTAGTCTCGAATTGCATCGACCCTTTCACTCTCGATCTATACCTGCGCTTTTTACTTCTTCCCGGAATCTACAGCCGAGATGGGACCGGCGTTTGTGGTTCCCAAAGTTTATGCGAATTTTCACATTTATCGTATCAAGTTTAGTTATACCCACAGAGGCAACTATTTAACTATGGCGAGTTGGCGACCAACGCAGGCCTATAATATTTTTTTTCTTGTAGATTCGAGAAAAATTATAACAATTAAAAATGAAAACGAGCTAGAAGTTATACACAAACCCTTAAATAACAACTAAACCTATCTATAAAAGAAACGAACTGATTCCCAGAGTTTTCAGTTGGGGAAAATTACTGAAATATTATATATTTATATTAAAATAATTATATTAAATATTTATATTAAATATTTATTACGTATACTCGAACAAAGATCAAGCATGGGTGCTGAGTATAAAGCAATCAGCAACTAAAAATAAATAAAAAGCCGTAGTCCGACTTTTTGGTTGACTGGGAATGGGAAGGTATGCCAATGGTCATTTTTAAATGCTTGAGAAACAGTGTCTTTGAGCCGTGGGCTGCAATATATTGCAAATTCTTCTTTTTGAAAGGGTCTTTAAAATAAATCAAATGTGTAAGGGATAGTCAGAAAAAGTAGGGTTAATTACTTTTATTTGATCTTTTCTGTGAACAAACCCGATCGGTTTTCAGTCGTAATTTTTTCGAGAGTGACATTTTATTGGAAGGCTTACCTAGTCTACTCGTACCAATAAACATTTTTACATGTTATGTTCTGATTTTGCGAAGAGAAAGTACTCATGCTTAACAAAAAATCCGAACATTGCATAACATATTGTGAACTATATGTAGTATTAATGGGTAACTATAGTAATACATACTTACTGTGTTTCGGGACCCAATTGCCTCCTATTAAAAATCGGTTATTAAATTAATTATAAAAAAAAACAACGAAATAAAATACAATTTATAAATGCATAATCAGGCAAATTTACATAAGTGAATATACCCACATGCACCACATCTCATATATTAAAGGCGAAGTGTGTATGTATGTTCCCTATGGACTCAAAACGGCTGGACCGATTTTGACGGGATTTTCACCAGATAATCCACGCGGGTGAAACCGCGGGGCGCAGCTAGTAATATGATAAAAATCAGATAAAGAGTGATGGCTTTATAGGTATAGGTATTCTTAGGAAGTGTCTTAGTGGCTATAGGCTCTTAGGCGATACAAGACAAGGTTATCAAGATATTTAAAATTTTATGAAAATATCTCTAATTAAATATCTTTTTGACATGAACATCTGACCTAATATTTCTAAAAATGCATTATGTACCTATTAACTTACTGATTTTTCCTTTTTTGGTTTTTGACTTGTACCTATTTCTGCGCAGAAGCACGCAGAAGCTTCACAACGAGTACAAATTAGTTATTAGTTTTACTAGGTACTTACCTAGTTATTAAGTATTATAATTTAGAAAGATTTTTTGCAACTCTTACTGATTTAGGTTGCTTTTGTATTCAGGTAAAAATAAGGTTTTGTTGATCCATCACAAACTTGCGCTAGTTGCAAGTCTTGTGATGCTATTTGCACTACAAATCGGAATTTTAAGTGTTGTACAATAAGGTTTATTTTTGTGTTTTAAAACTTTCGGACTTACACAAAAGTTCGAATAAAAATCGATATCGGAGATTCGATCATTTATAACTCGCGTTTGACGGGCAAACAAAACGAGCCAAGGGTAGAAAAAGTGGCGGAATGCCAAACCGGGTAGTGGAAATGAAGTATTATTGCAACACTTGCACTTTCGATCGTCCTTTGTATTAAATTGCAGATATGCTCTGGTTTCTTATCCATTGTGTTCACACGTGTGGAGGCAGCATAGTTGGGTACCTACCTACCTAACCATACACTCATTCATAAGCGTAGAATAATTAAAATAAATATTAAATAAAATAGACAAAGTAATTCTTGTACAACTTTCTTAACGAGTATCAATATATACTTATCATAATCATATTAATTAAAACAGCATAATATGCGTGATGATGATGATGATGATGATGCGTGTACTTTTTGTTGTTTGAATAACTACTTTGAATAGTTACAAAAGTGTTTGTATAAAGATAGAACTCACTAACTTTGGTTGAGGAATATGTCCACAATTCCTGATCTTTATCTATGAGATCTGATGAGATGATGATGATAGACTGAAATTATTATAATATCATCATTTAAGTCTATCATGTTCCCAACTGCTGGGATTAAGGCCTTCTCTCAGAGAGAGAGAGGATGGGCCCTAATCCACCATGCTCGCTCAGTGCATGTTGGTGAATGAAGTATGTCTTTGAACTTTTGAGGTTCTTGGACATACCGGTTTCCTCGCGATGTTTTTCTTCACCGTTTTTGAGCGATGGCATCGAAACTGCATTTTTTTTAGGTAGGTACTCAATAAGACATTGGTGCAGGGCCGAGGTTCGAACCGTGTGCCGTCAGATTGTAAAGTGCACATGCTATCGCTCGCCCACCATCGCTCTATCGCATTATGAGATCTATAATACATATTTTTTACGCATATTTACCCATATATTTTGATGGAGTAAGCCGCAGCTTTTATCCCTTCCCAATATTTTTAATACACTCAAGCATCCTAAATGCAGGAAGTAAAACATTTCAAGAGGATAATTGCATTGGCGGTCTACATGTAAATCTGTGTTTACTTGTTGCCGATACAAGAAGTGCGTTTGTCGGCGCATGTGTAGAGGCTCCACAATGGCAGGAGAACGGGTGATTTCACACTCTAGTGGATCGCAGTAACGCAACCAGCGCCCGCGCCGCTCCAGTGCGTCGTAGCACCGCAGAGAATTGAGTAAACCCGTCAACTGACTCGGGTATTCAAAGGTTTGGATGTAGATTTTGAAGATAGTCATGTAGAATGAGCGTATAAAATTACATGTCTTTGATGCCAAATTTGGTAACAGGCAAATATACTCTTTCAGGGGCCTTACGGTTACCTGTTTTACGTGATTCTGTAGGTGATTTCGAAAAGTTGCGCGATGGGAAATCGTATCCCGTAAAACAGTCATCATTATCATCATCATTTCAGCCATAGGACATCCACTGCTGGACATAGGCCTCCCTCCCTCCCACCGAAAAACACAATAACGATAGTTTTATATCGATGTAAAACAGTAAACACTGTAAACATGACACATTTCGCTTCGTGTCTTGGCTGGAGCTCGATGCACGATGCTCAGCATCGCACGCGAAGGCTTTTGCTCGGTGCACTCAAGTCCTCCACACGTGCACATTACGCCTTTCAAAGGATTTTTTACAACAGAACATATGCCGCTTTTTGCTTAACCCACTTTAAGCTCGATTATAACCTTCTTACCTACATTTGCTTCGCTTTTTGTACAAGTGAAGTCGCCGAAACTGTTACATGCGCAGATCTAAAAGATACACATTGTGAATGCTTATTTATCTTTTTAAAAGTATGTCGAAGTAGGCTGTGCACCGATTGATAGTAACATTTTCGTCTGACTATGTTCAATGAATTGAATATATTAGTTGCAAAATGTTTTAATAAAGTGTTGATTTTCTTTACGAGTCAGGAAAATAATTACAGGAGTACCTACCAAACCTTTAGCACAAGGTGTTTGTCTTCTTATTTCTATGCTTGGTGACCTACTTAGGTCTAGCCTAGCCTAGAAATATATAAACTAGGTAATTTAGTTCTGAGAAAACACAAATTTACATGAGAAAACTTTGGCCCTTACTTATTGTTATACGGAATAGCATAGTTGCTCTACCAATTCCAAAATTTCAGTGTAAAATTGTAGACAGATTGGAATCCTAGAGAGGAGACAAAAACTAAAGTGGTTTTTGTTTATGGTTAGTAGTGACGAGATGGCTCGCATATGGACGGCACAGGAAGGACTCGCGGAATATCGCACTCATCTTTGTGCAATAATAACAGGGTTGACACAGATCAGAACTCGAAGTAGAATAAGAGCTTGAAATCTTGTTTTACCTGGACACGTAGCAACTTAAACACGCAAATATGAAACTACCTACCTGTGCACTACAGTAGGTTAGTAAAGCAAAATAGCTTATAAAAACTACAGGATTTATGAATATAATCCAGTGACTTTAAAAAACAATAAATTAAAGGCTTGGCTAAGATCGCCAACTCGCTTAATATCAACTAAGCTAACGTTAATTGATTCAACTGCTAAGTTACATTGTAAAATATAATAAATGAGACAAAATGGAAAGGGTATTTATTTTGCTGTAGACGAAACTGAACTGAGATGATGATAAAAACCTATAAATCCAAACGCAATTCAAGCTTTTATTTATGTATTTACAATGACTAATAATTATTGCATTCTTATTATGTAGCTTTGATTAGATGAGATAGATAGAAACTTTTTTATTGTACTCAACAGAAATTAGCATAACATAAGATAGAGAAAACGAGCCAATCCATATGCCTTGAGGTCACTTAGAGTGGGCAGCGTATGCTACATGCTGGCATTACCACGCTAAATGGTAATGCATATGCATTGAGACAGAAAAACTAAGTACGTAGTATTATAATAATGTGTTGAACTTAATGTTAAGTAGATTGACGAATCGGTGGTAGCCCTGATTTGTTTGCGTCAGATCCCACGGTCGGTGTAACCGGAGTCGGGTGTCCGCGGCTTCCGTCCGGCTTTTAGCGGCGTCTCATCGGTCACGCCGCCCCCGCCTCACTGCCCGCCCGCCCATCATCCATTCTCACATCTCATCCACATATCGCATGAATACCTATCGCGTTTTCATATCATCACATAAAGCTTTTACTTTCAATGCTGTCGTGGGCTATATAAAACTGACAAGCGCCTTGGCGCGGCCGGTGCGGGTACAGTCGGAAGGTGTCAGATAAAGGCGCTGCGGCTGCGATGGGTGCCTCATCGAGTCATTAATATTAATTAGCTCCACTGCCTCCGCCGCTCGGGCTCAATGCGCGGGCTCTTTGCTTCTGACTCGCTGCGAAAATTAATTACTCGCAATCTTTATGTTCCAATTATAAAGGCCTTCGCAACAAATTAAATCTGTCCGGAGCAGGCCTCTTTGAGAGAGGTTTCACTCTCTTTGTGCGCTTGATAAATGTTCCTTTGCGAAAATTCTTTGAATTCAGCAAAATTTAGATATTTGACTTAATACGTTAAATTACGAGTGCAAAAAAATCTTTAGCGATTCATTTGTTGCGGCTGCGGTTATGAAGTTATAACAATGGATCGGCAATTACATGAGACGTTTGTTACAGCCTGAATGAGATTGTGTTTATGTAATTGTATGTTATTCGCGAGTGGAGTTCCTCGGGGATGAAAGCGAAATCGATTCCCAAACCCAGCTTTTGCATAAACGTGCGCGACTTCCGCGTTTCGAGAGCAAAAACGAAATCTCGGAGAAAAAACAAGTAAGTTTCCCTTTCATCAGAGGCAAAATATTTAACGGCCGTAACCGGATATCTCGACGGCTCTAGGAAACAATGAAAAAACCACCAACGTGTTATTACGTGAAACCATTTAATAAGCCCACTTTTTATTTTGCATTGGTTCTGGTTATCCATTAATTCGTTGAGCAAAAAATAGTTCGGTTTACCAACGTTCATACCTCCTCGGTGTATTTGAATAGATCGAAGGCGCACTCATTGTTGTAGGAAGATGCGGAAATGGGATATTTTCTTTCGAGAGAAATATAATATTCGTCGCTTTTGTTGACCCAATGCAAAAAGCTACCAAATCGCGATAATTGAACAATATGTTAGTAAGTACTTGCAATATTACGCTTGCACGTTGCGTATGTGTGAAAATTATTAGAAATCTAAAAACGAATACTATGCAGTTACATATTTGTAATTGCATAGTATAATATTGCATTATTATAAGCATGTATTGGAGCTTTTCAACCTTGTCCTATTGACTTTCAGGATTATACTCATACAAAACTGTTAAGCAGATCAACGATTGAAAGATAATTTTGTTATAAAATTTCATTTATTTATATTATTTATTATTATTGTTCATGAATTCTAAAATACTCACAAAAATATATCACTTTAAATGGCATTTGTACCCAAATAATAATTTTAATGTTTGGTTGTAAACATAAATTAAAAAGACCTGTCTGTAGATTAGCTAGGCGTTTGCCCACTGCTCACCTGACATTGTAGTCGAAGAAAGTAAAGACGCCTAATCTGAAATAGGTACTGGCTCTGAAGTGTAGCTCAGATCATCAGAGCTTGGCGTGCTATTCTGTACAAATGTCAATCATAATCTACCGATGCCTTAGTTCAATCGACGATGGTCTTTTTTGATCAACTAATGCCATTCACGTGATATATTTTTTTTTCTTTGACTGACATTCGCCCACACCACACAATGGCAAATTTAGGCGCATTAAATGCTCTTTTTCTGTTTTGTGTAAATTCAATTTTGTGACACTTTGGACAGGAAACGACGACGATATTAAAAATATTTAATGTTATATAAATGTATGAACCGCTCCTTACAAAGTTAGTTATGACGGCATGAGGTTTTTGTTTTTCGTCTTGGGCCTCTAAAGGAGGATTATATTAGCGTTGGAGTTTTAAAAATAAATTCGTTTGAAAGTCTTTTATATTGTTTTAAACTTCATGAAGAAGCATATTAATTTATTACAGAACTATTCACCGCCAGCCACAAACCAACCGCCCACCACCAAATGAATAAAAAAAATGCACAAAATAAAGCAAATTCTACCAGGAAATAAAATCCGTCAAAAGAGTTTATTTCAATGTGACCCTAAGAAATCATTAGGATATATTTATCTATATTAGCTACGTTTGCAAAAAAACGCCGACAAAATAATCGATTTCCTGTCAACAACTGACCATGCACAAGTGAATCTATCAGCCTATCTCTCTCACGATGGCCGATGCAAGATTAATGAATTTCGAATTACATGCGTCCGAATTGAAATGAAATTGGACTTTTTGAATCGGAAGTGCATACTGCGTGTTGAATGGCAGTGCAGTATTGATGGACTGTTGCGGAATTGGACCAGAAAAAAACGCCGTCCGCAGACTGGCCTGCGTGCAGCTGCCTTCAAGTAATCGGATAATGTTTTTTACTTGCGTTTTTTTTTTTTTGTATTAGATATGAACGGAATTTAATCGTACTAACTAAAATGTACTTTATTGGATATTTACGTTGCTTTTCGATATTTTGAAACAACACATTGAACAGATATTTTTGTTGGTACTAGCCTGTGTGTTTGCTTAACATCAGGCATAAGCACACCCCAAGCGGGACGTCAGTGCAGGACATCGCTTCCATCTCGAATAAGAATAAGAATCAGGCATAATGTGGTCAAACGCAAGCCTATCTTGAATGAAGTCTATTTCTTTAAAAAGGTTAGAAACCCGACAAATGCATCGATTCCGTTGTCCACCACTTTTTGGCTCTCACTGCTGGACATCGGGAAAATGTTGCGATGTCCACCAGTAGGCAAAAAATGTCGTCAGGCAAAAAAGGTTCAAAAACCCATCGATATAAATATTTTCAAATGGCGCAAACAAAATAACCGTTTCAGTGATGTAAACCTGACGTCGTGCTACGAGTATGACGTAGGTCAATTGAGTAGAAATTGAAAATAGCAACGTTATTATTTGCCATTGATTTGTGTATGAAAGCGACGGCGGGTCGAAGAGGGTTCTTGCGCGAGCTTGCGTAGATTGCGTCAAAGGTTGTCGCCGGCAGAGGTGACGGTCACAAAGGGCGATCTCGACACCTCAAAGGATTTGCTGTGTCCGAGGGAATAGCTTGCGTTCACAATGTTACTCTAGAAATAGAATAAGCTAAACGACATAGTTGCTCTTATCTGTCGTGTTTCATTTGATAGCCTAATTTCACTATTTTTGTGTTTTAAGAAAGCGTAGCTCAGCTCGAGCAAACGTCATTCGTAAGGATATAATATGTAGCAATTTAATAGTTTGAATTAAATTAATTAATTTCTGGTTGTAACACCCATACCATAATTTAAGAATACATAAAAAATTACAAAAAAAAACATTTTTTTAAACAATCACAATTTTATATACTTTATATCTAGTTGACCCGACAGACGTTGTCCTGTCTAAGAACTGTCAAACGCGCGAAGTTAAAATCGTCAAGTATGAATCGTCGTTGTAATAGTCCAATTTACTGCGCAATTTTTTTTTTAATTTCTTTCCGTAAGAACCTTCTACAAACTGTTAGAAAACTTGAAAAAAATAGAATGGAATCGGTAAAGTCGTTCTCAAGTTATGGCGTGACCTACTCTGTCTCCGTTATTGGTATTACTATTGGTACATACACGCAAAATGAAAATGTGTAATTGCTGTGCACGATAAATAATCAGGAAAAAAAGACAGTTGCCTAAATTGGATAAGAAAAGCCGAGGATCAGTCTGAGTGTCTTGGAAGCAACCTATCTTAAGTAGTGGACTGAAGATGATGAATTTAAAAGATTGCTGTAGAATGTAGATTATACAAGTACAAATAATAGTTCACTGTAGGTACGTATTGAACTTATTTTGTTCCAGTCTGTTCTCTGAGATAGTTTCTTTATTGCAAGATGTGGACAACAAGGTGGACTTTCGTTATAGTGTGAAGAAGCCTTTAGCTCCACGGGGCGCAAATTGCTTCAAACGTACTTTTCAAAAAACTTTTTTATCATAACTGCTAGGAAGTAATTAATTAAACTTTCGAAAAGTGAGAACAAGGTTATACATTATCCACACATGATTTAAAAGGGAAAACAATTGCGGTTTAATATAAAAATAAAATCACGCGTTTAATGGTTACATTAATCATGTGGGTTTTTTATGCTTACAACAAATTCTATAACTTTTTTTAGGTGGCCATTCTCAAATTTTTTCACAATAAAAGCTTAAAGTTTTAAAATTTCAGAAATATAGACAAAATAGATTCTTGGAGTTATTTATTTTTTGGTTGTAATTGTAATTTTTGTGTTCCAATAACAAAAAAAAAAAAAAATTGTTACGACAAATGTATAAACCGTACCCGTGACCGTAAGTCAAATCTGGATGGACACTTGCGCTATGTCAACCTTTTTATAAAGATTCATCTAAAGAAGTTCTATTAGTGCTTTAAATAATTGTAACATACAAATAATATTATGACGAAAATTCATGAAAAAATGCCGAAGTTTCCTCTTAGGTATGGTAAAGCACACTAAATCTCTTGGTGGAAACTCCAGATCTTAAATGCTACCCTCTTAGTTTATCAGTCTATTCGTTTACTCTCACGCAAAGTAATGTACTATATACTATTGTGCAATAAGGGTAAAAAGTAACTTCATAAAATACTTCTACAATAGTATAAAGTAAAATCTATGATGTAAAGTAATATTTAGGTTCCATATTACTGTTGATATTACTTAAAGTTGATTTGCCCAATAACTAAAATTACATCTTAAACA
Organism: Agriopis marginaria; assembly: GCA_932305915.1. Lineage (NCBI taxonomy): Eukaryota > Metazoa > Arthropoda > Insecta > Lepidoptera > Geometridae > Agriopis > Agriopis marginaria. The sequence goes on along the minus strand of OW029921.1, from coordinate 4,880,170 downwards.
GATTTACTAAATCTATAGGCTAAAGTTTTTATGGGTTTCTGGACGATAAGGGGTCATGTCGACTTGCATGAAAAAAAAAACGTATTTAAAATTCTACTTAAAATAGAAAAAAAAAGCAAAATTCCCGTCTCGCTAACAATGGATACCGTACATAAAAATATCTTTTATGCGAACTCGCACCTGGACATCATTTTATTTGTAGTCAATGTCCACGGGTCAAAAAATATTCAATAGATTGATCCAACGGATTCCCGTTACATAGTCGCTCTCTGGGTCACTTTTTATCTTTTTTAAATGTAAAAAAACGGCATGTGCTCGACAAATTATGCATTTCGATGGGTCACAATAGCACGAGTCCCGTAGCGGCACGAGTGCATATTATATTTTTTAGAAATTGCACACTGATGTCAAACGAAGGACCTATTGTGTCATGTGGCGTCTTCTCGCCACACAATGTGTTTTAAGTCACGCGCGGAATTAGAAGTAGATGTTATTTTGATTATGGATTTGTAGCGGACGATAATGATGTTTGTTTTCTATTGTGTGTTTTCATGGTGCAAAAAATTGCTTTACACAGCTGTGGTTTTGTACCCCAAGAGTAAATAAATAGTAGGTAAGTAAATACTTCATCATCATCATCGTTTCAGCCATAGGACGTCCTCTGCTGGACATAGGCCTCCCCCATCGATCTCCAAAAGGGCCGGCCGGAAGCGGCCTGCATCCAGCGTTTCCCTACGGTCTCTTTTAGGTTGGGTGTCCATCTTGTGGATGGACTTCCTCCCATAAATACTTAATTATATCATGGGTATTTTATGTATTTTTTTTTATGATAGCTCTCACAAAGAAATGCCTTCCAAATTCTAGATAAGTTTTTTCTCTGAAAGAAAAGTGTGCGATTTACAGACAGAATACTTAAATCAAAAATGTGATTTTTTTTATTGCTATAAATAATTTTTAAAGGTTTTGGTTTTACCTATACAGTCAGTGTTGTGTTACCTGCCTGCGATTTTCAAAATCAAGTGATGGTAGAAGAACAAAACACCACTCTTCTCACCAGACTCGCCCGCAGTTTTCCACGATGACCACGGTGATTGTAACATGGTCGAAACGTCGAACGAAAAGTATTTTTTTTACCTAAATAAAATAATGCGCAATAAGTAAACATTTAAAACGTGTGTTCAAATCGTGAAAGCTTAAAAGTTAAGTACTATAAAACTTCAAAAAAAAAACGCGAAAAGGCGTTCCATTTTTAAATTTTAATCATCTTTGAACTTTAGTGATCTACGTACTATATAATAGAGATATACAGAACTAGGTGCATTATAATAAAATGTCTAGCGGTGTTATCGCGTCTAACCCTGCTCTAGAGGAGACCTTTCCATTCACCAGAGCAGCGTAGATAAGCCACAGGACGCGACGTCCCTTGTTTGCATCAAACAAAGATGTCGTCGCGCTAAACTTATCTTCCGTTTGCACAGGGACATTACAAAAAATGTATGTCGATGTTATTTTTGAATTTGTGCAAGGCGTTTGACAGCGGACGAAGAGTCGCGGATGTTACAAAAGGTGACAGCTCCGGTGGAAGGAGTGTGCGACGGGAGTACAAAGCCGCGAGACAGTTGAAAGACGTTATGAATGGGGATGGAAAGAAGGAGTGATCGAGCAGTGTCCGCAGATCGTGTCTGCTCCCGCCGTCCCCCCCGTCCCCCCCAGGCCGGACACAAGCTCGCACAATGCCCACACGATACCTACCCCCTAATCCTTTGTTAGGGGAATATAAGACATGGCCGCGTTGATTATTTTTATAGGCACATTCATAATTTGATCAATATATTGTTTATTCATCTCATATGTGTGCATGTAATACAGATAACTTAAGACAAAAAAGTATAGTTAATCTAGCTGCACCCTGCGGTTTCATCCGCAATTTTATTGGAACTGTATTTTTTCGGAATAAGTAAAATAACCTATGTGTTAATTGAGGTTATAAGCTACTTCCATACCTTTCATGGAGTTGAGTGCACAGAAAAGAGAAGTAAATAGAACGGAAATGAGAAGAAAATCTGTTACCAGGTGTGTCTGAATATGTCAACCTTGATTGAACATTCTTATTTAGATCAACGCGTCGAACTTCGCATCACAGTTGCTAACTGATTTCGAATGACTGACGTTTCGTTTATATGGGTGTAACTGGCTACAACAAATTTCTTACAAAAATGCCCCGACAGCCGTTCTAATTTAAACAAAAAAAATATTGCTGACTTCTTTGTGGTTGTGTGGGCGTACAACACACATAAACTTTTATATTTATAATATTAGTGTGGTGTGATGTGATATCATTCTTAAACTCAAAAATACTTAAGTACTTATTATGTTCGCTTTGCCTATTTGAGTATTGACTGCTCCAGTGGCCCAATTGTGCCCGATGTTAAGCAAAGATGTGAACTAGACCTGTTTCTTTATAATTTGGGGAAATATAATATGTATATTGTACTTTAGATGAAAAGTTGATGTAATGTGGTGTCATTTATCCAAATCTAAATTGACTGCGTCATTGAATAGGTTACATGAAAACAATTAAACTTATAAGAGGTGTAAATATCACTGTAACTACACAAATCTACAATCTCAATAAAACACAAAAACTGTCACGCAACTTTCACTATTCTATTTTTTTGCCTAAATTCATTTTACTATATTATATTTCTAGTTGCTTGTTATTATCAAAACACTGGACCAAATATAGATATTCGACGAAAAAAGAATTTAGTTACTCAGTTGAAATAAAACGAAGAGTTCTGAAAGTGGGATAGTGTAGGATATAATTCACATTTATGCGGACGACCGACGGTGCGTATCGAGTCGCCGGGATAGTTCGCAAGGACAATTTTATTCTCTCTCGGAGTAAAAGGGAATTATTCATCACACCCGGAAGGGGAGAGTCCGTGACGCAAGCATAGAATAGCCACCTGTCGCCTCGCAAACGATCTAACCACCCTTTTTCGGCTTTCAGCTTTACACCATATTGCAGTGTAATAAAGTTTGTTTTTGCGTGGCACTGCGTCGTCGTTTGGCATTTTGATCGATTCGTAGGGTCCAGTTGACTGTTGCCAGTTGCAGAATCAAAAGTTTAAACGGTCGTCGAGAACAAAGGCCTTTCGGACAGCGCTCCGCGGGATAAATATTCAATGCGAATCCTTTGGAGGCGATATTTTATTCTTTATTTTCGTTCGATTGTCCCCATCTCTAACTCTCACCTGCATAAATCTAGTAAAAAGTATGCGCAAAAGAATTTTGGAAATGTTGGAAATGTGACATTGGGGTAGACATTATAGTTAATTTTAACGATTTTTTGGTTCTACTGCTTTTCTAAAATGATAGGGGAATGCCTTTCAATGAAATTTTAAACCATTATTCCACGTTATCAATAGTAATTAAAACTACTATAAAATGTAACAAAAAGTTAACAATTAGTGAATACGTTATTTCGATTTTAGACGTGTCTTCATTCAGTTGTCAATCTCAGCAAACAAGTTTGTAATCAATCACAAGATTATTGTTATTGGTTCTTGATCAACCGCCCTTTCTGCTTATAAAAAAGAAAACCAGATTTGCGCAAACTTCCCCAAAAATTTACATTAAAATCACACACAAATACAAAAAAATACTGGCTAAAATTCGGGTTCATTGTGTGCGATTGATTCGTAACGGCCGAGCGCGTAATAATGTGAATGAAATATTCACGATTTTTGTAATTTCATCGGCGCTTACGCACATCTGTCGTTCACACGGAAGGGATCCACTCTATTGTATTCAAGGAACCATTGGTATGTGACTAGAGACTCTAGAAAATCGTGTTACGTACCAAATAAACATCTAACTATCCAAGTATAGGTAAGTTGTCACCGGGTTACAAAAAATGCTGATAATTAAAATATTCTGAGAAGTCGTGGTGTCTAAAATGCAACTGGATGGATACTTTTTCTACAACCTTAAAATAGCAGCTCTTCTTTTTTTGGATCTTTACTTTAGTTAGTTTGTAGATGTGGCCTCGCTTTTTATGGTAGCCAGAAATTTTTCTCGACATCCGACATCGGACCTATTGTCGACATTGTTAAATGCTGCTGCAAAAACATTTGCAAGGCTTTACCTACAATAGCTCCGCCATTATGTCATAAATACGGTTGTGCTCTAGTTTGCAAAATGGCCTTAAAATAAGCTTTGTTTCAGATAACAACGCAATAGGACAAATTACTTGCGCATGTCGGAACACTTTGTGTCCTAGTCCTTTTGTTTACTTTCGCTTTTAATGTTCGCTTTACGACGTCTCGAGGATGAAGGTTCTAGCGAAAAGGCTTGCGAATTTGATTTTTTGTCGGATTTTATGGATGAATATTATGGATTGTTTATCTGTCTGAAACTATAAGTCACGTAGATAAATGGTCAAATATATTTTAATGGAATTTCCTATTGTTGTTGCCTTTCGTAAACAAAATTTGATAGCCTTCATAAAAAAGCCAACGTAACCGTTGATACTATGAAATTTTCTTAATTGAATCACAATCAAAAGCAATATTTTGTTCAAGTTAATTTGAATGGGGATTGCCCACAATGATAAGTCCTATCAGTAAGTTAATTGGGACCAAAATTTCTCGACGGCGATTTTGGTTATCAAATCTATTGGGATAAACATTCCCAGTTATATCGGTATGACTACTGAGCTTTAGGTTTAATGGGTTACTTCGAGCTGTCAAATTTACCTCCGCTTACGAGAAACTTACTTTGTTTAGGTGAAACTTTGACATAGACAAATGAGTCGTTAAAATCAAGTTTTAAAATTCTGTATATATATCAAAGCAAAGTAATAGCTGCAGTATATTCCATGAAGATATGGCTAATACGCCTAATAGTTATCGATAGGCAGATATCAATAACACAAACCAGTTTTAGCAACAAAGAAAGCGAAGGGGTGGTCTATAAAACATGTTTTGAAAGGGTTTTGCTCGGTGTTGAATAAGACTTGTAAACAAAGCTCACATTTTGTGCGAAAACGCTCGGCAGATGAAAGGAAAGTAAAAGTGTTAGGCGAATTCCTTTTATTTCTGTGTAAAGATGCGTCCTTGAATTCTCTCTGGCAAGGCTTAATTGTGGTTTCACGTCTTCAAAGAGTTGGCTCCTTTGAACGGACACCAGCGAGGGCGCGCGAGGAACAATGGAGTACTCAACCTTCATTCTCACTGCAGACAGAAGCTCGATTTCCTTTCGAGATGTGTTTTCGAAGTGGATAAATATAGCTTACTATAAATATCCACCTGCCATACCTAATTAAACCTGGCCTCATTATGTGATCACAATTAAACATGCGATTGTTTGCGAGTTTGAGAGCGATGGTGGCCAAGCGGTAGCATGTGCGCTTTATAATCTGACGGCACTCGTTTCGATCCTCGGCCCTGCACCAATGAATCATTTAGGAGTTAAATAAATTAACAGTTTCGACGCCGTCGCTCAAAACCCGTGAAGGAAAACATCGTTAGTAAACTAGTATGTCCAAGAACCTCAAAGTTTAAAGACCAACATGAACCGGGCCAGCATGGTCGGTTACGGCCCATCCTCTCTCTGAGGCCTGTGTACCAGCAGTGGGAATATGAGACTGAAATGTCGATGACTGTTTGTGAGGTTCTCTGTGTATGGCTGGGGCACAATGTGGATGTAATTTGGCATATACAGGTAATATTTGGTAAATGTAGTATACAATATACATACACAAAACATAATTTTTATTTAAAAAGTCAGGTAACAGGGGAAACAATGGGTATCTGCTACACATTTTTAAATATATGAAAACACATCACACAGCTACGAAAGACAAATAAAAATTATAAACTGAAAAAAATATTTATATAGGTAATTAAAAATTGTGGATGTCGTTGATTTTTTTGTTGTTGCTAATTTACGATAACAAAATGTCACCAAAAGCAATCAACCAACATAGAGTGTAAATCAACATTGCAATCGGTTTGATCTTTAGACTAAAGAATCAGCTGTTACGGGTCTATGTTTGCTTTAATTAACATCTAACATTGATTTAAGATAAGATACGATGTCACCTGCCTCGTTGGCAAACTTAATCGTTTGCTGCGAAAACTGGCAGCCAGATCAACCACAATGATCTCGTTGTTTCCCTATTAATAGACATTTCAGTGAAATGCGAGGGTCTGCTTCCGAAACCGAGGCAAGGTGCGGCGTGTGCGAGATAACAGACCTAAACATCCTGTTGAATAGGGATGCACTACTAAAACGAGACGAAAACTCACTTTTTTATCAACAAAAAACTTCATTGTTTCCTGTCCTACAATATATTACAAACCTTATTTAAAAGACTTAAAGTAGATTCTCCAACTTTGGTGTAGGGCACGCGACAGAAGCAGGTGAGCTCTTAAAAAACTTAAGAATATTTTTCAGTACGCTTTGTGATTAGAACAGTTAAGCTTGTTCGGTCTACCTACTGCGGCAGATAAAAATGATTAAATGATATAAAAATAAATTACTATACTCATTAGTAAGATAAATCGTATGCTCTGCAGTAATTTATAAGTAAGGATACCTACCGAAGTATTTTTAAGGCTATCCTTAACTCTAGGTTTAAAGTTTTCGACATCTTTCTTATAACATTTTTTTAGGAAAAAACCATCCCATTAGAATCAAAACTATCCTAAGGTTAGCGCACATAAGTACTGAAATATAGAGCTACTAGGAAAGTCACTAACCCATAAGTGGTCGTCCATCAAAGGAAGAAGAAATAATTGAAAGCTTCTTTCAATCTTGAATTATTAATACTCAAAATGTCATTTTAATTTTAATCATTCTTCTTCTTCTTGATAAATCTCTTTTTATTTTCTATTATTATTAAAATGTTGATAACTCTCAATAAATACCTTATAATTTTGCATGCATGATTATAATTACAGATATAAGTGATCAGTTTATAAATTAAATATTACTTTAAAATTTACAATTCGGAAACTGTGTTACACATTGCTAGCGCTAATCAGAAATCATTTATGCTTTGTTATATGTACCCGCCAGTGATGGAGGCCGAGCGGTAGCATGTGCACTTTACAATTTGACTGCACCCAGTTCGATCTTTGGCCCTACACCAATTACTTATTTAGTATCTTAATAAATAGTGCCCAGTTCTCTCTCTGACAGAAGGCCTGAGTCCTAGCAGTGGAAACATGATTGGCTGAGTAATGTATGATCCCTGGGCTCAGCCTAGTTTAGGATTCCCGGAAGACATTTTCCGTGTTTCTTTTCCGTAAACAACACCATCACAACACCAGCAGCCATTAAACGTCCACTGTTGGACAAAGCCTCCCTTGAGAGGGGTGTTGCCATAATCCCCACGCTTGGCAGGTGGCTTGGGGATCGCAGTATGTTCACCGTGTACTAATAGGACGCTGCTGTCCATCCTCCGGTGGTTCTGGTCGCAGTTTTAGGACATATCCGGGTCCATTTCCGTAAACGTCTATTAGTAATTTACCTAATGTGCTACCTTTTCTGGAAATACATGATTTTTGCTTTTTTTAAGAGTACTTTAAGCCTCATCACTTGGCTACATTGTGGAACAGATAGCACTAATCACCAAATCTTCAATCAGCTTGTGAGTATATAATGTATGAAATGATTCATGATTAGTATTAATACAACTTAGAATACTTTTAATATTAGAATACAAAAAACACGGTTTTTATTATTGATTTACAAATACATAGATGTTAGGTCTAGTACCTACAACATTCATGTAAAAAGTGTCCCGAGTTTACGGCTGTATAAATTTAGATACATTTAAGAAATACCAACTGTAGTTTTTAGTTGTTTTTTTTTTTACTTGATTTTGGTATTACCTACCAAGTGAGTTTTGAAGTAAAATATAAAATATTAAAAAATATATATATATATATATATATATATATATATATATATAATATATATACCAACTTATTAAAATCTTATATATAAAATCTTTAAATTATTATTGTATGTAGTTTAGTTTAGTTTGGACCCAGGTAGGTATGTCCTAAAACTGCGACCAGAACCACCGGAGGATGGGCAGCAGCGTCGTATTAGTAAACGGTGAAAGTACAGCGATCCCCAAGTCGCCTGCCAAGCGTGGCGATTATGACAACACCCATCTCCTAAAGTGAGGCCTTTAATCAGCAGTGGACGTTTACTGACTGATGATGTGTGATGATGTACCTGTAGTTTAAAAACAACCTTTAACCTCTATTTTTGTCTCTCACGTATGGCATAATTTATTTTTAGATTAAATTATCTATTAAAGAGTTACACTATTCACCTCCTGGCTTTATCATCAGATCAGTTTGATGGTACCAAATTATAATATTGTATTGTTATCCGGATAACATTTATATATACAAAGTTTCAAACCGATACCACATTATGAAAGGTTAAAATCTTTTGTTTAAATTGCATGTTACTTCCAAGTGAATTTAATAAAAAATCATACATTCGAATACCATAACCTCCGAATTGATAACCTCCTCCTTTTGGAAGTCGATTAAAAAGAGTGTTAGTTATGTATCATTTAAACACAACTAATGTAGAATAAATGCACAGATTAGCTTGAGAACCCTCTCACATTTTTTGACAAAAAAGCAACATAAACTAGATTTTTATAGTTCTGATTCTATCAAATAGAAAATTAAGTTTCTGTAATAGATCGATATGTATTTTGTATTGAAAATTGCGGCTTCGAATTTTGGAAAAAACTCAACATATCAACTTAATACCTATTTACAAAAGTAGTTTTTCGTAAAAAAGGGAGGGAAAGTTTGAGAGTGGATTTGTAAAATTACTGACATAAAATAAACAATTTTTATGTTATAGTTTATTTGTTTTATATTCGTTTAGAAAAATACGTTTTTATTTTTTCGTTTTATGTCAAAAAGTCCAAATACCTAAAATTTTACGATGCATTTTGGAATCCGGCTAGTATGATTTGACAAAACTTTTAATTCGGTAATTTTTGAACGCTGACCCGATGTCCATAGTTTTTAATATCTTTGTTTATGGTGATGTTCTGAGAGCCAGTTGCTGGTAGGGTGGCGCGTGCCCACTAGAATGGTAAAAATAGTAATGTGGTAAAAATAGTAGCTTCCACCACAATAAAAACGCTTAATTTACGCGGCCTGCCGCCGTCTCCCGACACTTATGCTTTTTATGCGTGTTGTCTTTGAACCAATAATTGCTTCGAAGCTGTTATTTGAAGGCCAAAGATAGAATCGGTTGAGTTCTGTCAAGTTTTAACGATTACATGGACCTAATGAACGTTCGGATTGGACGTAAACTCGTAATGGGTCGCGTTTAAAAATCTAAAGCTAAAATAGCATCATCGTATGACAACTTCACATTGGTGAAATTAAAACTTTCATAAAATACGCAAACAAAACAGCAAAATAGATTTAAACTTGCCCCATTACAGAGATCTTTAATGCTAGGTTAGCTGCGGTTCTCACCTACCAAGTAATATTAGGTATACAGCATGCAAACAACTGCATTTATGGACAAACGTAAAAATGTAGAAACATGTAGCCGAGCCCAGTAAACTATACACATCACACATCATCAGCCATTAAATGTCCACTGCTGAACAAGGCCTCCCTCATAGAGAGGGGTGTTGCCATAATCCCCACGCTTGGCAGGCGGCTTGGAGATCGCAGTACGTTCACCGTGTACTAACAGGACGCTGCTGCCCATCCTCCGGTGGTTCTGGTCGCAGTTTTAGGACATACCCGGGTCCAACTATACATGACTCCACAAATGACCAGTAGCCGCCAAAGTTTTTGTATTACTTTTCTCAAACATTGCGAGCACATATTTATTATGGCCGTAAAAATACACATAAATACTTTGGGGTACTTTTCACATTTCATTGAAATGTTGCTATTCAAACAAATTTAAGAAAAAAAAAAGTTTTCAGCTATTCGCTCAGCTACTTCTATGAGCTAATTAGAGGATACCAGCCATAGTCACCTGGAAATGTACATTTTATTTGTCTGTACATTAAGATAAGCTATGAGTAGGTATTTGTCTCTTTTTAGTGGGAAAACGTCATCAAACCTCTGCACATTTAAATACGCACACAAGTCTGTAAACACGGTACAAGATGACAGAGGAGAAAAAAAAATAGGCCGTCTATTAAATTTAAGGTCTAGACTTTAAAGTCTAATATTCCTCGAAGTGCTCTTCAAATAACGAATACATCATGCGAATACATTATCGATCAAGTTTGTGAAAACGACCTTTTGTGTTCTAGGGTTCACAGAAAAATTTAAAACATGTAGAACAACTCGCTCCTTCTAAATAAAATCCAAGTAGTCAATCATGTTCTCGAATTAGCTCTACCTATCTGTAAAGAAAGTAGCGTCCGCCCCGAGACGGGAGCCGAGCCATAAAATATAAAAAGTGCTTATGTGGCGCTCGCTTCAGAGGGCTAAAAAACAACATCAGGAAGGAACATAATGTAGTAGCGGCCATAAAAAGTGAATGCATTGCGTGCACGTGGAGTGCAGCGGGGTGTGGAGAGGGGCGCGGGGTGCAGGGAGGTGCGGGGGAGGGGCATGGGGTGTGTTTACAGGGGAGGGGCAGCCGGCGGCCGGCAGCGCGCGCCCGAGCCAGCAGAGAGCCAGTGTTGTGGTAGGTCGCAACGAGCGCGTCCGCGTCGCACGTTTTTTACATTCACGATCGCGACTCCGAGCCGACATGACATGTAGCCTCGCTGCATCCAAACAATTAACACACTCAATCAAATCACAATAAACTAGTTTGCAAAAGACTTTTAATAAGTGGTGCATATAAATGTTTTTTCTTGTGAAACTGGCGTGAGATGGCCCTGTCGCTGCAGTCGTCACAGAATTCGAGAGGTTTGTGTTTGTTTGTGTTGTGTCTCGTTGCCGCTTCGTTTCGCTGAAAGCTGAAAGTGCATGTGTGAAAAGTTTCAAAGTTAGCGGCACGACATGCGTGGAAGGCAGCCCACGATTGGCCGCGCCGCCCGGGGATCGCACACATGTTTATTTGCATTCGCGCTTTTTCAGATTCAGTGAACCGTAGACGGCTGCGAGCGTAGCGGCGCGCTACGGCCTACGAATTTGCTACGAAAATGTCGCGTACCGTAGCACTAACGTTTAATTAGTTGAATTAGTGATTTATTTAGGGTTTTTGTGTATTATTACAACAGCTGATAATGTGTATTATGTAAAAAGCTTAATTGGTACGTAAACAATACTTTTAAAACCGATTCTGAAACATTTATCATTTTTATAGTTCAAGCTTTGTTATTATTAATTGCAGTTTTTTACAACCTACGTATTATTAAATTCACTATTAAGTTTTGTCAATTAATAAATGAATATTAGTGTTTAATTACGCCGATAACTAATAACAAAGTAGTCATAAATACCTGCTATACTTAATTAAACCATAATAACCCTCTTAACCGGTTTTTTAGAATTTAAATCCGTTTTCTACTCAATTATTAATTAGTTTGAACTGGTTGTTAATGATTAACATTGCTATGAACTCTGGCATTTTGAGTAAATTGCCACGTACGACAAAAAAGTGTTCAATGGACGAACGTCAATAATGTGGACCAAGGCAAAACCGAGGCACACATAACGCAAGTCCATTCACATTTCATTACTACCAAGTCTTGTATACAACTTTTCTCGAACATAGATAGATAGATGAACTCTTTACTGAACAACAAACACTGATCTTAAAAAAGTTTCATATTTGGAATAAAAAAGCTAAAAAAAAAAACAACTGGCGTGCTTATCACTAAGAAGTGACTAAGAACAATTTCTTCTAGGCAGTACATATAGCAAGGTACGTCACGCCACAGTAGCAATGAAGGAAGGAGGATGTATTAAAAAAAAAACTCTAAATCCTCGCAAACCCTGAAACTTATTTGCAGCTTCGTAAATTTTTAGTCCATATAAAATGAAAATTATTAGTATGATTTTTTTAATAGTATTATTTTAAATCTAATTATAGACCAAATGTAAATTATTTGTAGTTAGGTACTATCCACTCAATAATACAACAAGCTTGCCTATTTTTACCCGACTTCAAAAAAAGGAGGCGGTTCTCAATTCGACTGTATGTTTGTGACGCGATTACTCCGCCAATTATGAATTGATTTTGATGATTATTATTCTGTTTGGTAGGTCATACTTCAGAAGAGGTCCCATATACATTAATTCGTATTTGAAATAGAGGTTTAAGAAAAAAAAAAAAAAAAATCACAGATGACGTTCTGGTTTGTAGTTCCCTACAGCAAAAGTTTTGATGAAGACTATCAATCTCTGTTTTAACTGTAATAAAAAAAAAACTATTTTTAATTTGGTTTTTGAGTGAACCGACAAAACCGACATCAAGACTCATGGAGTCTTGATGTCGGTTTTTTACATACTTAAATTACGGACCACACACTCAAAAACCGAGAATAAACGAAATTAAAAGAGATTGATAGTCTTCATCAAAAATTTTACTGAAGGGAACTACAAACCAAAAAGTCGTGTATATATTTTTTGTTTTTCTGTTTTTTTTCTTCTAAAAGCTCTATTTTAAATACGAATTAATGTATATGGGACCTCTTCTGAAGTATGACCTACCATACTAAAAAATCATCGGTTTTTTTTAATAATATTATTTTATTTATTTTATAATGATGTGCCACCATTGTGCCACTCAGACCTTGCCCTGGGAGAGTCCAGCAGTAGACTAAAATAAACTGATTGTGATGATTAGGATGTTGAAAATTCATAGTTTAAAGTACCCATTTTAAAATGTTAAAGATAATTTACTTACACAAAACATGAGTAAATTATGCACAAAAACATGTATATTTACACAATAGGTGTTCAAACAATGTTAATCCTTTCTGGTTATATTTGTTTAATAGATTTTGATATACGGCTCTTAATTAGACATTTCTGTAACGATACAGGGTGTAAATTTGTTTTTCAGTACTCTATCTATGTATCTAAATTTATTTATCATGAAATAAGAACCACACTCAAATTCCATCATTGTATATCATTGGTTTTGTTTCTATTTTTTTTTGACTAATCATCATCAACCAGAAGACGTCCACTGCTGAACATAGGCCTCCTCCTCTATTTGACTTGACTAGTTCTCTTCTTCTTATTTCTTTGATTAGTTATACGTAATAACTCGCTAAAGTTCGAAGCAATTTACACCAAAGATGTCCCACGGAAGCCTCACACTAGTTAACCCTAAACCGAGAAACCCGTGAAATTCAGGTAATCTGTAGAGTGCTCGCCTAACAGAGAGGTACGTACCTACACACTATCAGGTGGGTGCTTACCAGTGTACACTAATCCTATTACACGCGCCGAAATTAGGCCATCGCCATCCTATTCCTTCGCTACTTGCTACTTAGGTGCTACTAATTGAAAACTAGTTGAGCTCCACGCCTTTACTCGTAGATCTTGGCAATTGGTAATTTATGCGAAAGTTTGTGTGTGTGAATATTCGTTAGCACGTATCTCTGTAACTACGAAACCAATTTTGATGAAATTTAGAATGTAGATAGTGTAAACTCTGGAATAATACATAGACATTTTTATTTCTATAATTGTTCTCCACTTGTGACAAATCAATTTCCATGTGGGCAAAGCTATTGGATAAGTTTGTTTTCCAAAACATACGACTATAATAGTCTACCATATCTCTAACTGTGAGTTGTTTAGAATCCTGTAGTATCTAACTTGGCAGCAAAATTAAAAATGTTTCGTTTAAAAATTACTATAGGTAAAAACGTTGTACCTACAACGTTTGCCTTTATATGCCAAAGAAATATTGATTGAACTGTATTAGATTTTTTTTTGATAGATATTTTTTCTTTTTTTCTTTTCGGCACTATTATTTTCAAAATAAATAAAGAAAAACGGAATTTTACTTTTATTCAATTAGCATGGTTAAGCACCAATTACAATCATGATAAAAAATATATTATATCTAATATTTATGATGAAATCAAACTTTAACTAAAACTGAAAGCAAATTTTGGTATAAAATGATTTATAATTTACCTAATAGATCACAACGGTAGCAAAACTAACGTTTAACGTGTCATGTTTAATTTTAGACAATTTGTACTGATTAGGATAGGTGTTGTCTTGTTTTTAGTTGAAGAAAGCAACACCCAGTGTAAAAGACTAGCTGAAGCCCAGTAGCTTACTAGTACAAGGCAACAATAAGTACGTCATTGACACCTCGCCTATCGGCGAACCCTTGCGCTATAATGAGTTATGGAGTGGCAGCCGCAGGCGACTCCATAAAAGTATTGAATATGGGTTATTGACAAATATTTATGGCGTATAAAGAGGGGATAATTACAACTCTTTAGCACATAAAAAGCGGCGCACGGAAGGGTGCGGCGCGCTGTAAAAATTTATCACCAACATTGCGCCGGCCGACGGGCCCGGCTGCCTAATAAAAATGACACATTAGTACCGCTATTGGCTCTTGCCTTTTGACAACACTACATAATGGAACTTTTTCATTATTTAAAACACATTACAGCATTATAATACATATTATGAGGTTGATACTTAAATTGAATCGCGAAATAAATAAGTACGTAAGTACCACGATAATATTTAAAAAAACTTTTGATCATGTTTTCATTAAATAATTAGGTAAGTAGATAAATAGTACTGAACACCCCAAAGTAGATGAGAATCTACTACCTGAATAGTATATATTTTAAAGATAATAGAATAAGTTATACATAAATAGAATAGAATAAACATTGGTTTGTCTAAAGATCTAAACTTAATTAGTTATTAGATTCATTAGGTGATATTAATTTTTGAATTAATGTTAACATAAAACTATATACGTATTCATTTAGTCAACACGTGAAATAACTTGAACCTTTCGTTTCAATCAAAACTTAATTTATGCTCTAAATAAAACCTCTAAGTATTTTTGGTTAAATTATTTGCAAACAAGTTTTTAGTAGCAGGGATAATAAATTGTTACGTCTTTTAGATTAAATATACTAACTTTATCTATGTTACGTCGCAAACCTAGATGATGTTTTAACTAATTTATTTGCAAACGAGTTTTTAATATCAGGGTTAAAGTTTTTTGATAAAAACTTTATACGTCCTTACTTAATCTATGTTACCTCCCAAATCAAGATGATGTTTTACTTAAATTACATATTTGCAAACGAGTTTTAGTATCATGGATAAAAACTTGATACGTCCTTACTTAATCTGTGTTACTTCCCAAACCAAGATGATGTTTTACTTAACTTATTTGCAAACGAGTTTTTAGTATCAGGGATAAACATTTGTTACGTCCTTACTTAATCTATGTTACCTCCCAAACCAAGATGATGTTTTACATAAATTATTTGCAAACGAGTTTTTAGTGTCAGGGATAAAAACTTGATACGTCCTTACTTAATCTTTGTTACGTCCCAAACCAAGATGATTTTTACTTATTTAAAGTTTTACATTAAAAGCGGCGCCTTGTGATTCTGATCACATCACGAGTGCGGTTCGTTGCTCGTCCTCGAAACACTGAGAGGAATGTTATTAAAAAGTTATGGGATAAGCCGGCGGTACGTGCTGCTCCGATACCGCCGCCGCCCGCGGCCCGCGCGCTCTCTAATCACAACTTTAAAATTATCTTTGACTACACCTCGGACAAAACCAACCGCGCTTACAACATACTTCTCTTTGCAAACGAATTCAAAAAATGTTATTAAAAACGAGCTCTACAAATGACAAAATATTTTGCCTTTTTCAATTAAACGCGATGGCCGAGAGCGGAGAGAGTTTGCCGGGAATTAATTCCACGGCTAAGTAGATAATGTAAGGAGCTCGCCGTGCCGCCTCTTCACGCCTCGAGGAGAACTTTCAATTATGATTTTGTCTAATTTTAATTAAGTGCTCTCAAAAAGGCTTTTCTTCAACGAAATTAATATTTGAATATAATTTGGGCGGAGCGGGCGCGGCGGGCGGAGTTTGCCGCTCGAGGAATAATTAATTCCATTATATAGGTAAGTGGTCCGGTCGCTCCCGGCGCTCCCCCCTTCCCTCGGTGCCCTTTGCGCCCCGCGGATTGATGTCACTACTCACTGATCTTGCCTCCTTGATTACTTTGATATTCCTCAGCACCGACATCTTTGAAGTATTAATTAAAGGGTTTACTCGCACCGTACATTACTAGTGGTAAGGTAGCTAGTACAAATTACTACAGATAACATATTGTCATCATTAAATAACGTTAACGTTACAGACAGGAACCACTAGGTTTCAGGGGTAGAAAAGACAGATTTGCGCAACAGGTCGGGGCGGAAGCGACCTGCAGCCGAACGCACAGTGATTGCGACCAAATGTTTCCTTCGCAGCGTCTGCTTCACTTTTTGCCCTGTTTTTTGTCCTCTCACTGATAAGTATGCTATCGATAGTTTCGACTATGGTATTTGTTTAGGTAGAAACTAACTCGCAACGGAAGTGATCACGACGAGTTGGTGGAGAGTAAATTTTTATTGGTCTACTTCGGCTGAAGAATACATTTTTCACTGTAGTTTAGGAAAAAAAAATTAAAACTAAGTACCAATGTATCTACAAGTGAATGTTTGTATTTGTCATACAGGTGTGTCCGTGAGGCCGCTGTCGACAATGCGACAGGAGTCCCTTCCGATGCTGGCGGAGCGGCTGCTGGCGACGCGCGCCGCGGCGCTGGTGGCAGGTCTGCCGGCCGAGCTGTACTCGGGCGCGCTGCTGGCCGCCTGGGCGCCGTCACCGCCCGCGCCCTTATTACCACCGCCAGACATGGAGCGCGCGCGCAAGCGCCGCCGCACGCCCAAGCTAGAAGAAGGCGCAGTGCCGGCGCCACCCTCGCCACCCTCCTCGGGCTCCTCGCCCGGAGCCGCCGACCCACCACGCGACAAACTCTTCACCTGCAAAGTGTGTTCGCGCTCCTTCGGCTACAAGCACGTACTGCAGAACCACGAGCGCACGCACACTGGCGAGAAGCCGTTCGAGTGCGGCGAGTGTCACAAGCGGTTCACGCGCGACCACCACCTCAAGACCCACTTGCGGCTACACACGGGTGAGAAGCCGTACAGCTGCCCGCACTGTCCGCGCCACTTCGTGCAGGTGGCCAACTTAAGGCGACACTTGCGCGTGCACACCGGCGAGCGCCCATATGCGTGCGCGCGGTGCCCGGCGCGCTTCTCCGACTCCAACCAGCTAAAGGCGCATGCGCTGGTGCACGAGGGCGACGCGCCGTTCGCGTGTCGCTGCGGCGCGCGCTTCCGGCGGCGGCAGGCCGCGGCGCTGCACCGGTGCGCGGCCGGTGGCGCGGGCTGCGAGCCCGACACGGCCAGCCCGCCACCCGCCGCTGCCGCTGACTGGCGCTGGGACGAGTGGCCAGAGCAGACGGAACCCGAGGACCTGTCGCTGCCGCGGCGGCCGGCCACGCCGGACTCGCCCACCGACCTGCGCGTGCACGCCGCGTAGTCGCCGTGCCAACGCCGCCCACTCGCCGAGCCGGTATACGAGTTCCTCCCGCGTAGACCCCGCGCCTGTTTCGCCTCCCGACTTCTGTCTGATGGTTCTCTTCTCGAGTTTAGTACTGTTTCGGTATGTGACTCCACGGTTCCGTAGTCCTGCTAAATAATAATCTTTTGTTGTTTGCTCTACTGAACGTGGTAATGCAATAGATTTTTTGTAGAGTTTCTTTTGCACTTCTCGGTAGACTACCAGCAGCGCAGTCTCGTTAGGTAGTCCGCTTATTTTTTATTTATTATGGTTTAACATTTGCAATATGCTCCATAAAAAGCAGTTTTTCTGTCATGCTACAGTTTTGAAACGTATTGTCGTACCATTTGCATAATCGCAAGGCGAGGTGATGCAAAAAGCGCGACCGTTCGGTTCCTTTGTTTTGCATCTTGCAAAATAGTTCGAGAAACCTTGCAGAGATATTTTTTTGATTTATTGGTATCGACAATTGTTCTGGTGTAGGAACTCAAAAAATAGTTTCGTTACGCTAGAAATTTCATTTTAAAACAGCCTCGTCCTCGTGATTAACGAACTGAATTAGTAAAAAAATACGGGTTTATTGTAAAGCTAACAATACATCTAAGCTTTTGTATCGTCTCTAATAAAAGGCTAGTTTACAAGAAGTAGGTAATTACACGTATTGATAGGTGGAGCGGATCCGCCGCTGTCGGCTAGACGGTCACTCATTGTGCGCGCCCGTGTCCATACCGGAGTTAGGAGCCTCGCTCGCGATAACCGGTTTGTAATCACCCTTATTATGGAGTTGTATTTCTCTAGATTGGCATGAATAGTTTTTGGACAAACGTGGATTTTTATATTTTTCCACGAATTTGTATCGCGTTCTCAATGAGCCCGTAATTGCGCAATGCTATAGGGGATGTTTGTCCGGAACCGGTGGAGCTTCGTTGTAATTTAGAATCAATAGAAGGAAACAGTTCTCGAGTGAGACCTCGGCGGTCGGCCCGGGACGTCGACCGAGCGCAACTCGCTTCTGTAAATATGCCTATCTTTAATCAAATTATTTATTATTTATCGATTAGTTCGTAGACGTTGTATTTATGTTATCTATATTCCTAATACGAGATAAATATTGTACATAATTAAACGCAAGTGATAAATGATGCTGGAGCAGCGATTATTTTCTTCAGGAATAGAATACAGAATGTTGTTTCCTCTTGTTGTACATAATATATATTGATGTCCTCTCGGTGTGATCTCTTGCTAGTGATATTGAGGAATTTTGATCTATTCTACGTGTTATTTGTATGTATCTATCGACCGTAGGTGTATCTCTCTTGGATAATGTACATTTTAGAGTTGACAAAATATTTTTAAGATGAAAAATGAACCATTCTCTTTAGATATTATAAGACCGCCATTTAGGAGTAAGTCAGGCGGAAGTATGTTGTATATATTTACGAGTATATTGAATAAATTATATTATATGTGACCATGGGCTAGCTAAGTAAAATGAAGGCGCTGCGTGGTGAGTGCTCCAAAGTGCGAACCGCCACACAGAATTATGCAATTTGTTCTACGGGTATTAGTTTCCTACTAGATGTAACGTGTTTTTTTTTTTGTTTCATTGAATATTAAATATGTAGTCTACAACGCCGACGACTGTCGGGTTGTTTTATATGTTTAGCGCACATGATTTACGATAAGTATTGTATGTTGATTATGACTGTTGATTATTTTTATTTCACCTACTTTCCTTAGTCATAATCGTAATCGGAGTGTAGGGTCTGTAAGTTTAAATGTAAAACGTCTTTAACGTAAGAGATATTTTCCCAAAGAAATTATTGGTACAAATAACGATGTGTACAAATTAATTATTACATTTGATTAGAATTCGTAATTTCATGTTGCAATGTTGTATTAATGGTAGTTAGAGTAAAATAAGGCTATCGGTGCCATTATCTACCTCATGCGGCTACGTTGTACTGCGCCAGGGTAAAGAGCCAAAGTTCTTGGAATATTTTCTATTGTTTTTATCTCTGTTGAGATAACGGACAGGAGTGTAGTGTGGCCGAACCAAACTAAGTCTTGACACTTGCTGTGAGACTGATTTTTTGATTGTTTACCTAAAATGATGAGTCAAATCATAACCGAAATGTTCCACATATTTTTTCCGACTTCAGGCGTAAGTTAAGTAAGTTTTCGAAATCAGTTTTTGCGATTGTTTTAATTCCTCTTTAAGGCCTTAACTCAGCGTTTAATTTTTAATTAACTTATTGACCCCCTTAACTAAAAAAAACTTAGGTATCCCACTAGATTCAAATTATCAAGGACACGTAGTGAACTGAAAATGAAATAAAAAGGTCGCCAAAAAATTACAAAAAAAGATATCTATTTTTTTTTCAGTTTTGGTGGGTCCCACCAAGTTATGTGAAAATTAGGCTCATGAGTTAACCTTCACCACATTTTGTATTAAGATAACGAAAATAACTGTGGTTTTGATATCACGGGTTTGCAATCTTTTTAAGTTCCTATTTAATTAAAGTTTTTTAAATGTTGTTTTACTTAAATTGTTTAATTTTTGAACATGTTGTGCCATTTGGACACGACAGTTTTATCACTGACCAATAGTTACAAAATGAGTTAATACGATCGTACCTTAAAATGTCGACTATTCATAGGAAATGTACCAAACAATATAATAATTAAATCTACCTCATGTACAACCGGGATACAGGTTTTTGATTAACATCCTGTTTATATATTTTTCTTTACCTATAGACAGCAGATGTACTAAGTAATTTATTAAGATATAGGTATTCAAAATTAAGTAAATGTGACACGATTATGGTACGATGAATATATTATGTATATGTATTTCTCTATGTCCAGTACCTAATATTAATAAAAAAATGTTTGTTATTTAAAACAATGTTTCTAATTTATACCTTTCTAGTAAGATATACAATCCGATTATTTCTTTCAGTAAATAGGTAACTTTACAGATTACACCAAAATGCTTTAATTATTTTATGATCTGTAATGAATAAATAGGAATACAATGAGTAAAAATAAAAATAGCATTTATTAACAACAACAATAAAATCAATTCACTATATAATATTCACAATTTAACTTATAGAATTTTGCTTAACAAGAATACTTTAACTATTGAGAACAAAGTTTTCTCAAAGTTTAGTTAGATGCATAATACACTTAATTAATAACTTTTCTTCTTCTAAATATTACGGATAAGTCGCCAAATTTTACTTAGCATTTTTTTTATGACCATGAGTCCTTACGCAAATTCATAATCAGTAATCTACGTCAAAGTATTGTGTGCAAATTATCTTAAATTCGGGTTAAGGCAAGATATACCTTAACCCATTGACTTCTCGCTCCTACGTTGGTGAATACCAGTTGCATAGCAATAACAATGGAGGTTAGAAGCCTCAGATTTTTTATCACATTGACGTTTCAGCGTTTTGACACATAAGAGCGTCGATCGCAAAAAATTGCTATCATATCAGAATACAAGGTTCGTAAAATAAGTATTATCAGCTTCTGCTTCAGTATAGGTACTACTAGGTAGGAATAGTAGGTTAACACTTACCTAAGTCGACTTATGTTGACTGCCCCCGTGGCTCATTTGGTAGTGAACCTGCCTTCTGCGCATGGGGACGTGGGTTCGATTCTCACCTAGACCAAACATTCATGTGATAAACATTTGTGTTTGTTCTTTCTATGGGTGTTAATATCTATTAAAGTATGTATTTAAAAAATACATAATTATATCAGTCTCTGGCAGCCATAGTATAAGATTTCACAGTTTGGAGTCAGATGACCGTGTGTGCAAAAATTTCCGGAATATTTATTTATTTTCTGTCATGTCAAGGCTACTTAAGTTGAGGATCTTATTTATCTCTAGCTGGTGTCCGCGACTTCGTAAGCGTTGGTACTTCGTACTATCATTTAACATTTTACCTCAATCTGCCGGTCTTAATTTTATTCGACCTTTCTCAAAATTCTTTCTTAGTAGTTCTCTACACTCCATAAGAGCTAATAACCTATAACATAACCTGCTAAATTGTAGCTTCGTAGGTCAAGTCGTTTTTGAGATTTCATTAAAAGTTAGTCAGTCAGTGAGTGATATTTCACTTGAAATGCATAATATTTGATTTCATCTCATTTCACCCACATTTAGGTGCATCTTTATTTTGTTTTATAATTTAATTATTTTGATTATGCTATCCTAAAAAAACAGTTAAAAAAAATAGTTTGTAAGTTACAAAATCAAATCATTTATTTGACAAAACATGTTAGGTAACATACATACAAATTAAGAAAGAGAGTAGAGTAAAAAATTAAATTAAGTAGTATTATTAAAGTAAGTAGTGGTTTTAAGAGTGAGTATTGCCAAAACAAGGTGGAAAGATGCCGTGTTATAGTCCATGAGAGATTGTAAAGTTTCCGAAGACGATGTCGAGAATAGAGCGACGTGAAGAAGTAAAGTAAGTACGGCTCACTCCACCACCATGTGCGATTCATAGATGGGAAGCGAGAAATAAAGGTTTCCCTACATGTCATTCCCGGTTGTTTTAAAACAAATAGTCGGGGTCATTTTAAGTGTCTGAAAAAGGATAACGCTCAGTTGTAAATACCACACATTTTGACTAAATAAACTATGTATTATAAATCTATGATTGTGTACCAGGGCATCATAACTGTACTGTAAGGAAGAGGACAAGAGCCACAGATTGGACAGCAGTACTTCAGCGAGTAATTTATCTAAGATCGGCGGTAAGTAATGAGTTGTCTCACTAATATCACGACAGGGCCCTAACCCTCACACTCCCCGCGTCTATAATACATACACGCACACACGCATAGCTACACAAGCCACCCTCGGCTATACCTATGCGGATTAATGATGTGGAGATAGCTTTTGTGTGTAACAATAATTAAAGAATAAGTAATATTATTGAATTTAAATCGAAATCATTAGTGGGCTATTAAAATATTTATAATCCTTGGAATTTTCTATTGGTATAACATTAACTGACGATTCATACGCACAATTTAATTCAGGCCATAGCAGTTCATAAAACTAACTACGGCTATGGAAAATTTTAACGAATGCGAAACAAAACCAAGATTATAAATAAGAACATACATAATATATAATAATAAGTGTAGTAACACTTAAATACTACTGCTACTACTTATATTGATCGTGTTGTGGTTAGAAATGGATTCAATTCAATTTCAATGCTTTTTCTGTGGCATACCAAATATCATAGATTAGGCATTAGTTTCAAATTGTTTTAATTGTTTGACTTTTCTGACCGCCCGCTATAGTGTCACCCACCCTTTATACCAGTGACGTAAGAACACTAATCGGCAAGGTGTAGGTGGTAGGAAGGAGGCCGCGGGCGAGCGATTAATTTAATAAATACCAACCGGATTCCAGAGCGTTTGTCTCCGGACACAGCTATGCGGAGCCGTCAGACATCGCCTGAATTACGATTCTATCTCATATAACTACTCATTTGTTATCAACGCCACTATCTAGGTATGAAGATTTATAGCACGCGAAACCAACTCCCAGTTTCGTGTATGCCATACTTCCAGTGCAATGGGACTATTTTGGTAGAGCGAAGTGGAACAAACCATCTTTTTCAAAGTTCTAGAACAACGAGCTTATAACATATTTTCAGACCAAGTAATGCAATACGTTGCGTCATTCGAGAACAAGTGAAAACTAATTCAAACTTTTTCACAGAATTTTTTGCACTTAAACTGACTTCATCATCAGACAGAAGACGTCCACTACTGAACATAGGCCTCCCCCTTTAACCTCACTGTCACTGGATGGCCGCGACTCTTAAAATGTCGTCGGTCCATCTATCTAGTAGGAAGCCTACCTACGTTGCGTCTTCCGATTCGTGGTCTCCACTCAAGAACCTTTCTTCCCCATCGGTTATTGGTTCTTCAAACGATGTGGCCTGCCCATTACCACTTCTACTTGCAAATTTTATAAAATAATTCATAAATAAACTGACTTACACCTATCTAATTATTATTTTGTACGCTACCCTAGACGCCCATTGATATACATATTTAGATATAATATTAATTGTATTATTTTTAGTCTTTCCGTTTTCGAGTGCCTTCTGGACATTTTTCCATGGAGACATCCAATCAGCAGCAAGTTACAAACAATAGCTCGTGTTATTTGCTCCAAAACTAAACTGTTCGAAATTTTAGTAACTAGGTACCACATAATACATATTAGTACAAGGTAGTAAATGTACTTAGATGCTTTTTTTAGGCTTAAGGTAATCTTTTGTGGGAAAAAAGACTTTTGAGTCGATTTTTTTCTTTTAAAAACAAAGATATCATTGGTAATATATATTATGTATATTAGAACCTGATGGGTGTTCCCCGATAGTTACAATCTATGACTTCAAATCGAGAGTGAATCGGTTTTTTCTAGGCAAGCGTGCTCCATTATAGACCGCATCATCGCTTAACATCAGCTGACATGGCTGCCAACACAAGCCTATTTATAATAATAATTAAAAAAACATAATTGGTTTTGTATATCTACTTCATATTCTATTCTGATTTACCTGACTTGAAGAACGTAAGAAGGCTGAAGGAACGGTTGAAGGTAAGATTCCGAAAAGCTAAGGTAATCAAATCCCGACAATGAGTTCAAGCTGAGTGAAGGAAAACACCGTGAGGAAACTAGCATGGTGGTCACTTACCACCACAAAAGTATAATTTTTTTAAATTATAAATAGGCTTGCGCTTGTCCGCCAACTCGCCTGATGTTTAGCGATGATGCGGCCTACGATGGAGCATACGCTTACCTAGAAGAAACCTATTCACTCTCACCTTGTAGAAAAAATAAAAAACAAATTGTTACTGTTGTTATTGTTTTTGTTTAAATTAGAACTGCTGTCAAGGCATTTTTGTTCTGTCATTATGCCTGGTAACAGATTTTCTTTCTCATTTCTCGTTTTATTTACTTCTCTTTTCTGAGGTTACCACCATAGATTCAGTATGTTACCACACATGTCATGACACTTTCTAATGCCCAGCTGGCTACCTTAAATTGAAATCTGTCACCAAGCAGTGCTCCTGCATTATATAACTTGAGAGCCAGTTCCCATTCTAAGATCTTAGACCACATCTAACTTAACATAAAGTGAGCTAAGGTCAAACGCCTAGCCTGTCAACCATTAAACTTAAATGAACTGGACGATTCTTTTTGTATGTCATCATAATTTCAGCCTTAGGACTTCCACTGGTGGACATACGCCTCCCCCATCGATCTCCAAAAAGGCAGGTTGGAAGCGGCCTGCATCCAGCGTGTATGTGCTTTTTATTAATTATCATCAGTCTTTGATAACCCACTCTAGGCAAAGATCTCATGATTATGCCACCTCGGTCCCTTGCCAATTGCCTCCTCCTTCTTTTTATTACGAACATTTATTTCAAGAATATTTACGTTAATAGGCGGTAAGGCATCATTATTTATATACTTAAGTACTTGACTATCTGATAGTTAAGTATAGAAAGAAACAGTGTTCTAGAACTTTTAAGTACGGCATTCAGAAAAATCCCCAAAATCTGTTTCGTGGAAATTTAATAAAGAATCAATACTGAAAATCAAGATTAATAGCAAGGTAATAGGCGTGTTTGAAACAGTAGTCGCGGAGGTTCGCAGAGACGAGAGCGAGCGAATTATAATTTATTTGGAGAAGTGGCAACGAACCCCCCGCGGCCCCCGCCTCGCGCCGCCCGACCTACCCTTTGCTTTCGCCCTTCGTTACGGACGCACAGCCGTAGCGTTGTAACTCTAAACGTTTAATTTTCTGATACATTAGATAGATAGATAAATAGTTTATTGTTCACACCAGAAATTACATACATAAGACAAAAACAACTTAATACATAAAAACAACTTTAAACTAGTGAAACAATTGGCGGCCTTATCGCTATATCTCTTCTAGGCAACCTTAACACACACACACACACATACATTAAAAATAACTGATGTAAACTAAAAAGGTTGCATTGAAATTACACAGTACACACACATTTGTTTTGGAAAGTTTTAAAAATATTTTTCCATTGTATACTTATGATGTTTCTGAAAATATCGGTTCAACTGGCAAAAGAGGTTCTAATATCCTAGAGTCCTACTACCATAAAATAATAGCTACAATAAAATATTTAGTATAGAAACGTATATTTATGACGTAGCAATAAAACACATTGTAAAACAACAAAACTAAAATATTTTGAGTGATAACAACATTTACCTACTTTTTATTAAAATGAAAGGAGACTCCATGTCCATCGGCAAGTATCTTAATTTCCTTTCACCCTGTCGATTCAAAAAGAGACAAAAACTATGAATGTGGTGAAACTAAGAAAATTGGTTTAAATTAGTCACTTTATTCACAGAAGTGTATAACGTAATGAGGGATTAAATAGTAACTACAAGATTATAAAAGTTCATTAATCTAGAATGTCTTATGGTAGAGATTTGAGATTATGCGTCAGTTATATACTAACCAGTTAATATACTCAACTTAATCTAATATCAATATAATATTATCTTGATCTTATTCTATGGCCAATACCTAATTACCTTACCCACTACTAAATCCGTTCTAAGTATTACGTGCCGTTATTTCTAGAAAGAATAATTATCTTGTAAGTAATCATTGGCGTGAATATTGAAATTTAATATTGAAGTGAAACACATGATAACTTTACCAAAACATAAATTCCAGATGTTTGAGTCAATACAATACAATACAATACAATTCTTTATTAATAACTCCATAGTTACAAGTCAAATTTCTCCAGTACACTTTCTACATCGATGTATATAAACTTATATAAACAGTATGTTAATAATATTATTATGTGTACATAATTCAAAGTCGAGTCTCAAATGTCATGGTACCTACCTACCTACAAAACACCTTGAAGACCTTGCTACCTAACTTTATATAAATATGCCACACGTCTTGTACAGGTAGATACCAAACTACTCTAGTATTAAAAAAAATATCATTAATTAAGCTGCAACGTTTGGACAGTCAACTTTATACTTTTCTGTTTTTTCTGTACGTAGGTTGCGTTCAAAGGAGCTGGCGCGGGCGCGGGGCGAGGTGGCGCTCGCGGGGCGGTGGAATTAACGGGGGGAAGGGGCCGCCCTGGATACTGAGAGGAGTTTTAACCAATTAATTTTGTTCCTCAACGCAAACTCCGCTATATAATAAGGTATAAGTAGGCATTAACTGAGGCGCGCCGATAGCCGGCCGGGGGCGACTCTCGCAGTCCTGGCCGAGCTATAACGATGTTTTATTTCTTGTTAAGCTCTCTGTTTCTCCACTTTTAATATTTAATGGCATTTTCATGACTCATTTTTTATAGCGCACTTACAAATACCCGACATTATTGATGTTGTCTTTAATGACATCGTTGTTTTTCGAAGGGGATCTATTAAATTCGAGTAATTAATGCGCGTCGTTTATTTATTTTCTTAGTACGTATACTATACGTGACACGATGACAGGTGTGTTACTTAATTTACTAGAATTGACTGATCCGAAATTATATTCCAAGTTCTCGTAGAGTCAAATAATAAATTTAAGCACACACACACATATACAACTCAAAAGTGATTAGGTGAAATAAAATAAATTAAGATATGTACGAATAGGCGTTAACAGCTTATGTAGAATATAAGAACGTAAGGTAATAAGTGTCTTATATAATTATTTATATTGTGTAGATATCTATAAGTTCCTACACTTGACTGTTTAGTTAATATGGCCCCAATTGACAGACGCACACCACTGTTTCTTGAAACGGAGTAGGTAAGCACAACACCTGCCTCTCGTGAAAAACATCAGCGCGTTTGTCTAACGAACCATATGTCTCAACAGCTCGTGCTTTACCCTCTTCCAAGATATAAATACAAATTATACATAAAAACACAAAGCGCTTCCCCTTAACCAGGCCGTAACTAAACAGTGAAAAGTTTCTGTATATCCAATTTACTCGAGGCGTCGAGATTTAAAAATAAGATCCTTCACAAAAACACTAGCGATCACGTCTCGCGCCCGCGTCGCAGCTCACCTCAATATGACGCTCTTAAAAAACAACTCTTAACGGCAGTATTGTGTTGTTAAAAAACAGGAACGCATCACCCGAAAAAACAAACCGCAGAATACGGTTAAAAAACAGAATGCTGCACGCGAGCCGAGACACCCTTTCCCTTTTACGCGACGCGCGCTACGTTTTTTCTAATGTCTTAGTGAGGGTTGAGTTTTTTATTCGATGCTACGTATAAATTAATAACTGAACGTGCTCATAATCTGCCGCTCGGAACACTTTCGTCTTTGTTATTTTTTCTTGAAAGTTAGCATTCATTTGTTTTTTGGTGGCGGAAACGAACTGACTCTATTGATTACGACTGCCGCAGTGACAGGTGGTGTTGGACTTTGTTTCTCTTTTAGCGCTTCAATTATACTTACATTTTATTTAATGACAACTAACAGTACCTACTTATTTGAGTTAAGACAAACTTCTTAATCCTTGTTGTCACATTTTAAGGCAGCAGTAGCCACGCGTGACATGACCGCCTTGTATGTAAGCAGTAAGGCTTAGAATAACTACTCAGAGAAGGTAGGCTTCCAAACAACGCCTTCTCAAATGTAAGGTACAAATTCGCTTTGTAGCTTACGTTTCGATTGGTATTTTAAACGATTTAAGCAAGAAAATTAATGGATTACCTGTGGAACGTCACACCATAACTCTTATGCTGCTTTTCTGATTTGTTGTGGTACGATTTCACCGCGCAAATTGTCATAGTAAATTTTTTTATTTTTTTTGGAGCCATATGTAACACCATTTGAATGGCTTAAATTTTGCGAATGTACTTGGTTTCTTTGTGTAGTTATTCTAAGAAGTAAGGTTATTATTATCAAACTGTTACGCCCGGACTTCTGAGGACTTATTACTGCCTAACTTGTCAGCAGTATGAACTCAGAGTCCAAAGGCCTATCTATTAGATAGTCCAGTCTGTCGAGAGCATTCACCTAAGACGGTTGCCTAAGGTAGGTATTTCCAAAATCATTGTAAAAAGGGTAATAAGCCCCTTTGCCCTTAAAATTTTTTTTTGATGTGAAAGGTCTATTCGAGCGATTTGGCAGTAAAACCAACTCGTATGCCGTAACGGCAAACATTATTACGCCCTCTTATGCCGTCATGTTTTACATCTGCTGGCCGTCCAGGGACGGCCAACTTTTTTTTACTTTGAAAGACCCGTAGTCTTTCTGTCACACGTCACAAACCCGCCATGTAAGAGAACGAAGGGACAAAAATGTATGAGTAGGATGACATTGGTTGTTTTGCAAACGTATGAAGTAGTTTTTTATTTCTTATTTAGGAACAATCATCAGCAAATTTAAATGATATAAACAACAAATTGTTTATATCATTTAAATTTCAATTACATTATATTTAGAGTAATATATAATATTATTTTCAAAATTTATTGTTTATTTCATTTCAATTAAATCATATTTATAATAATTTCAAAATTTACATATATTTTATTTAAAATTAATTTCATTAGTACAAATTGTTATAACGAATTTTTGTTACAGATTTAATTACTTTTTGTTTCAGGTTAGGTTAATTTTGTTTTTTATGTAATTAATATTTAAATTCAGGGTAGGTTCAAATTAGAATCACAATTATCTATACAGAAAATAGTTTAACCAAAATCCTTATTGTACTCGAAACGACGTAGAAGCGGAATTACACTAGAAATTCGACATATATACAAATGATCAAAAATATGTGACATTGGCATTGATTCTGATGTACTCTAAACTAAACTAAATTTGACAGCTAAAAATATTGAAATGCAATGCAATGGAGGATAGTGGGGCGGAATGCTATTAGAAGATGGATGGAAGAATGGAAGTATTTAAAAATCTTAGCCTGAAAATGAGAGAATATGCAGACTATGGTATTCACAAAAACAGAATCACCGGAAGACGAATCAGGAAAGGATATGGGTGTATCGGGATAATCATCTGTGGCGTGTTTTTGCCCGCATTTTGATGGTACAAAGCTTGGATGAAACAACATTTGACGAACTCTTAGGCAATGGAGCTTTATAAAATCGCAAAGAAAAGTTTTAAAATATGTTGAAGTAAACTTCAATCCAATTTTTTCGAACAGGATTGCTCGAAGAACCGATGGGGAAGAAATATGCTATGTGGATAGACGACATCGTGAGTATCGCGGGCAACCAGTGGATGCAGATGGCAGGCTGAACGACGACATTGAGCATTGATTGTATAATTGAAGCGTCTTTTAATCTTTGGGGGGCCTATGTTCAGCAGTGGACGTCTTCTAGCTGATGATGATGATCATATTTACTAGCTTCTTTTCTTCTTTTTCTTTTCTTCACTTCTAATGTACAGTTTTCAGTGTGTCGGTTTGATCTTAATAACATAATTATAACCAACCAATTCAAAGAAACATCGAAATTAGACAAACATACCTACTCGTATTTATGTAATGTTTGAATAAATGACAAATAAATATAATAATGCATCAAACTGGAAAAACAAAAAAAAATTATTTTGATTTTAGTCATTTACGTGTCTTTCACTTTATGGACGCAGGTCGAAGAAGAATTCTCATTGAGTTTTTTTATTCTCGCCTTTATTTCAATCGCTCTTAGTATCTCATTTGTTTAATCGTTGAACCGTTTTGCCACACTCGCACGTTGCATTTTTTCACAGGACTGCATACTACGGCGTTTTTTTTTGGTTTGGCGAGTCTTTAATTCTGTTGAAATAAGCCCGAGAGCTCAAAATAATTTTTGAGCCATATTCACACAGAAAGTGTGCAAGTCTGTACCTAATGTCTATTGCCTATACCAATAAATTAGAAAACATTTGAAACTTTTTGAAAACCACTCCTTTGTGCGAAATGTAGAAAAGAGATCAGTCCTTGCATCTCTGACGTAAGCAAACACGTGAATGCATTAGACATGCATTGTGGCCATTCAACAAATGCACACTGAATCGAGTAGTGAGCACACGTGTGCGAATCGTCTTATCTTTATAAATATTCATAGTGGCGTAGGTGACAAGCAATTCTTTCGCTCTGTTTATTTTTAAGATATAGGTCCCCTTGAGCTAAGTAAGTCGTACTTCAGTTCCTTCGATCAAGTATATCAGTTTAGACTATTGTACCACTACTGTGTTACAGAGAATTGATCTATATAAAATTAAAAGGAAACTTTAGAATCACTCTAATGATACATTTTTCTGTTTCTCGATCTGTTAATCGTTCATACTTCATACTAATATTATAATTGCATAAATGTATTTGTCGATTTGTTTGTCCTTCTTTCACGCAGCTACAAAACAACGGGTTGATGTGATGTTTTTGCATAGAGATAGCTAAAAGGCTTAAGTGTACAAGGATACTTTCTATCTCGACAAATACGGTTTCTTAGGTATTGCGGGTGAAACCGTGGGGCGTAGCCAGTCTGAAATGTCTTCCATGTCTTCCAATGCTAAGACAACATCTAACATTGTAAATACGTGATTGTAAGTATTTTTTTGCACAGAGTATTAAACCGTGAAGGTAAATATCGCGAGGAAACCGGCGTGTCCAAGAACCTCAAAAGTTCTTAAACATAATGACATTCACTAACATGCATCACCAACATGGTGTATCTCATCCTCTTTAGTTATATGCTGATAATGATGCAAAATATATTAGCAACATTAACTTTATGCATTCATGGAAAATACGTTGAGATTTGATATTATAATTTTTTTGCTAAAAGTGTTAGTTGTGTGAGCAATGTCACGATTTAGTCCCACCACTCGAGTCTGAAGTAACGCAATAAAAACTCCACCCGCACCGCGTCACGTCACGCAGAATTATTTTATTTTGATAGTGAATTCGTGTAACCGCCGCCTATTGTAGCGAACCACTTTGATTATTGATTTTTACGCCAAATATTCCCTTTTTCAGAATTTCTATTCATCGCAATTATAACTTCCTTTAACATTTTTGATGTATTTACCTCTTCACACAAAGGGATGAAGCTGCACAATGTCATTAATAACCCGAATGCTTAGAAACTTGTCGCAATTCTGTCCCCGAGGATACCACGACTTTACACACACTAGGATACTTTGCAAGTCATAACTTTATATTTGCTATCTCATATAAACTTTATTCGTCGAACAAAAACGTATGGCCAAGTTAGTGATACTATAAATACACGTAAATGTTTGGATGTTGGCAAATAACATAGAAAGAGGTTTGCCGACAAAGTAATCCGTGAAAAGAGTGAAGACAAGAAATTCACGCGAACTTGTTTACTATGAAGCCTTAATCCTTTAATCCGTCGAGTATCACTGTAGTGCAGTGTTGCCGCATTTTAGTCTACATAACAATACTTAATTGTCGCTGAAATTGAATACAGAAAGCGATGTGACAGAGAGAATTCAGACAAAAGAGTTTGTTTGTCGCCATTGCAGTAGCTAGCAGAGTGACCGCACAGTAGCCGGGTTGTTTGTGTTTAATCCGTTTGTTATGTCCTTTCTTTACATTGTATCTTGTATTTTGGGTTGAAATGAAGTTTAGGATCTTACTGCTTCGATAGCAGCAAGTAGAAGATCCATTCAGAGAGATTATTGCCTGCTCGTTTAAGGTGGTAAAACGTGTGTAAGTTGAAAATCGATAAAATTTATCTACTAATCCAATATTAATCGCCTAACGGTAATTTATATTGAGCAACTTACTAGAATTTCTCCATAAATTGTTTTCATGACGATTCATGAAAATTCCAATAAAACAAATATTTGAAATTGAATAATAATGGAGAGTTATTCGAGCCCTGACCTGTTTGGGCATAGAGATATAATTAAAAAGAACTCTTAGAAACTTCTTGTCTATTGATGAAATTCTATCTTTGCGAAATAGGATCCGGGCCGGTTCGCTCTCGGTTCATGGAGAAAAAGCGCTGTTTTTTTTCGTTTCTCGGTAAAAAGTAAAGTAGGCAACACGGGGGCGGTCCAACAGCTGCCACTAATTTTGGAATCGCAAAACTGGTGTTCGACTCACTGATACAATGGGCTTGGAGCTGTTAACTTTAATCAGGTATAGTTTCAGCGTTAACCAATTGGTAGGAACAAAAAAAGGGTACAGATAGCAACAAAAATAATCTCCACGTATACTGAATCGATCCAAAATTGTCATTTTTCTAGAAAAATTCAAACATCAGGCGCTGTGTTCCGGTTTTTTATTTTTATTGAGAATACTCCCAGTGCATTCAGTGAAAAAAACAGGGCATAACTGATATATTTTAGAGTCAATATAGAATTTTAAGCTGTAGCTGTGTTTCGATTTATGCCTGAGAATCCATATCATTAGGTACCTAAAATTTAACGATTGCATTTTGTAATACGACTCTTAACACAGAATATGTTCAAACCAGGAATTACATAGACTACTACAAGTTTACTTTCTGTTACCAACTAAAGCTACAATTGCTTTGGTAATACGAGAACATCTTTATGACATGTAAAAGAGAGAAGTTTCAAGAGATAGAGAAGAGAGATAGAGATAATTAAGTTATAAATACCTAAAGAATTTTCATCAAACAAAAAAATCAAAAAACGCTTCGCATTCGTCATAACTTCCCTCTAGGATTACTTGTTACACCATGGAACTCACGTAAATGCAAGGACAACTAACACCCAGCCTTAGAGCAGATATTTAAATTCATCATTCAAACATCTGCCCGGCGGGGAATCGAACCCAAGACTTATTTATGATAATGTGGGCTAGCGTTTGACGTCAACTCACCTGATGGTAAGTGACGATGTGGTCCAAGATGGGACACGCTTGCTCATGAGGTGGCTATTCACTATTTTCTTAAGATACTAAGGTTGTTGCCATAATCCCCACGCTTGGCAGGCCGCTTGGAGATCGCAGTACGTTCACCGTGTACTAAGAGGACGCTGCTGCCCATCGCCTGCCAAGCGTGGGGATTATGGCAACACCCCTCTCTAAGAGGGAGGCCTTGTTCAGCAGTGGACATTTAATGGCTGATGATGTGATGTGTGTGTGACTCAGGTTGTACTTTACAGGGAACACCGAGGCAGGGAGCGCAAATCCATTGCAGTTTGTATTAAAAAAAACAATTGGAAACGCTGCGTGCGGACTTTACCAAAGTTCACGACGTATATTATAGAATGACTTGCCTCGATGACCTATGGCGGAAATTGGTTGACAGGATCAGTTTAAACAGCTCTTGTGCAAATTCTCAAATATGAGCTTCCCGCTCATTAAGCACTTCCGTCCTGGGGCCTTACGGCTACCTGTTTTAAGCGATTCTGTTTAGGAGATGAGAAAAGTTACGCGACCACAAACCGTATGTCGACGCGTTAAGGTTTACGTTCGCGTGATTTTCCGAACTGCACTGTTTCAGCGCTAAAGCCGTAAGACCCCTGTTCAAGAAAAGTTTATGTTCTACATTCGACCATACAAAACCCAGTTCCCGCGAATCACTGTTGCAAAAAAAGAAGCGTCGGGTAACAATCCAAAGGGGCATGTTTTTCGATCGTCAAAAAAGAGTTTAACAAAAAGCTTGATAAATAAAATGTGCACAACTTAACGGGTATGGAACTTGATAACCCTAACACCTTGATCAATGTGGGT
The DNA here is from genome assembly GCA_932305915.1 of Agriopis marginaria. NCBI lineage: Eukaryota > Metazoa > Arthropoda > Insecta > Lepidoptera > Geometridae > Agriopis > Agriopis marginaria. The sequence continues at coordinate 4,845,785 of OW029921.1, read as the reverse complement.
TAGTATAGGCAGTAGGTACTGACTACTGACAATAGTACACCGGTGCGATCATTTTTTACTCCAATTGCCAAAAAATGAACGGCAGTTGGTTGAGTTAGAAAATGACACCATCCGGTGTTTCAAATGTTAACTGTACCTACCAACTATCGTATTGTTGAGTAGAATTTGAAAAGGGTGAAAATCAACGGTATTAAATATTAATGAGACTCAATGAATGTGCATACGTGACAAAAGTTTGTTATGAATTATTATCCTAACTAATATTATAAAGTGAAAGTTACTCTGTCTCTCTGTCTGTTTGTTCGATTTCACGACTGAACGGCTAAGCCGCTAATAACGAAATTTGGCAGGATAGTAGTGTAAGTACATGATAACTTTCACGAATAAACGGCTAGGCCACTAATAACGAAATTTGGCAGGATAATAGTATAAGAACATGATAACTTTCACCAATAAGCGGCTAAGCCACTAATAACGAAATTTGGCAGGATGATAGTATATACATGATAACGACGGACATAGGGTAGTTTTTCTTCTTTTATTTTTCTTTTCAGTAGTTACACACTTGAGGATTTACTATTTTAAATGTAATCGACAATGAAAAAATTACGATCGGCATAACTCGAATATACGCCATCGAATGTAATTTTGTTTTGTTTATAAATGACGTCGTCGCCTAGATTGGTTGCAATGCAAGAATCTCAAGATTTTGGAGGCCGACTGGCCACAGCTTAGTGCATACAGTGCTCGGGGCGTATATCCGATGGTGCAGGTACGAATCATGC